>CM051238.1:122510726-123710726 GCA_027917425.1 Gastrophryne carolinensis
GCTTCAGGAGCCCAAAAATTGGATGAATCACACCCTGGAGTTGGCAGCAGCAGCAGCAGGAGCCCAAACATAACTTTAAAGAGACACTGGGGTTGGCTTCAGGAGCCCAAAAATTGGATGAATCACACCCTGGAGTTGGCAGCAGCAGCAGCAGGAGCCCAAACATTACTTTAAAGAGACACTGGGGTTGGCTTCAGGAGCCCAAAAATTGGATGAATCACACCCTGGAGTTGGCAGCAGCAGCAGCAGCAGCAGCAGGAGCCCAAACATTACTTTAAAGAGACACTGGGGTTGGCTTCAGGAGCCCAAAAATTGGATGAATCACACCCTGGAGTTGGCAGCAGCAGCAGCAGGAGCCCAAACATTACTTTAAAGAGACATTGGGGTTGGCTTCAGGAGCCTAAAAATTGGATGACTCACACCCTGGAGTTGGCAGCAGCAGCAGCAGGAGCCCAAACATTACTTTAAAGAGACACTGGGGTTGGCTTCAGGAGCCCAAAAATTGGATGAATCACACCCTGGAGTTGGCAGCAGCAGCAGCAGCAGGAGCCCAAACATTACTTTAAAGAGACACTGGGGTTGGCTTCAGGAGTTCAAAAATTGGATGAATCACACCCTGGAGTTGGCAGCAGCAGCAGCTGGAGCCCAAACATTACTTTAAAGAGACAATGGGGTTGGCTTCAGGAGCCCAAAAATTGGATGAATCACGCCCTGGAGTTGGCAGCAGCAGCAGCAGGAGCCCAAACATTACTTTAAAGAGACACTGGGGTTGGCTTCAGGAGCCCAAAAATTGGATGAATCACACCCTGGAGTTGGCAGCAGCAGCAGGAGCCCAAACATTACTTTAAAGAGACACTGGGGTTGGCTTCAGGAGCCCAAAAATTGGATGAATCACACCCTGGAGTTGGCAGCAGCAGCAGCAGGAGCCCAAACATTACTTTAAAGAGACACTGGGTTTGGCTTCAGGAGCCCAAAAATTCGATGAACCACACCCTGGAGTTGGCAGCAGCAGCAGCAGCAGCAGGAGCCCAAACATAACTTTAAAGAGACACTGGAGTTGGCAGCAGGAGCCCAAAAATTGGATGAATCACACCCTGGAGCTGGCAGCAGCAGCAGCAGCAGGAGCCCAAACATTACTTTAAAGAGACACTGGGGTTGGCTTCAGGAGCCCAAAAATTGGATGAATCACACCCTGGAGTTGGCAGCAGCAGCAGGAGCCCAAACATTACTTTAAAGAGACACTGGGGTTGGCTTCAGGAGCCCAAAAATTGGATGAATCACACCCTGGAGTTGGCAGCAGCAGCAGCAGGAGCCCAAGCATTACTTTAAAGAGACACTGGGGTTGGCTTCAGGAGCCCAAAAATTGGATGAATCACACCCTGGAGTTGGCAGCAGCAGCAGCAGCAGGAGCCCAAACATTACTTTAAAGAGACACTGGGGTTGGCTTCAGGAGCCCAAAAATTGGATGAATCACACCCTGGAGTTGGCAGCAGCAGCAGCAGGAGCCCAAACATTACTTTAAAGAGACACTGGGGTTGGCTTCAGGAGCTTAAAAATTGGATGAATCACACCCTGGAGTTGGCAGCAGCAGCAGGAGCCCAAACATTACTTTAAAGAGACACTGGAGTTGGCAGCAGGAGCCCAAAAATTGGATGAATCACACCCTGGAGTTGGCAGCAGCAGAAGCCCAAATATAACTTTAAAGAGACACTGGTGTTGGCAGCTGGAGCCCAAAAATTGGATGAATCACACACTGGAGTTGGCAGCAGCAGCAGGTGCCCAAACATTACTTTTAAGAGACACTGGGGTTGGCTTCAGGAGCCCAAAAATTGGATGAATCACACCCTGGAGTTGGCAGCAGCAGCAGCAGGAGCCCAGACATTACTTTAAAGAGACACTGGGGTTGGCTTCAGGAGCCTAAAAATTGGATGAATCACACCCTGGAGTTGGCAGCAGCAGCAGCAGGAGCCCAAACATTACTTTAAAGAGACACTGGGGTTGGCTTCAGGAGCCCAAACATTGGATGAATCACACCCTGGAGTTGGCAGCAGCAGCAGCAGCAGGAGCCCAAACATTACTTTAAAGAGACACTGGGGTTGGCTTCAGGAGCCCAAAAATTGGATGAATCACACCCTGGAGTTGGCAGCAGCAGCAGCAGCAGGAGCCCAAACATTACTTTAAAGAGACACTGGGGTTGGCTTCAGGAGCCCAAAAATTGGATGAATCACACCCTGGAGTTGGCAGCAGCAGCAGCAGGAGCCCAAACATTACTTTAAAGAGACACTGGGGTTGGCTTCAGGAGCCCAAAAATTCGATGAACCACACCCTGGAGTTGGCAGCAGCAGGAGCCCAAACATAACTTTAAAGAGACACTGGAGTTGGCAGCAGGAGCCCAAAAATTGGATGAATCACACCCTGGAGTTGGCAGCAGCAGCAGGAGGAGCCCAAACATTACTTTAAAGAGACACTGGGGTTGGCTTCAGGAGCCCAAAAATTGGATGAATCACACCCTGGAGTTGGCAGCAGCAGCAGCAGGAGCCCAAGCATTACTTTAAAGAGACACTGGGGTTGGCTTCAGGAGTCCAAAAATTGGATGAATCACACCCTGGAGTTGGCAGCAGCAGCAGCAGCAGGAGCCCAAACATAACTTTAAAGAGACACTGGAGTTGGCAGCAGGAGCCCAAAAATTGGATGAATCACACCCTGGAGTTGGCAGCAGCAGCAGGAGCCCAAACATTACTTTAAAGAGACACTGGGGTTGGCTTCAGGAGCCCAAAAATTGGATGAATCACACCCTGGAGTTGGCAGCAGCAGGAGCCCAAACATTACTTTAAAGAGACACTGGGGTTGGCTTCAGGAGCCCAAAAATTGGATGAATCACACCCTGGAGTTGGCAGCAGCAGCAGCAGGAGCCCAAACATTACTTTAAAGAGACACTGGGGTTGGCTTCAGGAGCCCAAAAATTGGATGAATCACACCCTGGAGTTGGCAGCAGCAGCAGGAGCCCAAACATTACTTTAAAGAGACACTGGGGTTGGCTTCAGGAGCCCAAAAATTGGATGAATCACACCCTGGAGATGGCAGCAGCAGCAGCAGGAGTCCAAACATTACTTTAAAGAGACACTGGAGTTGGCTTCAGGAGCCCAAAAATTGCATGAATCACACCCTGGAGTTGGCAGTAGCAGCAGCTGGAGCCCAAACATTACTTTAAAGAGACACTGGGGTTGACTTCAGGAGCCCAAAAATTGGATGAATCACACCCTGGAGTTGGCAGCAGCAGCAGCAGCAGGAGTCCAAACATTACTTTAAAGAGACACTGGAGTTGGCTTCAGGAGCCCAAAAATTGGATGAATCACACCCTGGAGTTGGCAGCAGCAGCAGCAGGAGCCCAAACATTACTTTAAAGAGACACTGGGGTTGTCTTCAGGAGCCCAAAAATTGGATGAATCATACCCAGGAGTTGGTAGCAGCAGCAGGAGCCCAAACATTACTTTAAAGAGACACTGGAGTTGGCTTCAGGAGCCCAAAAATTGGATGAATCACACCCTGGAGTTGGCAGCAGCAGCAGCAGGAGCCCAAACATTACTTTAAAGAGACACTGGGGTTGACCTCAGGAGCCCAAAAATTGGATGAATCACACCCTGGAGTTGGCAGCAGCAGCAGCAGGAGCCCAAACATTACTTTAAAGAGACACTGGGGTTGGCTTCAGGAGCCCAAAAATTGGATGAATCACACCCTGGAGTTGGCAGCAGCAGGAGCCCAAACATTACTTTAAAGAGACACTGGGGTTGGCTTCAGGAGCCCAAAAATTGGATGAATCACACCCTGGAGTTGGTAGCAGCAGCAGCAGGAGCCCAAACATTACTTTAAAGAGACACTGGGGTTGGCTTCAGGAGCCCAAAAATTGGATGAATCACACCCTGGAGTTGGCAGCAGCAGCAGGAGCCCAAACATTACTTTAAAGAGACACTGGGGTTGGCTTCAGGAGCCCCAAAATTGGATGAATCACACCCTGGAGTTGGCAGCAGCAGCAGGAGCCCAAACATAACTTTAAAGAGACACTGGAGTTGGCAGCAGGAGCCCAAAAATTGGATGAATCACACCCTGGAGTTGGCAGCAGCAGCAGCAGGAGCCCAAACATAACTTTAAAGAGACACTGGAGTTGGCAGCTGGAGCCCAAAAATTGGATGAATCACACCCTGGAGTTGGCAGCAGCAGCAGCAGCAGGAGCCCAAACATTACTTTAAAGAGACACTGGGGTTGGCTTCAGGAGCCCAAAAATTGGATGAATCACACCCTGGAGTTGGCAGCAGCAGCAGGAGCCCAAACATTACTTTAAAGAGACACTGGGGTTGGCTTCAGGAGCCCAAAAATTGGATGAATCACACCCTGGAGATGGCAGCAGCAGCAGCAGGAGTCCAAACATTACTTTAAAGAGACACTGGAGTTGGCTTCAGGAGCCCAAAAATTGCATGAATCACACCCTGGAGTTGGCAGTAGCAGCAGCTGGAGCCCAAACATTACTTTAAAGAGACACTGGGGTTGACTTCAGGAGCCCAAAAATTGGATGAATCACACCCTGGAGTTGGCAGCAGCAGCAGCAGCAGGAGTCCAAACATTACTTTAAAGAGACACTGGAGTTGGCTTCAGGAGCCCAAAAATTGGATGAATCACACCCTGGAGTTGGCAGCAGCAGCAGCAGGAGCCCAAACATTACTTTAAAGAGACACTGGGGTTGTCTTCAGGAGCCCAAAAATTGGATGAATCATACCCAGGAGTTGGTAGCAGCAGCAGGAGCCCAAACATTACTTTAAAGAGACACTGGAGTTGGCTTCAGGAGCCCAAAAATTGGATGAATCACACCCTGGAGTTGGCAGCAGCAGCAGCAGCAGGAGCCCAAACATTACTTTAAAGAGACACTGGGGTTGACCTCAGGAGCCCAAAAATTGGATGAATCACACCCTGGAGTTGGCAGCAGCAGCAGCAGGAGCCCAAACATTACTTTAAAGAGACACTGGGGTTGGCTTCAGGAGCCCAAAAATTGGATGAATCACACCCTGGAGTTGGCAGCAGCAGCAGGAGCCCAAACATTACTTTAAAGAGACACTGGAGTTGGCAGCAGGAGCCCAAAAATTGGATGAATCACACCCTGGAGTTGGCAGCAGCAGCAGCATGAGCCCAAACATACCTTTAAAGAGACACTGGAGTTGGCATCAGGAGCCCAAAAAATGGATGAATCACACCCTGGAGTTGGCAGCAGCAGCAGCATGAGCCCAAACATAACTTTAAAGAGACACTGGAGTTGGCAGCAGGAGCCCAAAAATTGGATGAATCACACCCTGGAGTTGGCAGCAGCAGCAGCAGGAGCCCAGACATTACTTTAAAGAGACACTGGGGTTGGCTTCAGGAGTCCAAAAATTGGATGAATCACACCCTGGAGTTGGCAGCAGCAGCAGGAGCCCAAACATTACTTTAAAGAGACACTGGGGTTGGCTTCAGGAGCCCAAAAATTGGATGAATCACACCCTGGAGTTGGCAGCAGCAGCAGCAGGAGTCCAAACATTACTTTAAAGAGACACTGGGGTTGGCTTCAGGAGCCCCAAAATTGGATGAATCACACCCTGGAGTTGGCAGCAGCAGCAGGAGCCCAAACATTACTTTAAAGAGACACTGGAGTTGGCAGCAGGAGCCCAAAAATTGGATGAATCACACCCTGGAGTTGGCAGCAGCAGCAGCAGGAGCCCAAACATAACTTTAAAGAGACACTGGAGTTGGCAGCTGGAGCCCAAAAATTGGATGAATCACACCCTGGAGTTGGCAGCAGCAGCAGCAGGAGCCCAAACATTACTTTAAAGAGACACTGGGGTTGGCTTCAGGAGCCCAAAAATTGGATGAATCACACCCTGGAGTTGGCAGCAGCAGCAGCAGCAGGAGCCCAAGCATTACTTTAAAGAGACACTGGGGTTGGCTTCAGGAGCCCAAAAATTGGATGAATCACACCCTGGAGATGGCAGCAGCAGCAGCAGCAGCAGCAGGAGTCCAAACATTACTTTAAAGAGACACTGGAGTTGGCTTCAGGAGCCCAAAAATTGGATGAATCACACCCTGGAGTTGGCAGCAGCAGCAGCAGGAGCCCAAACATTACTTTAAAGAGACACTGGGGTTGTCTTCAGGAGCCCAAAAATTGGATGAATCATACCCAGGAGTTGGTAGCAGCAGCAGGAGCCCAAACATGACTTTAAAGAGACACTGGAGTTGGCTTCAGGAGCCCAAAAATTGGATGAATCACACCCTGGAGTTGGCAGCAGCAGCAGCAGCAGGAGCCCAAACATTACTTTAAAGAGACACTGGGGTTGACTTCAGGAGCCCAAAAATTGGATGAATCACACCCTGGAGTTGGCAGCAGCAGCAGCAGGAGCCCAAACATTACTTTAAAGAGACACTGGGGTTGGCTTCAGGAGCCCAAAAATTGGATGAATCACACCCTGGAGTTGGCAGCAGCAGCAGGAGCCCAAACATTACTTTAAAGAGACACTGGAGTTGGCAGCAGGAGCCCAAAAATTGGATGAATCACACCCTGGAGTTGGCAGCAGCAGCAGCATGAGCCCAAACATACCTTTAAAGAGACACTGGAGTTGGCAGCAGGAGCCCAAAAAATGGATGAATCACACCCTGGAGTTGGCAGCAGCAGCAGCATGAGCCCAAACATAACTTTAAAGAGACACTGGAGTTGGCAGCAGGAGCCCAAAAATTGGATGAATCACACCCTGGAGTTGGCAGCAGCAGCAGCAGGAGCCCAGACATTACTTTAAAGAGACACTGGGGTTGGCTTCAGGAGTCCAAAAATTGGATGAATCACACCCTGGAGTTGGCAGCAGCAGCAGGAGCCCAAACATTACTTTAAAGGGACACTGGGGTTGGCTTCAGGAGCCCAAAAATTGGATGAATCACACCCTGGAGTTGGCAGCAGCAGCAGCAGGAGCCCAAACATTACTTTAAAGAGACACTGGAGTTGGCTTCAGGAGCCCCAAAATTGGATGAATTACACCCTGGAGTTGGCAGCAGCAGCAGCAGCAGGAGCCCAAACATTACTTTAAAGAGACACTGGGGTTGGCTTCAGGAGCCCAAAAATTGGATGAATCACACCCTGGAGTTGGCAGCAGCAGCAGCAGGAGCCCAAACATAACTTTAAAGAGACACTGGTGTTGGCAGCAGGAGCCCAAAAATTGGATGAATCACACCCTGGAGTTGGCAGCAGCAGGAAGAGCCCAAACATTACTTTAAAGAGACACTGAAGTTGGCAGCAGGAGCCCAAAAATTGGATGAATCACACCCTGGAGTTGGCAGCAGCAGCAGCATGAGCCCAAACATACCTTTAAAGAGACACTGGAGTTGGCAGCAGGAGCCCAAAAATTGGATGAATCACACCCTGGAGTTGGCAGCAGCAGCAGCATGAGCCCGAACATAACTTTAAAGAGACACTGGAGTTGGCAGCAGGAGCCCAAAAATTGGATGAATCACACCCTGGAGTTGGCAGCAGCAGCAGGAGCCAAGACATTACTTTAAAGAGACACTGGGGTTGGCTTCAGGAGTCCAAAAATTGGATGACTCACACCCTGGAGTTGGCAGCAGCAGCAGGAGCCCAAACATTACTTTAAAGGGACACTGGGGTTGGCTTCAGGAGCCCAAAAATTGGATGAATCACACCCTGGAGTTGGCAGCAGCAGCAGCAGCAGGAGCCCAAACATTACTTTAAAGAGACACTGGGGTTGGCTTCAGGAGCCCAAAAATTGGATGAATCACACCCTGGAGTTGGCAGCAGCAGCAGCAGCAGCAGGAGCCCAAACATTACTTTAAAGAGACACTGGGGTTGGCTTCAGGAGCCCAAAAATTGGATGAATCACACCCTGGAGTTGGCAGCAGCAGTAGCTTGAGCAAAACATAACTTTAAAGAGACACTGGTGTTGGCAGCAGGAGCCCAAAAATTGGATGAATCACACCCTGGAGTTGGCAGCAGCAGCAGCAGCAGGAGCCCAAACATTACTTTAAAGAGACACTGGGGTTGGCTTCAGGAGCCCAACAATTGGATAAATCACACCCTGGAATCGGCAGCAGCAGCAGAAGCAGGAGCCCAAACATTACTTTAAAGAGACAATGGGGTTGGCTTCAGGAGCCCAAAAATTGGATGAATCACACCCTGGAGTTGGCAGCAGCAGCAGCAGGAGCCCAAACATTACTTTAAAGAGACACTGGGGTTGGCTTCAGGAACCCAAAAATTGGATGAATCACACCCTGGAGTTGGCAGCAGCAGCAGGAGCCCAAACATTACTTTAAAGAGACACTGGGGTTGGCTTCAGGAGCCCAAAAATTGGATGAATCACACCCTGGAGTTGGCAGCAGCAGCAGGAGCCCAAACATTACTTTAAAGAGACACTGGGGTTGGCTTCAGGAGCCCAAAAATTGGATGAATCACACCCTGGAGTTGGCAGCAGCAGCAGGAGCCCAAACATTACTTTAAAGAGACACTGGAGTTGGCTTCAGGAGCCTAAAAATTGGATGAATCACACCCTGGAGTTGGCAGCAGCAGCAGCAGGAGCACAAACATAACTTTAAAGAGACACTGGAGTTGGCAGCAGGAGCCCAAAAATTGGATGAATCACACCCTGGAGTTGGCAGCAGCAGCAGCAGCAGGAGCCCAAACATAACTTTAAAGAGACACTGGAGTTGGCTTCAGGAGCCTAAAAATTGGATGAATCACACCCTGGAGTTGGCAGCAGCAGCAGCAGGAGCCCAAACATTACTTTAAAGAGACACTGGGGTTGGCTTCAGGAGCCCAAAAATTCGATGAACCACACCCTGGAGTTAGCAGCAGCAGGAGCCCAAACATTACTTTAAAGAGACACTGGAGTTGGCAGCAGGAGCCCAAAAATTGGATGAATCACACCCTGGAGTTGGCAGCAGCAGAAGGAGGAGCCCAAACATAACTTTAAAGAGACACTGGGGTTGGCTTCAGGAGCCCAAAAATTGGATGAATCACACCCTGGAGTTGGCAGCAGCAGCAGCAGGAGCCCAAACATTACTTTAAAGAGACACTGGGGTTGGCTTCAGGAGCCCAAAAATTGGATGAATCACACCCTGGAGTTGGCAGCAGCAGCAGCAGCAGGAGCCCAAGCATTACTTTAAAGAGACACTGGGGTTGGCTTCAGGAGTCCAAAAATTGGATGAATCACACCCTGGAGTAGGCAGCAGCAGCAGCAGCAGGAGCCCAAACATAACTTTAAAGAGACACTGGAGTTGGCAGCAGGAGCCCAAAAATTGGATGAATCACACCCTGGAGTTGGCAGCAGCAGCAGGAGCCCAAACATTACTTTAAAGAGACACTGGGGTTGGCTTCAGGAGCCCAAAAATTGGATGAATCACACCCTGGAGTTGGCAGCAGCAGCAGCAGGAGCCCAAACATTACTTTAAAGAGACACTGGGGTTGGCTTCAGGAGCCCAAAAATTGGATGAATCACACCCTGGAGTTGGCAGCAGCAGCAGCAGGAGCCCAAACATTACTTTAAAGAGACACTGGGGTTGGCTTCAGGAGCCCAAAAATTGGATGAATCACACCCTGGAGTTGGCAGCAGCAGCAGGAGCCAAAACATTACTTTAACGAGACACTGGGGTTGGCTTCAGGAGCCCAAAAATTGGATGAATCACACCCTGGAGATGGCAGCAGCAGCAGCAGCAGCAGCAGGAGTCCAAACATTACTTTAAAGAGACACTGGAGTTGGCTTCAGGAGCCCAAAAATTGCATGAATCACACCCTGGAGTTGGCAGTAGCAGCAGCTGGAGCCCAAACATTACTTTAAAGAGACACTGGGGTTGACTTCAGGAGCCCAAAAATTGGATGAATCACACCCTGGAGTTGGCAGCAGCAGCAGCAGGAGCCCAAACATTACTTTAAAGAGACACTGGGGTTGGCTTCAGGAGCCCAAAAATTGGATGAATCACACCCTGGAGTTGGCAGCAGCAGCAGGAGCCCAAACATTACTTTAAAGAGACACTGGGGTTGGCTTCAGGAGCCCAAAAATTGGATGAATCACACCCTGGAGATGGCAGCAGCAGCAGCAGCAGCAGGAGCAGGAGCCCAAACATTACTTTAAAGAGACACTGGGGTTGTCTTCAGGAGCCCAAAAATTGGATGAATCATACCCAGGAGTTGGTAGCAGCAGCAGGAGCCCAAACATTACTTTAAAGAGACACTGGAGTTGGCTTCAGGAGCCCAAAAATTGGATGAATCACACCCTGGAGTTGGCAGCAGCAGCAGCAGCAGGAGCCCAAACATTACTTTAAAGAGACACTGGGGTTGGCTTCAGGAGCCCAAAAATTGGATGAATCACACCCTGGAGTTGGCAGCAGCAGCAGGAGCCCAAACATTACTTTAAAGAGACACTGGGGTTGGCTTCAGGAGCCCAAAAATTGGATGAATCACACCCTGGAGTTGGCAGCAGCAGCAGGAGCCCAAACATTACTTTAAAGAGACACTGGAGTTGGCTTCAGGAGCCTAAAAATTGGATGAATCACACCCTGGAGTTGGCAGCAGCAGCAGCAGGAGCACAAACATAACTTTAAAGAGACACTGGAGTTGGCAGCAGGAGCCCAAAAATTGGATGAATCACACCCTGGAGTTGGCAGCAGCAGCAGCAGCAGGAGCCCAAACATAACTTTAAAGAGACACTGGAGTTGGCTTCAGGAGCCTAAAAATTGGATGAATCACACCCTGGAGTTGGCAGCAGCAGCAGCATGAGCCCAAACATACCTTTAAAGAGACACTGGAGTTGGCATCAGGAGCCCAAAAAATGGATGAATCACACCCTGGAGTTGGCAGCAGCAGCAGCATGAGCCCAAACATAACTTTAAAGAGACACTGGAGTTGGCAGCAGGAGCCAAAAAATTGGATGAATCACACCCTGGAGTTGGCAGCAGCAGCAGCAGGAGCCCAGACATTACTTTAAAGAGACACTGGGGTTGGCTTCAGGAGTCCAAAAATTGGATGAATCACACCCTGGAGTTGGCAGCAGCAGCAGGAGCCCAAACATTACTTTAAAGAGACACTGGGGTTGGCTTCAGGAGCCCAAAAATTGGATGAATCACACCCTGGAGTTGGCAGCAGCAGCAGCAGCAGGAGCCCAAACATTACTTTAAAGAGACACTGGGGTTGGCTTCAGGAGCCCAAAAATTGGATGAATCACACCCTGGAGTTGGCATCAGCAGCAGGAGCCCAAACATTACTTTAAAGAGACACTGGGGTTGGCTTCAGGAGCCCCAAAATTGGATGAATCACACCCTGGAGTTGGCAGCAGCAGCAGGAGCCCAAACATAACTTTAAAGAGACGCTGGAGTTGGCAGCAGGAGACCAAAAATTGGATGAATCACCAGCAGCAGGAGCCCAAGCATTACTTTAAAGAGACACTGGGGTTGGCTTCAGGAGCCCAAAAATTGGATGAATCACACCCTGGAGATGGCAGCAGCAGCAGCAGCAGCAGCAGCAGGAGTCCAAACATTACTTTAAAGAGACACTGGAGTTGGCTTCAGGAGCCCAAAAGTTGGATGAATCACACCCTGGAGTTGGCAGTAGCAGCAGCTGGAGCCCAAACATTACTTTAAAGAGACACTGGGGTTGACTTCAGGAGCCCAAAAATTGGATGAATCACACCCTGGAGTTGGCAGCAGCAGCAGCAGCAGGAGTCCAAACATTACTTTAAAGAGACACTGGAGTTGGCTTCAGGAGCCCAAAAATTGGATGAATCACACCCTGGAGTTGGCAGCAGCAGCAGCAGGAGCCCAAACATTACTTTAAAGAGACACTGGGGTTGTCTTCAGGAGCCCAAAAATTGGATGAATCATACCCAGGAGTTGGTAGCAGCAGCAGGAGCCCAAACATGACTTTAAAGAGACACTGGAGTTGGCTTCAGGAGCCCAAAAATTGGATGAATCACACCCTGGAGTTGGCAGCAGCAGCAGGAGCCCAAACATTACTTTAAAGAGACACTGGGGTTGACTTCAGGAGCCCAAAAATTGGATGAATCACACCCTGGAGTTGGCAGCAGCAGCAGCAGGAGCCCAAACATTACTTTAAAGAGACACTGGAGTTGGCAGCAGGAGCCCAAAAATTGGATGAATCACACCCTGGAGTTGGCAGCAGCAGCAGCATGAGCCCAAACATACCTTTAAAGAGACACTGGAGTTGGCAGCAGGAGCCCAAAAAATGGATGAATCACACCCTGGAGTTGGCAGCAGCAGCAGCATGAGCCCAAACATAACTTTAAAGAGACACTGGAGTTGGCAGCAGGAGCCCAAAAATTGGATGAATCACACCCTGGAGTTGGCAGAAGCAGCAGCAGGAGCCCAGACATTACTTTAAAGAGACACTGGGGTTGGCTTCAGGAGTCCAAAAATTGGATGAATCACACCCTGGAGTTGGCAGCAGCAGCAGGAGCCCAAACATTACTTTAAAGGGACACTGGGGTTGGCTTCAGGAGCCCAAAAATTGGATGAATCACACCCTGGAGTTGGCAGCAGCAGCAGCAGGAGCCCAAACATTACTTTAAAGAGACACTGGAGTTGGCTTCAGGAGCCCCAAAATTGGATGAATTACACCCTGGAGTTGGCAGCAGCAGCAGCAGCAGGAGCCCAAACATTACTTTAAAGAGACACTGGGGTTGGCTTCAGGAGCCCAAAAATTGGATGAATCACACCCTGGAGTTGGCAGCAGCAGCAGCAGGAGCCCAAACATAACTTTAAAGAGACACTGGTGTTGGCAGCAGGAGCCCAAAATTGGATGAATCACACCCTGGAGTTGGCAGCAGCAGCAGGAGCCCAAACATTACTTTAAAGAGACACTGGAGTTGGCAGCAGGAGCCCAAAAATTGGATGAATCACACCCTGGAGTTGGCAGCAGCAGCAGCATGAGCCCAAACATACCTTTAAAGAGACACTGGAGTTGGCAGCAGGAGCCCAAAAATTGGATGAATCACACCCTGGAGTTGGCAGCAGCAGCAGCATGAGCCCGAACATAACTTTAAAGAGACACTGGAGTTGGCAGCAGGAGCCCAAAAATTGGATGAATCACACCCTGGAGTTGGCAGCAGCAGCAGCAGGAGCCAAGACATTACTTTAAAGAGACACTGGGGTTGGCTTCAGGAGTCCAAAAATTGGATGAATCACACCCTGGAGTTGGCAGCAGCAGCAGGAGCCCAAACATTACTTTAAAGGGACACTGGGGTTGGCTTCAGGAGCCCAAAAATTGGATGAATCACACCCTGGAGTTGGCAGCAGCAGCAGGAGCCCAAACATTACTTTAAAGAGACACTGGGGTTGGCTTCAGGAGCCCAAAAATTGGATGAATCACACCCTGGAGTTGGCAGCAGCAGCAGCAGCAGCAGGAGCCCAAACATTACTTTAAAGAGACACTGGGGTTGGCTTCAGGAGCCCAAAAATTGGATGAATCACACCCTGGAGTTGGCAGCAGCAGTAGCTTGAGCAAAACATAACTTTAAAGAGACACTGGTGTTGGCAGCAGGAGCCCAAAAATTGGATGAATCACACCCTGGAGTTGGCAGCAGCAGCAGCAGCAGGAGCCCAAACATTACTTTAAAGAGACACTGGGGTTGGCTTCAGGAGCCCAACAATTGGATAAATCACACCCTGGAATCGGCAGCAGCAGCAGAAGCAGGAGCCCAAACATTACTTTAAAGAGACAATGGGGTTGGCTTCAGGAGCCCAAAAATTGGATGAATCACACCCTGGAGTTGGCAGCAGCAGCAGCAGGAGCCCAAACATTACTTTAAAGAGACACTGGGGTTGGCTTCAGGAGCCCAAAAATTGGATGAATCACACGCTGGAGTTGGCAGCAGCAGCAGCAGGAGCCCAAACATAACTTTAAAGAGACACTGGGGTTGGCTTCAGGAGCCCAAAAATTGGATGAATCACACCCTGGAGTTGGCAGCAGCAGCAGGAGCTCAAACATTACTTTAAAGAGACACTGGGGTTGGCTTCAGGAGCCCAAAAATTGGATGAATCACACCCTGGAGTTGGCAGCAGCAGCAGGAGCCCAAACATTACTTTAAAGAGACACTGGGGTTGGCTTCAGGAGCCCAAAAATTGGATGAATCACACCCTGGAGTTGGCAGCAGCAGCAGGAGCCCAAACATAACTTTAAAGAGACACTGGAGTTGGCTTCAGGAGCCTAAAAATTGGATGAATCACACCCTGGAGTTGGCAGCAGCAGCAGCAGGAGCACAAACATAACTTTAAAGAGACACTGGAGTTGGCAGCAGGAGCCCAAAAATTGTATGAATCACACCCTGGAGTTGGCAGCAGCAGCAGCAGCAGGAGCCCAAACATAACTTTAAAGAGACACTGGAGTTGGCTTCAGGAGCCTAAAAATTGGATGAATCACACCCTGGAGTTGGCAGCAGCAGCAGCAGGAGCCCAAACATTACTTTAAAGAGACACTGGGGTTGGCTTCAGGAGCCCAAAAATTGGATGAATCACACCCTGGAGTTGGCAGCAGCAGCAGCAGGAGCCCAAACATTACTTTAAAGAGACACTGGGGTTGGCTTCAGGAGCCCAAAAATTCGATGAACCACACCCTGGAGTTAGCAGCAGCAGGAGCCCAAACATAACTTTAAAGAGACACTGGAGTTGGCAGCAGGAGCCCAAAAATTGGATGAATCACACCCTGGAGTTGGCAGCAGCAGCAGGAGGAGCCCAAACATTACTTTAAAGAGACACTGGGGTTGGCTTCAGGAGCCCCAAAATTGAATGAATCACACCCTGGAGTTGGCAGCAGCAGCAGCAGGAGCCCAAACATTACTTTAAAGAGACACTGGGGTTGGCTTCAGGAGCCCAAAAATTGGATGAATCACACCCTGGAGTTGGCAGCAGCAGCAGCAGCAGGAGCCCAAGCATTACTTTAAAGAGACACTGGGGTTGGCTTCAGGAGTCCAAAAATTGGATGAATCACACCCTGGAGTTGGCAGCAGCAGCAGCAGCCCAAACATAACTTTAAAGAGACACTGGAGTTGGCAGCAGGAGCCCAAAAATTGGATGAATCACACCCTGGAGTTGGCAGCAGCAGCAGCAGGAGCCCAAACATTACTTTAAAGAGACACTGGGGTTGGCTTCAGGAGCCCAAAAATTGGATGAATCACACCCTGGAGTTGGCAGCAGCAGCAGCAGGAGCCCAAACATTACTTTAAAGAGACACTGGGGTTGGCTTCAGGAGCCCAAAAATTGGATGAATCACACCCTGGAGTTGGCAGCAGCAGCAGCAGGAGCCCAAACATTACTTTAAAGAGACACTGGGGTTGGCTTCAGGAGCCCAAAAATTGGATGAATCACACCCTGGAGTTGGCAGCAGCAGCAGCAGGAGCCCAAACATTACTTTAAAGAGACACTGGGGTTGGCTTCAGGAGCCCCAAAATTGGATGAATCACACCCTGGAGTTGGCAGCAGCAGCAGGAGCCCAAACATAACTTTAAAGAGACACTGGAGTTGGCAGCAGGAGCCCAAAAATTGGATGAATCACACCCTGGAGTTGGCAGCAGCAGCAGCAGGAGCCCAAACATAACTTTAAAGAGACACTGGAGTTGGCAGCTGGAGCCCAAAAATTGGATGAATCACACCCTGGAGTTGGCAGCAGCAGCAGGAGCCCAAACATTACTTTAAAGAGACACTGGGGTTGGCTTCAGGAGCCCAAAAATTGGATGAATCACACCCTGGAGTTGGCAGCAGCAGGAGCCCAAACATTACTTTAAAGAGACACTGGGGTTGGCTTCAGGAGCCCAAAAATTGGATGAATCACACCCTGGAGATGGCAGCAGCAGCAGCAGCAGGAGTCCAAACATTACTTTAAAGAGACACTGGAGTTGGCTTCAGGAGCCCAAAAATTGGATGAATCACACCCTGGAGTTGGCAGTAGCAGCAGCTGGAGCCCAAACATTACTTTAAAGAGACACTGGGGTTGACTTCAGGAGCCCAAAAATTGGATGAATCACACCCTGGAGTTGGCAGCAGCAGCAGCAGCAGGAGTCCAAACATTACTTTAAAGAGACACTGGAGTTGGCTTCAGGAGCCCAAAAATTGGATGAATCACACCCTGGAGTTGGCAGCAGCAGCAGCAGCAGCCCAAACATTACTTTAAAGAGACACTGGGGTTGTCTTCAGGAGCCCAAAAATTGGATGAATCATACCCAGGAGTTGGTAGCAGCAGCAGGAGCCCAAACATTACTTTAAAGAGACACTGGAGTTGGCTTCAGGAGCCCAAAAATTGGATGAATCACACCCTGGAGTTGGCAGCAGCAGCAGCAGCAGGAGCCCAAACATTACTTTAAAGAGACACTGGGGTTGACTTCAGGAGCCCAAAAATTGGATGAATCACACCCTGGAGTTGGCAGCAGCAGCAGCAGGAGCCCAAACATTACTTTAAAGAGACACTGGGGTTGGCTTCAGGAGCCCAAAAATTGGATGAATCACACCCTGGAGTTGGCAGCAGCAGCAGGAGCCCAAACATTACTTTAAAGAGACACTGGAGTTGGCAGCAGGAGCCCAAAAATTGGATGAATCACACCCTGGAGTTGGCAGCAGCAGCAGCATGAGCCCGAACATACCTTTAAAGAGACACTGGAGTTGGCATCAGGAGCCCAAAAAATGGATGAATCACACCCTGGAGTTGGCAGCAGCAGCAGCATGAGCCCAAACATAACTTTAAAGAGACACTGGAGTTGGCAGCAGGAGCCCAAAAATTGGATGAATCACACCCTGGAGTTGGCAGCAGCAGCAGCAGGAGCCCAGACATTACTTTAAAGAGACACTGGGGTTGGCTTCAGGAGTCCAAAAATTGGATGAATCACACCCTGGAGTTGGCAGCAGCAGCAGGAGCCCAAACATTACTTTAAAGAGACACTGGGGTTGGCTTCAGGAGCCCAAAAATTGGATGAATCACACCCTGGAGTTGGCAGCAGCAGCAGCAGGAGCCCAAACATTACTTTAAAGAGACACTGGGGTTGGCTTCAGGAGCCCAAAAATTGTATGAATCACACCCTGGAGTTGGCAGCAGCAGCAGGAGCCCAAACATTACTTTAAAGAGACACTGGGGTTGGCTTCAGGAGCCCCAAAATTGGATGAATCACACCCTGGAGTTGGCAGCAGCAGCAGCAGGAGCCCAAACATAACTTTAAAGAGACACTGGAGTTGGCAGCAGGAGCCCAAAAATTGGATGAATCACACCCTGGAGTTGGCAGCAGCAGCAGCAGGAGCCCAAACATAACTTTAAAGAGACACTGGAGTTGGCAGCTGGAGCCCAAAAATTGGATGAATCACACCCTGGAGTTGGCAGCAGCAGCAGCAGCAGGATCCCAAACATTACTTTAAAGAGACACTGGGGTTGGCTTCAGGAGCCCAAAAATTGGATGAATCCCACCCTGGAGTTGGCAGCAGCAGCAGCAGCAGGAGCCCAAACATTACTTTAAAGAGACACTGGGGTTGGCTTCAGGAGCCCAAAAATTGGATGAATCACACCCTGGAGATGGCAGCAGCAGCAGCAGCAGCAGCAGGAGTCCAAACATTACTTTAAAGAGACACTGGAGTTGGCTTCAGGAGCCCAAAAATTGGATGAATCACACCCTGGAGTTGGCAGTAGCAGCAGCTGGAGCCCAAACATTACTTTAAAGAGACACTGGGGTTGACTTCAGGAGCCCAAAAATTGGATGAATCACACCCTGGAGTTGGCAGCAGCAGCAGCAGCAGGAGTCCAAACATTACTTTAAAGAGACACTGGAGTTGGCTTCAGGAGCCCAAAAATTGGATGAATCACACCCTGGAGTTGGCAGCAGCAGCAGCAGGAGCCCAAACATTACTTTAAAGAGACACTGGGGTTGTCTTCAGGACCCCAAAAATTGGATGAATCATACCCAGGAGTTGGTAGCAGCAGCAGGAGCCCAAACATGACTTTAAAGAGACACTGGAGTTGGCTTCAGGAGCCCAAAAATTGGATGAATCACACCCTGGAGTTGGCAGCAGCAGCAGCAGCAGGAGCCCAAACATTACTTTAAAGAGACACTGGGGTTGACTTCAGGAGCCCAAAAATTGGATGAATCACACCCTGGAGTTGGCAGCAGCAGCAGCAGGAGCCCAAACATTACTTTAAAGAGACACTGGGGTTGGCTTCAGGAGCCCAAAAATTGGATGAATCACACCCTGGAGTTGGCAGCAGCAGCAGGAGCCCAAACATTACTTTAAAGAGACACTGGAGTTGGCAGCAGGAGCCCAAAAATTGGATGAATCACACCCTGGAGTTGGCAGCAGCAGCAGCATGAGCCCAAACATACCTTTAAAGAGACACTGGAGTTGGCAGCAGGAGCCCAAAAAATGGATGAATCACACCCTGGAGTTGGCAGCAGCAGCAGCATGAGCCCAAACATAACTTTAAAGAGACACTGGAGTTGGCAGCAGGAGCCCAAAAATTGGATGAATCACACCCTGGAGTTGGCAGCAGCAGCAGCAGGAGCCCAGACATTACTTTAAAGAGACACTGGGGTTGGCTTCAGGAGTCCAAAAATTGGATGAATCACACCCTGGAGTTGGCAGCAGCAGCAGGAGCCCAAACATTACTTTAAAGGGACACTGGGGTTGGCTTCAGGAGCCCAAAAATTGGATGAATCACACCCTGGAGTTGGCAGCAGCAGCAGCAGGAGCCCAAACATTACTTTAAAGAGACACTGGAGTTGGCTTCAGGAGCCCCAAAATTGGATGAATTACACCCTGGAGTTGGCAGCAGCAGCAGCAGCAGGAGCCCAAACATTACTTTAAAGAGACACTGGGGTTGGCTTAAGGAGCCCAAAAATTGGATGAATCACACCCTGGAGTTGGCAGCAGCAGCAGCAGGAGCCCATACATAACTTTAAAGAGACACTGGTGTTGGCAGCAGGAGCCCAAAAATTGGATGAATCACACCCTGGAGTTGGCAGCAGCAGCAGGAGCCCAAACATTACTTTAAAGAGACACTGGACACTGGGACACTGGACACTGGGGTTGGCTTCAGGAGCCCAAAAATTGGATGAATCACACGCTGGAGTTGGCAGCAGCAGCAGCAGGAGCCCAAACATTACTTTAAAGAGACACTGGGGTTGGCTTCAGGAGCCCAAAAATTGGATGAATCACACCCTGGAGTTGGCAGCAGCAGCAGGAGCCCAAACATTACTTTAAAGAGACACTGGAGTTGGCAGCAGGAGCCCAAAAATTGGATGAATCACACCCTGGAGTTGGCAGCAGCAGCAGCATGAGCCCAAACATACCTTTAAAGAGACACTGGAGTTGGCAGCAGGAGCCCAAAAAATGGATGAATCACACCCTGGAGTTGGCAGCAGCAGCAGCATGAGCCCAAACATAACTTTAAAGAGACACTGGAGTTGGCAGCAGGAGCCCAAAAATTGGATGAATCACACCCTGGAGTTGGCAGCAGCAGCAGCAGGAGCCCAGACATTACTTTAAAAAGACACTGGGGTTGGCTTCAGGAGTCCAAAAATTGGATGAATCACACCCTGGAGTTGGCAGCAGCAGCAGGAGCCCAAACATTACTTTAAAGGGACACTGGGGTTGGCTTCAGGAGCCCAAAAATTGGATGAATCACACCCTGGAGTTGGCAGCAGCAGCAGCAGGAGCCCAAACATTACTTTAAAGAGACACTGGAGTTGGCTTCAGGAGCCCCAAAATTGGATGAATTACACCCTGGAGTTGACAGCAGCAGCAGCAGCAGGAGCCCAAACATTACTTTAAAGAGACACTGGGGTTGGCTTAAGGAGCCCAAAAATTGGATGAATCACACCCTGGAGTTGGCAGCAGCAGCAGCAGGAGCCCAAACATAACTTTAAAGAGACACTGGTGTTGGCAGCAGGAGCCCAAAAATTGGATGAATCACACCCTGGAGTTGGCAGCAGCAGCAGGAGCCCAAACATTACTTTAAAGAGACACTGGAGTTGGCAGCAGGAGCCCAAAAATTGGATGAATCACACCCTGGAGTTGGCAGCAGCAGCAGCATGAGCCCAAACATACCTTTAAAGAGACACTGGAGTTGGCAGCAGGAGCCCAAAAATTGGATGAATCACACCCTGGAGTTGGCAGCAGCAGCAGCATGAGCCCGAACATAACTTTAAAGAGACACTGGAGTTGGCAGCAGGAGCCCAAAAATTGGATGAATCACACCCTGGAGTTGGCAGCAGCAGCAGCAGGAGCCAAGACATTACTTTAAAGAGACACTGGGGTTGGCTTCGGGAGTCCAAAAATTGGATGAATCACACCCTGGAGTTGGCAGCAGCAGCAGGAGCCCAAACATTACTTTAAAGGGACACTGGGGTTGGCTTCAGGAGCCCAAAAATTGGATGAATCACACCCTGGAGTTGGCAGCAGCAGGAGCCCAAACATTACTTTAAAGAGACACTGGGGTTGGCTTCAGGAGCCCAAAAATTGGATGAATCACACCCTGGAGTTGGCAGCAGCAGCAGCAGCAGGAGCCCAAACATAACTTTAAAGAGACACTGGGGTTGGCTTCAGGAGCCCAAAAATTGGATGAATCACACCCTGGAGTTGGCAGCAGCAGCAGCTTGAGCAAAACATAACTTTAAAGAGACACTGGTGTTGGCAGCAGGAGCCCAAAAATTGGATGAATCACACCCTGGAGTTGGCAGCAGCAGCAGGAGCCCAAACATTACTTTAAAGAGACACTGGGGTTGGCTTCAGGAGCCCAACAATTGGATAAATCATACCCTGGAATCGGCAGCAGAAGCAGGAGCCCAAACATTACTTTAAAGAGACACTGGGGTTGGCTTTAGGAGCCCAAAAATTGGATGAATCACACCCTGGAGTTGGCAGCAGCAGCAGCAGCAGCAGCAGGAGCCCAAACATTACTTTAAAGAGACACTGGGGTTGGCTTCAGGAGCCCAAAAATTGGATGAATCACACCCTGGAGTTGGCAGCAGCAGCAGGAGCCCAAACATTACTTTAAAGAGACACTGGGGTTGGCTTCAGGAGCCCAAAAATTGGATGAATCACACCCTGGAGTTGGCAGCAGCAGCAGGAGCCCAAACATTACTTTAAAGAGACACTGGGGTTGGCTTCAGGAGCCCAAAAATTGGATGAATCACACCCTGGAGTTGGCAGCAGCAGCAGGAGCCCAAACATAACTTTAAAGAGACACTGGAGTTGGCTTCAGGAGCCTAAAAATTGGATGAATCACACCCTGGAGTTGGCAGCAGCAGCAGCAGGAGCACAAACATAACTTTAAAGAGACACTGGAGTTGGCAGCAGGAGCCCAAAAATTGGATGAATCACACCCTGGAGTTGGCAGCAGCAGCAGGAGCCCAAACATTACTTTAAAGAGACACTGGAGTTGGCAGCAGGAGCCCAAAAATTGGATGAATCACACCCTGGAGTTGGCAGCAGCAGCAGCAGCAGCAGCAGAAGCCCAAATATAACTTTAAAGAGACACTGGTGTTGGCAGCAGGAGGCCAAAAATTGGATGAATCAAACACTGGAGTTGGCAGCAGCAGCAGGTGCCCAAACATTACTTTTAAGAGACACTGGGGTTGGCTTCAGGAGCCCAAAAATTGGATGAATCACACCCTGGAGTTGGCAGCAGCAGCAGCAGGAGCCCAAACATTACTTTAAAGAGACATTGGGGTTGGCTTCAGGAGCCTAAAAATTGGATGAATCACATCCTGGAGTTGGCAGCAGCAGCAGCAGGAGCCCAAACATTACTTTAAAGAGACACTGGGGTTGGCTTCAGGAGCCCAAAAATTGGATGAATCACACCCTGGAGTTGGCAGCAGCAGCAGCAGCAGGAGCCCAAACATTACTTTAAAGAGACACTGGGGTTGGCTTCAGGAGCCCAAAAATTGGATGAATCACACCCTGGAGTTGGCAGCAGCAGCAGGAGCCCAAGCATTACTTTAAAGAGACAATGGGGTTGGCAGCAGGAGCCCAAAAATTGGATGAATCACACCCTGGAGTTGGCAGCAGCAGCAGCATGAGCCCGAACATAACTTTAAAGAGACACTGGAGTTGGCAGCAGGAGCCCAAAAATTGGATGAATCACACCCTGGAGTTGGCAGCAGCAGCAGCAGGAGCCAAGACATTACTTTAAAGAGACACTGGGGTTGGCTTCGGGAGTCCAAAAATTGGATGAATCACACCCTGGAGTTGGCAGCAGCAGCAGGAGCCCAAACATTACTTTAAAGGGACACTGGGGTTGGCTTCAGGAGCCCAAAAATTGGATGAATCACACCCTGGAGTTGGCAGCAGCAGGAGCCCAAACATTACTTTAAAGAGACACTGGGGTTGGCTTCAGGAGCCCAAAAATTGGATGAATCACACCCTGGAGTTGGCAGCAGCAGCAGCAGCAGGAGCCCAAACATAACTTTAAAGAGACACTGGGGTTGGCTTCAGGAGCCCAAAAATTGGATGAATCACACCCTGGAGTTGGCAGCAGCAGCAGCTTGAGCAAAACATAACTTTAAAGAGACACTGGTGTTGGCAGCAGGAGCCCAAAAATTGGATGAATCACACCCTGGAGTTGGCAGCAGCAGCAGGAGCCCAAACATTACTTTAAAGAGACACTGGGGTTGGCTTCAGGAGCCCAACAATTGGATAAATCATACCCTGGAATCGGCAGCAGAAGCAGGAGCCCAAACATTACTTTAAAGAGACACTGGGGTTGGCTTTAGGAGCCCAAAAATTGGATGAATCACACCCTGGAGTTGGCAGCAGCAGCAGCAGCAGCAGCAGGAGCCCAAACATTACTTTAAAGAGACACTGGGGTTGGCTTCAGGAGCCCAAAAATTGGATGAATCACACCCTGGAGTTGGCAGCAGCAGCAGGAGCCCAAACATTACTTTAAAGAGACACTGGGGTTGGCTTCAGGAGCCCAAAAATTGGATGAATCACACCCTGGAGTTGGCAGCAGCAGCAGGAGCCCAAACATTACTTTAAAGAGACACTGGGGTTGGCTTCAGGAGCCCAAAAATTGGATGAATCACACCCTGGAGTTGGCAGCAGCAGCAGGAGCCCAAACATAACTTTAAAGAGACACTGGAGTTGGCTTCAGGAGCCTAAAAATTGGATGAATCACACCCTGGAGTTGGCAGCAGCAGCAGCAGGAGCACAAACATAACTTTAAAGAGACACTGGAGTTGGCAGCAGGAGCCCAAAAATTGGATGAATCACACCCTGGAGTTGGCAGCAGCAGCAGGAGCCCAAACATTACTTTAAAGAGACACTGGAGTTGGCAGCAGGAGCCCAAAAATTGGATGAATCACACCCTGGAGTTGGCAGCAGCAGCAGCAGCAGCAGCAGAAGCCCAAATATAACTTTAAAGAGACACTGGTGTTGGCAGCAGGAGGCCAAAAATTGGATGAATCAAACACTGGAGTTGGCAGCAGCAGCAGGTGCCCAAACATTACTTTTAAGAGACACTGGGGTTGGCTTCAGGAGCCCAAAAATTGGATGAATCACACCCTGGAGTTGGCAGCAGCAGCAGCAGGAGCCCAAACATTACTTTAAAGAGACATTGGGGTTGGCTTCAGGAGCCTAAAAATTGGATGAATCACATCCTGGAGTTGGCAGCAGCAGCAGCAGGAGCCCAAACATTACTTTAAAGAGACACTGGGGTTGGCTTCAGGAGCCCAAAAATTGGATGAATCACACCCTGGAGTTGGCAGCAGCAGCAGCAGCAGGAGCCCAAACATTACTTTAAAGAGACACTGGGGTTGGCTTCAGGAGCCCAAAAATTGGATGAATCACACCCTGGAGTTGGCAGCAGCAGCAGGAGCCCAAGCATTACTTTAAAGAGACAATGGGGTTGGCTTCAGGAGCCCAAAAATTGGATGAATCACACCCTGGAGCTGGCAGCAGCAGGAGCCCAAACATTACTTTAAAGAGACACTGGGGTTGGCTTCAGGAGCCCAAAATTTGGATGAATCACACCCTGGAGTTGGCAGCAGCAGCAGCAGGAGCCCAAACATTACTTTAAAGAGACACTGGGGTTGGCTTCAGGAGCCCAAAAATTGGATGAATCACACCCTGGAGTTGGCAGCAGCAGCAGGAGCCCAAACATTACTTTAAAGAGACACTGGGGTTGGCTTCAGGAGCCCAAAAATTCGATGAATCACACCCTGGAGTTGGCAGCAGCAGCAGGAGCCCAAACATTACTTTAAAGAGACACTGGGGTTGGCTTCAGGAGCCCAAAAATTGGATGAATCACACCCTGGAGTTGGCAGCAGCAGCAGCAGCAGGAGCCCAAGCATTACTTTAAAGAGACACTGGGGTTGGCTTCAGGAGCCCAAAAATTGGATGAATCACATCCTGGAGTTGGCAGCAGCAGCAGGAGCCCAAACATAACTTTAAAGAGACACTGGAGTTGGCAGCAGGAGCCCAAAAATTGGATGAATCACACCCTGGAGTTGGCAGCAGCAGCAGCAGGTGCCCAAACATTACTTTAAAGAGACACTGGGGTTGGCTTCAGGAGCCCAAAAATTGGATGAATCACACCCTGGAGTTGGCAGCAGCAGCAGCAGGAGCCCAAACATTACTTTAAAGAGACACTGGGGTTGGCTTCAGGAGCCCAAAAATTGGATGAATCACACCCTGGAGTTGGCAGCAGCAGCAGCAGCAGAAGCCCAAATATAACTTTAAAGAGACACTGGTGTTGGCAGCAGGAGGCCAGAAATTGGATGAATCACACACTGGAGTTGGCAGCAGCAGCAGGTGCCCAAACATTACTTTTAAGAGACACTGGGGTTGGCTTCAGGAGCCCAAAAATTGGATGAATCACACCCTGGAGTTGGCTGCAGGAGGCCAAAAATTGGATGAATCACACACTGGAGTTGGCAGCAGCAGCAGGTGCCTAAACATTACTTTTAAGAGACACTGGGGTTGGCTTCAGGGGCCCAAAAATTCGATGAACCACACCCTGGAGTTGGCAGCAGCAGGAGCCCAGACATAACTTTAAAGAGACACTGGAGTTGGCAGCAGGAGCCCAATAATTGGATGAATCACACCCTGGAGTTGGCAGCAGCAGCAGGAGGAGCCCAAACATTACTTTAAAGAGACACTGGGGTTGGCTTTAGGAGCCCAAAAATTGGATGAATCACACCCTGGAGTTGGCAGCAGCAACAGCAGCAGGAGCCCAAACATTACTTTAAAGAGACACTGGGGTTGGCTTCAGGAGCCCAAAAATTGGATGAATCACACCCTGGAGTTGGCAGCAGCAGCAGCAGCAGGAGCCCAAGCATTACTTTAAAGAGACACTGGGGTTGGCTTCAGGAGCCCAAAATTGGATGAATCACACCCTGGAGTTGGCAGCAGCAGCAGCAGCAGGAGCCCAAACATAACTTTAAAGAGACACTGGAGTTGGCAGCAGCAGGAGCCCAAACATTACTTTAAAGAGACACTGGGGTTGGCTTCAGGAGCCCAAAAATTGGATGAATCACACCCTGGAGTTGGCAGCAGCAGCAGGAGCCCAAACATTACTTTAAAGAGACACTGGGGTTGGCTTCAGGAGCCCAAAAATTGGATGAATCACACCCTGGAGTTGGCAGCAGCAGGAGCCCAAACATAACTTTAAAGAGACACTGGAGTTGGCAGCAGGAGCCCAAAAATTGGATGAATCACACCCTGGAGTTGGCAGCAGCAGCAGCAGGAGCCCAAACATAACTTTAAAGAGACACTGGAGTTGGCAGCTGGAGCCCAAAAATTGGATGAATCACACCTTGGAGTTGGCAGCAGCAGCAGGAGCCCAAACATTACTTTAAAGAGACACTGGGGTTGGCTTCAGGAGCCCAAAAATTGGATGAATCGCACCCTGGAGTTGGCAGCAGCAGCAGCAGGAGCCCAAACATTACTTTAAAGAGATACTGGGGTTGGCTTCAGGAGCCCAAAAATTGGATGAATCACACCCTGGAGTTGGAGGCAGCAGCAGGAGCCCAAACATTACTTTAAAGAGACACTGGGGTTGGCTTCAGGAGCCCAAAAATTGGATAAATCACACCCTGGAGATGGCAGCAGCAGCAGCAGCAGGAGCCCAAACATAACTTTAAAGAGACACTGGAGTTGGCAGCAGGAGCCCAAAAATTGGATGAATCACACCCTGGAGTTGGCAGCAGCAGCAGCAGGAGCCCAAACATTACTTTAAAGAGACACTGGGGTTGGCTTCAAGGTCCCAAAAATTGGATGAATCACACCCTGGAGTTGCAAGCAGCAGCAGGTGGCCAAAAATTGGTTGGAAGGCACACCCTGAAGTTGGCATCAGCAGGAGCCCAAAAATTGGCCTAAAGACTTAAAATTTTTTACACCATTTGGAAAGTGTTAAACGTGGCACCATGCTGAATCTAGTCGCATGCATCAGGCATTGGAGGGTGGAAATCCTGGCTGATCCATCATTGATTCATTTTGACAAAGGTGAGTCTCTCCACATTTTTAGTTGACAGACGAGTTTTCCTCGCCGTAACTATGGCCCCCGCCGCACTAAACACCCGCTCAGATGGCACGCTACTTGCCGGACAGGACAGCTTTTCCAGGGCAAACTCTGCTAGTTGCGGCCACAAATCAAGTTTGGCTGCCCAGAAGTCCAGCGGATCCTCAAGGTGTCTTGGCATGGTCATGTCAAGGTATGACATGACCTGCTGGTTGAGGTCCTGCTCCAGGTCTTCCTGCTGCTCATGAGTAGCCTCACTATGCGGGTGTAGAAAGCTACTCATTAGCGACTGAAGACTGAGGCTGCTGCTGATGGAGCTGCTGCTGCTGCTCCGGCCAACCCCCCCAGCAGCCCTGGCAGTGGAAGGTGAGCGCAGAGGTCCCCTCGAGTCAGACCTGCGAGATTATGGACCATGTGGCAGATAGGCATCGGCCAACTGACTACGTAGAATGTCTTTGTAGTAGTTCAGTTTATCCTCCCTCTCGGTGGGTTTAAAAAATGCCCCCATTTTGTGCTGGAAGCGATGGTCCAATAAGGTGGAGAGCCAGAAGTCATCCCGCTGACAAATGGAAACAATTCTGGGGTCACTACGCAAGCACGTGAGCATGCTTCCTGCCATTTGTGCAAGTGACTCGGAGGGACTACCTGTCTCCATCTCCACTGTGTGTCCGGGTCCTCTGTCTCGCCTTCCTCAAAACCCTCTAGCTCCTCTGGATGCTCCTGCTCCTCCTCTCCTGTCCGCTGACTAGATAAACCAGCCATTTCGCCAAGCCTAAACTGTGCTTCACCGTGCCCCTCCTCCTCCTCTTCCTCCTCCTCCTCCTCCAGTTCAGCTCCAACGGGGTCCATGTGGCCGTAAGATGTAGATGCCATGTCTCCAGTGCCCTGACCAGCCATGGTTTCCAACATGTGCTGTAGTACATGAAGCAGTGGAATCACGTCGTTCATCCCGTAATCCTGCCGACTGACAAATAAAGTGGCTTCCTCAAAGGGCCTGAGCAAACGGCAGGTGTCACGTATGAGCTGCCACTGGTTGACATTGAAGTTACACAGGGGAGTCCCCCTATCCGCTTGGATCATCAGGAAATCCGTGATGGCTTTTCTCTGTTCATATAATCGGTCCAACATGTGAAGGGTAGAATTCCAACGGGTGGAAACATCGCAAATCAGACTATGTTGGGGGATACCGTTCTGACGCTGTAGCTCAAGAAGGGTGTGTTTGGCAGTGTATGAGTGGCTGAAGTGGATGCAAAGTTTCCTTGAAGTTGTTAGAATGTCTTGCATATGGGGGGAACACTTCAGAAACCGCTTGACAACCAGATTGAAGACGAGAGCCATGCAGGGGGCATGGGTCAGCCTTCCTTGGCGCAGCGCAGACAAAATGTTCTTCCCATTGTCGGTAACCATGATTCCCATTTTAAGTTTTCTTGGAGTAAGCCATGTTTGGATTTGCTGATGAATACATTTAAGCAGTTCCTCCCCTGTGTGACTCCGTTTGCCAAGACAAACCATGTGAAGCACTGCGTGACACCTCCGTGCCCTGCACACATGGTAGACTGGAGGGGCACTGAGACTTGAGCCTACAGTGGAGGGTGAGGAGATGGCGGAGGATGAGGAGGCCGAGTCGCACAGTGTCACAGGCCCAACGGGCAGGGAACACGGAGGCCGAAGCGGCGTGATCTGTCCAAGTTGCTGCTGCAAAGGGACCACATTCACCCAGTGGGCCGTAAACGACATGTACTGTCCCTGACCGTAGTTACAGCTCCAGACGTCAGCGCTGCCATGCACTTTGCTACACACCGACAGGCTCAAGGACTGGCCCACCTTCTGTTCAACAAAAGTGTGCAGCGCTGGTACTGCCTTCTTGGCAAAAAAATGACGGCTTGGGACTCTCCACCTCGGCTCGGCACAAGCCATCAGTTCTCTGAAAGGTGCAGGGTCCACCACCTGAAAAGGGAGCGACTGCAGCACCAGCAACTTGGACAGGAGCACATTCAGCTTCTGCGCTTCGCTGATGGATTGCTGGCGGGATGCATGACTTGGAGGAGGAGGAGCAGGAGCGACAGAGGATGGGTATGACGCACAGCTGCCTTCGGCTGAGGTGCTGGAGCCTTGGCTGGCAGAAATTGGGAGCGGCGTGCCACTTGGTGAGGAAGCAGACTGGACCACCCCTTGGGAGCCTCGGTTCTCCCAGGTCGCTTTATGGTGACGCATCATATGTTGACGCAGGGCCGTGGTGCCAACATTTGGGCCCTGGCCACGTTTCACCTTCTGCCTACATATCTTGCATGTGGCCATGTTACCCTCCTGCGGATGCTTCAGGAAAGACTGCTACACTGCCGAGTAGCTACTTTTCCCACCAACAGGCCTCACTGATTCGTTGCTATTGTCGCCAACTCCAGGAACCCCTGCCCCACTACCTCCCGATAAGGTAGCCTGCCGCGCAGCAGGTGCTCTACCCCGGCCCCGGCCCTGTTTGGCTCCAGGCTTTACAATTGTGCCCCCATGCTGCCTGCCAACCATGCTGCTAACACCTTGCTGCCTGAGCTGCTGACTCCGGGGCAACCTGCGCCCCTCTTCTCCTGATGATGACGATGAAGCCCCTTCATCACCCGGCTCCCAAGTGCGATCGGCTACATCGTCATCATCATTATCACCGAGTTGTGGCTGTACGTCACTGATGTTCGTGGATTCGTCAACAGTGTCTGGCACAGGAGCTGGAACGCTCGCAGCACCCACGACACTGTCCACATCACTATTTGTCTGCCTAGCTAAAGAAGCCACCTCCATTTTTTGGCTGGGCAGTAGCTGCTGACTGTCCTCTATCTGATCGTCCTCCTCACTAAAGAGTGGAGCTGAACCCAAAGCATAGGATACGTCGCTGGGGGAGGGAACGGCGTAGGACAGAGGCAATGGGAGGACAGGGACTGCTCTCGGGGCATGCCAACTCAGGGTTGTGTCAGAGGAACCTACCGACCCTAGACTGGGGGTCTCAGACGTAAGTTGTGATGATGTTGATGAGCGCGTTAACCAATCTACCACGGCAGATGCGTTACTGGTGGAGACACGACCGCTAGCAGATACTGGCAGACCAGGTCTCTCTCCGTGACTCCTGCTGCCACTCGCCCCTAGTCTGCTGCGACCTCTGCCTGCTGAATCTTGGCCTCTGCCACTCCTCTTTGAACATCCTTGCACTTGTCTGCCTGACATTTTTATGTATTTGCTTATTTAGTATAAACAGATAGGGTTCAATGTGCAGTTTTGCGGTGCCCTGCGGCCTGGATTATTAAAAGCAGTCAAAAACAAATGGGATGCCCCACAGCAGACCTGAGATCAGTATATATGCACAGCAACAGTGTCTAAGCAGGCTAGAGTAAATACAGAGGCTAATAGGATGTTACAGAATGGGATGCCCCACAGCAGACTTGAGATCAGTATATATGCACAGCAACAGTGTCTAAGCAGGCTCAAACATGCCAAATTACTTTAAATAACTGTGCAGCTTACAGTAAATACAGAGGCTAATGTGATGTTACAGAATGGGATGCCCCACAGCAGACTTGAGATCAGTATATATGCACAGCAACAGTGTCTAAGCAGGCTCAAACAGGCCAAATTACTTTAAATAAGTGTGCAGCTTAGAGTAAATACAGAGGCTAATGGGATGTTACAGAATGGGTTGCCCCACAGCAGACTTGAGATCAGTATATATGCACAGCAACAGTGTCTAAGCAGGCTCAAACAGGCTAAATTACTTTAAATAAGTTTGCTGCTTAGAGTAAATACAGAGGCTAATGGGATGTTACAGAATGGGATGCCCCACAGCAGACTTGAGATCAGTATATATGCACAGCAACAGTGTCTAAGCAGGCTCAAACAGGCTAAATTACTTTAAATAACTGTGCAGCTTACAGTAAATACAGAGGCTAATGGGATGTTACAGAATGGGATGCCCCACAGCAGACTTGAGATCAGTATATATGCACAGCAACAGTGTCTAAGCAGGCTCAAACAGGCCAAATTACTTTAAATAAGTGTGCAGCTTAGAGTAAATACAGAGGCTAATGGGATGTTACAGAATGGGATGCCCCACAGCAGACTTGAGATCAGTATATATGCACAGCAACAGTGTCTAAGCAGGCTCAAACATGCCAAATTACTTTAAATAACTGTGCAGCTTACAGTAAATACAGAGGCTAATGTGATGTTACAGAATGGGATGCCCCACAGCAGACTTGAGATCAGTATATATGCACAGCAACAGTGTCTAAGCAGGCTCAAACACGCCAAATTACTTTAAATAAGTGTGCAGCCTAGAGTAAATACAGAGGCTAATGGAATGTTACAGAACGGGATGCCCCACAGCTGACTTGAGATCAGTATATATGCACAGCAACAGTGTCTAAGCAGGCTCAAACAGGCCAAATTACTTTAAATAACTGTGCAGCTTAGAGTAAATACAGAGGCTAATGGGATGTTACAGAATGGGATGCCCCACAGCAGACTTGAGATAAGTATATATGCACAGCAACAGTGTCTAAGCAGGCTCCAACAGGCCAAATTACTTTAAATAAGTGTGCAGCTTAGAGTAAATACAGAGGCTAATGGGATGTTACAGAATGGGATGCCCCACAGCAGACTTGAGATCAGTATATATGCACAGCAACAGTGTCTAAGCAGGCTCAAACATGCCAAATTACTTTAAATAACTGTGCAGCTTACAGTAAATACAGAGGCTAATGTGATGTTACAGAATGGGATGCCCCACAGCAGACTTGAGATCAGTATATATGCACAGCAACAGTGTCTAAGCAGGCTCAAACAGGCCAAATTACTTTAAATAAGTGTGCAGCTTAGAGAAAATACAGAGGCTAATGGGATGTTACAGAATGGGATGCCCCACAGCGGACTTGAGATCAGTATATATGCACAGCAACAGTGTCTAAGCAGGCTTAAACAGGCCAAATTACTTTAAATAACTGTGCAGCTTAGAGTAAATACAGAGGCTAATGGGATGTTACAGAATGGGATGCCCCACAGCAGACTTGAGATCAGTATATATGCACAGCAACAGTGTCTAAGCAGGCTCAAACAGGCCAAATTACTTTAAATAACTGTGCAGCTTACAGTAAATACAGAGGCTAATGTGATGTTACAGAATGGGATGCCCCACAGCAGACTTGAGATCAGTATATATGCACAGCAACAGTGGATAAGCAGGCTCAAACAGGCCAAATTACTTTAAATAAGTGTGCAGCTTAGAGTAAATACAGAGGCTAATGGGATGTTACAGAATGGTTTGCCCCACAGCAGACTTGAGATCAGTATATATGCACAGCAACAGTGTCTACGCAGGCTCCAACAGGCCAAATTACTTTAAATAAGTGTGCAGCTTACAGTAAATACAGAGGCTAATGTGATGTTACAGAATGGGATGCCCCACAGCAGACTTGAGATCAGTATATATGCACAGCAACAGTGGATAAGCAGGCTCCAACAGGCCAAATTACTTTAAATAAGTTTGCTGCTTAGGGTAAATACAGAGGCTAATGTGATGTTACAGAATGGGATGCCCCACAGCAGAATTGAGATCAGTATATATGCACAGCAACAGTGTCTAAGCAGGCTCAAACAGGCCAAATTACTTTAAATAAGTGTGCAGCTTAGAGAAAATACAGAGGCTAATGGGATGTTACAGAATGGGATGCCCCACAGCGGACTTGAGATCAGTATATATGCACAGCAACAGTGTCTAAGCAGGCTTAAACAGGCCAAATTACTTTAAATAACTGTGCAGCTTAGAGTAAATACAGAGGCTAATGGGATGTTACAGAATGGGATGCCCCACAGCAGACTTGAGATCAGTATATATGCACAGCAACAGTGGATAAGCAGGCTCAAACAGGCCAAATTACTTTAAATAAGTGTGCAGCTTAGAGTAAATACAGAGGCTAATGGGATGTTACAGAATGGTTTGCCCCACAGCAGACTTTTGATCAGTATATATGCACAGCAACAGTGTCTAAGCAGGCTCCAACAGGCCAAATTACTTTAAATAAGTGTGCAGCTTACAGTAAATACAGAGGCTAATGTGATGTTACAGAATGGGATGCCCCACAGCAGACCTGAGATCAGTATATATGCACAGCAACAGTGGATAAGCAGGCTCCAACAGGCCAAATTACTTTAAATAAGTGTGCAGCTTAGAGTAAATACAGAGACTAATGGGATGTTACAGAATGGGATGCCCCACAGCAGACTTGAGATCAGTATATATGCACAGCAACAGTGTCTAAGCAGGCTCAAACAGGCCAAATTACTTTAAATAAGTTTGCTGCTTAGAGTAAATACAGAGGCTAATGTGATGTTACAGAATGGGATGCCCCACAGCAGAATTGAGATCAGTATATATGCACAGCAACAGTGTCTAAGCAGGCTCAAACAGGCCAAATTACTTTAAATAAGTGTGCAGCTTAGAGTAAATACAGAGGCTAATGGGATGTTACAGAATGGGATGCCCCACAGCAGACTTGAGATCAGTATATATGCACAGCAACAGTGTCTAAGCAGGCTCAAACAGGCCAAATTACTTTAAATAAGTTTGCTGCTTAGAGTAAATACAGAGGCTAATGGGATGTTACAGAATGGGATGCCCCTCAGCAGACTTGAGATCAGTATATATGCACAGCAACAGTGTCTAAGCAGGCTCCAACAGGCCAAATTACTTTAAATAAGTGTGCAGCTTAGAGTAAATACAGAGGCTATTGGGATGTTACAGAATGGGATGCCCCACAGCAGACTTGAGATCAGTATATATGCACAGCAACAGTGTCTAAGCAGGCTCAAACAGGCCAAATTACTTTAAATAAGTTTGCTGCTTAGAGTAAATACAGAGGCTAATGGGATGTTACAGAATGGGATGCCCCACAGCAGACTTGAGATCAGTATATATGCACAGCAACAGTGTCTAAGCAGGCTCCAACAGGCCAAATTACTTTAAATAAGTGTGCAGCTTAGAGTAAATACAGAGGCTAATGGTATGTTACAGAATGGGATGCCCCACAGCAGACTTGAGATCAGTATATATGCACAGCAACAGTGTCTAAGCAGGCTCAAACAGGCCAAATTACTTTAAATAAGTTTGCTGCTTAGCGTAAATACAGAGGCTAATGGGATGTTACAGAATGGGATGCCCCACAGCAGACTTGAGATCAGTATATATGCACAGCAACAGTGTCTAAGCAGGCTCAAACAGGCCAAATTGCTTTAAATAAGTGTGCAGCTTAGAGTAAATACAGAGGCTAATGGGATGTTACAGAATGGGATGCCCCACAGCAGACTTGAGATCAGTATATATGCACAGCAACAGTGTCTAAGCAGGCTCAAACAGGCCAAATTACTTTAAATAAGTTTGCTGCTTAGAGTAAATACAGAGGCTAATGGGATGTTACAGAATGGGATGCCCCACAGCAGACTTGAGATCAGTAAATATGCACAGCAACAGTGTCTAAGCAGGCTCAAACAGGCCAACTTACTTTAAATAACTGTGCAGCTTACAGTAAATACAGAGGCTAATGTGATGTTACAGAATGGGATGCCCCACAGCAGACTTGAGATCAGTATATATGCACAGCAACAGTGTCTAAGCAGGCTCAAACAGGCCAAATTCCTTTAAATAACTGTGCAGCTTAGAGTAAATACAGAGACTTTTACAAAATGGTAATGTTCCCACAGCAGACTTGAGATCAGTTCAGTACATATGCACAACATCAAAACTGTATAAGCTGCCTGAAACCGCTAAAAAAGCCAGTCAGCCAGCCAGTAACACTCAGGCTGGATGAAAAAAAAAAATCTCCCTGTGACTGCCTCCGATTTTTCCTAACTTTCCCTGCTTCTCGCTGACTTCCTGCCTGTCTCCTGCCTGTCTCCTGCCTGTCCCTGTCTGTCCCTGGCTCTCTAACTGTCTCTCCCTGACTACAGCAGCGTCCTGTCTCTCACGAATGCAATAGAGAAATGAGGAAAAGCAAGATGGCCGCCGCCTTAAATAGCGCTGTGACGTCACCGGGCTTGCTGGCTGCTGATAGGCTGCATGTGACTTCCCCAGCATGCACTGGAGCGGGGTAGATGTCTGGACATGTCCCGTCCGCCATCTTAGAATGCCTGTAATGTAAATGAATGGATGTTAAAGGAAAACTTCGAGCGAGCGAAGCACGGGGAAATTCGGATTCGATCCAAATCGAATTTTTCATGAAATTCGGATCGAATCCGGGTTCGTCCGGATCGATTCGCTCATCCCTATTCAAGACTGAAGCTGTACCATTGGAAAAACTGCTGTCATTCAGCAAAAGGCTATAAAAACGTGTAAACTTCGATTGTTAGCTTAAACTTTAAACATGACTATGGGATTCTACTAGGGAAATCATGTTTTATAATAAAGGCCCCTTTCTGGATCCTCCCACTGCCCTATCTTCAGCAGAAGATCAGCACACAGAAAGGAGAAGGCAGCTTCTGCCCAACTACCTCTCTCTGCTAGAAGTAATGACATGCATGTTGCCTTTCTTTCCTTCAAGGAATGTATAAAATACATTCACATATTAATACAGAGGAGTCGGAGTCGGAAGTACAAAAAACTGAGGAGTCGGAGTCGGAACATTTATCTACCGACTCCACAGCCCTGCTGAAGACCACCAGTCTCCTCACACGGCTTCACCCCAGAGTGCAGACAAAGCAAAACCCTCTGACAAGCCAGGAACAGCCACCTGTGTGGCCTGAGACAGGTCAGCAAACTCCGACCAGGAGGGAGGGGAAGACAGTTCCCACTACCAACCTACCTGCCATTCCATAGAAATCCAGGCCAGGGAAAACTTAAAGAAAGGTTTCAGTGGTCTAAATGCACTGAAGCAAAGAGCCTCCTAGATTGCTTTACCTCACCCATGCTAACATCTTGGGCAATATATACACCCCTCCAGCATGAAGCCAGCTGCATGCCTACAAATTGCTAATGGCAACAGATTGCAGGTAGTGAAAACTGCTTCCATAAAACCCACATTTGCTAACATAGGAAAAAATAAAAAATACTAGATCAGCTCAGCACCTTGAGGACAACTTTTTGGCACAAAAAAACACTTAAAAACAAAATCGAAAGTGAACTTACCCTTTGATTCATTGGCCAGTTTCTAGACAATACAGAATGTATTCTGTTCAATTTAAACAGGACTTAAATTATATTTTATACATATTTTACAGAAAGCGGATATTTTAGCAGAAAAGATAACTTGTAACATTTTGGGTCAAACCCTGCACTGTTATTTTGTGTGTGTATCAGCTTTGTTGTTACAAAGGATACACCTGAAAAATGCAGCATTTCAGCCTTCAGTGACCTCTTTTCTACATTATGCCCAGACCTCAGCAGCTCATCATTGTTCTGCTTTTTTTTCCTGCCATATAGTTCTCATGTGTTAGCGATTTATGTTTTCATTCCTCAACACCAAAGCAAGTCTCGTGAAGAGACAGGAAGTGCCTTAGTCACAGGAATGTCCTTGAATTTGGCTCCCCTTTGAGTGAAGTGGCAATTGCTGTGTTATTTTTATAGAGACCAGCATCCTTTCCTTTAGAGCCTAAATTAGCCTCTCTTGGTGGAAGTTAATGCTGAGCGCAGGAAAAAGCTAACTTTTAATCCAGTTTTGTTCTTATTTTACTGTTGTATTTTTTCACCATTTTTTGAACAGTAACTTGATTCCATGTAAAAATAAATGATATAGCAATAATATTACAATGAATATATATTGAAACATTATTAATATTTAAAAAGGTGTAAAGGTGAATGCTCAGATTGCATTTAACAAAATGTGTGTTGCTTCTCTTCTGCAACATCCTCATTATGGTGTCCTCATTACCTGCTAATTGGAGGTGGCAAGTTCAAAAGTTGAATTCACGAAAAACATGACACTGACCAGGTTCATGCTAAATATTTTCTGACGCCAGTGTGACTTGCAGTGTGCATTCAGGTGTGGATTGCAACCTGCATCCCGGTGAGCTTTTTAGTGTTTAGACACAAAAAAATTGCAATAAAATTTTTTTTTTTCTACCTTTTTCCCACCAACATTACCTATACCTGTGATGTGGCATGTTTGCAGGTTAGGCACATAATTTTTTTCAATGAGGTAAGGATATTTGTTTTTAAGTTTGGAAACATCTGCACTCTATAGGTTATGCAAAAAGAATGGTGGAATTTACAGCATAGCCCATGGGGTGCTGTTATTTCCAAACTTTAAAACTATAAGTACATAAGCATGGAAATGTGTCATCACATGTACAGGTGATTTTTTGAGGGGAAATGTAGGACAATGGGTTTTTTTTTGTACTTAAAAAAAAATGTTATAGCTAAAAAGCTCACCACGATGCAGGTAGCAATCCACACTGCAATGCACAACAGAAGTCACACTGGCTTCACCAAATATTTAGTATACCCCCCTCCCCCCCGTTGTCTGGTTGCTCAGCTGTTCTGTGTTAGTTATCTGCTTATCCCTATTGTTTACCTTTGCTATGTCATAACAAAATCTAGCCTGCTTCCAGTCCACATCTGCTCTGTCGACCACCACATATAGTCTATGCCCATGTCAACCCGGTTAGTATCCATAACCTCTGTCTATGCCCATGTTCACTCTGCCACCATTTCACAGCCTTTGCTTCATTCACAACTATGACCAGTCTTTCACCAGCCATTACCACTGGTATATTCCTTGGTTTTATCTACCGCCACATTCTTGAATTATGCTAAATTCTCCACCAGTACCTATCAGTGCCTCTGAACCATCATGCCGTATTGATTGAATTATTCTGGACACTAAGATTACACATTGCCCTAGCCGTACTGAAAAGTAGTATTTCTTAAAACAGAAAGCCATTGCCTGGAGCATAGTTAAAATACCAACATACCAAAAAAATACAATTAGCCATCACTTCTAGACATTTTACAGAACCCTTTAGATAATCTGTTTATGAGCATCTCTGAATTGTTAGCACATGGAATGCTAGCATTTGGCTTTCTTTTACACAGACATAATTATACCACACATGTTTCAAGCTTTTTGGTCCTTGGTAGCAGAAGGTATTGTGTGCCCTGTGGGGTGGGCTTAGAACATGCCAGGTTTAAAGTGGGGCAAATAATACTACAAAGCCAGCTACTAGAAGAGTTTAAAGCAGAACAAAATCCATGTAATTGGCCTCTGAATTCTAAAAGATTCCGGGGCTGGGTTACAGTTTGTCGCCCCTTTCCCTCCCGCCCCTCTCCCTCAGAGACACTTTTTAAGCGGGAAAAACACCACAACAAAGCCCGCACCCAAGTAAGAAGCGGTTGCTCTGACCGCAAAGCGCAGGTGGAGCCGCCTCCCACCCTGTCTGTCCTCCCAGATGATCTATTTACTTCTCTCTCAAAGCTGAGTATCTCCCTTATTTTTATAATTGTATCTTGTTTCACTTCTAGTGGTCACCGTTTTTGTATTGCAACATTTTGCTAAAGATAATTAATTTGTCTGAGTTATCGTCATTTTTTATGATATTTTGTAAACACTTGTTTTTTTGATGGTCTGCTAGAACCTGAGTATGTTTTGCACAATGCACATGACACTTTAGAGCTAGTTTTTTGATGGAAATCTTTTTAGGGCATATTTAATGATATCAATCATATTATTTATGGGATACTAATTCTCCGTTTCCCGGCACAAATTAGTATAGGGGAGTTTATCCCACGGAGGGAATAGGCTGCGGTTACTATTTTTCTACATTCCTATGTATATTATGGGTAACATTAGGACAGCACATATATATTGACAGGGCAGGTAGAGGTGTGTTTTTAATATGTTTATTGTCGTGTTGTTGTGGTTTTAAACGTTTTGTTGTGGATCATGAATAAATAAATTGTAAAGTGAATTTCAAGTGGTGGTGCTTCTTTTTTGTGACTCCTTGGTCTGATTGACCACTGAGCCATTTGTTTGAACTGTCATAGCTCAGTGAGCACGCCTTTACTGCTTTATTATTAGAGGTGCACCATTTGAAAGGAGTTCCCTTTCCAAGCACTATTGTTAATAGGGATCACCTAGGATAGCCTTGCAAACCCTCTAAAGTTGTATTTGAGGTTCATTGGGAGACTGACCTTCACCTTTGTGTTGACCAAACAGGAAATACAGCGAAAAGGTCACAGACAGAAAAGATAATTATTATTTTTTATTTGCCATTTTCGTACTATTGGTTGAAGTTGTAATATTTTTAGATATCTTAAAACTGAAACTTAAAACAATGAAAGCCCTAACTTACTATTTTTATAGTGGACCAAAACTCAGGATTTTGACTATCATGGGTTTTGGTCCTTTCCCCGGTGTGAAACCCCCCAGATCACCCGAATTCAGCTGGCCTCTTCCCTGTCCCTGGGCGCAGCTAAGAGCAGCGGCTCTGGCGGCCGCATCCTCTGCTTCCCTCTAACGCACCCTATTAGTGGGAGGTGGAGATTGCGGCCATCAGAGCCGCTGCTCTTATCCTGACTCTTGACTATCCTGGGTTTTGGTCCACATCAAGGCATTGCAAAGGTTTTTAAGTAGAGAAGGATTATTATTAACTGCAGGATGTGTACATTTCAAGTGCTATTACATTCAATCTTACAATTATGATTTCATATTGGGGAAAGATGTTAGCTCATTCAAACCTACAGTTGAAACATGGACCATCCCAGGTGTTGGTCCTTCTCCCTTCCAAACCGGGGTGCCCCGCTTTGTGAAATAATGCTGAGCTCACTCTCCCCGAGCCCACGGCGCAGTCGCAGCCACTCATCAAATTAGCTTCTTCCACCGCGCATATTAATGTGTGGCTAGAGAAGCTGAATGGAAGCTATTTAGTTGTGGTGGGCAGGGTGGCACACAGTCGAGAAGGGAGACAGCTGATGCCAGTGCTGGCCACGCATGCGCTGTGGGCTCAGGGGAAAGGTAAGATTATCAGTGGTTTCACAGAGTGGGGCATCCGAGTTTGGGAGGGAGTAAGCCTGTCCTGGAGTCTCATAGATTCTGTTTTTTGGTTTTGGTCATACAAGTTAATAGAACAGCAATAGTGTAGAAATATTACAATACACAGAGCAGGGTTTTCGGTGTAATATTTTGCTAACAATTCAAACACATGGTCGCAATAAAAATGTTATGTCAGTCACTGTAATACAGCTGTGTGTCCTCAGTATATCTATAATGAAAAACAATTGGGTTTTGCAGATGCTAATACTTCCGTTCAATGATAATGTTTAGACTTTAGTTTCCAGATTCATTACCAAATCTATCTTGACAAGCTAAACATCATGTTTAATGAAATATACAGCTTTGTGCTTCAGTGTAAATGCACTTCCCACCTCCAACATGTTATAAAAACATTAAAAGATCTAAACACTTGCTAATTTGTGGTTAAAAGGAAACGGAGAATACTCTAATTTGAGTTTTCCCGAAATAGGAAACACAAATAGGCTGGATGGGAGCAAACACTTTGCAGGGAAAATGGGGATGCGGCCACCCCTACTTCCTATGCTGATGCTCAGTCCAGGATAATGGCAGAATAATATGCACAGCATAAAACAGTGATTGGAAGAGAGCTTGTGCATGTGCCATGGGAACGTGGAAAAGTGAGTTGAGTGGGCGATCTAAGGGATTTCATCAGGACATGGCTGCCCCAGAGATATTAAAAATCCTGGTGATTGGACCACTTTAAAAATATCAAGTAACTAGGAAAACACTATTATTACTAATCTTATGAAAACCAAACCAAACAAAAAAAACTGACCTTTTAAAGCAAACAAGATAAACATAAGTTAAAAGAAAACCAATGTTATTAGGTACATTTAAAAAAAAAAAAAAAGGACAAACCATCCCTGGACAATAGAGCAGAAATCCTGCCATGTATAAAGTCTGAAATGCATCGGAGGACCCTGAGTTCACACATGCCACTCAGGTCTAAGATCCTGCTTAGCTTTTAGAGATTGCATCATTGCATCTGTATAGAGGTTTGGCTTTTAACGAGTGCATTAAAGTGGAAGTTTTAACTTTTCCTCCTGAGTGCAGACCTACCTTGTTCTTGTATTCAGTGGTATTGGAAATTACAGGACGTGTGCTTTTCAATCACAGGTTCCATGATGTTCTTGTAATGTAGGTGTTACGATGCACTTACCCTCTGTCCGGTCCCGCAGCGTCCTTGAGCGGCGCAGGCTCAGGTGGCTGGCTAGAATCCCCTCTGCCCGGCATCTGCATCAACAGTGGAACACTTCCGCCCCCCCTTCTCTCATGGCCACATCCCTTGCTCCTCTGCCCATGCTCGCCCGCATGCTTGCAAAGCTGTTTCATGCTGATGTAAAGGGCCAATGAGCCCTAAGTTTACTGTGGGTGAAACGCCCTAATAGTCATCTGGGCAATCAGCCCACATGCTGTTAATGGGCCAGTGAGCCCAAGATTCTCCTTGGCCAATCTCATCCATCCCTGTCCTAGGGTTCCTATGCTCAAAATCTCGCTGCTTGTGATGCTGGGTGCTATTGCCTGTGAATTTTGATTGTTTACCGTCGCTGACCTAGCTTGCCTGACCATTCTGTGACTGCTGCCTGAACTGACCCCTGTCTGGACTCCAACTACGAACCCGTTTCATGCCTTGTACTGCGAACTCTCTCTAATAAACCGGCTTGACCCTTGGCTTGACCTTCGAAACTTCTCGTGCTTCTCACTTAGCACTGTGTTTCCGTGAGGACTGATCACTGGACTCACCAAGAAGGGGTTTTGACTGTAGGTTTTGCCTCATTAATAAGACAGTGGTCCTTTAATATACTATACTCAATTAAAACACAATGACTACATTTTATGAAAAGCTGACCAAAACCAAATGTCCTTTCTAAGAGATTTCCCTAGAGGCATCCCAATTTGGGGTGCCCCCCATGTACTCACCACTCCCCTAGGGCTGCACGGCCCCACTAGCAGACATTTAAATATGACAGGCATTGAAAGCTTGCATAATGATGATGCCACATACAAGTCGTGCAGATCAAGGTGAGTTTAGAGGTAAATCAGGGGGTTTGTATTTGAAAAATCAGGATGCCACTTAAGGAAGGATTTAACTCCAGCTACAGTCTTTTAGAATCTGTGTTTTGGTTTATCTTAAGTAATTATATGACAATGGAAAATACATAGCTGCATCAGTTATATTCTAGTTGTTAGGGGTGGTACTGGTTATATACGCGACTGGTTATTTGTATTTTTTTACATTTATAAAATAGTCATCTGTATTCACACCTAGTTTTGTGAATCAGAAAAAGAATAGCAATGCATTTTTAGGGCGATAAAACAAGAAACCCAATGGAGGGAATATTAGGCACTTGTATGCAATAGGTTCTAGGAAAGAAAATTTAAAAAGATGCAAAAGCAGCACAGGTCAAACTTTTCTGCCTTTTAAGTTCTCTGTAGAAGTATGGAAAATCAATATTTAACATAACCTCTTCCTTTACACTTTTTGTTCATTGAGCATCAAATATTTCTCACATGCGTCCCATATTTACATACATTTTGTCACACAGTATAGAGTATCTCTATGGTAGCTAAAGCAGAAACAACATTACAGTTAAAATTCTGTCAGCTTATAAAGGGTTATAATACTAGCTATTTATATCCTGCAGCAAGTTACAATAATCTAAAGTTAGCCATAGACATTTGCAAACCAACCCTGACTAGATTTTGCTCCAGTCATCACCAAATGCACTGGTATATCTAGCCATATTTGATTAGTCCCTGTTTCATTTTTCTTGCTTCTCTCAGGACAGGTGGGTGTTGTGTGGCAGTTTGACAAGTTTGAACTCCGGAGGGGAACCTATTTTCAAATGAGTTTTCAAGTATATTTTTTTATAAGGCAAATAATGATTTCTTAAAACATGTACCGTATTTTCTGCCCTATAAGACGCACCTGCCCATAAGACGCACCCAGGATTTGGAGGAGAAAAATAAGAAAAAAAATATTCTAAGCTAAATGTTGTGCTAAAACACCCCATTACAGGCAGTGTGGCATTCCCCCATCCCATTCCCCATGGGCAGTGTGGCATCTCCCATCCCATTCCTAATGGGCAGTGTGGCATCCCCCATCCCATTCCTAATGGGCAGTGTGGCATTCTCCCCTCCCATAGGCAGTGTGGGATGCCCCCATCCCATTCCCATAGGCAGTGTGGCATGCCCCTATCCCATTCCCATAGACAATGTGGCATGCCCCTATCCCATTCCCATAGACAGTGTGGGATGCCTTCATCCCATTCCCATAGGCAGCATGGTATTCCCCCCTTCCTATTCTCCATATAGGCAGTGTGGCACGCCCCTCCAATTCCCCATATAGGTAGTGTGGCATTTCCATCCCCCCCTCCCCATCCCATATAGGTAGTGTGGCATTCATCCCCCCACCCCATCCCATATAGGTAATGTGGCATTCACCCCCCCTCCCCATCCCATATAGGTAATGTGGCATTTCCATCCCCCCTCTCCATCCCATATAGGTAATGTGGCATTCATCCCCCCCTCCCCATCCCATATAGGTAGTGTGGCATTCATCCCCCCCTCCCCATCCCATATAGGTAATGTGGCATTTCCATCCCCCCTCCCCATCCCATATAGGTAATGTGGCATTCATCCCCCCTCCCCATCCCATATAGGTAATGTGGCATTCTTCCCCCCTCCCCATATTGGTAGTGTGGCATTCATCCCCCACTCCCCATCCCATATAGGTAATGTGGCATTTCCATCCCCCTCCCCATCCCATATAGATAATGTGGCATTTCCATCCCCCCTCCCCATCCCATATAGGTAATGAGGCATTCATCCCCCCTCCCCATCCCATATGGGTAATGTGGCATTCATCCCCCCCTCCCCATCCCACATAGGTAATGTGGATTTTCTATCCCCCCTCCCCATCCCATATAGGTAATGTGGCATTCATCCCCCCCTCCCCATCCCATATAGGTAGTGTGGCATTCCCATCCCCCCTCCCATTCCCCATAGGCAAAAGTAAAAAGTGAGAAAAAAAAAAAGTAAACTCACCTTTCAATCCTCCCGCTGTCCTCGCCGTCTTCACACAGACACACTGGCTTGGAATAGCGGTGGGCGTGGCCGACGCTCGAGCGGTGGTTTGGGGTCACCGCAACATGAGGAACTGTATTGCGGGGTCACGGCATTAGAAAGGTTGAGAACCACTGGTCTATTAGATCAACCAGTGGTGAACATAGGTTTCACATTGCCACATAGCATAAATCATAGTGTTCCCCCAAAAAAGAGACCCCAGGATATGCCAATTCCCTGTCCCTAGTGCATCACAATTTGAGGTGCCCTAATGTGCGAAACACCCCCACTTTGCTTAATACTCCCCTCAGTCAGGCAATCCCATAGCACATGAACTGTGTGCACTGGGCAGGGCCGTATCTTCCCTTAGGCAAACCTAGGCACAGGCCTAGGGCGGGCAGATTGTGGGGGGGCGGGCAGTGAGGGGAGGGCCCGACACTAAAAAATCTATCTATCTATCTATCTATCTATCTATCTATCTATCTATCTATCCCTCTGCCTATCTATCTATCTATCTATCTATCTATCTATCTATCTATCTATCTATCTATCTATCTATCTATCTATCGTTCCTATCTATCCATCTATCTATCCATCTATCTATCTACCTATCTATCTGTCTATATATCTATCTGCATATCATGGCTCATGCATGGGTTCTCGTCCAATCAGAACCCTTTGCTATGTTTGCTTCATTTTGAAAAAGGGCTCTGATTGAATTCAATGGGGAGCGCATCCTGCCACATCCCCCATATCCGCCACCAGGGATGTAGGGGATGCAGCAGAATGCGCTCCCCATTGAAAACAATTGGAGCCATTTGCTGAAAGGCAAATGGCTCTGACTAGCTGAGAGTCTGTGCATGCACCGTTGGACTGGTAAAAAGTGAGTTATTAATGTTTTACACAGCTGGGCATCCCAAAAATGTTCAGAGGTTTTCATGGAAAAAACAAACTAGCTTATTAATTCCAATAGTGTCTTACCTTCTACAATATACACAGAAGCCTCTAATTGTCATTCTCCCATGTATTACTGTGTGTACCAAGTGTAATGTTTTTTAATGTTGTGCTGAACAACAATGGCTAAGTAGACCTAAGATTAGCTTTGGACTCCTCTGATACCTCCACTTTATATGCTGGGTGCAGAGAGGATTACAGTTGAAATGCTCCTGGTCAAACTGCTCATGCACCATGAAATCGCTGGTGAGTTTCAAGGCGAGTATAGAGCTAACCAAGGGGTTTATACATCATGGGATAGTGCCAGGTAGTGCCTCGTAGCGGCAGGCAGCGTCTGGTGAACGCAGGGCGCTGTACGCAATACCACATTTATGAAGGCGATTTTGGTGAGCGACTCTAACAGCGCCATGTAGCGTACGATCATCATCACAGGTGGCTCAGCGTATAGTGCTGCCGCTCTTGCTTCCAGAGCGCCAGGTATTACCTGTTGCTGCCTGTCACTCTCCCATACATTTCAATGGGCGTTCTTTTTCTTCTGTTTAAACAGGGTTTTTTGTTTTTACTTTATTTTTTTTTCTCACAAATAATTGTGTGACCTCTCCTAGCCTAGAAAAAGTCATTAGAAAACTTTTTTAATTTTTTTTATTTTTGCAGAATTGTCATTACAGGTCTGCCATTAAAGTGTTAATGTCACAATGTTACAACAATGTAACTCCATGTGTTTTTAGCTTTGATACTGGTGGATATGTGTTCAAAAACAGACTTTAATCACACAGCATCTGGTACTCTATGCTATAGCGACCGGAAATAGAGCACCTACACTCTGTGTATCTGTTTTTTTGTTGAATATGGTGTGAGTCACTTGTAGAAATTGAAAAAATACAATTGTTTGCTCCCAGTCAAACCTTCGACAATGGCTGACAGTTCTAAACAGTGTCCTGAGGAGAACAGATGCAGGCAGCGTGGCACAGATTGTGTTTTTTCTGTCATCTCTGAGTGACTATTTCACTTTTTCAAAGTTTCAGCCCATTCATCTCAATTTTTTGAATAAATACTTTAGATGATTTTTGGTCAGCAAGTATGCTGCTCTTATATATTTTATGTTGAAGAATGGTGACTTTTTTATGTTAATTTTTTTTTCTAATAATTGTGCCTTGCAGAGTCTGTTATGAGACTTAGTGTAAGCCTATATACATTTGATTGTTGTACAATTCTGGGAATATCTTTTTTTTTTTCTAATTATAAAAAACATTACATATAAGTGCTAAATTTTAACATAGCCACATTAAAAAAAAACATTAACATAAATTATAACTCAGGTGTCATCTAAGCTATTTGTGTAATGTGGGTGGAAAAAAACACTGCTAAAGTTTTAGAAACAATGGGGGTTAATATCAGCATTGGAACGCTAAGGCGCTGCAGTGAATGAGGGAGAGTGCTTCTACAGCGCTACACAGACATCACATTTATCAATGCTAAACAGATTACTACAACGTCACGTCAGCTACCGAGACGCTTACAGCGCCTGCTAGTGGTCGCTCTAAGCGCTGCTATACAGACGCTTACATGCCGATACGTGGCGCTATTAGTAATCAGCCTCTATTTTAGATTGCCAATGAAATTCCAATTTGGGATGCCCACTGCGTGAAACTCCCTAGCTTCTTTGCCTGCAAAAATTAATGTGCGGCTGAAGAAGCTGAATTGAATCCTAGCTGCACTCATGATCGGCACTTGGCATACTCTGCATGTATCGCCTGTTTGTGGCAACCCAAGCCATTCAGTTGCGGTGGGCCGGGGCACGCAGAGTCCGAGGAAAATGCGAGAGATGCCACTGCTATTTCTTTCTGTTTTTAAGGGTGTTGTTAAAAATGCTATTAAATGGGTCAGGGGTGTTCACAAAGTTCCTCAGCAGAAGCAGGCAATACAATCCTAGTGGGAGAGCCTGAATTGGCAAAAATAGGCCAAATCATTTATTGCTATAAATGAAAGTCCTAACAGGATGCCTAAGAAACTGGGACTCATGGGAACCTTTTTTCTCTTTCACAATCTTTTTATTGAAAGACTCAGAGCTAGACAATAGTACAATAGTGCAATAACATATTACAGTGTATCATAACAACAACTGCACAATAAACGTAAATTTGAGTCAGTGTTTTTTCCATTTTTATAACAATTACAAGACGAGTACCAGAAACATTATATAAAACATAAAGCACGAACCAACAAGACAAACACCGGATCACATAGGGAAAGGTAAGGGGAGAAGATAGACAAAGGGGGTAAAGAAAAAGGGAGGGAGAGGCGAGGGAAAAAGGAAAGGGGAGGAAAAAAAGGGAGGGAGGAACCCTTCAACCCACTTAAACCCATAGACGTTCATACCACTCTGTCCCCAGTTCAGACAACCTCCCGATCATTTACTTCTAGCGCAGTTGCGCACAGTATTTCTGCCATGGCTCCCAAACCGAATCATACCGCTCCTTTTGTGAATTGACTATAGCCGTCAACTGTTCATTTACCATTATGTTAGACATTCTAGCCACCACCTCCTTCCATAATAGCCGCGAAGCCTTCCAGTTTGCAGCTATCGTGAGCCTAACCGCCACCAAAAGGTGCTTAGTCAAGAGCCACTCATCCCTGGAAAGAGCATTCTGCTTCAAAGATAACAACACTTCCATCGGGCTGGGGGTACACACTCTCCCCACCACCCGGGACAGGACTGCATATGCTCTCTGCCAGAGCGGTCTGACCCTCGGGCAAGCCCACCATACATGGAGATAATCCCCCACCTCCCCACAACCCCTAAAGCACATGGGGGAGTGGGAGGCAGAACATTAATGGAGCCTAGCTGGGGTATAGTACAATCAGCTTAAAGGCATTCTCTGTCGCCAACACATTAAGTGAGGTGGAGCGCACTGAATTCCAGATCCTCTTCCAAGCCACATCATCAATTGTCGCCCCTAGCTCTGCCTCCCACCTCGCCATATACCCATGTCTGGGCGGGTCCACCTGGTTAACTAAAGTCCCATAAATATACGTAATCACTCCCGTAGCAAATGGCTGCTGATAACACATCTGCTCCAAGTATGTCTGTCGAAATGGATGGGAGCCCCTTCTCAGATTGTTTCTAACAAAATGAGAAAGCTGCAAGTACCTAAAAATTTCAGCTGGTGGAATCTGCTTTGCTTCTCTAAGGTCTTCAAAGGATCTTACACCTCCAACCGTGCATAGATCCTGCACCACCTCCAGGCCATTGGCTTTCCACCAACTGAAATTTGAAGCTCCTCCTCCTCCAAGTCATGCATCCCGCCAGCAATCCATCAGCGAAGCCATGTCCAAGAGTCAGCAGTAGAGGCTAGTAGGTCTAGTCCAATGGCTGTGAGTGCGTTACCATGGATTCCCAAACGTGTTAGACCCAAAAATATATCCCCTGTTTTAGAATGTTTGTTGGGCAGGTGGGATAGTTGTAAGTCGCATGCAGGATTGATTTCTGGGCATCTTCCGCTGACTGGGCTTTTTAACAACCCTATGTTCCCTCCTGGCGTGACTCATGGAGTTGGCGACAGTAGCAGTGAATCAGTGAGGCCGGTTGGTGGGAAAAGTAGCTACTCGGCAGTGTGGCAGTTTTTCCTGAAGCATCCGCAGGAGGGTAACATGGCCACATGCAAGATAAGTAGGCAGAAGGTGAAGCGTGGCCAGGGTCCAAATGTTAACACCACGGCCCTGCGTCAACATATGATGCGTCACCATAAAGCGAACTGGGAGAACCGAGGCTCCCAAGGGGTGGTCCAGTCTGCTTCCTCACCAAGTGGCACGCCGCTCCCAATTTCTGCCAGCCAAGGCTCCAGCACCTCAGCCGAAGGCAGCTGTGTGTCATACCCATCCTCTGTCGCTCCTAGTGGGGACCCTGCATGATGTGCAAGTTACGCTACTGTGTTATTATGCACCTAATACCCGTCAAGTCCGGTTTTTAGCTAGGGTGTGTGAATTGCTCAAAGTTCATGCGCAGGGAACAGTTTTATTGTTTGGGGATTCAAATTTACGTTACCAGATAGGCTTGACAGGTCTTCTCTGCCCTCTCCTCACGTGTTGGGGGACTCTAGGGCCTTTCTTAGTATAATTCAAGGGGTGCAGATGGTGGATGTTTGGCGCGAATTAAACCCGGGGAAGCGGGATTATACGCATTACTCTCATCCACATCAGCTTCACTCCCGGATTGATCATATCTTTGTAGGAAGGGGTTTGTTGTCACAGGTAAGGCGTGCAGAGATAAAACCCGTGCCGTGGACATTATTACCTGCTCTGGCTTGGTGACGCGTACTGGACCATCCCCATGGGTTTTGAATGAATCACTTTTAGCTTCTGAGGAAGCGGTTCAAGAAGTTAAACAGGTAGCCTCGGAATATTTTAAGCATAATATTGGCACTGTGAATTCTCCTGCGATACAGTGATAAGGGGGCATTTTTTGGGACAGGCCTTAAGAAGAAAGAGGGATAAAGTAGCACAGACGGCTCGCTTGGAGCGGGAATATTCTGAAGCTGTGCAGAGCTTTAAGGATAAGGGTAGAAGGGAGGAGGCAGTTAGGCTGGAGAAAGCGAGGGTGGCTCTAAATCAAGTCCAGATTAAACAGGCTGAAACCCGATATAGATGGTCGAGGCAAAGATATTATGCCTGTAGTAATAAGCCCAATTCTTTATTAGCGTCCCAACTTAGGTGTCAAGATTTTCCAACACCACCTATTAAGCTGAAGATGAATGGGGGTAGTCTCACTACTAATCCTGGGAAGATCCTGGAGGCATTTAGGGCTGGGTTATCAAGGCTGTATGGGGCTCCCCAGGGGTTAGATCGTAGGAAAGCCGCTGCATTTTTTGAAGATATTGAACTTCCGTTGATTTCTGAGCAACAGAGGCAGGGAATGGATGCCCCCGTCACTGCTGAGGAGGTGCAGAAGGCTATTGGGTCTCTTAAATCAGGTAAGAGGCCAGGTCCTGATGGCTTGACGGCGATCTTTTACAAGAAGCTTAGTCAGGAGGTGGTTCCTCCCTTGACTGCTCTGTTTAATTAGGTTCTGGAAGGAAATCATTTTGAGAGTGAGATGTTAAAGGCTAATGTGGTTATGATTCCGAAGCCCGGGAAGGACCATCAACAGTGGAGTAATTTCAGACCCATTTCTTATCTAAACACTGATCTTAAATTGTTTTCTAAAATTTGGGCTACTAGAATTAATGTTTTTTTGAGCTCCCTGGTACATCGGGAACAGGTGGGCTTTGTCCCTCTTCGGCAGGCGGGAGATGGAGTCAGACGTATAATCCAGTTGATTGATTCAGTTAGAGGCACTGACCAAGAAACCATGCTTTTATCACTTGATGTGGAGAAGGCGTTCGACTCCATCTCCTGGGAGTACTTGCAATGGGTGCTGGAGCGGTGGGGTTTGGGGGTTGGGCTTCAGGCGGCAGTGTCTGCTTTGTATAATACTCCACAGGCTGCTGTGAAGTATGCAGGTGCAGAGTCGGCCCCATTCTCGATTCTTCGTGGCACTAGGCAGGGTTGCCCATTGTTGCCGATATTATTTATTTTGGCAATAGAACCCTTGGCCATCAAGATTCGAAATAATGTGAATATAAGGGGCATAGTTTCTCCAGCTGGGGAAAGTAAGTTGTCCCTTTTTGCGGACGATATGCTGCTCTTGATTACGGCTCCCCATATTTCTATTCCTAATCTATTTAGTACTTTGTCTGAGTTTGGTGGTCTTTCCGGGCTTCAGATCAATGATACGAAGTCAACAGCATTGGATGTGTCATTGTCAGAGTTCACTAAAAGGTCTTTGCAAGCTAACTATAGGTGGACTTGGACACAACAGTTGCCATATTTGGGTATTAAAATCACCCCTACTTATGAGACGCTATTTAAAGCTAATTATTCCCACATCCCGAAGTTAGTGGATTCGCTTTTAAATCTGTGGTACAACCTGAGGATGTCATGGCTTGGAAGGTTGGCCGCAATTAAAATGGTTCTTTTGCCTAAGCTGCTGTACCTATTTAGAGTGCTTCCAGTGAGAGTTCCTCTATCTTTTTTCACACCGTTGCAAAACAGGGTTTTGAAATATATTTGGGGCCCAACCAGGCCGAGAGTTAATAGGAAAACATTGTATTATCATACTACTAAAGGTGGATTGGGTGTAGCCTCGCTTTATGTGCTCCTGTCCAAGTTGCTGGTGCTGCAGTCGCTCCCTTTTCAGGTGGTGGACTTTGCACCTTTCCGAGAACTGATGGCTTGTGCCGAGCCGAGGTGGAGAGTCCCAAGCCGTCATTTCTTTGCCAAGAAGGCAGTACCAGCGCTGCACACTTTTGTTGAACAGAAGGTGGGCCAGTCCTTGAGCCTTTCCATGTGTAGCAAAGTGCATGGCAGCGCCGACGTCTGGAGCTGTAACTACGGTCAGGGACAGTACATGTTGTTTACGGCCCACTGGGTGAATGTGGTCCCTTTGCAGCAGCAACTTGGACAGGTCACGCTGCTTCAGCCTCCGCGCTCCCTGTCCGTTGGGCCTGTGACACCGTGCGACTTGGCCTCCTCATCCTCCGCCATCTCCTCACCCTCCACTGTAGGCTCTAGTCTCAGTGCCCCTCCAGTCTACCATGTGTGCAGGACACGGAGGTGTCATGCAGTGCTTCACATGGTTTGTCTTGGCGAACACAGGGGAGGAACTGCTTAAATTTATTCATCAGGAAATCCAAACATGGCTTACTCCAAGAAAACTTAAAATGGGAGTCATGGTTACCGACAATGGGAAGAACATTTTGTTGGCGCTGCGCCAAGGAAGCCTGACCCATGCCCCCTGCATGGCTCACATCTTCAATCTGGTTGTCAAGCGGTTTCTGAAGTGTTCCTCCCATCTGCAAGACATCCTAACAACTTCAAGGAAACTTTGCATCCACTTCAGCCACTCATACACCGCCAAACACACCCTTGAGCTACAGCGTCAGAACGGTATCCCTCAACATAGTCTGATTTGCGATGTTTCCACCCGTTGGAATTCCACCCTTCACATGTTGGACCGATTATATGAACAGGGAAAAGCCATCACGGATTTCTTGATGATCCAAACGGATAGGGGGACTCCCCTGTGTAACTTCAATGTAAACCAGTGGCAGCTCATACGTGACACCTGCCGTTTGCTCAGGCCCTTTGAGGAAGCTACTTTATTAGTCAGTCGCCAGGACTATGAGATGAACGATGAGATTCCACTGCTTCATGTACTACAACACATGTTGGAAACCATGGCTGGTCAGGGCACTAGAGACATGGCGCATACATTTCACAGCCACATGAAGCCTGTGGGGGCTGAAGTGGAGGAGGAGGAGGGGGTGGGGCACAGCGAAGCACAGTTTAGGTTTGACAAAATTACCATTTTATCTAGTCATCTAACAGGAGAGGAGGAGCAGGAGCAGCCAGAGGAGCTAGAGGGTTGTGAGGAAGGCGAGACAGAGGACCCAGACACACCATGGCAGTTTGCAGTGGAGATGGAGACAGGTAGTCCCTCCGAGTCACTTGCACAAATGGCACGATGCATGCTCACGTGCTTGCGTAGTGACCACAGAATTGTCTCCATTTGTCAGCGGGATGACTTCTGGCTCTCCACCTTTTTTGACCCTCGCTTCCGGCACACAATATGGGGGCATTTTTTACACCCACTGAGAGGGAGGACAAACTGAACTACTACAGAGACATCCTACGTAGTCAGTTGGGCGATGCCTATCTGCGCCATGGTCCATACTCTCGCAGGTCTGACTCGGGGGGACCTCTGCGCTCACCTTCCACTGCCATGGCTGCTGGGGGGTAGCAGGAGCAGCAGCTCCATCAGCAGCAGCCTCAGTCTTCAGTCGCTAATGAGTAGCTTTCTACACCCGCATAGTGAGTCTACTCATGAGCAGCAGGAAGACCTGGAGCAGGACCTGAATCAGCAGGTCATGTCATACCTTGACATGACCATGCCAACACACCTTCCGCTGGACTTCTGGGAAGCCAAACTTGACTTGTGGCCGCAACTAGCAGAGTTTGCCCTGGAAAAGCTGTCCTGCCCGGCCAGTAGTTGATTTAGATGGCAACTGGGCTGCTCTATATTATGCTGCAAAATGGCAAATTTACCTTACAGTATAAGCTATTGCCCCTCAGATTTACACAGGGACTGCTCTATATTATGCTGCAAAGTGGCAAATTTACCTCACAGTATAAGCTATTGCCCCTCAGATTGACACAGGAGCTGCTCTATATAATGCTACAAAACCAAGAGTGGATTTAACTCACACAATATAACCTATTTCTCAGGTTTATATAGGGACTGCTCTATGTAATGGTGCAAAACCATGAATTTACCTACAATATAAACTATTGCTGCTCCATATAATGGTGCAAAACTGAATTTATCTCACAATATAAACTATTACTGCTCAGGTTTATATAGGGGCTGCTGTATATAAAACCATGAATTTACCTCATAATATAAACTAATGCCCCTCAGATTTACACAGGAGCTGCTCTATAGAATGCTACAAAACCAAGAGCCAATTTAACACACACAATATAACCTATTTCTCAGGTTTATATAGGGACTGCTCTATGTAATGGTGCAAAACCATGAATTTACCTCATAATATAAAATATTGCCCCCCAGATTTACTCAGGGGCTGCTCCATATAATGGTGCAAAACAGGGCAAATGTATTGTCCAATATAAACTATTGCTGCTCTGATTTACACAGGAGGGCCACTCTAAAGAATGGTGCAGCATGGCGAATTTAGCTCACAATATAACATAGATTGCAAAATGAGATTTTCAGACAGGGCCTGCTCTATAAAATGGCAACTTTACCTCACAATATAAACGATTGCTCCTCAGATTTACACAGGGATTTAGGTTGCTATATATAATAGTGCAAAACAGCGAATTTACCTCACAATCCTGTATAAACTATTGCTCCTCAGATTTACACAGTGGGCTTCTCTATATAATGGTGCAAAATGGCGAATTTACCTCACTATATAATCTATTACTGCTCTATATAAAAAAATAAATAAATACATAAAAAAAAGAGCCTGTAGAAGCTTATTTAGTATAAAAGATAAGGTGACGTGCTGGTTTGGGATGCCCATGTGGGCTGGTGTTTTGACAGCAGGACAAAAACCAATTCAAAATGCAATAGCTTAATAAAGCTGAGGATGAACAAGCTTATTTAGTATAACAGGGTGCAACGTGGTGGTTTGGGATACCCTGCGGCCTGGTGGTTTTTTTAAAAGCAGGACAAAAACCAATTCAAAATGCAATACTTTGATTCAGTTGAAGAAGGATGAACAAGCATATTTAGTATAACAGATAGGCTGCTAAGTGCAGGTTTGGGATGCCCTTCGGCCTAGTGTTTTGGCAGCAGGACAAAAAACAATTAAAAATGCCAAAGTTTGATTAAGCTGCGGAAGGATCAACAAGCTTATTTAGTATAACAGATAGGCTGCTAAGTGCAGGTTTGGGATGCCCTGCTGCCTGGTGTTTTTTTGTTAAAGGCTAGAGATGAGCGTACTTTTGAAAAATTCGATTTGACTGATTCGCCGAATTTTCCGACAAAAATCGATTCGACCCGAATTTATTCATGACGAATCGCTATTAAAAACGGCTATTTCTGTGCTTCCTAAAGCCTCAATAGGGTTGTAAACCATTCTGCCTTGCTGTAACACGCATAGGATGCATGCTGGGTTAGTGAAATAATACTGTAAATAATTAGAACATGCAGATCAGAGGCATCGCTATTAGAATCGCAGAGCGGCACAATTGCAGAGAGTTGAGGTGGCATTACTATGAGGGGCCCCTATATTGCCTGAAATACACACCCTGGAGCTGGCAGCAGCAGGAGCCCAAAAATTGGCTGAAAGACATCCTGGAGTTGGCAGCAGGAGCCCAAAAATTGGCTGAATGACTCTCTGGAGTTGCAAGCAGCAGCAGCAGCAGGAGCCCAAACATAGCTTGAAAGAGAAACTGGAGTTGGCAGCAGGAGCCCAAAAATTGGATGAACCACACCCTGGAGTTGCAAGCAGCGGCAGCAGCAGCCCAAACATAGCTAGAAAGTGACACTGAGGTTGGCTGCAGGAGCCCAAAAATTGGATGAATCACACCCTGAAGTTGAAAGCAGTAGCAGGAGCCCAAACATAGCTTGAAAGAGACACTGGAGTTGGCAGCAGGAGCCCAAAATTGGATGAATCACACCCTGGAGTTGGAAGCAGCAGCAGCAGCAGCAGCCCAAACATAGCTTGAAAGAGACACTGGAGTTGGCAGCAGGAGGCCAAAAATTGGATGAATCACACCATGGAGTCGCAAGCAGCAGCAGCCCAAACATTGCTTGAAAGAGACACTGGAGTTGGCAGCAGCAGGAGCCCAAAAATTGACAGACACACCCTGGAGTTGGCAGCAGCAGCAGGAGCCCAAACATTACTTTAAAGAGACACTGGAGTTGGCAGCAGGAGCCCAAAAATTGGATGAATCACACCCTGGAGTTGCAAGCAGCAGCAGCCCAAACATTGGCTGAAAGAGACACTGGACTTGGCAGCAGGAGCCCAAAAATTGGATGAATCACACCCTGGAGTTGCAAGCAGCAGCAGCAGGAGCACAAACATTGCTTTAAAGGGACACTGGATTTGGCTGCAGGAGCCCAAAAATTGGATGAATCACACCCTGAAGTTGCAAGCAGCAGCAGGAGCCCAAACATAGCTTGAAAGAGACACTGGATTTGGCAGCAGGAGCCCAAAAATTGGATGAATCACACCCTGGAGTTGCAAGCAGCAGCAGCAGCAGCCCAAACATAGCTTGAAAGAGACACTGGAGTTGGCAGCAGGAGCCCAATATTTGGCTGAATCACACCCTGGAGTCGCAAGCAGCAGCAGCAGGAGCCCAAACATTGCTTGAAAGACACCCTGGAGTTGGCGGCAGCAGCAGGAGGCCAAAAATTGTCTGAAAGGCACACCCTGAAGTTGGCATCAGCAGGAGGCCAAATATTGGTTGGAAGGCACACCCTGAAGTTGGCATCAACAGGAGCCCAAAAATTGGCCTAAAGACATAAATATGTTTTGCACCATTTGGAAAGTGTAAAACGTGGCACCATGCTGAATCTAGTCGCATGCATCAGCCATTGGTGGGTGGAAATCCTGGCTGATCCATCCCTGATTCATTTTGACAAAGGTGAGTCTCTCCACATTTTTAGTTGACAGACGAGTTCTCCTCGCTGTAACTTTGGCCCCCGCCGCACTAAACACCCACTCAGATGGCACGCTACTTGCCGGGCAGGACAGCTTTTCCAGGGCAAACTCTGCTAGTTGCGCCCACAAGCCAAGTTTGGCTGCCCAGAAGTCCAGCGGATCCTCAAGGTGTGTTGGCATGGTCATGTCAAGGTATGACATGACCTGCTGGTTGAGGTTTTGCTCCAGGTCTTCCTGCTGCTCATGAGTAGCCTCACTATTCGGTTGTAGAAAGCTACTCATTAGCGACTGAAGACTGAGGCTGCTGCTGATGGAGCTGCTGTCTGTCTCCATCTCCACTGAATACTGCCACGGTGTGTCCGGGTCCTCTGTCTCGTCTTCCTCAAAACCCTCTAGCTCCTCTGGCTGCTCCTGCTTCTCCTCTCCTGTCCGCTGACTAGATAAACCAGCCATTTCGCCAAGCCTAAACTGTGCTTCAATGGGCCACTCCTCCTCCTCTTCCTCCTCCTCCAGTTCAGCTCCAACGGGGTTCATGTGGCTGTAAGATGTAGACGCCATGTCTCCAGTGCTCTGACCAGCCATGGTTTCCAACATGTGCTGTAGTACATGAAGCAGTGGAATCACGTCGTTCATCCCATAATCCCGCCAACTGAGAAATTAAGTGGCTTCCTCAAAGGGCCTGAGCAAACGGCAGGTGTCACGTATGAGCTGCCACTGGTTGACATTGAAGTAACACAGGGGAGTCCCCCTATCCGCTTGGATCATCAGGAAATCCGTGATGGCTTTTCTCTGTTCCTATAGTCGATCCTGCATATGGAGGGTGGAATTCCAACGGGTGGAAACATCGCAAATCAGACTATGTTGGGGGATACCGTTCTGACGCTGAAGCTCAAGAAGTGTTTGCTTGGCGGTGTAGGAGTGCCTTAGGATGTCTTTCAGATGGGGGGAAGACTTCAGAAAATGCTTGACATCTAGATTGAACACGTGTGCCATGGCAGGACGCATGGCTCAGGTTTCCTTGTCGCAGCGCAGACAAGATGTTCTTCCCAGTGTCAGTCACCATGGGTCCCATTTGCAGTTTTCGTGGAGTAAGCCATGATTTCATGTATTGAGTTCTCATTTTTAGCAGTTCCTCCCATGTGTGACTCAAGGCCAACCATGCGAAGAACAGCGTCAAACCGCTGTGTCCTGCACACATGGTAGGCTGGAAGGGCACTGGGAAAAAAAAAATAAAAAATGTAAAAATAAAGAGAAAAAAAAAATTTGTACAAAAATTCACAAAATATTAAAAGGCAACGGAAAAAAAAATATACAAAAAATATATATTTCTAAAAAATACAAAATAAAAAAAAAAAAAAAATTAACCCCCCAAAAAATGTTGATACATTTTATATGTTACTGTTATTATGTTATATGTTATTGTTGCTATGTTATATGTTATTATTATAAATATGTTCAAATAAGATAAATGTTAACTATTAATATGTAATTGACAATTTGCCACTTTTCTCTGTGACACCGTTGCTAAGTGCAAGTGCACTGTCACAGGCACAAAGGCCTAGGAGCGTGGAGGCCACAGCGGAGGGACCTGTCCAAGTTGCTTTTGTGATTGTGCAGGAACCACAATCACCCAGTGGTCCTAAAAGCATATTTATTGTCCCCCTGACCATAGTTGCAGCTCCAGACGTAGGCACTGCTGTGCACTTTGGTACACACTGACAGGCTAATGGACTGCCCCACCTTCTGTTCAACAAAATTGTACAGGGCTGGTACTGCCTTCTTCGCAAAGAAATGACAGCATGGGACTCTCCACCTCGGCTCGGCACAAGCCATCAGTTCTCTGAAAGGTCCACCAACTCAAAAGGGAGGGACTGCAGCACCAGCAACTTATACAGGAGCACATTTAGCTTCTGCACGTTGGATGAGTGGGCACATACTGTTGTCTCTAGGACATGGTTTGGCAATGGATTGCTGGTGGAATGACTGACTCGGATTAAGAGGCAGAGGAGCATCTGGAACGACAGAGGATGGGTATGACACACAGGAGGTGGTGGAGCCTTGGCTGGCTGGAACAGAGAGCAGTGTACCACTGGGTAATGCAGCAGGCTGGACCACCACTTTGGAGCCAACTCTCCCAGGCCGCTTGAGGGTGACGCTGCAAATGTTGATGCAGGGCTGTGGGTACAACATTGGAACCCTGGCCACACTTCACCTTCTGCCTACACATCTTTCATATAGCCATGTTAACCTCCTCCGGATGCTTGATGAAAAACTGCAACATGGGCTTGTAGCTGATTTCTCCTACCAACAGTCCGCACTAATTCACGGATGCTGCTGCCGCCGCCAACTCCCGGGACCCTCTTCCACTACCTCCTGGGAAGATAGCCTGCCGCGGGAGTGGTCTACCCCGAGCACATTTGCCTCCATACTTTCCCCTTCTGCCACCATGCTGGCCACTAAATCTGTCACTCTCCATCACTCCAAGCCTTTAAAAGTGCCCTCAACACTCACTGATGTCCTCCTCAGGTTCCTCAACAGTGTCTGCTTAAGGAGCCAAAACGCTTGCAACAACTCCTCCCACGACACTCTCCTTATCACTACTTGCCCGCCTAGTGAAAGAAGCGGCAAGTGTCTCCTCCACTTCTTGGCTGGGCAGTAGCTGCTGATTTCTCTGATTATCAGATCGTCCTCACTGAATAGTGGAGCTGAACCCAAAGCATAACATACAACAGACAGTTGACTGGGGATGTCAGATGTCACTTGTGATGCAGTGGATGATCGTGTTAACCAATGGATGACGGCAGATGGGTTGCTGGTCGAACCACGACTGCTAGCTGATCCCGGGAGATCAGGCCTCTCACTGAGACTCCTGCTGCCACTCACCCCTATTCTGCAGAGACCTCTGCTTGATGAAATGAGGCCTTATATGTTACTATGTTACTAATATGTTACTAATCTGTCACTCTCCATGTTTTTGTTTTCAGAGACTGGCCTGCGTGGAAATGAATCGGGCATGGGTCAGCCAAGATTTCCACCCACCAATGCCTGATGCATTAGAGTAGATTGATGATGGGGCCAGACCAACACTAAAGAAATATGGATCGTGCAAAACAGATTTAAGGCGCTGCTCTCCAGTTACAGACATTCCTCCGCATCAGACCACAAGTAATTATTGAGAAAATGCTTTACGTTACTCTTACTTTTTATTAATATTCTTCGGATAAGATATATGTGCCGAAAATCTGTAAATGTTCTCTTCATGCTGCTGCCAACTCCAGGGTGTGTCTTCCTGGCAATTTTGGGCTCCTGCTGCTTGCAACTCTCTTTAGGCCAATTCTTGGGCACCTGCTGCCAACTCCAGTGTGTCTTTCAAGCTTCTTGCAACTCCAGGGTGTGATTCATCCAATTTTTGGGCTCCTGCAGCCAACTCCAGTGTCTCTTTGTCTCTTTAAAGCAATGTTTGTGCTCCTGCTGCTGCTGCTTGCCACTCCAGTGTGTGATTCATCCAATTTTGGGGCTCCTGTAGCCAACTCCAGTGTCTCTTTGTCTCTTTAAAGCAATGTTTGTGCTCCTGCTGCTGCTGCTGCTTGTAACTGATTTATCCAATTTTTGGGCTCCTGTAGCCAACTCCAATGTCTCTTTAAAGCAATGTTTGGGCTCCTGCAGCTGCTGCTGCTGCTGCTTGCAACTCCAGGGTGAAAATCAGCTTATTTTTGGGCTCCTGCTGCCAACTCCAGTGTGTCTTTTAAGCTATGTTTGGGCTGCTGCTTGCAACTCCAGGGTGTCATTCAGCCAATTTATGGGGTCCTGCTGCCTACTCCAGTGTCTCTTTCAAGCTATGTTTGGGCTGCTGCTGCTGCTTGCAACTCCAGGGTGTAATTCAGCTATTTTTTGGGCTCCTGCTGCCAACTCCAGTGTCTCTTTCAAACAATGTTTGGGCTGCTGCTGCTGCTGCTGCTTGCAACTCCAGGGTGTGATTCATACAATTTTTGGGCTTCTGCAGCCAACTCCAGTGTCTCTTTCAAGCTATGTTTGGGCTCCTGCTGCTGCTTGCAACTCCAGGGTGTGATTCATCCAATTTTTGGGCTCCTGCAGCCAAATCCAGTGTCCCTTTAAAGCAATGTTTGTGCTCCTGCTGCTGCTGCTTGCAACTCCAGGGTGAGATTCATCCAATTTTTGGGCTCCTGCAGCCAACTCCAGTGTGTCTTTAAAGCAATGTTTGGGCACCTGCAGCTGCTGCTGCTGCTTGCAACTCCAGGGTGTGATTCAGCTAATTTTTGGGCTCCTGCTGCTGCCAGCTCCAGGGTGTGTTTTTCAGACACTATAGGGGCCCCTCATAGTGATGCCACTTCAACTCTCTGCAATTGTGCCGCTCTGCAATTCTATTAGCGATGTCTCTGATCTGCATGTGATAAATATTTGCAGTATTATTTCACTAACCCAGCACGCATCCTATGCATGTTACAGCAAGGCAGAATGGTTTACAACCCTAGTGAGGCTCTAGGAGGCTCAGAAATAGCCATTTTTAATAGTGATTCGTCGCGAATAAATTCGATTTTTGTCGGAAAATTCGGCGAACCAGTCGAATCGAATTTTTCAAAAGTTCGCTCATCTCTAGTTGTAACATCGTGACAATAATATTAAAAAATATGCGGAATGCCAGTACAGACTGCAATTGCTCCCTATGCATAAAGCTGCACTACCATAAGTGTTTGTAAAAAATCAATGCTTTCTTCAAAAATTATATACATAGGCATATCCTGAAAGAAAGACGTTTAAAAACAATTAAAACTCATGTATGGATGCACAGTGGACCCAAAATGACTAATGCAACCACAAAAGGGTTTTTTTGTAAATTCAATCGGTTACAATAATATCTTGTTGTCTGTAGAGTACCTCGGAGTCACCTATATATAAAGTACTGTGCCAGAAGTAGAAATGCAATTACAATCAGTGATTGCATGAAATGTGCAAAATTAGCAATGTGCAAAAATAGGTAATGGCGTCTCAAGTGGACTGAAGAAAATAAGAGACAATCCAGTGTTGTACTGGAGTGACCATAAAGTGCAAAGTGCAGAGCGTGGAATCCTAAGTGCAAAGAGATAAGTGTAGAATGACTCCAAGATACAGAACAGATCACCAATCACAGCAATATAACAACAACCAATAATACAATGTATAATACAATGTATATCACCTGGGTCCACTTTACTCATCCGTTCCGGCACCTACGCGCTGCATAGCGGTACACTAATGCCACATCATTAGGATGTATGTGGCGTTAGTGTACCATCACGCAAGGCGTAGGTGCCGGAACGGATGAGTAAAGTGAACCCAGAGTGGATGAATCGGACGCTACATGGCGCTGTTAGAGTCGCTCACCAGAATCGCCTTCATAAATGTAGTATTGCGTACAGCGCCCAGTGTTCACCAGACGCTGCCTGCCGCTACAAGGCACTACCTGCCACTATCCCTTGATGAATAAACCCCAAAATGTAGAGAGGGGCCTGGTTGGAGAGAACTAAGGTAAATAGGGGGTAAAATGGCTGAGGGGTGATGAGGTGAAGCTGATTGCTCTTGGCTCAGTCTAACAGAGCAAGTAAAGCACACAAAGACCATACCCATATGTACAACTCTTCTGGTTCAAAGAGGAGCCAGTTATGCACAGTGCCTGGAATTTTGATGTAGATGCATTTAGAGGATAATTCTAGTTGCTGTGGACCCTTTCATGAACCTATTGCTGGATGCGTTTGGATGTATTAAAGAGAACCTCCAGACAAATAGTTTTTAAATACAATTAATTACACAAACTCACCTCATTTGCATTACTCACCACCCACGTGACTGCACCCTGTCAATCAGGTTTGCCCAGTGGCTGTGCACGTGGTACTGGAGGTGAGTATAAGGAAGTGAGGGTCCGGACTTCGCTCTCTCTAATAGCATGGAGCATCCCCTTTCGGTTTTCCCCACTGATCATCAGTTCCCTAATGTCCAGGCCCCATAATGTCTGTGTAACTCCCCACGGCCCCAGTAAACTTACCTTTCCCAATGGCTAAATCTCTAAGGGGCTAGATAGAGCCAAGAATACTATAATGTGCCTTTCTCTAAGAGGTATCCACCTCAGCAGATCTCAACACAAGTGGACCTATTGTGCTGTGTGTGGTTGAGCTATGTTCGCTGAGAAGTATTTAAATTGGGTAGGGATTCCCAGTTCTTCCTACTATTCTATTCCTAATATTCTAGACTGAGCAATTTGAGGTACGTAGGGGTTAGGAAAGAAAGGGATCTAAAAACTCAATCTACAGTAAATTACAAGGTCAATTAAAAGGGTCATTGGTGCCCCTCCTACTCTCCAGATATAGATGTGTATTTTCTCTTCTGGCCCTCACCTGCCAAGATAATTTCCTATTAAGTACATTGAACATACATGGCGATAAATAAACTGATTACTGATCCTTCTAGGAGGGAAGACCCATCTCTGATATTGTTAAACCACAGCAAAAGTTAAAGAGCCATTAATTGAGCATATTGTTGTAATATTGCCCCAAGAGGCCGTCATAGTCCGTAGCTTTAGAGTTCTCGATTTGTTTCATAGTCTCCAAGATCTCTGATATTGAGAATTCCTTTTCCATAATCTCTCTCTGGGTCGTAATATCTGTTTGCTATAGAACATGTCAAACTAAGTAAGGGGGTACAGGCTTGAATAGCATTGATGAAATTCTTGGCAGACGTTCTCTTGATTTTGTGAAAAAAGTGCCACCTGGCTTGTCACCCCACATGTAAAATCTATGTTTGCACCATGCTAAGTCCTTTTGGGGCCATGGGTAGCAGGTTTATAGTATGGCTTGTCTTAAAGACCCAGAAGGGTTGATTTTATGTTGTAGTGTGATTGAATCTAGCAAGGATAATTTCTCATGGATTACCTTGTGAACCTGTCCTTTCCTTTATGAGCTGCTCACACAATTTGTAGAGAGCTGTCTTGGGGATTATTATCAACAAAATGTTATTTAATTGCATCCCAGATTCCTCTGAGGAGAAGATAGGTAAGTAGTGACTTATTAAGTCTCTGTATAAAAATGCTTAATTTACTTGATTAGTGACTTGAGAATCAAGCAGAAAACTAGAGCATGATTTGACCAGGGAGCTTCTAAAGATTGCTTGCGAGTCGGTAAATATATGATAAATTCTGGAGTAAGTCTAGTGGGCCCAGGAGAATAATATTTAATCTGGTGTGGTGGGATCTAGTCCCATACTGTATATATATATATTTCCACCCTACTTCTTACTGCTTTGGGTCATCCCGTGTTTTAGTATTAAAAACATTCAGCGTATGAGTCTTTCAGATGCAGCAGAAGAAAGAGAAGTCTTAGTACTCACAATAAAGGTCTTTTCTTCTGTGGAGGTGGAGGATACTGCTCCCTCCTTGCTTTTTTTTGTTGTCTGCATGTTGCCCTTGTTGGATACTAAGTTTGTTTTATGTTACTTTTCCTATGGATGTTATCCTTTATTTCTACCGGGATTTGGGATGTGACTGGGAGTGAAACAACTTCAATTGTAGTGTATTTTATTTTATATTGTAGTGTATTCTATTCATATGAACGCCTCATCAAAGCACATTGTTCAGAATAAAGAAGTCTAGCTGCTGCATCCTCCACATGCTCAGAAGAAAGGACTTTTGTGGTGTGGACTAACACTTCAGTAACCTATGGGAAATTCAAACAAATTTAGAGAGGCCCACTTTATAATGGTTAATTTGTATACTTCGGGGATGTCACTTGTAAAATGAAAGTCTGATATTGATATACTGTATATAATATAACAAAACCCAACCGCTGGCCTTTCCCTGGGGCATCCCAAATCGGTATACCCTTCTGTGTCAACACCCTGGTTGCCCAAAGCTCACCTTTTCCGGAGCTTTCTCTGTGATGTAGCAAGAGCATCTCTGGCCATGTTCCTGTGCCCAGCCTTTCAGATATGCTGGGGTGAGAGCCTGTGCATGTGCCATAGGACCAAGGAAAGGTGTTTTTTTTATGGACTATCCTGAGGGTTTCAGACAGCAGAGCATCCCAAATGCCCTGGGGGTAAGGAATAAAACCCAGCAAATTGTGGGTTTTAAGTTTTTTCTAAATATTGCTACATATTTTCTGTGTGGATAAGCACCACTGGCAGATTTACTACATCTACCTCAATATACAAATAGTGTGAAAGACACATATTATCACACATTGTGGCACCATATGTACTGTTAAGATTTGTTAGTTCTGCTTTATTTTGCCTCTTTAGGCCTATATCTATAACCAGCAACATGGCCTGAAAGAAAAGCAACTGTCAAGCCAGCAGTGACAGGTAGACTGGCTCAGAAGAAAAATGACAAGGGCTCCATGAACCTCACCCCTCTGTCACACTTTTCCTGGTACTATACACCCCCTTTCCTACAAGAACACCTATGTCCTGTTTAGGCCTAAGATTTATAAGGCAACATTTGTCCTTAGCAAAAACTTAAATTCTGTCCTTAGAATTCTGTTCTCTGAATGAAAATGCTTTTCCTTCAGAACATGCTATAACCAGCCCATTCAGATGCCCAGTGTCATGCATAGCATGTGGAGTACCCCATGTGAGACATATGTGGGAATATGGGAGGTCTAGAGGTAGCAGTAGATATAGTAAGTGTACAGGGGAAGCCCTGCTTTAATTCTTGTTTCTATGTGATAGATCAATCTTAGGGGCCATCAATTAGAGTTAGAGGGGAATGGATTCCTGCAAGAACCAACGCTAACTAGAGAGTGACTGGGATTCTGTGCAATGCTCTGTAAGATGTTCTGATACAACTGTTGTGACCTCAAAGGATAAAAAAAAATATAAAAATGCTGTATGACAGGGGAAGAGGTAACTTACCGTATTTTTATATTTATTGCCCATAAGATGCACCTAGGATTTGGAGGAGAAAAATAAGAAAAAAAATATTCTAAGCTAAATGTTGGGCGTGGCCGACGCTCGAGCATCGGCCACGCCCACCGCTATACCAAGCCGAGTTCACCCTATAAGACGCACTTATTTTTCCCAAAAAGTTGTGGGAAAATATCCATGCGTCTTATCGGGCGAAGGTGGGAAAAAAAATAAATAAAAAGCAGAAAGTTAACTCACCTTTCCATCGCTCGCGCTGTCCCGGAAGCCGCGGAGGCAGCCTTCTCTGCAGAGCCAGACACCCAGCCTGTTACAGCGGGGGGCGTGGCTGACGCTCGAGCGTCAGCCATGCCCACCGCTATACCAAGCCGAGTGTTCACTCTATGCTGGCGCTGCAGAGAGGAGGCGATGGGGCAGCTGTATCTGCCGCCTCCTCCGCAGCGCGAGAAGGCGGCAGATACAGCTGCCCCCATCGCCTCCTCTCTCGCCTCCACCAAGCGCTGTAACAGGCTGGGTGTCTGGCTCTGCAGAGAAGGCTGCCTCGCGGCTTCCGGGACAGCGCGAGCGATGGAAAGGTGAGTTAACTTTCTGCTTTTTAATTTTTTTTTCCCACCTTCGCCCGATAAGACGCATGGATATTTTCCCACAACTTTTTGGGAAAAATAAGTACATCTTATAGGGCGAAAAATACGGTATACACCTGGCATCAAGAAATATTCAGTTAGGCATGTCTTTTTCATTTTAATGAAGGGAAGAGGACATCAGGAGTGACAGGCTCTGTCACCCCTGATAGACTAAACTTGTCACTAGGGATGAGCGAATCGATCCGGACGAACCCGGATTCGATCCGAATTTCATGACAAATTCGATTCGGATCGAATCCGAATTTCCCCGCGATTCGATCGAGCGAAGTTTTTTTCTAAAATCCATTCATTTCAATGACAGGCATTCTAGGATGGTCTACGTGACATGTCCAGACATGTAAGCTGGGGCAGTGTATGCTGGGACAGTCACATGCAGTCTATCAGCAGCCAGCAAGCCCGGTGATGTCACAGCGCTATATAAGGCGGCGGCCATCTTGCTTTTGCGCATTTGTCTATTGCATTCGTGAGAGCCAGGACTCAGGAGGACACTGCAGACTGTATTCAGGGAGAGATAGGTAGAGAGTTAGGGACAGCCAGTAGACAGCCAGTAGACAGGCGGGAGACAGGCAGGAAGTCAGGGAGAAGCAGGGAAAGGTAGGAAAAAAACGGATGCAGTGACAGGGATTTTTTTTTTGTTTTCATGCAGCCTGAGTGTTACTGCCTGGGTCACTGGCTTTGTTAGCTGTTTCACCCTGGTTAACCACTGTTGCTTTGCATAGTACTACTGCTCCCAGGTGCACTGCTGTTGTGGCACCCCATTCTGTGACTACACCAGCCTCTATTTACTATAACCCTTTGCACTTATTCTAAAAGTAATTTGGCCTGATAAAGACACTTTTGCTGTGCATAGTACTACTGCTCCCAGGTGCACTGCTGTTGTGGCATCCCATTCTGTGACTACACCAGCTTCTATTTACTATAACCCTTTACACTTATTCTAAAAGTAATTTGGCCTGATAAAGACACTTTTGCTTTGCATAGTACTACTGCTCCCAGGTGCACTGCTGTTGTGGCATCCCATTCTGTGACTACACCAGCCTCTATTTACTATAACCCTTTGCACTTATTCTAAAAGTAATTTGGCCTGATAAAGACACTTTTGCTGTGCATAGTACTACTGCTCCCAGGTGCACTGCTGTTGTGGCATCCCATTCTGTGACTACACCAGCCTCTATTTACTATAACCCTTTGCACTTATTCTAAAAGTAATTTGGCCTGATAAAGACACTTTTGCTGTGCATAGTACTACTGCTCCCAGGTGCACTGCTGTTGTGGCATCCCATTCTGTGACTACACCAGCCTCTATTTACTATAACCCTTTGCACTTATTCTAAAAGTAATTTGGCCTGATAAAGACACTTTTGCTTTGCATAGTACTACTGCTCCCAGGTGCACTGCGGTTGCGGCATCCCATTCTGTGACTACACCAGCCTCTATTTACTATAACCCTTTGCACTTATTCTAAAAGTAATTTGGCCAGATAAAGACACTTTTGATTTGCATAGTACTACTGCTCCCAGGTGCACTGCGGTTGGGGCATCCCATTCTGTGACTACACCAGCCTCTATTTACTATAACCCTTTGCACTTATTCTAAAAGTAATTTGGCCAGATAAAGACACTTTTGCTTTGCATAGTACTACTGCTCCCAGGTGCACTGCTGTTGTGGCATCCCATTCTGTGACTACACCAGCCTCTATTTACTATAAAACACTTTGCACTTATTCTAAAAGTAATTTGGCCTGATAAAGACACTTTTGCTGTGCATAGTACTACTGCTCCCAGGTGCACTGCTGTTGTGGCATCCCATTCTGTGACTACACCAGCCTCTATTTACTATAACCCTTTGCACTTATTCTAAAAGTAATTTGGCCTGATAAAGACACTTTTGCTTTGCATAGTACTACTGCTCCCAGGTGCACTGCTGTTGTGGCATCCCATTCTGTGACTACACCAGCCTCTATTTACTATAACCCTTTGCACTTATTCTAAAAGTAATTTGGCCTGATAAAGACACTTTTGCTTTGCATAGTACTACTGCTCCCAGGTGCACTGCGGTTGTGGCATCCCATTGTGTGACTACACCAGCCTCTATTTACTATAACCCTTTGCACTTATTCTAAAAGTAATTTGGCCTGATAAAGACACTTTTGCTTTGCATAGTACTACTGCTCCCAGGTGCACTGCTGTTGTGGCATCCCATTCTGTGACTACACCAGCCTCTATTTACTATAACCCTTTGCACTTATTCTAAAAGTAATTTGGCCTGATAAAGACACTTTTGATTTGCATAGTACTACTGCTCCCAGGTGCACTGCTGTTGTGGCATCCCATTCTGTGACTACACCAGCCTCTATTTACTATAACCCTTTGCACCTATTCTAAAAGTAATTTGGCCTGATAAAGACACTTTTGCTTTGCATAGTACTACTGCTCCCAGGTGCACTGCGGTTGTGGCATCCCATTCTGTGACTACACCAGCCTCTATTTGCTATAACCCTTTGCACTTATTCTAAAAGTAATTTGGCCAGATAAAGACACTTTTGCTTTGCATAGTACTACTGCTCCCAGGTGCACTGCTGTTGTGGCATCCCATTCTGTGACTACACCAGCCTCTATTTACTATAACCCTTTGCACTTATTCTAAAAGTAATTTGGCCTGATAAAGACACTTTTGCTTTGCATAGTACTACTGCTCCCAGGTGCACTGCTGTTGTGGCATCCCATTCTGTGACTACACCAGCCTCTATTTACTATAACCCTTTGCACTTATTCTAAAAGTAATTTGGCCTGATAAAGACACTTTTGCTTTGCATAGTACTACTGCTCCCAGGTGCACTGCTGTTGTGGCATCCCATTCTGTGACTACACCAGCCTGTATTTACTATAACCCTTTGCACTTATTCTAAAAGTAATTTGGCCTGATAAAGACACTTTTGCTTTGCATAGTACTACTGCTCCCAGGTGCACTGCTGTTGTGGCATCCCATTCTGTGACTACACCAGCCTCTATTCACTATAACCCTTTGCACTTATTCTAAAAGTAATTTGGCCTGATAAAGACACTTTTGATTTGCATAGTACTACTGCTCCCAGGTGCACTGCTGTTGTGGCATCCCATTCTGTGACTACACCAGCCTCTATTTACTATAACCCTTTGCACTTATTCTAAAAGTAATTTGGCCTGATAAAGACACTTTTGCTTTGCATAGTACTACTGCTCCCAGGTGCACTGCTGTTGGGGCATCCCATTCTGTGACTACACCAGCCTCTATTTACTATAACCCTTTGCACTTATTCTAAAAGTAATTTGGCCTGATAAAGACACTTTTGCTGTGCATAGTACTACTGCTCCCAGGTGCACTGCTGTTGTGGCATCCCATTCTGTGACTACACCAGCCTCTATTTACTATAACCCTTTGCACTTATTCTAAAAGTAATTTGGCCTGATAAAGACACTTTTGCTGTGCATAGTACTACTGCTCCCAGGTGCTCTGCTGTTGGGGCATCCCATTCTGTGACTACACCAGCCTCTATTTACTATAACCCTTTGCACTTATTCTAAAAGTAATTTGGCCTGATAAAGACACTTTTGCTGTGCATAGTACTACTGCTCCCAGGTGCTCTGCTGTTGGGGCATCCCATTCTGTAACATACCATACCCCTCTTTATTTACACTAAGCAGCTCTCTTATTTACACTAAGCAGGCCTGTTGGAGGCTGAGTGTTACTGCTCACTTTTGGTGTGCATTATATTCTGTTTCATATAGACCCACCGCTGCCTGGGGGTTCTTAAAATATCACCTACTACCACGCCAGTTAGACTATGTCGGGCAGACAAGTGCCTGGAAGTGAAAAGAGGAGTGGCAGAGGCCAAGATTCCGCAGGCAAAGGTCGCAGCAGACTGGGGGCCAGTAGCAGCAGGAGTCATGCTGAGAGACCTAATCTGCCAGTATCTGCTAGCGGTCGGGTCTCCACCAGTAACGTATCTGCCGTGGTAGATTGGTTAACGCGCTCATCAACAACATCATCACACCTTACGTCTGAGACCCCCAGTCTAGGGTCGGTAGGTTCCTCTAACACAACCCTGAGTTGGCATGCCCCGAGAGTAGTCCCTGTCCTCCCATTGCCTCTGTCCTACGCCGTTCCCTCCCCCAGCGACGTATCCTATGCTTTGGGTTCAGCTCCACTCTTTAGTGAGGAGGATGATCAGATAGAGGACAGTCAGCAGCTACTGCCCAGCCAAGAAATGGAGGTGGCTTCTTTAGCTAGGCAGACAAATAGTGATGTGGACAGTGTCGTGGGTGCTGCAAGCGTTCCAGCTCCTGCGCCAGACACTGTTGACGAATCCACGAACATCAGTGATGTACAGCCACAACTCGGTGAAAATGATGATGACGATGAAGCCGATCGCACTTGGGAGCCGGGTGATGAAGGGGCTTCATCGTCATCATCAGGAGAAGAGGGGTGCAGGTTGCCCCGGAGTCAGCAGCTCAGGCAGCAAGGTGTTAGCAGCATGGTTGGCAGGCAGCATGGGGGCACAATTGTAAAGCCTGGAGCCAAACGGGGCCGGGGCCGGGGTAGAGCACCTGCTGCGCGGCAGGCTACCTTATCGGGAGGTAGTGGGGAAGGGGTTCCTGGAGTTGGCGACAATAGCAGCGAATCAGTAAGGCCTGTTGGTGGGAAAAGTAGCTACTCGGCAGTGTGGCAGTTTTTCCTGAAGCATCCGCAGGAGGGTAACATGGCCACATGCAAGATATGTAGGCAGAAGGTGAAGCGTGGCCAGGGTCCAAATGTTGGCACCACGGCCCTGCGTCAACATATGCAGCGTCACCATAAAGCGGCCTGGGAGAACCTAGGCTCCGGAGAGGTGGGCCAGACTGCTTCCTCACCGAGTGGCACGCCGCTCCCAATTTCTGCCAGCCAAGGCTCCAGCACCTCAGCCGAAGACAGCTGTGCGTCATACCCATCCTCTGTCGCTCCTCCTCCTCCTCCTCCAAGTCATGCATCCCGCCAGCAATCCATCAGCGAAGCCATGTCCAAGAGACAGCAGTATGCGCCCACTCATCCTACGGCGCAGAAGCTGAATGTGCTCCTGTCCAAGTTGCTGGTGCTGCAGTCGCTCCCTTTTCAGGTGGTGGACTCTGCAACTTTCAGAGAACTGATGGCTTGTGCCGAGTTGAGGTGGAGAGTCCCAAGCCGTCATTTTTTTGCCAAGAAGGCAGTACCAGCGCTGCACACTTTTGTTGAACAGAAGGTGGGCCAGTCCTTGAGCCTGTCGGTGTGTAGCAAAGTGCATGGCAGCACTGACGTCTGGAGCTGTAACTACGGTCAGGGACAGTACATGTCGTTTACGGCCCACTGGGTGAATGTGGTCCCTTTGCAGCAGCAGCAGCAACTTGGACAGGTCACGCCGCTTCGGCCTCCGCGTTCCCTGCCCGTTGGGCCTGTGACACTGTGCGACTCGGCCTCCTCATCCTCCGCCATCTCCTCACCCTCCACTGTAGGCTCAAGTCTCAGTGCCCCTCCAGTCTACCATGTGTGCAGGGCACGGAGGTGTCACGCAGTGCTTCACATGGTTTGTCTTGGGGAACGGAGTCACACAGGGGAGGAACTGCTTAAATGTATTCATCAGGAAATCCAAACATGGCTTACTCCAAGAAAACTTAAAATGGGAATCATGGTTACCGACAATGGGAAGAACATTTTGTCTGCGCTGCGCCAAGGAAGCCTGACCCATGCCCCCGGCATGGCTCACGTCTTCAATCTGGTTGTCAAGCGGTTTCTGAAGTGTTCCCCCCATCTGCAAGACATCCTAACAACTTCAAGGAAACTTTGCATGCACTTCAGCCACTCATACACCGCCAAACACACCCTTCTTGAGCTACAGCGTCAGAACGGTATCCCCCAACATAGTCTGATTTGCGATGTTTCCACCCATTGGAATTCCACCCTTCACATGTTGGACCGATTATATGAACAGAGAAAAGCCATCACAGATTTCCTGATGATCCAAGCAGATAGGGGGACTCCCCTGTGTAACTTCAATGTCAACCAGTGGCAGCTCATACGTGACACCTGCCGTTTGCTCAGGCCCTTTGAGGAAGCCACTTTATTTGTCAGTCAGCAGGATTACGGGATGAGTTAAAAATTAGAATGGATTACCGAGCTAAAATATGTATATTCCAATGAACTCCTTTTTACAAGGTAGCACTGCTCAACGTGTTAAAAATCTGAATATCCCACAGATCTTAATAACAATAAACTCAAATGGTATGACACAGAGCAGTTAGATTAAAATCTATCAACGCGATTGATCATTAAAGCATTAATATAAAGTCCCACTCATATCCCTTAGGTTCAAGCGCGGTGTCACCGTGGCTGAAGTAGTCTTCAAATCACCAATACGCGTGCCCGCCACCTCTTAGGTTATGCTCTTACCAGAAGGGAATTTAGTTAATCGCCTTTTTAAACTTTGTATTTCCACAGAAATTCCTCCTATGTGGGATTGTAGTTTTTCCTTTGTGAACTCCACTTAAAATAAATCCCAACCTCCTCCTTCTTTTGTATCACCAAATTAGTGTGCATATGCCTTCACAAAAGCTCATTTGGAGTTCCACCATAAAAGCAAAACGAGGGAGAAAGATGGATCTAGATCAATTATGTGATAGTGCTCCTTTAAGAGCTTTAATAAAGAATCCTTTTGTATATATGTCAACTGAGTATTCCCCGGAAAGCAACTGGAAGGAAAACCTGCAAAGAGTAAGTGCACCTCACCCACACCTCATGTCAAAGTGACACTGGAACCCTAGGTCCAAAGAACTCCCCTCGTTACTCACACCTCCACCGCTGGTGGGACCTAACATATGTAAATTAGCAGAAGAGAAGTATGTCTAATCACATATTGTTACATTTGGAGGACAGACTCCATTATGGCATCAGAAAAAGACAGATTTCATCAGCCAGAAAACAGGCATAAAGTGAAGCCTGAAAACAAAGAAACTACTGCTTTACATCAACCACCAAGTAACAAACAGGCTTTAAAGCAGTCCTTTACTCTGAATAAGAGCCTATCTTATATGTTTCCCACACCCTGTACATACAGATTGCTCACATTAAAAATCATACTACCTGCATCTACTGCATGCTATGAGCCTTTAAACATCCAAGATGGCGGCTCATGGAACATCAGGCAGCCTGCAAACAGGAAGTGCCTTCTGACTATGCTGCTCTGCATTCTGGGATTGCTGTCCTTTTCCTGACCCCAGCTCTGCTCTGTCTGAGCAAAGCACAGCTATAACCCGCTCCCCTGTATTTTATCCCACACTCCTTTCCTCAGTAAGTGTGATGCTTCTGAGTCAAGATGGCGGCGCTCGTATCCTAAAGTCCTTAACAGAGTTGCAGTTTTGAATATACAATCTGTAGAGCGGCTGATCTGTATAGATAAAGGGGTGGGGCCTTGGTGGTCTGTACTGGCAGCCCACTATTCTATACATAGACATATACCCAGTCTTTCTGGGTTGTGGCTCACCCCCAGCCAGCATCCAGTCCAATATTGCTACAAGATACTGAGGCTGTGCGGGTAACTTTCTGTTTTCAACTTAACAGAGTTGCAGACCAGTGGGTGATTAAAAACTTAAAATATATTAATTTTAGATGCTGGGGAATCGTTTTTTAAGGGTTTGGGCTTTTCAATAAATCATGGTGAAAGTCCGGTATAAGAAACTTACCAGATATAATTCTGCTTTAACTGAAAATCCCACAACCAATATACTGTATGCTTTAAATCTTAAACTTTCCATATACTGCAAATTATACAGTATTCTTTTCTTTGCAAATGTGAATGCATTGTACCTATTAATCATTGCCAACCTACAGTACCTGAAGATTTTGTCACCCTCTCTTGCCAGACCATTTTTATATATGTTTAACTGTGATTTTGCAGGGATTTCCAGGGAAATTATATATTTTTTTTGGTACAGCTTGCACTTTAACATGGAATGTCTTGTAATTCTTCAGGGCTTTCTTAAACTTTTTTGGTGAAATGTGTGAAAAGAAAATTTCAAATAAAATCATTTTTACATTTTTGCGTTTTTTTTTCAGTAACAACGGTCTGTTTTTCAAAATCGTATTGCATATAAAAGGCCCATTCCTCACAACAACAACAGTACCACAAATCTATCTGTAGATTCTTGCCCAGGAGACACCCCAAACTGAAGAGCGATGTATCACATTTTGAACTGAAATACAACTAGTATTCATACTATTAAGGGTTAAACCCTTAACAAAAATGTTTGGGTTCAACCCTTAAAAATTTAAGCGAAAATACACCGTCCAAGCAAAATCAGCCCAGGCACCAGCTATAAGGGGACTGGTATGGCCCCTCCTTCCCTGTGAACAGGTATAGGGAGTCTCAAGTTAAATGTAAAAAAAACAGACAGAGACACCTTCTAAAATCTTTATTTTCTTTTTTTACTACTTATCGTCTGGTTATGTTCCACACCTTCCGATCAGCAGAAGCCTCTTTTGACTCTCATTCCTGCTGCTGGGGGAGTGAGATGACGTCTTACTCCCAGGTTACTCCTGATGGTGCTGTGCAGAGAAGGTGAGGAGGATTGTTTAATTTCCCCTTAGAGAAGCTCTCTGGCAGAGAGGAGGCTAGGTAGCAATCCCAGAGCTGCAGAAGGTAGGCCCCAGCGTGTCCTGTATAGTAACAAAGGCTGAGGAGATTTCCCCCATGTGATCTTGCTCGGCTGAGGTGAGCTGAACGTGATTCCTGGGAAAGGAGGGAGCTAGTTGCTAGGCTGCCTGGAGAGAGGCTTTTCTGTGCTGGGGAGAGATTCTGCAGGCCTCCAGAGAAAGTGACTGTACAGTGGAGTGACCTGTGTCTGGCTGGCCCAGAACTAGATAGATAGTTTCCTGTGGGGTGGCCGGAGGCTTGCCGGAACACTAGTTTCCACTTGTCTGGCCTTGCCATTCGCATGACTGAAAATGACTGACTGAAAATGTTTTATGGACTACTTTTGTAAGGAATTGCAAATAAAGCCTTTACTTGTTTTTGGAATACTCCATGGTGTGTCGGTGCCTTCTACTTAGCCCTGTTGCCTCAGGGGGGCTGCGGAATATAAACCAGGACAGTATGTAGTAGCTGTTTGTTTCTTGTCCCCCACCCGGTGGTGTGGATTACAATTTGGGTATTGACGTCAGGGTACGATGCAATAAAGCGTGGGAACACTAATAACTACAAAAATGTCTAGCCCAGATCCCAATCCGGGGCCAACCAAGCACCTAACCCAGCTTCTAACCCAGCTCCAGACTCGTCACCACAGCGTGTGGAAGCAGCAGCAATAAAAAAACTGCAAATTCAGTGTATGCCGATATATTTGCCTCACAAATCCCCAAGTTTAATGAAACTGGACTGTCATTGGAGGAATGGGCCGTGCGCATAAGGAGCGAGGCTTGGCATGCAGCCTGGATAATGCCCTTCAGGTGAAGACAACGATTAACACACTGGAAGGCACTGTGAGGAAAATTGTGCTACATATGGAGCAAAGTCTATCCATGAGTATGCTAATGCCCTCCAGGAGATTTTGGCCACTATTAAGAAAAAGGAGCCTTCAGCTGAGGCCACCATGTCTCATTTGGATTGGTGGCTGTGTAATCAGTTGTCGCGAACATAAGGAATGTCCTGTGGGGAAACTGAAGCTCCAGCCAGGAATTTGCTTTCTCTGGCTCTAACGGCTGGCTCTGGTGAACGAAAAGGAGGAGGAGATGTCCTGTTTTGCAGTGATGCAGAGGGTGCAGTGGCTGGAATCGAGACTTGTGGGGGGTGGGCCAAGAGCCCCCATCATAGAGGTCACTGGATGATACTGTTAAGGCCCTTAGAGGAGGTGGTGGGCCATTTGTGTGCTAAATTAGATGACCAGTCCTGATCATCTAACGGCAGCAAGCTGGACCATCTAAGGTGGTTTGCTGGAACTGTCGGTGAAGGGAACAGAGACCCCTAATGGACCTTCTGTTTGTCAGGCAGCTGTTGTCTAGCCCTGGAGCAGCAGCCGCCTCAGTGGAACAACGTGAGGATTGGCTGGGGGCTGACTTCCCTTTCTCCTGGTTGGTGGAGGAAAGTCCAGCGGTTGAAGTGAGTATGGGAGAGTAGAAGGCCCTAGCCCTGGTTGACACTGGCTCGTAGATGACTACAATGGAGGAACGCTTCTTCCAGCTGCATTTTCCTGGTCACCCTTTAAAAACCAAGGTCCACTGGCTCTCCCTGACCCCTACTAACAACTCACCCCTGGATGTGGCCGGTATTGCCTGGTTAGACATCAAGATAGCAGGGCAGTGCTTGTCCTCCGGGGGGTTGTGGTGGTGCATCAACGACCAGCCTCAGGGGTACCTGTTACTGTGGGAATGAATGTGATACCTGATTTGGATGTGAAGTGGGTGGGGAGGTTGTGGAGGTCCTTAAAGTGGTCCTTCACTCTAAATAAGAGTCTATCTTATATGTTTCCCACACCCTGTACATACAGATCAGATTGGCGGCATTAATAATCATCCTACCTGCATCTACTGCATGTTATGAGCCTTTAAAGATCCAAGATGGCGGCTCATGGAACGTCAGGCAGCCTGCAAATAGGAAGTGCCTTTTGACTGTGCTGCTCTGCATTCTGGGACTGCTGACCTTTTCCTGACCCCAGCTCTGCTCTGTCTGAGCAAAGCACAGCTATAACCCGCCCCCTGTACTTTATCCCACTCTCCTCTCCTCAGTGTGATGCTTCTGAGTCAAGATGGCGGCGCCCATATCCCAAAGTCCTGAACAGAGTTGCAGCCCAGTGGGGGAAAGAATTATAAGTAAGTGACTAAAAACTTAAAATATATTAACTTATTATAACTTTTTATATTAACAGATGCTGGGGAATAATTTTTTAAGGGTTTGGGCTTTTCAATAAATCACAGTGAAGGTCCGGTTTAAGAGCAAATATCCCTGAGACACCTTCACAGTCTTTGGGCCTTTAGGCCGTTTAGTAGGGGAAGACCCCAGCTGGACTCTTTTAGGCTCCATTGAAAGAACCCCTCATAGTCCCGGCTCAGCAGAAGGTGGTGGTGCCCTAGGAGATTGGGACCAGATGACCACTGCAGTGCCTTAGAGCATTAGTGGAGCCCCATCCCTATGAGTGTGCTGTCCATGTACTACTTATACAAAATAGCAGGCACAGCTTTTAATATTGATAACTGAGTGTGCTGCCCGACCCGTCAAGCTACTAGAACATGGGCCAAACCAAATTGACAAGGGTCATAGGAAAGGGGCACAACTCCACAAGTACCATAAAATAATTATATTTTATTAAATGTTACACTGTAGCAAAAATAAAAACACACATTCAACACAAAGACAATGTTAAAATCAATTAATCCACTATTCCTGTGATGCTAAAATACTTAGCAATCCATATTATAGAAGACCACAAGGTATCAAAAAGTACAAATAAAAGTCAGTATTAAATAGCTCCACAAATAGCCCCCCAAAAAATAATTTTTAAAATATATTTCTAATTACTCAAGTGTTCAATTACTCCACTTTAATACAAGTATAAAAAGGTAATCACTACAAATAATTATTCAAGACTATAAACCTGTGCAATCAATCAAATCTAAAGTGCAAATTCTAGATAAGAAGGCTATATTCACCAAGTAAAGCAGGGGATGAGACCCCCAATGTAAACCCAATACACAAAAGTGCTGTTAGTGCAGAGGGCTGTATAAGGGAGCTGAGGTAATAAGTAGAGATGACCGAACTTTTGAAAAATTCGATTCGACTGATTCGCCGAATTTTCCGACAAAAATCGTTTCGACCCGAATAAATTCGCGACGAATCGCTATTAAAAACGGCTATTTCTGAGCCTCCTAGAGCCTCAATAGGGTTGTAAACCATTCTGCCTTGCTGTAACACGCACAGGATGCGTGCTGGGTTAGTTAAATAATACTTTGAAGAAAAATCACATGCAGATCAGAGGCATCGCTAATAGAATCACAGAGCGGCACAATTGAATTCAAGAGAGTTGAAGTGGCATCACTATGAGGGGCAGGAGCCCAAACATTGCTTTAAAGAGACACTGGAGTTGGCAGCAGCAGGAGCCCAAAAATTGGATGAATCACACCCTGGAGTTGGCAGCAGCAGCAGGAGCCCAAACATTACTTTAAAGAGACACTGGGGTTGGCTTCAGGAGCCCAAAAATTGGATGAATCACACCCTGGAGTTGGCAGCAGCAGCAGCAGGAGCCCAAATATTATTTTAAAGAGACACTGGGGTTGGCTTCAGGAGCCCAAAAATCGGATGATTCACACCCTGGAGTTGGCAGCAGCAGCAGCAGGAGCCCAAATATACACTGGAGTTGGCTTCAGGAGCCCAAAAATTGGATGAATCACACCCTGGAGTTGGCAGAAGTAGGCAGCAGCAGCAGCAGGAGCCCAAACATTACTTCAAAGAGACCCTGGGGTTGGCTTCAGGAGCCCAAAAATTGGATGAATCACACCCTGGAGTTGGCAGAAGTTGGCAGCAGCAGCAGCAGGAGCCCAAACATTACTTTAAAGAGACCCTGGGGTTGGCTTCAGGAGCCCAAAAATTGGATGAATCACACCCTGGAGTTGGCAGCAGCAGCAGCAGGAGCCCAAACATTACTTTAAAGACACACTGGGGTTGGCTTCAGGAGCCCAAAAATTGGATGAATCACACCCTGGAGTTGCAAGCAGCAGCAGCAGGAGCCCAAACATTACTTTAAAGAGACACTAAGGTTGGCTTCAGGAGCCCAAAAATTGGATGAATCACACCCTGGAGTTGGCAGCAGCAGCAGCAGGAGCCCAAATATTACTTTAAAGAGACACTGGGGTTGGCTTCAGGAGCCCAAAAATTGGAGGAATCACACCCTGGAGTTGGCAGCAGCAGCAGCAGCAGGAGCCCAAATATTACTTTAAAGAGACACTGGGGTTGGCTTAAGGAGCCCAAATATTGGATGAATCACACCCTGGAGTTGGCAGAAGTTGGCAGCAGCAGCAGCAGGAGCCCAAATATTACTTTAAAGAGACCATGGGGTTGGCTTCAGAAGCCCAAAAATTGGATGAATCACACCCTGGAGTTGGCAGCAGCAGCAGCAGCAGGAGCCCAAATATTACTTTAAAGAGACACTGGGGTTGGCTTCAGGAGCCCAAAAATTGGATGAATCACACCCTGGAGTTGGCAGAAGTTGGTAGCAGCCCAAATATTACTTTAAAGAGACACTGGGGTTGGCTTCAGGAGCCCAAAAATTGGATGAATCACACCCTGGAGTTGGCAGCAGCAGCAGCAGGAGCCCAAATATACACTGGAGTTGGCTTCAGGAGCCCAAAAATTGGATGAATCACACCCTGGAGTTGGCAGCAGCAGCAGCAGGAGCCCAAATATTACTTTAAAGAGACACTGGGGTTGGCTTCAGGAGCCCAAAAATTGGATGAATCACACCCTGGAGTTGGCAGCAGCAGCAGCAGGAGCCCAAATATACACTGGAGTTGGCTTCAGGAGCCCAAAAATTGGATGAATCACACCCTGGAGTTGGCAGCAGCAGCAGCAGGAGCCCAAATATTACTTTAAAGAGACCCTGGGGTTGGCTTCAGGAGCCCAAAAATTGGATGAGTCACACCCTGGAGTTGGCAGGAGTTGACAGCAGCAGCAGGAGGAGCCCAAATATTACTTTAAAGAGACACTGGGGTTGGCTTCAGGAGCCCAAAAATTGGATGAATCACACCCTGGAGTTGGCAGCAGCAGGAGCCCAAATATACACTGGAGTTGGCTTCAGGAGCCCAAAAATTGGATGAATCACACCCTGGAGTTGGCAGAAGTTGGCAGCAGCAGCAGCAGGAGCCCAAACATTACTTCAAAGAGACCCTGGGGTTGGCTTCAGGAGCCCAAAAATTGGATGAATCACACCCTGGAGTTGGCAGAAGTTGGCAGCAGCAGCAGCAGGAGCCCAAACATTACTTTAAAGAGACCCTGGGGTTGGCTTCAGGAGCCCAAAAATTGGATGAATCACACCCTGGAGTTGGCAGCAGCAGCAGCAGGAGCCCAAATATACACTGGAGTTGGCTTCAGGAGCCCAAAAATTGGACGAATCACACCCTGGAGTTGGCAGAAGTTGGCAGCAGCAGCAGCAGGAGCCCAAATATTACTTCAAAGAGACCCTGGGGTTGGCTTCAGGAGCACAAAAATTGGATGAATCACACCCTGGACTTGGCAGCAGCAGCAGCAGGAGCCCAAATATTACTTTAAAGAGACACTGGGGTTGGCTTCAGGAGCCCAAATATTGGATGAATCACACCCTGGAGTTGGCAGCAGCAGCAGCAGGAGCCCAAATATTACTTTAAAGAGACACTGGGGTTGGCTTCAGGAGCCCAAAAATTGGATGAATCACACCCTGGAGTTGGCAGAAGTTGGCAGCAGCAGCAGCCCAAATATTACTTTAAAGAGACCCTGGGGTTGGCTTCAGGAGCCCAAAAATTGGATGATTCACACCCTGGAGTTGGCAGCAGCAGCAGCAGGAGCCCAAATATTACTTTAAAAAGACACTGGGGTTGGCTTCAGGAGCCCAAAAATTGGATGAATCACACCCTGGAGATGGCAGCAGCAGCAGCAGGAGCCCAAATATACACTGGAGTTGGCTTCAGGAGCCCAAAAATTGGATGAATCACACCCTGGAGTTGGCAGCAGCAGCAGGAGCCCAAATATTACTTTAAAGAGACACTGGGGTTGGCTTCAGGAGCCCAAAAATTGGATGAATCACCCCCTGGAGTTGGCAGCAGCAGGAGCCCAAATATACACTGGAGTTGGCTTCAGGAGCCCAAAAATTGGATGAATCACACCCTGGAGTTGGCAGCAGCAGCAGGAGCCCAAATATTACTTTAAAGAGACCCTGGGGTTGGCTTCAGGAGCCCAAAAATTGGATGATTCACAGCCTGGAGTTGGCAGGAGTTGACAGCAGCAGCAGGAGGAGCCCAAATATTACTTTAAAGAGACACTGGGGTTGGCTTCAGGAGCCCAAAAATTGGATGAATCACACCCTGGAGTTGGCAGCAGCAGGAGCCCAAATATACACTGGAGTTGGCTTCAGGAGCCCAAAAATTGGATGAATCACACCCTGGAGTTGGCAGAAGTTGGCAGCAGCAGCAGCAGGAGCCCAAACATTACTTCAAAGAGACCCTGGGGTTGGCTTCAGGAGCCCAAAAATTGGATGAATCACACCCTGGAGTTGGCAGAAGTTGGCAGCAGCAGCAGCAGGAGCCCAAACATTACTTTAAAGAGACCCTGGGGTTAGCTTCAGGAGCCCAAAAATTGGATGAATCACACCCTGGAGTTGGCAGAAGCTGGCAGCAGCAGCAGCAGGAGCCCAAATATTACTTCAAAGAGACCCTGGGGTTGGCTTCAGGAGCCTAAAAATTGGATGAATCACACCCTGGAGTTGGCAGCAGCAGCAGCAGCAGGAGCCCAAATATTACTTTAAAGAGACACTGGGGTTGGCTTCAGGAGCCCAAATATTGGATGAATCACACCCTGGAGTTGGCAGCAGCAGCAGGAGCCCAAATATTACTTTAAAGAGACACTGGGGTTGGCTTCAGGAGCCCAAAAATTGGATGAATCACACCCTGGAGTTGGCAGAAGTTGGCAGCAGCAGCAGCCCAAATATTACTTTAAAGAGACCCTGGGGTTGGCTTCAGAAGCCCAAAAATTGGATGAATCACACCCTGGAGTTGGCAGCAGCAGCAGCAGGAGCCCAAATATTACTTTAAAGAGACACTGGGGTTGGCTTCAGGAGCCCAAAAATTGGACGAATCACACCCTGGAGATGGCAGCAGCAGCAGCAGGAGCCCAAATGTTACTTTAAAGAGACCCTGGGGTTGGCTTCAGGAGCCCAAAAATTGGATGATTTACACCCTGGAGTTGGCAGGAGTTGACAGCAGCAGCAGGAGGAGCCCAAATATTACTTTAAAGAGACACTGGGGTTGGCTTCAGGAGCCCAAAAATTGGATGAATCACACCCTGGAGTTGGCAGCAGCAGGAGCCCAAATATACACTGGGGTTGGCTTCAGGAGCTCAAAAATTGGATGAATCACACCCTGGAGTTGGCAGAAGTTGGCAGCAGCAGCAGCAGGAGCCCAAATATTACATAGTAACATAGTAACATAGTAACATAGTATGTAAGGCTGAATAAAGACTTTAGTCCATCCAGTTCAGCCTGTTTAACTCCTTCCAGTGGTCTAGTAGCCATAGCCGGAAATGTTATTACATGCCAGGAAGGCATCAAGGCCACTTTTGAACATTTTTAATGTATCCCTCATTACTACCTCCTCTGGCAGCGAGTTCCATAGTCTCACTGCTCTTACAGAGAAGAATCCCCTCCTATGTCGGTGGAGAAAGCACCTTTCCTCTAACCTTAGTGGATGCCCCCGGGTTATGGTTACACTCCGGGGTATAAATAGATTGTGGGACAGATCCTTGTATTGACCCCGAATATATTTATACATAGTTATTAGATCACCCCTCAATCGTCTTTTTTCTAGACTAAATAAGCCTAACTTGGACAATCTTTCCGGGTACTCTAGCCCCCGCACTCCTTTTATTAACTTTGTTGCCCTTCTTTGAACGCGCTCCAGTTCTGATATGTCCTTCTTAAGCACAGGTGCCCAGAACTGTACACAGTATTACTTCAAAGAGACCCTGGGGTTGGCTTCAGGAGCCCAAAAATTGGATGATTCACACCCTGGAGTTGGCAGGAGTTGACAGCAGCATCAGGAGGAGTTTAAATATTACTTTAAAGAGACACTGGGGTTGGCTTCAGGAGCCCAAAAATTGGATGAATCACACCCTGGAGTTGGCAGCAGCAGCAGCAGCAGGAGCCCAAATATTACTTTAAAGAGACACTGGGGTTGGCTTCAGGAGCCCAAAAATTGGATGAATCACACCCTGGAGTTGGCAGCAGCAACAGCAGGAGCCCAAATATACACTGGAGTTGGCTTCAGGAGCCCAAAATTGGATGAATCACACCCTGGAGTTGGCAGCAGCAGCAGCAGGAGCCCAAATATTACTTTAAAGAGACACTGGGGTTGGCTTCAGGAGCCCAAAAATTGGATGAATCACACCCTGGAGTTAGCAGCAGGAGCCCAAATATACACTGGAGTTGGCTTCAGGAGCCCAAAAATTGGATGAATCACACCCTGGAGTTGGCAGAAGTTGGCAGCAGCAGCAGCAGGAGCCCAAATATTACTTTAAAGAGACCCTGGGGTTGGCTTCAGGAGCCCAAAAATTGGATGAATCACACCCTGCAGTTGGCAGCAGCAGGAGCCCAAATATTACTTTAAAGAGACACTGGGGTTGGCTTCAGGAGCCCAAAAATTGGATGATTCACACCCTGTAGTTGGCAGCAGCAGCAGCAGGAGCCCAAATATACACTGGAGTTGGCTTCAGGAGCCCAAAAATTGGATGAATCACACCCTGGAGTTGGCAGAAGTTGGCAGCAGCAGCAGCAGGAGCCCAAAAAATGGCCTAAAGACATAAATATGTTTTGCACCATTTGGAAAGTGTAAAACGTGGCACCATGCTGAATCTAGTCGCATGCATCAGGCATTGGTGGGTGGAAATCCTGGCTGATCCATCCCTGATTCATTTTGACAAAGGTGAGTCCACATTTTTAGTTGACAGACGAGTTCTCCTCGCTGTAACTATGGCCCCCGCCGCGCTAAACACCCGCTCAGATGGCACGCTACTTGCCGGGCAGGACAGCTTTTCCAGGGCAAACTCTGCTAGTTGCGGCCACAAATCAAGTTTGGCTGCCCAGAAGTCCAGCGGATCCTCAAGGTGTGTTGGCATGGTCATGTCAAAGTATGACATGACCTGCTGGTTGAGGTCCTGCTCCAGGTCTTCCTGCTGCTCATGAGTAGCCTCACTATGCGGGTGTAGAAAGCTACTCATTAGCGACTGAAGACTGAGGCTGCTGCTGCTGATGGAGCTGCTGCTGCTGCTCCTGCCAACCCCCCCAGCGGCCATGGCAGTGAAAGGTGAGCGCAGAGGTCCCCTCGAGTCAGACCTGCGAGAGTATGGACCATGGCGCAGATAGGCATCGGCCAACTGCCTACGTAGAATGTCTTTGTAGTAGTTGAGTTTGTCCTCCCTCTCGGTGGGTTTAAAAAATGCCCCCATTTTGTGCCGGAAGCGAGGGTCCAATAAGGTGGACAGCCAGAAGTCATCCCGCCGACAGATGGAAACAATTCTGGGGTCACTACGCAAGCACGTGAGCATGCTTCGTGCCATTTGCGCAAGTGACTCGGATGGACTACCTGTCTCCATCTCCACTGCATACTGCCACGGTGTGCCCGGGTCCTCTGTCTCGCCTTCCTCAAAAACCTCTAGCTCCTCTGGCTGCTCCTGCTCCTCCTCTCCTGTCCGCTGACTAGATAAACCAGCCATTTCGCCAAGCCTAAACTGTGTTTCGCTGGGCAACTCCTCCTCCTCCTCTTCCTCCTCCTCCTCCAGTTCAGCTCCAATGGGGTTCATGTGGCCGTAAGATGTAAACGCCATGTCTCCAGTGCCCTGACCAGCCATGGTTTCCAACATGTGCTGTAGTACATGAAGCAGTGGAATCACGCCGTTCATCCCGTAATCCTGCCGACTGACAAATAAAGTGGCTTCCTCAAAGGGCCTGAGCAAACGGCAGGTGTCACGTATGAGCTGCCACTGGTTGACATTGAAGTTACACAGGGGAGTCCCCCTATCTGCTTGGATCATCAGGAAATCCGTGATGGCTTTTCTCTGTTCATATAATCGGTCCAACATGTGAAGGGTGGAATTCCAACGGGTGGAAACATCGCAAATCAGACTATGTTGGGGGATACCATTCTGACGCTGTAGCTCAAGAAGGGTGTGTTTGGCGGTGTAGGAGTGGCTGAAGTGCATGCAAAGTTTCCTTGAAGTTGTTAGGATGTCTTGCAGATGGGGGGAACACTTCAGAAACCGCTTGACAACCAGATTGAAGACGTGAGCCATGCAGGGGGCATGAGTCAGGCTTCCTTGGCGCAGCGCAGACAAAATGTTCTTCCCATTGTCGGTAACCATGATTCCCATTTTAAGTTTTCTTGGAGTAAGCCATGTTTGGATTTCCTGATGAATACATTTAAGCAGTTCCTCCCCTGTGTGACTCCGTTCGCCAAGACAAACCATGTGAAGCACTGCGTAACACCTCCGTGTCCTGCACACATGGTAGACTGGAGGGGCACTGAGACTTGAGCCTACAGTGGAGGGTGAGGAGATGGCGGAGGATGAGGAGGCCGAGTCGCACGGTGTCACAGGCCCAACGGGCAGGGAGCGCGGAGGCCGAAGCGGCGTGACCTGTCCAAGTTGCTGCTGCTGCTGCAAAGGGACCACATTCACCCAGTGGGCCGTAAACGACAAGTACTGTCCCTGACCGTAGTTACAGCTCCAGATGTCGGCGCTGCCATGCACTTTGCTACACACCGACAGGCTCAAGGACTGGCCCACCTTCTGTTCAACAAAAGTGTGCAGCGCTGGTACTGCCTTCTTGGCAAAGAAATGACGGCTTGGGACTCTCCACCTCGGCTCGGCACAAGCCATCAGTTCTCTGAAAGGTGCAGATTCCACCACCTGAAAAGGGAGCGACTGCAGCACCAGCAACTTGGACAGGAAAACATTCAGCTTCTGCGCCGTAGGATGAGTGGGCGCATACTGCTGTCTCTTGGACATGGCTTCGCTGATGGATTGCTGGCGGGATGCATGACTTGGAGGAGGAGGAGGAGGAGCAGGAGCGACAGAGGATGGGTATGACGCACAGCTGCTATCGGCTGAGGTGCTGGAGCCTTGGCTGGCAGAAATTGGGAGCTCACTTGGTGAGGAAGCAGACTGGACCACCCCTTGGGAGCCTCGGTTCTCCCAGGTCGCTTTATGGTGACGCATCATATGTTGACGCAGGGCCGTGGTGCCAACATTTGGACCCTGGCCACGCTTCACCTTCTGCCTACATATCTTGCATGTGGCCATGTTACCCTCCTGCGGATGCTTCAGGATAAACTGCCACACTGCCGAGTAGCTACTTTTCCCACCCCCTGGCCTCACTGATTCACTGCTGCTGTTGCCAACTCCAGGAACCCCTGCTCCACTACCTCCCGATAAGGTAGACTGCCGCACAGCAGGTGCTCTACCCCGGCCCCGGCCCCGGCCGGCACCAGCCTTTGGAATTGTGCCCCCATGCTGACTGCTACCACCTTGCTGCCTCAGCTGCTGACTCCGGGGCAACCTGCGCCCCTCTTCTCCTGATGATGACGATGAAGCCCCTTCATCACCCGGCTCCCAAGTGCGATCGGCTTCATCGTCATCATCATCATCACCGAGTTGTGGCTGTACGTCACTGATGTTCGTGGATTCGTCAACAGTGTCTGGCGCAGGAGCTGGAACGCTCGCAGCACCCACGACACTGTCCACATCACTATTTGTCTGCCTAGCTAGAGAAGCCACCTCCATTTCTTGGCTGGGCAGTAGCTGCTGACTGTCCTCTATCTGATGGTCCTCCTCACTAAAGAGTGGAGCTGAACCCAAAGCATAGGATACGTCGCTGGGGGAGGGAACGGCGTAGGCCAGAGGCAATGGGAGGACAGGGACTGCTCTCGGGGCATGCCAACTCAGGGTTGTGTCAGAGGAACCTACCGACCCTAGACTGGGGGTCTCAGACGTAAGTTGTGATGATGTTGTTGATGAGCGCGTCAACCAATCTACCACGGCAGATGCGTTACTGGTGGAGACCCGACCGCTAGCAGATACTGGCAGATTAGGTCTCTCAGCGTGACTCCTGCTGCTACTGGCCCCCAGTCTGATGCGAGCTCTGCCTGCGGAATCTTGGCCTCTGCCACTCCTCTTTTCACTTCCAGACACTTGTCTGCCCGACATAGACTAACTGGCGTGGTAGTAGGTGATATTTTAAGAACCCCCAGGCAGCGGTGGGTCTATATGAAACAGAATATAATGCACACCAAAAGTGAGCAGTAACACTCAGCCTCCAACAGGCCTGCTTAGTGTAAATAAGAGAGCTGCTTAGTGTAAATAAAGAGGGGTATGGTATGTTACAGAATGGGATGCCCCAACAGAAGTGCACCTGGCAGGCAGCAGTAAGTCTATGCCCAGCAAAAGTGTCTTTATCAAGGCTAATTTCAATTATAATAAGTGCAAATGGTTATATGGTCTTAAACAGAGGCTGCTGTAGTCACAGAATGGGATGCCCCAAAAAAGAAGTGGACCTGGCAGGGTCCAGTAGTGCTATGCCCAGCAAAAGTGTCTTTATCAGGGCTAATTTCAATTATAATAAGTGCAAATGGTTATATGGTCTTAAACAGAGGCTGCTGTAGTCACAGAATGGGATGCCCCAAAAAAGAAGTGGACCTGGCAGGGTCCAGTAGTGCTATGCCCAGCAAAAGTGTCTATATCAGGCCTAATTTCAATTATAATAAGTGCAAATGGTTATATGGTCTTAAACAGAGGCTGCTGTAGTCACAGAATGGGATGCCCCAAAAAAGAAGTGGACCTGGCAGGGTCCAGTAGTGCTATGCCCAGCAAAAGTGTCTTTATCAGGCCTAATTTCAATTATAATAAGTGCAAATGGTTATATGGTGTTAAACAGAGGCTGCTGTAGTCACAGAATGGGATGCCCCAAAAAAGAAGTGGACCTGGCAGGGTCCAGTAGTGCTATGCCCAGCAAAAGTGTCTTTATCAGGCTAATTTCAATTATAATAAGTGCAAATGGTTATATGGTCTTAAACAGAGGCTGCTGTAGTCACAGAATGGGATGCCCCAAAAAAGAAGTGGACCTGGCAGGGTCCAGTAGTGCTATGCCCAGCAAAAGTTTCTTTATCAGGCCTAATTTCAATTATAATAAGTGCAAATGGTTATATGGTGTTAAACAGAGGGTGCTGTAGTCACAGAATGGGATGCCCCAAAAAAGAAGTGGACCTGGCAGGGTCCAGTAGTGCTATGCCCAGCAAAAGTGTCTTTATCAGGCTAATTTCAATTATAATAAGTGCAAATGGTTATATGGTCTTAAACAAAGGCTGCTGTAGTCACAGAATGGGATGCCCCAAAAAAGAAGTGGACCTGGCAGGGTCCACTAGTGCTATGCCCAGCAAAAGTGTCTTTATCAGGCCTAATTTCAATTATAATAAGTGCAAATGGTTATATGGTCTTAAACAGAGGCTGCTGTAGTCACAGAATGGGATGCCCCAAAAAAGAAGTGGACCTGGCAGGGTCCAGTAGTGCTATGCCCAGCAAAAGTGTCTTTATCAGGCTAATTTCAATTATAATAAGTGCAAATGGTATATGGTCTTAAACAGAGGCTGCTGTAGTCACAGAATGGGATGCCACAACAGAAGTGGACCTGGCAGTGTCCAGTAGTGCTATGCCCAGCAAAAGTGTCTTTATCAGGGCTAATTTCAATTATAATAAGTGCAAATGGTTATATGGTCTTAAACAGAGGCTGCTGTAGTCACAGAATGGGATGCCCCAAAAAAGAAGTGGACCTGGCAGGGTCCAGTAGTGCTATGCCCAGCAAAAGTGTCTTTATCAGGCTAATTTCAATTATAATAAGTGCAAATGGTATATGGTCTTAAACAGAGGCTGCTGTAGTCACAGAATGGGATGCCACAACAGAAGTGGACCTGGCAGGGTCCAGTAGTGCTATGCCCAGCAAAAGTGTCTTTATCAGGGCTAATTTCAATTATAATAAGTGCAAATGGTTATATGGTGTTAAACAGAGGCTGCTGTAGTCACAGAATGGGATGCCCCAAAAAAGAAGTGTACCTGGCAGGGTCCAGTAGTGCTATGCCCAGCAAAAGTGTCTTTATCAGGGCTAATTTCAATTATAATAAGTGCAAATGGTATATGGTCCTAAACAGAGGCTGCTGTAGTCACAGAATGGGATGCCACAACAGAAGTGGACCTGGCAGGGTCCAGTAGTGCTATGCCCAGCAAAAGTGTCTTTATCAGGGCTAATTTCAATTATAATAAGTGCAAATGGTTATATGGTGTTAAACAGAGGCTGCTGTAGTCACAGAATGGGATGCCCCAAAAAAGAAGTGGACCTGGCAGGGTCCAGTAGTGCTATGCCCAGCAAAAGTGTCTTTATCAGGGCTAATTTCAATTATAATAAGTGCAAATGGTTATATGGTGTTAAACAGAGGCTGCTGTAGTCACAGAATGGGATGCCCCAAAAAAGAAGTGGACCTGGCAGGGTCCAGTAGTGCTATGCCCAACAAAAGTGTCTTTATCAGGGCTAATTTCAATTATAATAAGTGCAAATGGTATATGGTCTTAAACAGAGGCTGCTGTAGTCACAGAATGGGATGCCCCAAAAAAGAAGTGGACCTGGCAGGGTCCAGTAGTGCTATGCCCAGCAAAAGTGTCTTTATCAGGCTAATTTCAATTATAATAAGTGCAAATGGTTATATGGTCTTAAACAGAGGCTGCTGTAGTCACAGAATGGGATGCCCCAAAAAAGAAGTGGACCTGGCAGGGTCCAGTAGTGCTATGCCCAGCAAAAGTGTCTTTATCAGGCCTAATTTAAATTATAATAAGTGCAAATGGTTATATGGTCTTAAACAGAGGCTGCTGTAGTCACAGAATGGGATGCCCCAAAAAAGAAGTGGACCTGGCAGGGTCCAGTAGTGCTATGCCCAGCAAAAGTGTCTTTATCAGGCCTAATTTCAATTATAATAAGTGCAAATGGTTATATGGTGTTAAACAGAGGCTGCTGTAGTCACAGAATGGGATGCCCCAAAAAAGAAGTGTACCTGGCAGGGTCCAGTAGTGCTATGCCCAGCAAAAGTGTCTTTATCAGGGCTAATTTCAATTATAATAAGTGCAAATGGTATATGGTCCTAAACAGAGGCTGCTGTAGTCACAGAATGGGATGCCACAACAGAAGTGGACCTGGCAGGGTCCAGTAGTGCTATGCCCAGCAAAAGTGTCTTTATCAGGGCTAATTTCAATTATAATAAGTGCAAATGGTATATGGTCTTAAACAGAGGCTGCTGTAGTCACAGAATGGGATGCCACAACAGAAGTGGACCTGGCAGGGTCCAGTAGTGCTATGCCCAGCAAAAATGTCTTTATCAGGGCTAATTTCAATTATAATAAGTGCAAATGGTTATATGGTGTTAAACAGAGGCTGCTGTAGTCACAGAATGGGATGCCCCAAAAAAGAAGTGGACCTGGCAGGGTCCAGTAGTGCTATGCCCAGCAAAAGTGTCTTTATCAGGGCTAATTTCAATTATAATAAGTGCAAATGGTTATATGGTGTTAAACAGAGGCTGCTGTAGTCACAGAATGGGATGCCCCAAAAAAGAAGTGGACCTGGCAGGGTCCAGTAGTGCTATGCCCAGCAAAAGTGTCTTTATCAGGGCTAATTTCAATTATAATAAGGGCAAATGGTATATGGTCTTAAACAGAGGCTGCTGTAGTCACAGAATGGGATGCCCCAAAAAAGAAGTGGACCTGGCAGGGTCCAGTAGTGCTATGCCCAGCAAAAGTGTCTTTATCAGGCTAATTTCAATTATAATAAGTGCAAATGGTTATATGGTCTTAAACAGAGGCTGCTGTAGTCACAGAATGGGATGCCCCAAAAAAGAAGTGGACCTGGCAGGGTCCAGTAGTGCTATGCCCAGCAAAAGTGTCTTTATCAGGCCTAATTTCAATTATAATAAGTGCAAATGGTTATATGGTGTTAAACAGAGGCTGCTGTAGTCACAGAATGGGATGCCCCAAAAAAGAAGTGGACCTGGCAGGGTCCAGTAGTGCTATGCCCAGCAAAAGTGTCTATCAGGCCTAATTTCAATTATAATAAGTGCAAATGGTTATATGGTCTTAAACAGAGGCTGCTGTAGTCACAGAATGGGATGCCCCAAAAAAAGAAGTGGACCTGGCAGGGTCCAGTAGTGCTATGCCCAGCAAAAGTGTCTTTATCATGGCTAATTTCAATTATAATAAGTGCAAATGGTATATGGTCTTAAACAGAGGCTGCTGTAGTCACAGAATGGGATGCCACAACAGAAGTGGACCTGGCAGGGTCCAGTAGTGCTATGCCCAGCAAAAGTATCGTTATCAGGGCTAATTTCAATTATAATAAGTGCAAATGGTTATATGGTGTTAAACAGAGGCTGCTGTAGTCACAGAATGGGATGCCCCAAAAAAGAAGTGGACCTGGCAGGGTCCAGTAGTGCTATGCCCAGCAAAAGTGTCTTTATCAGGCTAATTTCAATTATAATAAGTGCAAATGGTTATATGATGTTAAACAGAGGCTGCTGTATTCACAGAATGGGATGCCCCAAAAAAGAAGTGGACCTGGCAGGGTCCAGTAGTGCTATGCCCAGCAAAAGTGTCTATCAGGCCTAATTTCAATTATAATAAGTGCAAATGGTTATATGGTCTTAAACAGAGGCTGATGTAGTCACAGAATGGGATGCCCCAAAAAAGAAGTGGACCTGGCAGGGTCCAGTAGTGCTATGCCCAGCAAAAGTGTCTTTATCAGGCCTAATTTCAATTATAATAAGTGCAAATGGTATATGGTCTTAAACAGAGGCTGCTGTAGTCACAGAATGGGATGCCCCAAAAAAGTAGTGAACCTGGCAGGGTCCAGTAGTGCTATGCCCAGCAAAAGTGTCTTTATCAGGCCTAATTTCAATTATAATAAGTGCAAATGGTTATATGGTGTTAAACAGAGGCTGCTGTAGTCACAGAATGGGATGCCCCAAAAAAGAAGTGGACCTGGCAGGGTCCAGTAGTGCTATGCCCAGCAAAAGTGTCTATCAGGCCTAATTTCAATTATAATAAGTGCAAATGGTTATATGGTCTTAAACAGAGGCTGCTGTAGTCACAGAATGGGATGCCCCCAAAAAAGAAGTGGACCTGGCAGGGTCCAGTAGTGCTATGCCCAGCAAAAGTGTCTTTATCAGGGCTAATTTCAATTATAATAAGTGCAAATGGTATATGGTCTTAAACAGAGGCTGCTGTAGTCACAGAATGGGATGCCACAACAGAAGTGGACCTGGCAGGGTCCAGTAGTGCTATGCCCAGCAAAAGTATCGTTATCAGGGCTAACTTCAATTATAATAAGTGCAAATGGTTATATGGTGTTAAACAGAGGCTGCTGTAGTCACAGAATGGGATGCCCCAAAAAAGAAGTGGACCTGGCAGGGTCCAGTAGTGCTATGCCCAGCAAAAGTGTCTATCAGGCCTAATTTCAATTATAATAAGTGCAAATGGTTATATGGTCTTAAACAGAGGCTGCTGTAGTCACAGAATGGGATGCCCCAAAAAAAGAAGTGGACCTGGCAGGGTCCAGTAGTGCTATGCCCAGCAAAAGTGTCTTTATCAGGGCTAATTTCAATTATAATAAGTGCAAATGGTATATGGTCTTAAACAGAGGCTGCTGTAGTCACAGAATGGGATGCCACAACAGAAGTGGACCTGGCAGGGTCCAGTAGTGCTATGCCCAGCAAAAGTATCGTTATCAGGGCTAATTTCAATTATAATAAGTGCAAATGGTTATATGGTGTTAAACAGAGGCTGCTGTAGTCACAGAATGGGATGCCCCAAAAAAGAAGTGGACCTGGCAGGGTCCAGTAGTGCTATGCCCAGCAAAAGTGTCTTTATCAGGCTATTTTCAATTATAATAAGTGCAAATGGTTATATGATGTTAAACAGAGGCTGCTGTATTCACAGAATGGGATGCCCCAAAAAAGAAGTGGACCTGGCAGGGTCCAGTAGTGCTATGCCCAGCAAAAGTGTCTATCAGGCCTAATTTCAATTATAATAAGTGCAAATGGTTATATGGTCTTAAACAGAGGCTGCTGTAGTCACAGAATGGGATGCCCCAAAAAAGAAGTGGACCTGGCAGGGTCCAGTAGTGCTATGCCCAGCAAAAGTGTCTTTATCAGGCCTAATTTCAATTATAATAAGTGCAAATGGTATATGGTCTTAAACAGAGGCTGCTGTAGTCACAGAATGGGATGCCCCAAAAAAGAAGTGAACCTGGCAGGGTCCAGTAGTGCTATGCCCAGCAAAAGTGTCTTTATCAGGCCTAATTTCAATTATAATAAGTGCAAATGGTTATATGGTGTTAAACAGAGGCTGCTGTAGTCACAGAATGGGATGCCCCAAAAAAGAAGTGGACCTGGCAGGGTCCAGTAGTGCTATGCCCAGCAAAAGTGTCTATCAGGCCTAATTTCAATTATAATAAGTGCAAATGGTTATATGGTCTTAAACAGAGGCTGCTGTAGTCACAGAATGGGATGCCCCCAAAAAAGAAGTGGACCTGGCAGGGTCCAGTAGTGCTATGCCCAGCAAAAGTGTCTTTATCAGGGCTAATTTCAATTATAATAAGTGCAAATGGTATATGGTCTTAAACAGAGGCTGCTGTAGTCACAGAATGGGATGCCACAACAGAAGTGGACCTGGCAGGGTCCAGTAGTGCTATGCCCAGCAAAAGTATCGTTATCAGGGCTAACTTCAATTATAATAAGTGCAAATGGTTATATGGTGTTAAACAGAGGCTGCTGTAGTCACAGAATGGGATGCCCCAAAAAAGAAGTGGACCTGGCAGGGTCCAGTAGTGCTATGCCCAGCAAAAGTGTCTTTATCAGGCTAATTTCAATTATAATAAGTGCAAATGGTTATATGGTGTTAAACAGAGGCTGCTGTAGTCACAGAATGAGATGCCCCAAAAAAGAAGTGGACCTGGCAGGGTCCAGTAGTGCTATGCCCAGCAAAAGTGTCTTTATCAGGCTAATTTCAATTATAATAAGTGCAAATGGTTATATGGTCTTAAACAGAGGCTGCTGTAGTCACAGAATGGGATGCCCCAAAAAAGAAGTGGACCTGGCAAGGTCCAGTAGTGCTATGCCCAGCAAAAGTGTCTTTATCAGGCCTAATTTCAATTATAATAAGTGCAAATGGTTATATGGTCTTAAACAGAGGCTGCTGTAGTCACAGAATGGGATGCCCCAAAAAAGAAGTGGACCTGGCAGGGTCCAGTAGTGCTATGCCCAGCAAAAGTGTCTTTATCAGGCCTAATTTCAATTATAATAAGTGCAAATGGTATATGGTCTTAAACAGAGGCTGCTGTAGTCACAGAATGGGATGCCCCAAAAAAGAAGTGAACCTGGCAGGGTCCAGTAGTGCTATGCCCAGCAAAAGTGTCTTTATCAGGCCTAATTTCAATTATAATAAGTGCAAATGGTTATATGGTCTTAAACAGAGGCTGCTGTAGTCACAGAATGGGATGCCCCAAAAAAGAAGTGGACCTGGCAGGGTCCAGTAGTGCTATGCCCAGCAAAAGTGTCTTTATCAGGGCTAATTTCAATTATAATAAGTGCAAATGGTTATATGGTCTTAAACAGAGGCTGCTGTAGTCACAGAATGGGATGCCCCAAAAAAGAAGTGGACCTGGCAGGGTCCAGTAGTGCTATGCCCAGCAAAAGTGTCTTTATCAGGCTAATTTCAATTATAATAAGTGCAAATGGTTATATGGTCTTAAACAGAGGCTGCTGTAGTCACAGAATGGGATGCCCCAAAAAAGAAGTGGACCTGGCAGGGTCCAGTAGTGCTATGCTTAGCGAAAGTGTCTTTATCAGGCTAATTTCAATTATAATAAGTGCAAATGGTTATATGGTCTTAAACAGAGGCTGCTGTAGTCACAGAATGGGATGCCCCAAAAAAGAAGTGGACCTGGCAGGGTCCAGTAGTGCTATGCCCAGCAAAAGTGTCTTTATCAGGGCTAATTTCAATTATAATAAGTGCAAATGGTATATGGTCTTAAACAGAGGCTGCTGTAGTCACAGAATGGGATGCCCCAAAAAAGAAGTGGATCTGGCAGGGTCCAGTAGTGCTATGCCCAGCAAAAGTGTCTTTATCAGGCCTAATTTCAATTAGAATAAGTGCAAATGGTTATATGGTCTTAAACAGAGGCTGCTGTAGTCACAGAATGGGATGCCTCACAGCAGACTTAAGATCAGTTCAGTATATATGCACAGTTATTTAGTATAAGCAGCCTGAAAAAACTAACAAAGCCTGTCAGGCTGGATGAAAAAAAAAAAGAAATCTCCCTGTGACAGCCTCCGATTTTCCCTTCCTTTCCCTGTTTTTTGCTGGCTTTCTGTCTGTCTCCTGTCTGTCTCCTGCCTGTCTCCAGCCTGTCCCTGTCTGTCCCTGCCTGTCTCCAGCCTGTCCCTGTCTGTCCCTGCCTGTCTAACTGTCTCTCCCTCAGCTACACAGCGTTCTGTCTCTCACGAATGCAATAGAGAAATGAGGAAGGAAAAGCAAGATGGCCGGCCTTAAATAGCGCTGTGACGTCACCGGGCTTGCTGGCTGCTGATAGGCTGCATGTGACTGCCCCAGCTTGCACTGGCGCGGGATAGATGTCCAGACATGTCCCGTCCGCCATCTTAGAATGCCTGTAAATGTAAATGAATGGATGTTAAAGGAAAACTTCGAGCGATCGAATCGCGGGGAAATTCGGATTCGATCCGAATCGAATTTTTCCTGAAATTCGGATCGAATCCGGGTTCGTCCGGATCGATTCGCTCATCCCTAGTAATAAGCAATCACTGTAAAGACAAAGTAAAGATCATACTATCCTTGTGGTCAAACGTGACTAATCATCAGGCAGTGGATTAAAGGCAGGTGACCCCACGAGTTCCGCCGATCCGCTACGGCTTCTCCAGGGGTGCTGTCTCTTTGAATGGTGTCTCCTTTTATCTGGCATGGCAGAGAATCAGGCCACCCTCCTCCCTACCCCCCCCCCAGTGCGAGGTGTGACTTCCGCCCACTGACGCAGCGTGTCTGATTGGACAAGGACGCGGCCATCAACTGTAGTGATGGATGGCGGTTAGGCACCATATGTGCAGCCGAGCCCCCTCTCAGCAAGATCAAATCAATCAATCCTGGCCAGCCATCAGCTGGCAGAGCCCGCCCCCCAATGATGACCCGGCCGGTGTCATCGGCTAAAGGGGAGGGGCTGGGCTCCACCAGCATAACATCCCGGACTTCAGAGAGGAAGGCTGCACATAGGGTGAGGGTGAGGGTGAGGGTGAGGGTGGGGGTGGGGGAGGGAAGGAGGCAGATATCTCTGCTCAGCCATGCTACCAAGGTCAACTATAAACAAAGTGTAACTCAACAATTTACATGGTATACAGCTATTCAAATCACTCACTACACAATAAAATTGTACTGGATCTAAATATATATTCAAGAAGCATGTGTTGTGTTATTTCTCTGTACAATAACAGACATAATTAAATATACATAATAACCATCTATTCAGGTCCACCTACCCTTTTATACATATATGTAAAATACCAGAGGTGCCTCCATAAGCATCCCTCTATATATATGACCCATACAGTAGAGTAAAATGTAATGGATCTTTGGGGTGTTATGATGACCTTAAAATAATTGTAGGAGTCAACCTAACTCATGTGGGCCAAAAAAAAAAAAAAAAAAGACATTTTTTATATATGTTGTATCCAAGGTATCTGGGTCCTAGTTTCAGTCATCCAGCGTGCCTGTCTTCTGTCACCGACCGCTATCCAACCATTAGGAGAGAGAATGAAGTTGTGCAGAGGGCATCCCACGCTCGCACACTGAATCCAACACAGCCGTGAACCATGCCATTGTGCTGTAAACCCTGTAGGTTAAAAAAAAAAGTAGATGTCTTTCAGGGGCAAGTGTAGGTTGAGGGATACCCGGGAGAAGGAGTGTGCTAGGGCCAGCACTGTCGGGTGGAGGGCACCCTGGAACAACTTGCTATTGAGGAAGATTGGATCAGTGACCCGAAAAAGAAAGAATTGTGGTCTCTGACCAAGGTGTTTCCGGGGGTCTTCTCCACTCGCAAGCTGGATCTGATGCCACAGAGATTCAGCATGGGATCAATATTTCCCCTCCTATCTGGGAAAGGTTGGACCAAGTTCTTCTCCTCCCTGGACTTTGCCAGTGGGTATTGCCAGGTGCCTGTGGCAGAGATGGACAAGGAGTAGACTGCTTTTGTCACTCCTATGGGCCTCCATCATTTTAACACTTTGCCCTTTGGCCTCATGAATGCCTCGGGGAATGCCTCAGCATGAGATTAATGCTGGAGGTTCCCCTCCTATCTGGGAAAGGTATCAAAATATTCCCCCTAATCTGTACCAAGAGGCCAAGGAAAGGGGGAGTGATTGAACAAAGTAAAAGCCCCTGGGCAGGCCTAATTGCATTAGTGAAGAAGCCTGATGGGACCTTGAGATTTTGTGTGGATTATCGTAAGCTGAATGCTGTGCCTGTGCAGGACACTTATCCTTTAAAGAGTGTCTGGCAGCGTTGGGTTGGGCCAAGTTCTTCTCCTTCCTGGAGGAGGAGGTAGAGTTGCCAAACTGGTGGGATCTCTCAGTTAAGGGGGACCACTGGAAGAAGGCACCCAAGGTGTCCCAGGTCAGGCACTTGGGGCAAGGTGAAGGGTGGAAGGAAACCCAGCAAGATGATACAGTGTAAGCTTAGATTCAGAGGTTCATGGAGGAACAAGACTGCCTGGGGAGGGAGGTCAATAGGGCCTTAACCTTGGAGGTTCAGCGGTTATTAAGACAGTGGGACCAGTTGAGGCTCAAAGATGAGGTAGTGAAGAGGATGGTGATTCCCAATGGGCAAAGCTTTCCCTTATGGCAAATGGTCCTGTCCCAATCCATGGCCCTGTGGGTGGCAGAGCAGGTCCACCAGCAAATGGGGCATTGGGGGAATGATAAATTGAGTGAGTTGCGCCATCTGCAAATAGGTTAAAGGGTCAGAGGTTAAGGTTCCCCACTTACAATGAAAGATGCATAGGTCTCTCTGGAAGCAGCTGGTGACAAGTAAGTACCGCCGCCTATGAGTTTGACAGGGTAGGTTGTGCATAGGTCCTTGTTGAAGAGGATTGGGGATGCCCCAAGCATACAGAGAGGTAGGCCCTGACAGGGAATCAGGGAATGTGGGAAGGATGTGTATTGGGTTTCTATGTCCATTCTTTTCCCAGAGGCTGCTCCTGCACCTCAGGCCTCAGTGGCAGAGGAGGTGCCCATCAAGCTGTTACACCCACCCAGGATGATCTACTCGCATAGGGTGGGGTCAACCTGCTCCTCTTTACCAAGAACCTAACTTTGTGTGAAACTGAATTGTTAGAATTTAGGAGTAGGAGGGTGAAGGGGGCACCCTCATCAGTGGGATGTCATTGTAGGACAGGTAAGTATTTGTTTTGTTTCTTTGAGCTGTGCCTGACCGAGTGCCACCACCACTACCAGTTGGGATGTGGGCAGGCGACCTCTGCTGACTGGGACTACAGGAGATTTGGGGGTGGGGCCACAAAAAAAGGGTAGGGTCAGGAAGCCAGGGAAGCTAGAGCCATGAGGTGAACAGAGTAAGGATGGCTGCCGGATCAGGGCCTGCTGGAGAAGGCCTCAGAACATTGTAGGGCTGTGCTGAAACCCAGGAGGGCCCCTCAACCAGCGGTGCTGTGCAGTGAAGTTGAGGAGGATTGTTTCCTTTCCCCTAAGAGAAGCTGGCTGGCAGAGAGAAGGCTTGGCAGTGATCCCAGGGCTGAAGAAGGTAGACCCCAGTGTTTCCTGTACACTAACAGAGGCTGAGGAGATTTCCCACATGTGATATAGCTCAGCTGAGGTGAGCTGGCTGTGGTTCCTGGGAAAGGGGGGAACTAGTTGCTGGGCTGTAGCCAGATGTTCCGTGCTGTCGCCAGTCTCCGTCGCCCGTTACTGGCCGGAAGGTTGCCGGAGCCTCTCAGATGGGAGGTGGGAGCGCCTGGCTGTACACTCGAGGCCAGTGGCGGTGGGCCCTGAGCTCGTGGCAGCCGTGCGGCTGGGAGGCAGGCTGTTTTTTTTTTAAAACCCATTGGTGGTTCATTGGGTGGGTAGGACTCCAGAAGGGGAGCCTGTTCCAGTTGCTGAGCTGTCAGGAAAGAGCCTTGCTGGAGATCATGCAGGAGGGGAGATGATCGCCAGCATTGGTGAGTGTGTGTCTGTGTGTGTGTCTGTGTCGCCCCTAAATGGCTGTAATGAGGGATGCCCCTAACTGGCTGTAATGATGGATCCCCCTCACTGACTGTAATGAGGGATGCCCCTAACTGGCTGCAATGGGGGATGTCCCTCACTGGCTGAAATGAGGGATGTCCATCACTGACTGTAATAAGGGATGCCCCTCCCTAGCTGAAATGCAGGATGCCCCTCACTGGCTGTAATGGGGGATGTCCCTAACTGGCTACAATGAGGGATGCCCCTCACTGGCTGTAATGGGGGATGTCCCTAACTGGCTACAATGAGGGATGCCCCTCACTGGCTGCAATGAGGGATGCCCCTCACTGGCTGTAATGAGGGATACCCCTCACTGGCTGCAATGAGGGATGCCCCTCACTGGCTGCAATGAGGGATGTCCCTCACTGGCTGCAATGAGGGATGCCCCTCACTGGCTGTAATGAGGGATGCCCCTAACTGGCTGCAATAAGGGATGTCTCTCACTGACTGTAATGCGGGATGCCCCTAATTGGCTATAATGAGGGATGTCCCTCACTGGCTTCAATGAGGGATGCCCCTCACTGGCTGTAATTAGGTATACCCCTCACTGGCTGCAGTGAGGGATGTCTCGTATTGACTGCAATGGAGGGATGCCCCTAACTGGCTGTAATGAGGGATGCCCCTAACTGGCTGTAATAAGGGATGCCCCTCACTGGCTGCAGTGAGGGATGTCTGTTATTGACTGTAATGGAGGGATACCCCTAACTGGCTTCAATGAGGGATGTCCCTCACTGGCTGCAATGAGAGATGCCCCTCACTGGCTGTAATGAGGGGATGTCCCTCACTGGCTCCAATGAGGGATCTCCCTAACTGGCTGTAATGAGGGATATCTCTCACTGACTGTAATGAGGGATGCCCCTCTCTGGCTGCAATTAGGGATGTCCCTCACTGACTGTAATAAGGGATGCCCCTAAATGTCTGAAATGAGGAATGACCTTCACTGGATTCAATGAGGGATGCCCCTACTTGGCTGTGATGAGAGATGTCCCTCACTGGCTTCAAAGAGGGATGTCCCTCACTGGCTGTCATGAGAGATGTCCCTCACTGGCTTCAAAGAGGGATGTCCCTCACTGGCTGTAATGAGAGATGTCCCTCACTAGCTGCAATGAGGGATGTCCATCACTGGCTGTAATGGAGGGATGCCCCTCACCAGTTGTATTGGAAGGATACCCTGCACTGGTTGTATTGGAGGGATGCCCCTCACTGGCTGTAATGAGGGATGTCCCTCACTGACTATAATGAGGGATGCCCTCACTGACTGTAATGAGGGATCTTCCTCACTCGCTGCAATGAGGGATGTCCCTCACTGGCTGCAATGAAGGATGCCGCTCAATGGCTTCAATGAGGGATGTCCCTCACTGTCTGTAATGAAGGATGTCCTTCACTGGCTGCAATAAGGGATGTCCCTCACTGGCTGGTTGTATTGGAGGGATGCACCTCACTGGCTGTAATGAGGGATGCCCCTCACTGACTATAATGAGGGATGTCCCTCACTGGCTGTAATAAGGAATGTCCCTCACTGGCTGCAATGAGGGATGTCCCTCACTGGCTTCAATGAGAGATGTCCCTCACCGGCTGTAATGGAGGGATGCCCCTCACTGGCTATAATGAGGGATGTCCCTCAATGGCTGTAATAAGGGATGTCCCTCACTGGCTGCAATGAGGGATGTCCCTCACTTGCTGCAATGAGGGATGTCCATCACTGTCTGTAATGGAGGGATGCCCCTCACTGGTTGTATTGGAGGGATGCCCCTCACTGGTTGTATTGGAGGGATACCCCGCACTGGTTGTATTGGAGAGATGCCCATCACTAGCTGTAATAAGATATGCCATCACTGACTGTAATGAGGGATGCCCCTAACTGGCTGCAATGAGGGATCTCCCTCACTGGCTTCCATGAGAGATGTCCCTCACTGGCTGTAATGAGGGATTCCACTCACTGGTTGCAATGAGGAATGCCCCTCACTGGTTGGAATGATGGATGCCCCTCACTGGCTGGAATGAGAGATGCCCCACACTGGCCGTAATGAGGGATGCTCCTAACTGGCTGTAATGAGGGATGTCCCTAACTGGCTGGAATGAGGGATGTCTCTCACTGACTGTAATGAGGGATGCCCCTAACTGGCTGTAATGAGGGATGTCCCTTACTGGCTTCAATGAGGTATGCCCCTCACTGGCTGCAATGATGGGATGTCCCTCACTGGCTGCAATGAGGGGATGTCCCTCACTGGCTGTAATGAGGGATGCCACTCACTAGCTGTAATGAAGGATGCCCCTCACTGGCTGCAATTAGGGATGTCCCTCACTGACTGCAATGAGGGATGCCCTTCACTGGCTGCAATGAGGGATGCCCTTCACTGGCTGCAATGAGGGATGTCACTCACTGGATGTAATGAGGGATGCCCCTAACTGGCTGTGATGAGAGATGTCCCTCACTGGCTTCAATGAGGTATGTCCCTCACTGGCTGTAATGAGGGATGTCCATCACTGGCTGTAATGGAGGGATGCCCCTCACCAGTTGTAATGAAGGGATACCCCACATTGGTTGCATTGGAGGGATGCCCATCACTGACTATAATGAGGGATGTCCCTCACTGGCTGTAATAAGGGATGTCCCTCACTTGCTGCAATGAAGGATGTCCATCACTGGCTGTAATAGAGGGGATGCCCCTCACCAGTTGTATTGGAGGGATACCCCGCACTGGTTGTATTGGAGGGATGCACCTCACTGGCTGTAATGAGGGATGCCCCTCACTGACTATAATGAGGGATGCCCCTCACTGACTGTAATGAGGGATCTTCCTCACTCGCTGCAATGAGGGATGCTCTTCACTGGCTGCAATGAGGGATGTCCCTCACTGGATGTAATGAGGGATGCCCCTAACTTTCTGTGATGAGGGATGTCCCTCACTGGCTTCAATGAGGTATGTCCCTCACTGGCTTCAATGAGGTATGTCCCTCACTGGCTGTAATGAGGGATGTCCATCACTGGCTGTAATGGAGGGATGCCCCTCACCAGTTGTAATGAAGGGATACCCCACACTGGTTGTATTGGAGGGATGCCCCTCACCAGTTGTAATGAAGAGATACCCCACATTGGTTGTACTGGAGGGATGCCCATCACTGACTATAATGAGGGATGTCCCTCACTGGCTGTAATAAGGGATGTCCCCCACTGGCTGCAATGAGGGATGTCCCTCACTTGCTGCAATGAGGGATGTCCATCACTGGCTGTAATGGAGGGATGCCCCTCACCAGTTGTATTGTAGGGATACCCCGCACTGGTTGTATTGGAGGGATGCACCTCACTGGCTGTAATGAGGGATGCCCCTCACTGACTATAATGAGGGATGCCCCTCACTGACTGTAATGAGGGATTTTTCTCACTGACTGTAATGAGGGATTTTCCTCACTCGCTGCAATGAGGGATGCCCTTCACTGGCTTCAATGAGGTATGTCCCTCACTGGCTGTAATGAGGGATGTCCATCACTGGCTGTAATGGAGGGATGCCCCTCACCAGTTGTAATCAAGGGATACCCCACACTGGTTGTATTGGAGGGATGCCCATCAATGGCTGCAATGAGGGATGCCACTCACTAGCTGTAATGAAGGATGCCCCTCACTGGCTGCAATTAGGGATGTCCCTCACTGGCTGCAATGAGGGATGCCCTTCACTGGCTGCAATGAGGGATGTCACTCACTGGATGTAATGAGGGATGCCCCTAACTGGCTGTGATGAGAGATGTCCCTCACTGGCTTCAATGAGGTATGTCCTTCACTGGCTGTAATGAGGGATGTCCATCACTGGCTGTAATGGAGGGATGCCCCTCACCAGTTGTAATGAAGAGATACCCCACATTGGTTGTATTGGAGGGATGCCCATCACTGACTATAATGAGGGATGTCCCTCACTGGCTGTAATAAGGGATGTCCCCCACTGGCTGCAATGAGGGATGTCCCCCACTGGCTGCAATGAGGGATGTCCCTCACTTGCTGCAATGAGGGATGTCCATCACTGGCTGTAATGGAGGGATACCCCGCACTGGTTGTATTGGAGGGATGCACCTCACTGGCTGTAATGAGGGATGCCCCTCACTGACTATAATGAGGGATGCCCCTCACTGACTGTAATGAGGGATCTTCCTCACTCGCTGCAATGAGGGATGCCCTTCACTGGCTTCAATGAGGTATGTTCCTCACTGGCTGTAATGAGGGATGTCCCTCACCAGTTGTAATGAAGGGATACCCCACACTGGTTGTATTGGAGGGATGCCCATCACTGACTATAATGAGGGATGTCCCTCACTGGCTGTAATAAGGAATGTCCCTCACTGGCTGCAATGAGGGATGTCTCTCACTGGCTTCAATGAGAGATGTCCCTCACTCACCGGCTGTAATGGAGGGATGCCCCTCACTGGCTATAATGAGGGATGTCCCTCACTGGCTGTAATAAGGGATGTCCCTCACTGGCTGCAATGAGGGATGTCCATCACTATCTGTAATGGAGGGATGCCCCTCACTGGTTGTATTGGAGGGATGCCCCTCACTGGTTGTATTGGAGGGATACCCCGCACTGGTTGTATTGGAGAGATGCCCATCACTAGCTGTAATAAGATATGCCATCACTGACTGTAATGAGGGATGCCCCTAACTGGCTGCAATGAGGGATCTCCCTCACTGGCTTCCATGAGAGATGTCCCTCACTGGCTGTAATGAGGGATTCCACTCACTGGTTGCAATGAGGAATGCCCCTCACTGGTTGGAATGATGGATGCCCCTCACTGGCTGGAATGAGAGATGCCCCACACTGGCCGTAATGAGGGATGCTCCTAACTGGCTGTAATGAGGGATGTCCCTAACTGGCTGGAATGAGGGATGTCTCTCACTGACTGTAATGAGGGATGCCCCTAACTGGCTGTAATGAGGGATGTCCCTTACTGGCTTCAATGAGGTATGCCCCTCACTGGCTGCAATGATGGGATGTCCCTCACTGGCTGCAATGAGGGGATGTCCCTCACTGGCTGTAATGAGGGATGCCACTCACTAGCTGTAATGAAGGATGCCCCTCACTGGCTGCAATTAGGGATGTCCCTCACTGACTGCAATGAGGGATGCCCTTCACTGGCTGCAATGAGGGATGCCCTTCACTGGCTGCAATGAGGGATGTCACTCACTGGATGTAATGAGGGATGCCCCTAACTGGCTGTGATGAGAGATGTCCCTCACTGGCTTCAATGAGGTATGTCCCTCACTGGCTGTAATGAGGGATGTCCATCACTGGCTGTAATGGAGGGATGCCCCTCACCAGTTGTAATGAAGGGATACCCCACATTGGTTGCATTGGAGGGATGCCCATCACTGACTATAATGAGGGATGTCCCTCACTGGCTGTAATAAGGGATGTCCCTCACTTGCTGCAATGAAGGATGTCCATCACTGGCTGTAATAGAGGGGATGCCCCTCACCAGTTGTATTGGAGGGATACCCCGCACTGGTTGTATTGGAGGGATGCACCTCACTGGCTGTAATGAGGGATGCCCCTCACTGACTATAATGAGGGATGCCCCTCACTGACTGTAATGAGGGATCTTCCTCACTCGCTGCAATGAGGGATGCTCTTCACTGGCTGCAATGAGGGATGTCCCTCACTGGATGTAATGAGGGATGCCCCTAACTTTCTGTGATGAGGGATGTCCCTCACTGGCTTCAATGAGGTATGTCCCTCACTGGCTTCAATGAGGTATGTCCCTCACTGGCTGTAATGAGGGATGTCCATCACTGGCTGTAATGGAGGGATGCCCCTCACCAGTTGTAATGAAGGGATACCCCACACTGGTTGTATTGGAGGGATGCCCCTCACCAGTTGTAATGAAGAGATACCCCACATTGGTTGTACTGGAGGGATGCCCATCACTGACTATAATGAGGGATGTCCCTCACTGGCTGTAATAAGGGATGTCCCCCACTGGCTGCAATGAGGGATGTCCCTCACTTGCTGCAATGAGGGATGTCCCTCACTGGCTGTAATGGAGGGATGCCCCTCACCAGTTGTATTGTAGGGATACCCCGCACTGGTTGTATTGGAGGGATGCACCTCACTGGCTGTAATGAGGGATGCCCCTCACTGACTATAATGAGGGATGCCCCTCACTGACTGTAATGAGGGATTTTTCTCACTGACTGTAATGAGGGATTTTCCTCACTCGCTGCAATGAGGGATGCCCTTCACTGGCTTCAATGAGGTATGTCCCTCACTGGCTGTAATGAGGGATGTCCATCACTGGCTGTAATGGAGGGATGCCCCTCACCAGTTGTAATCAAGGGATACCCCACACTGGTTGTATTGGAGGGATGCCCATCAATGGCTGCAATGAGGGATGCCACTCACTAGCTGTAATGAAGGATGCCCCTCACTGGCTGCAATTAGGGATGTCCCTCACTGGCTGCAATGAGGGATGCCCTTCACTGGCTGCAATGAGGGATGTCACTCACTGGATGTAATGAGGGATGCCCCTAACTGGCTGTGATGAGAGATGTCCCTCACTGGCTTCAATGAGGTATGTCCTTCACTGGCTGTAATGAGGGATGTCCATCACTGGCTGTAATGGAGGGATGCCCCTCACCAGTTGTAATGAAGAGATACCCCACATTGGTTGTATTGGAGGGATGCCCATCACTGACTATAATGAGGGATGTCCCTCACTGGCTGTAATAAGGGATGTCCCCCACTGGCTGCAATGAGGGATGTCCCCCACTGGCTGCAATGAGGGATGTCCCTCACTTGCTGCAATGAGGGATGTCCATCACTGGCTGTAATGGAGGGATACCCCGCACTGGTTGTATTGGAGGGATGCACCTCACTGGCTGTAATGAGGGATGCCCCTCACTGACTATAATGAGGGATGCCCCTCACTGACTGTAATGAGGGATCTTCCTCACTCGCTGCAATGAGGGATGCCCTTCACTGGCTTCAATGAGGTATGTTCCTCACTGGCTGTAATGAGGGATGTCCCTCACCAGTTGTAATGAAGGGATACCCCACACTGGTTGTATTGGAGGGATGCCCATCACTGACTATAATGAGGGATGTCCCTCACTGGCTGTAATAAGGAATGTCCCTCACTGGCTGCAATGAGGGATGTCTCTCACTGGCTTCAATGAGAGATGTCCCTCACTCACCGGCTGTAATGGAGGGATGCCCCTCACTGGCTATAATGAGGGATGTCCCTCACTGGCTGTAATAAGGGATGTCCCTCACTGGCTGCAATGAGGGATGTCCATCACTATCTGTAATGGAGGGATGCCCCTCACTGGTTGTATTGGAGGGATGCCCCTCACTGGTTGTATTGGAGGGACACCCCACACTGGTTGTATTGGAGAGATGCCCATCACTAGCTGTAATGAGGGATGCCCTCACTGACTGTAATGAGGGATGCCCCTCACTGGCTGTAATGAGGAATGCCCCTCACTGGTTGGAATGATGGATGCTCCTCACTGGCTGAAATGAGAGATGCCCCACACTGGCCGTAATGAGGGATGCTCCTAACTGGCTGTAATGAGGGATGGCCCTAACTGGCTGCAATGAGGGATGTCTCTCACTGACTGTAATGAGGGATGTCCCTAACTGGCTGTAATGAGGGATGTCCCTTACTGGCTTCAATGAGGGATGTCCCTCACTGGCTTCAATGAGGTATGCCCCTCACTGGCTGCAATGAGGGGATGTCCCTCACTGGCTGCAATGAGGGATGTCCCTCACTGGCTGTAATGAGGGATGCCACTCACTAACTGTAATGAAGGATGCCTCTCACTGGCTGTAATGAGGGATGTTCCTCACTGGTGCTGTAATGAGGGATGTCCCTAACTGGCTGTAATGAGGGATGCCTTTCACTAGCTGTAATTGAGGGATGCCCCTCACTGACTGTAATGAGGGATGCCCCTCACTGACTGTAATGAGGAATGCCCCTCACTGACTGTAATGATGGATCTCCTTAACTGGCTGCAATGAGGGATACACTTCACTGACTGGAATGAGGGATCCTCCTAACTGGCTGCAACGAGGGATGTCCCTCACTGGCTGTAATGAAGGATGCCTCTCACTGGCTGCAATGAGGGATGTCCCTCACTGGCTACAATGAGGGATGTCCCTCACTCACTGTAATGAGGGATGCCCCTCACTGGCTGTAATAAGGTATGCCCTCACTGGCTGTAATGGAGGGATGCCCCTCCCCGGTTGTATTGGAGGGATACCCTACACTGGTTGTATTGGAGGGATGCCCCTCACTGCATGGAATGGTGGGATGCCCCTTGCTGGTTGTGTTGGAGGGATACCCTTCAATGGTTGTAATGAGGAATGCCGCTCACTGGCTGTAATGAAGGTTGCTGCTTGCTGGCTGTAAAGAGGGATGCCCCTTACTGGCTATAATAGAAGGAAGCCCCTCACTGGCTGTAATAGAGGGATGCTGCACACTGGATGGCTGTAATGAGGAATGCCCCTTGCTGGCTGTAATGAGGAATACCACTCACTGGCTGTAATAAGGGATGTCCCTCACTGGCTGTAATGAGGGTGCAGCTCACTGGCTGTAATGACGGATGCCACTCACTGGCTGTAATGAGGGATGCCGCTTATTGGCTGTAATGTGGGATGCCCCACTCTGCATCTAATGGTGGGATTCTCCTCACTCTCTGTAACAGGATGATTGGGAGGGGAGATTTTAGCACACCTTTTGGTTCAGAATATGCGTCTTAATGTCAGGTGCATCTTATGGAGCGAAAATACAGCACATGTATATTTATTATGTGACATTTGGCCAGGAACAATACAGCAGGGCCAGTGTGCCCCAAAAAGGCATTTTTTTAACCCCAGTCTACCCATGGTTGGGAGTCTGTCTGCATGTGTGTTGGGGGGGGCTTGCCTGTATTATTCTTATGTAATTATTTTTGTTTCCCTTTTAAGGGCGTGGCTGGGGACGTGGTTTAATTGAAAAAAATCTGTTGTGCGTACTGCTACATGTGTCCTTCTTTCCTGCTTTCAAAAGTTGGGAGGTATGCACATAGTTAATCTAAAACAGGTGGGAAGTGCACTTTTTACACTTGGTACTGAATTGCCCCCTAGGGAGAAAATGAAACAAAATGGCTGAACCAACCCTTTGATTTAGCAACAGGTGCAAAATGTGCATATGAAGTCAGTCTGAGGTGATCACAACAGTCTTGATTTTAATGGATTAGAAGAGCTGACATGCATAGCTCTTCAACTCATTAGGGATTAGCATGATCTCCCTGTGCACATTGTGCTGATCTGATGATACCAAGACAAAATTAGGCTCATGGGAAATATCCCATAAAGGACAGGAGCACCAAACAATAATCAAATTAAAGCAATATCATTTATTTAAGAATCAACATGAAACATACAGTGCATGACATACAATACATACAAGACAACACTTTAAAAACACTGCTTAGCCCCCAAAATTTCATCCAGTGCTGAATATCACAGCATAAAAATTCCTGGGATAACTCCTAATATCAACACGTATACAAACCCCTAATAATAAACATTCTATTGTGCCGGCACAATATACCCCTATACAATAGACTAATCAATATATACAAATAAAGTGACAGTGCATGAATAAAACCATAATACACACCATGTGAAACTGACAACAATAAGTATCTAGTAACCCTTTAACAGTGTAGGGTAAAAATGACTACGTGCAAAAAAAAGGAGATGAATAATAATATTATTATTATATTATTATATTAATTGTAATAAACACAATCAAAATGAGACAAGCAATGGCAACATAAATAAGGAATAACAAAGGGTAAATCACATGAAAAAATGAGGAGTGGGGCCTAGCAGGGGGGACACCTACGTTCGCGGCCGCCCGTGCCGCTTCGCTGGGTGAATAGGATCTGACTAAACCTAGAGCCTGCTATAAATACCTGTGTGGGTTGGCCGGTAATTGGCGTCATCAAACAGATGTTAATGGCACACGTGTCAACACTCGGGCGTCACATCCAGGCCGTCATTACGTGCTACCGGAAATGACGCTGCTGCGCCTACAGGGCCAGTACCGTCATCAATGTCAAGCGAAGACAGCTTCGGGGGAGGGGAGGGAGGGAAGGATGGGTGTGTAATACTAACTAGGCCACTCAGCCTCACTTGGAAAACCCCCCACAGTCCCCTGCAGGGCGGAGGGCAAAGGGGCAAGTCCGCGCCTATGTGCCGACGCCACACCTCCTTGCCGCCCCCCCATACACCAGCCCCGCCCACCCCGGAGGGCGCCTCAGCCGGAGCAGGAGTTATTATGCTTCGGCGAGTGCGCACAAGCCGGGTGTGGACGTACACGGGCGGGCGCACAGGGCGCCACATATGTCAAGGGCGCAGCCCACTAATGTTGGTAGATAAGATATATTTTTTCTAGTTATCTGCAGGCTATGGTTTAAAAAACATATAAGACAAATAGCATTGTATATACAACTTGATTAATGAAATAGTTAATAAGAATCACAAAACATAATATACATTATATACAATAATGAAGCAAGCCCAATGGCTAATGACCTGTATGGCCTAGAGCAAACCATATACAGGATACAACAAGAATAGCATCCATTCATAAGTAATGTTTCAATACCAATGGATGATAAAGGGGCAATAATTTATAAACCATGACAATCTAGTGAGGCCAGGCAACTGATAGGCCATAATAAGCCAAGTACTGGCACTTCTAAAGTAGAGATTTAAAATCTTGTTGGCACCTGACACGTTATTACTATGGTGCCCAAGACAATGCAATTATGCAAGAGGTTGGTGGCGATGCCCATTTAGAGTGTAGCGGGTACTGTCACTAATACTTGCCAAAAAGGCAGTGTAGCCCCATATACGTTACAGGAAGCTAAATGGGGCAGAAGGTGAGAGTCCAGGCGACCACCAACCTGAACTACAAATCAAATAAAATGTAGTGCAGGTCAGTGGGCTCATCTGTAATTGGACTAGTGCGCAGCCGAAATTACAACATAGCAGATTGTGAACAAGAAGGCATTATGACATCAGCGAAGAGTGGGGAGGTCCTTGAGCCCCGTGTCAGGGGGGACATTCTTCAGGTGAATGTTGGTTCTCAGGCTTCAGCACCGTACGTGCAATTTCGTGCCAAACTGAAAAGATAATAATATTAAACAAACGTGTACACATATACACAATTGTATATATGCATATGTACATAGAAACTCATAAAGAAATATAAATGACTAAATAAAAAACAAAAGAAACCAATATGGTAAAGCCAATAATAAAATAATATAAAACTAGTGCAAACGTGTAGATGAAATAAAAAAGAAATAAGACTACCATAACACGTGAATGAATGTGGGAAACCCACATCCAGTATTAATCAAACATTATCCCGGCCATGACAGGCAGGGAGAACGTGAAAAAGGGGCTGGCAATCCCGATAAATAAGGGGATCCCAGGCCAAACTCATGTGAAGTAAAACCACCGAAAGTGCTGTATTAAAGGGTGGAGACAGCTGAGAAAACCCTCTCGTTGGAATGGCAATACACCAGATATATACCCCTCGATTCAAAGAGCAAAAGTTAATTGATTTCGGATCGAGAATCGTAAGTTTGGGTGGGTGTTAGTCATTTTTTCCTGTTTTTTTGGCCATTTCCGACTCGCACGAGCCTACGTACGAATGCGTATATGCTCTTACGATCATTGGAAGTTCGTTCCTAAATTTTAGGATCAAAACGTAAAACTTAGGATCAAATCCTAAAACTAAGGATCAAAACGTAAAACTTAGGATAATCGGATGTGTTTAGGTGTGATTCAGAGAACAGTTTTCAAACCTCTAAATACGTTTTAAAAGAAAGCCACTGCCGACACCTTTTAGCAGTCGGATTGCTGTTCTTGAACAGGTTTTTTGGCTATGTGGAGGAGTCTGCGCGTCTTGAGCTCCAATGAACTGCATGTATCAGCATGGCCGAGGCCATAAATTGTATGGCAATTGCATACCTGATTCATGTATGCCTTATAAAAGCATTTTAATGTGGACCTTAATTAGTCCTTTGCATGTAAACCTTTATTTTGCAATATATTTGCGTTAATTAAAGAAACTTATGTCCTTTGTTATTTATTTTTAAATTGATGTACTAGAATAATATTTTTAGATTGCATTTATTGGTGTAGTTATTTACCTTTGCTTTGTTTAATTATTTTAGCTCATCTTTGGTCAGATGCATCACACTTACTGAGGAGAGGAGAGCGGGATAAAGTGCAGGATGTGGGTTACTGCTGTATTTTGCACAGACACAGCAGAGCTGGGGGCACGGAAAGGTCAGAAATCAAAGAATGCAGAGCAACACAGTCACAAGGCCCTTTCTGTTTGCAGGCTGCCCGAGAATACCTGAGCCGCCATCTTGGCTGTTTCTAGGCTCATAACATGCTGAAGTTGCTGGGTGTTTTTTAATTTTTGAGAGCAAATCTGTATGTAGAGGGTGTGGGTAACCACACCCAAAATTTTAAGTTGTACCATTTGAAGCCAAAATATTAAAATTAAATCCACAAGTAAAAAATGCAAGTTAACTAAAAATTAAACAAAGTAAGATTTACTTATGCAAATGCATTCATTAATGGTTGGTTACTACAAAATGAATGAAATAAAGAAAAATAAAAGACCAAATATTTAGAATGCACTTTAATGAGGTAAGTTTGTAGTGCGCAGGCGCAAGATCAGAAGGATTTACGTCCAGACAAAAAAGGAAAAAGGGCAAAACCAATGTTGCAACCTGAGAAATGAAACGGAAAATTCAGGATGGAAACTGACATAGGTCTGATTCCCGAACTGCCATACGAACGGACGTACATTTTAGGATAGAAACGTATTTGCTTATAGAATCACTTGCAAGTTCATACGAACGCACGAGCGTACGGGAAAAATAGGATGATCGGCACCAAAATCAAAGCTGTTACATGTTTCTTTGAATCGACCCTATAGTCTCCCTTGTCCTCTTATGCAGGCTCAGGATACAACACATACATCTCCGTATCTAAATAAACCCAGAAAGGAGGGACATGCTGATAGTCTAGCCCAGGAACGGGGGAAAGGCCCAGTCCTCATTTAGTCCTTTCGGGCTCCTGGTGTTAAGTTGGAAAATCCACCTCAGCTCTCTTTGTTGGAGCCGACGTTTCGGGTCCCCGCCCCATGGGCCCACTGATATTCTCTCTATACCCACAACCTTCAATGTTTTGGGGTCACCCCCATGTCTTTCCAAGAAATGTGCTGCCACAGGTGAAATGGTCTTACCTAATTCCTTGTCCCGGCTAGCCAAACGGATATTCGACAGGTGGGCCTGGATTCTGGTCTTCAATGCGTTTTGTGTTTCCCCCACATAGGCCACCGGGCATCCGCATTGCAGCAAGTAAATTACAGACCGCGTCCTACAGTTGATGAAATAATTGATTTTAAATTGTCTGCCAGTCTGTAAATTGGTAAAGTGCTTAGTTTTTTCCACATGTATACATATAGAGCACTTCATACAGGGGGCGCATCCCAAAGTCTGTTTCATCTGGAGCCAAGTGCCAGATGGTGCAAAATGACTTTTGCAAAAACGGTCCCTCAAGTTCGGAGCCCGTCGGGCTGTCATCGACACTCTCGGGCCCACTAATTCCCCCAATGAGGGTTCTGAGGTTAAGATGTGCCAATGTTTAGAGAGGATCCCATGGATTTGCCTCCATTGTTTGCTGAAATCCGTTACAAAGCGTGATGGGGGGGGGCGGCACAGAGGTGTGGCGTCGGCACATAGGCGCGGACTTGCCCCTTTGCCCTCCACCCTGCAGGGGACTGTGGGGGGGTTTCCAGGTGAGGGGGAATGGCCTCTGTGTGACGTGGCCTAGTTAGTATTACACACCCATCCTTCCCTCCCTCCCCTCCCCCGAAGCTGTCTCCGCTTGACATTGATGACAGTACTGGCCCTGTAGGCGCAGCAGCGTCATTTCCGGTGGCGCGTAATGACGGTCTGGATGTGGCGCCCGAGTGTTGACACGCAGATGCGTGCCATTAACATCTGTTTGATGGCGCCAATTACCGGTCAACCCACACAGGTATTTATAGCAGGCTCTAGGTTTAGTCAGATCCTATTCACCCAGCGAAGCGGCACGGGCGGCCGCAAACGTAGGTGTCCCCCCTGCTAGGCCCCACTCCTCATTTTCACGTGATTTACCCTTTGTTATTCCTTATTTATGTTGCCATTGCTTGTCTCATTTTGATTGTGTTATAATTTTCATTGATTGGGTTTGATTGTTATCCCTGTTTGCTGATTCACAGGTGTCCATGACCATGCTTGTTGGCTTACTATTCATCCCCTTTTTTTTGCACGTAGTCATTTTTACCCTACACTGTTAAAGGGTTACTAGATACTTATTGTTGTCAGTTTCACATGGTGTGTATTATGGTTTTATTCATGCACTGTCACTTTATTTGTATATATTGATTAGTCTATTGTATAGGGGTATATTGTGCCGGCACAATAGATTGTTTATTATTAGGGGTTTGTATACGTGTTGATATTAGGAGTTATCCCAGGAATTTTTATGCTGTGATATTCAGCACTGGATGAAATTTTGGGGGCTAAGCAGTGTTTTTAAAGTGTTAGTCATGTCTTGTATGTATTGTATGTCATGCACTGTATGTTTCATGTTGATTCTTAAATAAATGATATTGCTTTAATTTGATTATTGTTTGGTGCTCCTGTCCTTTAGACCCATGGGATATTTCCCATGAGCCTAATTTTGTCTTGGTACTTTTACTGTTACAGTGTACCACAGTTTCATTATAATATGTGGTGCACCACTTTGGTTTATTACTGATCTGATGATAGACACACACTTGCTGTCATGTTTTCCAGCTGTATTTGCATTGGGGCCCAGTGGCTAAGGTCAGGTGGATTACAGACAGCCAAATTACCTTGCATTTCTGCATTGTATAATTAAATATTCTAGAGCTTGACCAGGATACAAAGCAAACAGGAAGTGCACAACTGCACTGCCTGATTTATTCTGTGCATACTTGCATGCATGTTGAAGAAAGGAGCATACATTGGAACATGCACACCCGTACAGTACTGTACCTTTGTGAGTATATTTTTTACTCTTGCTTGATGTATAATAGTTTTGCATTATGTATTTAAAACCACCGTGCTTTACTCGAGAATTAATTGCAAGCCCATCAGGTTGTTAAAGCAATGCAGCACCGACTTTTCGAGTTTTTTCATTAAACCTCATTGGAACACTGAAGCTTACAAGCACTGGCCCTGGCCCATACTGGGAAGCCATATGAATCCAGTTAGCGAGATGTGAAGATGAAGGGAGCACTAAGGAGAAAACCTATTGGCTCACTAAGGAGTTTATAAGAGACATTGGATGTCTTATTGGAAGCTCGACATTGACTTTTGGACAAATCTTGTTATTGTTCGTGTCATGGAGCCTCCTGCTATTATCATTATCAAAATCTATAATTGTTATATGTATTTTAATTGATTTTATAAGAACATTTTAGTGTGGTCTTATCAATATATTTTATATTCTAGCACATTTCCCAGCTGACAGAATGGCATCTATCCTCAAGCCCACCCCCCAAGATGGACAGGATTGGAAGATCCCATAGAGAGGATGGGGGACCTCAGCTACCACATCAAAAAGCACTAGACCCTGACTAATAAGGAAAAGGTTTTATACTGAGAAAAGGGACTTTACTGCAACCATAATTACAAGGACCCTCGTGGACTTTTCTACTAAGGGATCCTCACAGAAAATCTGATGCTGAAAAGCTGAATGCTGAGGTCCATGCACAGGAAGTACATAATTGTTAATGGAATCAGAATGAACTTAGGAACACTCACAATTCACTCCTAGGTTTCAAAGATTTCGGAGAGAATTTTGGTGAAAACCCCTGCAGCCTGGGCCCTAATGAGCTACTGATAGGTAGGAATCGTTAAGACATGGAGCCAAGCATTCCTGATGTCCAGTGAGGAAAGTACTGACCTTTGCTCATCCAAGTGTTGAGTGTGCAAATGTAAAATGCTTAGTGTCTCATGGGCATATCTACAGTAAAAGCTCACATTCTGATACAGGGTCTAGCACTATCATTATAAGGCAATTCAGGTAGCTTTTCACCCCAAAAACAAAAAATATGGTCCACCTTTCTGATTCAAGCTAATATAAAAGGTAACTTAGGTGGAACTGGACTGCTGACACAAAACACAAATGACCGTTGACTTATTTGATATAGTCCTTCAACTCTTGAAAAGCTGCACCGGGCTGAATTATAAGCAAGGTGCAAGGGGTGTGCATCCCTAGGCCTCCACAATTTGCTTTATGTAGGAAGCCTCCATTACTTGCTCATTGTGGTCATCGTGAGGCCAAGGCAGAAAAGATGCCAGTTGTGGCATGCGTGTATCAGTAAAACTATAAACATCAGACATGCAGTAAGGGTAGCACAGGGATCTTGCTTACATCCCCAGAAGCATCTCCCCTCTATAAAGGGGGACACAGACACAATCTACTAGTGCCTCATCAGCCAGACTTAGCAGGCCGGAGCAGCAGTGGCAAGGATTGCCCTCTCCCTCCTACTTCTTCCTCCAGCCATGCTCCAGTGACACCCATGAGCTGTGCTGGGTGCCACCCTGCTGTGATAGAAATTCCTCCTCCCCCTCCTGACCCTGTAAGACATGTGTGCACTGCTCTGACACCTGGAAAAATGGGCTTTCCTCCTCTGCTTCTTCCTGTGCCACCATCACATCCTCCGTCATGACCTGAAGGTTTTTTTTCTAGCTGGCAAAGGATGGGGATCGTAGCACTGACCATATTCGTGGTGTACTGCAAGCACTGGAGCATGGCACAAATGTCCATCATGAAGGCCCACTCATGTGCCAGGCAGGGCATGTGTGTCACCGAGGCTTGGCCCAAGGCTGCTACAAGGTTACGTCCATTGTCACACACCACCTTGCCGGGCTCCAGGTGCAGTGGCAGCAACCACTTATCTGTCTGCTCCTGGATGCCAGTCCAGAGCTCCTGGGTGGTGTGCGGTCTTTCGCCCATTCGCAATTTCAGTATTGCCTGTTGTCATTTCCCCATGGCTGGGCTCAAAATGACGATGTAGGCTGACTGGATGGGGAGGAAGGAAAGGAGGAAGCAGAGTAGGAGGGGGAGGCAACAGAAGGCACCAAGTGATATTCCGCAATCCTGGGTAGTGCAAGATTTTCTGCCACACAGTCCCAGCCACCACTACATTAACCCAGTAGGCAGTAGTCAGAGAGATGTAAAGAGATGTAAAGTCCCTGGCTATGCTTACTTGTCCACGTGTCAGTGGTGATGTGGACACTGGAACTAATAGCATTGTGCAGTGCACACCTTTTTTTCTCCATGGCCTGTTGAGAAAAGTAGTGGCGACTGGGAAAGGCGTATTGTGGGACAGCCACCACCATCAGATCTTTAAAACTGTCCGTCTTCACCAGGCAGAATGGGAGCATTTCAAAGGCCAGCAATTTGGAAATGCCCACATTCAGGTCCAGGGTTCATGGTAACATGGGCTCAACGTCTGCTTTTTCTCCAGTGTTTTAAAGTATTGGCTTCCCTGAGATGGTGTGTGCTGTTCGTGGTCTCATATCCTCCCCTTGGGGGGAGGCAGGTGGCCTTGTCGTTGGGGAGGTGGTAGTAGAGGATAAGACAACTGAAGCACAAGAGGGAGCCTCAGGTGTTTGCATGTTTTTTAAGTGTTTCTGTGACTGCAGCTCATGTCTGGATTGCACCTGCCTGGATGTAGACATGGTACAGGGATTATTAGAGCATTTTCCTCGCTTCAGAGACTGGTGGCACAGCATGCAAATGACCCGTGTCTTGTCGTCTGTGCACTGCTTAAAAAAATGCCACGCTGGGGACATCCTTTGAGACAGCTTGGCGTACTCAATCTCTAGGTGTGGTGGGCAGTAGCAGCAATGGGCTGACCACTAAGGATTTGCACCCTTCTCCCTCTTTTACTGGCTGCCTGGGGTGCGTGACCACCACCTCTTCCTCCAAACTCCACAGCCTCCACATTGCAGAAAGCCATAGAAATCAGCACTAGGGTTTCATCATCATCGTAGGTGTCCTGGGATGATCCGCTGGCCATGTCCTGTTGGTCAAGTTGTCCCCTCTGGGAACCTTAGGTCTGCAACTGGGACAGGGCAGGTGGATAGCCCATGAGCCTGAAATATGTATTTGTAACAGAGATATTTGTGCCTTTTTTGCAAGACAGTTCCAGGCCAATAATCTGGGGCCAGCTGTTAATACTGAAATATGCATCAAATTAAACTTTTCATGGTGGTTTTGAGAGAAATTAACATCTGTATGTTATCTAGTAGTCACTTCCGTTTAGTGTCTAAGTCTTCATTTCATTTAAGTATTATGCTAGTTGCTGTAATACTTTATTAAGCATTTAAAATCACAAGCTTACCTCAGTGGATTACAAAAAATTAGTAGATATCAAATAATGTTATTCTGGGGTGTTGGTTTATACCATCAGTACAAAGAGGAAACCTATTTGGGTTACACAAATTTCTAGGCATAGTGGACCACAGTTACAGTGTAATGTGAAAGTTATGGATCCCCCAACACAAACTTTTACGACACAAAACAGATCCATAACAATAATAATGGATTTAAGCTCCTGTGCCTACAGCACACTCCCTTGCCAACCCCAATTTGCATTTTGTCAAATATTATGCAAAATGTTGTTCTTTAATTAGAACCACATTAGAAATCAAGCTGTCAAACCAAACTAGTAACAGAAAATGAGAGAGAGGGATTAGTATACTTTTGTGATGACGTTGGGGATGGCCATTCAAAACAGTGGTCCCCAGTGAGTGGAGGTGAGACGTGAATAATAGTGATGAGCGAGTAGTATTCGACCGAGCCGGTATTCGATCGAATACTACGCTGTTCGTCATACTCGATTTCGATCGAGTACAGCGGCGATGGCGCACTCACAATTCGTTTCCCCTCCCACCTTCCCTGGCGCGTTTTTTACACCAATCACCATGCAGGGGGGGTGGGACAGGTCCTGGGAGGACGCTGGCATCGCGAAAACGGCGTCTACACGCATTGGCTGGAAAAACCATGTGACTTCGAATATACAAAACTCAGCACTTCCTCTTCGTCAGCATTAGCAGCTTGAACTTAGTGAGGGACAGACGCTCACAGCAGGGAAAGACAGGCTGTCGCTGGCAGGGCCCCAGAAGCTCGGAATATCGCATTTACCACCATCTATACCAGCTACCAGAAGACAAGAGAGTCATTAAGAGCCCTTATTAGGGCTACTACGCTGAACGGTATATGGCTCATATGTAGGCAGGCAGGGCCCCAGAAGCTCAGAATATCGCTTTTACCACCATATATACCAGCTACCAGAAGACAAGAGAGTCCTTAAGAGCCCTTATTAGGGCTACTACGCTGAACAGTATATAGCTCATATCCTATGTAGGCAGGCAGGGCCCCAGAAGCTCAGAATATAGCTTTTACCACCATATATACCAGCTACCAGAAGACAAGAGAGTCCTTAAGAGCCCTTATTAGGGCTACTACGCTGAACAGTATATAGCTCATATCCTATGTAGGCAGGCAGGGCCCCAGAAGCTCAGAATATAGCTTTTACCACCATATATACCAGCTACCAGAAGACAAGAGAGTCCTTAAGAGCCCTTATTAGGGCTACTACGCTGAACAGTATATAGCTCATATCCTATGTAGGCAGGCAGGGCCCCAGAAGCTCAGAATATAGCTTTTACCACCATATATACCAGCTACCAGAAGACAAGAGAGTCCTTAAGAGCCCTTATTAGGGCTACTACGCTGAACAGTATATAGCTCATATTCTATGTAGTCAGGCAGGGCCCCAGAAGCTCAGAATATAGCTTTTACCACCATATATACCAGCTACCAGAAGACAAGAGAGTCATTAAGAGCCCTTATTAGGGCTACTACGCTGAACAGTATATAGCTCATATTCTATGTAGTCAGGCAGGGCCCCAGAAGCTCAGAATATAGCTTTTACCACCATATATACCAGCTACCAGAAGACAAGAGAGTCCTTAAGAGCCCTTATTAGGGCTACTACGCTGAACAGTATATAGCTCATATCCTATGTAGGCAGGCAGGGCCCCAGAAGCTCAGAATATAGCTTTTACCACCATATATACCAGCTACCAGAAGACAAGAGAGTCCTTAAGAGCCCTTATTAGGGCTACTACGCTGAACAGTATATAGCTCATATTCTATGTAGTCAGGCAGGGCCCCAGAAGCTCAGAATATAGCTTTTACCACCATATATACCAGCTACCAGAAGACAAGAGAGTCCTTAAGAGCCCTTATTAGGGCTACTACGCTGAACAGTATATAGCTCATATGTAGGCAGGCAGGGCCCCAGAAGCTCAGAATATAGCTTTTACCACCATATATACCAGCTACCAGAAGACAAGAGAGTCCTTAAGAGCCCTTATTAGGGCTACTACGCTGAACAGTATATAGCTCATATCCTATGTAGGCAGGCAGGGCCCCAGAAGCTCAGAATATAGCTTTTACCACCATATATACCAGCTACCAGAAGACAAGAGAGTCCTTAAGAGCCCTTATTAGGGCTACTACGCTGAACAGCATATAGCTCATATTCTATGTAGTCAGGCAGGGCCCCAGAAGCTCAGAATATAGCTTTTACCACCATATATACCAGCTACCAGAAGACAAGAGAGTCCTTAAGAGCCCTTATTAGGGCTACTACGCTGAACAGTATATAGCTCATATTCTATGTAGTCAGGCAGGGCCCCAGAAGCTCAGAATATAGCTTTTACCACCATATATACCAGCTACCAGAAGACAAGAGAGTCCTTAAGAGCCCTTATTAGGGCTACTACGCTGAACAGTATATAGCTCATATCCTATGTAGGCAGGCAGGGCCCCAGAAGCTCAGAATATAGCTTTTACCACCATATATACCAGCTACCAGAAGACAAGAGAGTCCTTAAGAGCCCTTATTAGGGCTACTACGCTGAACAGTATATAGCTCATATTCTATGTAGTCAGGCAGGGCCCCAGAAGCTCAGAATATAGCTTTTACCACCATATATACCAGCTACCAGAAGACAAGAGAGTCATTAAGAGCCCTTATTAGGGCTACTGCGCTGAACAGTATATAGCTCATATCCTATGTAGGCAGGCAGGGCCCCAGAAGCTCAGAATATAGCTTTTACCACCATATATACCAGCTACCAGAAGACAAGAGAGTCCTTAAGAGCCCTTATTAGGGCTACTACGCTGAACAGTATATAGCTCATATTCTATGTAGTCAGGCAGGGCCCCAGAAGCTCAGAATATAGCTTTTACCACCATATATACCAGCTACCAGAAGACAAGAGAGTCCTTAAGAGCCCTTATTAGGGCTACTATGCTGAACAGTATATAGCTCATATGTAGGCAGGCAGGGCCCCAGAAGCTCAGAATATAGCTTTTACCACCATATATACCAGCTACCAGAAGACAAGAGAGTCCTTAAGAGCCCTTATTAGGGCTACTACGCTGAACAGTATCTAGCTCATATCCTATGTAGGCAGGCAGGGCCCCAGAAGCTCAGAATATAGCTTTTACCACCATATATACCAGCTACCAGAAGACAAGAGAGTCCTTAAGAGCCCTTATTAGGGCTACTACGCTGAACAGTATATATTTCATATTCTATGTAGTCAGGCAGGGCCCCAGAAGCTCAGAATATAGCTTTTACCACCATATATACCAGCTACCAGAAGACAAGAGAGTCCTTAAGAGCCCTTATTAGGGCTACTACGCTGAACAGTATATAGCTCATATTCTATGTAGTCAGGCAGGGCCCCAGAAGCTCAGAATATAGCTTTTACCACCATATATACCAGCTACCAGAAGACAAGAGAGTCCTTAAGAGCCCTTATTAGGGCTACTACGCTGAACAGTATATAGCTCATATCCTATGTAGGCAGGCAGGGCCCCAGAAGCTCAGAATATAGATTTTACCACCATATATACCAGCTACCAGAAGACAAGAGAGTCCTTAAGAGCCCTTATTAGGGCTACTACGCTGAACAGTATATAGCTCATATTCTATGTAGTCAGGCAGGGCCCCAGAAGCTCAGAATATAGCTTTTACCACCATATATACCAGCTACCAGAAGACAAGAGAGTCATTAAGAGCCCTTATTAGGGCTACTATGCTGAACAGTATATAGCTCATATGTAGGCAGGCAGGGCCCCAGAAGCTCAGAATATAGCTTTTACCACCATATATACCAGCTACCAGAAGACAAGAGAGTCCTTAAGAGCCCTTATTAGGGCTACTACGCTGAACAGTATATAGCTCATATCCTATGTAGGCAGGCAGGGCCCCAGAAGCTCAGAATATAGCTTTTACCACCATATATACCAGCTACCAGAAGACAAGAGAGTCCTTAAGAGCCCTTATTAGGGCTACTACGCTGAACAGTATATAGCTCATATTCTATGTAGTCAGGCAGGGCCCCAGAAGCTCAGAATATAGCTTTTACCACCATATATACCAGCTACCAGAAGACAAGAGAGTCCTTAAGAGCCCTTATTAGGGCTACTACGCTGAACAGTATATAGCTCATATCCTATGTAGGCAGGCAGGGCCCCAGAAGCTCAGAATATAGCTTTTACCACCATATATGCCAGCTACCAGAAGACAAGAGAGTCCTTAAGAGCCCTTATTAGGGCTACTACGCTGAACAGCATATAGCTCATATTCTATGTAGTCAGGCAGGGCCCCAGAAGCTCAGAATATAGCTTTTACCACCATATATACCAGCTACCAGAAGACAAGAGAGTCCTTAAGAGCCCTTATTAGGGCTACTACGCTGAACAGTATATAGCTCATATTCTATGTAGTCAGGCAGGGCCCCAGAAGCTCAGAATATAGCTTTTACCACCATATATACCAGCTACCAGAAGACAAGAGAGTCCTTAAGAGCCCTTATTAGGGCTACTACGCTGAACAGTATATAGCTCATATCCTATGTAGGCAGGCAGGGCCCCAGAAGCTCAGAATATAGCTTTTACCACCATATATACCAGCTACCAGAAGACAAGAGAGTCCTTAAGAGCCCTTATTAGGGCTACTACGCTGAACAGTATATAGCTCATATTCTATGTAGTCAGGCAGGGCCCCAGAAGCTCAGAATATAGCTTTTACCACCATATATACCAGCTACCAGAAGACAAGAGAGTCCTTAAGAGCCCTTATTAGGGCTACTACGCTGAACAGTATATAGCTCATATGTAGGCAGGCAGGGCCCCAGAAGCTCAGAATATAGCTTTTACCACCATATATACCAGCTACCAGAAGACAAGAGAGTCCTTAAGAGCCCTAATTAGGGCTACTACGCTGAACAGTATATAGCTCATATTCTATGTAGTCAGGCAGGGCCCCAGAAGCTCAGAATATAGCTTTTACCACCATATATACCAGCTACCAGAAGACAAGAGAGTCATTAAGAGCCCTTATTAGGGCTACTATGCTGAACAGTATATAGCTCATATGTAGGCAGGCAGGGCCCCAGAAGCTCAGAATATAGCTTTTACCACCATATATACCAGCTACCAGAAGACAAGAGAGTCCTTAAGAGCCCTTATTAGGGCTCCTACGCTGAACAGTATATAGCTCATATTCTATGTAGTCAGGCAGGGCCCCAGAAGCTCAGAATATAGCTTTTACCACCATATATACCAGCTACCAGAAGACAAGAGAGTCCTTAAGAGCCCTTATTAGGGCTACTATGCTGAACAGTATATAGCTCATATGTAGGCAGGCAGGGCCCCAGAAGCTCAGAATATAGCTTTTACCACCATATATACCAGCTACCAGAAGACAAGAGAGTCCTTAAGAGCCCTTATTAGGGCTACTACGCTGAACAGTATATAGCTCATATCCTATGTAGGCAGGCAGGGCCCCAGAAGCTCAGAATATAGCTTTTACCACCATATATACCAGCTACCAGAAGACAAGAGAGTCCTTAAGAGCCCTTATTAGGGCTACTACGCTGAACAGTATATAGCTCATATCCTATGTAGGCAGGCAGGGCCCCAGAAGCTCAGAATATAGCTTTTACCACCATATATACCAGCTACCAGAAGACAAGAGAGTCCTTAAGAGCCCTTATTAGGGCTACTACGCTGAACAGTATATAGCTCATATTCTATGTAGTCAGGCAGGGCCCCAGAAGCTCAGAATATAGCTTTTACCACCATATATACCAGCTACCAGAAGACAAGAGAGTCATTGAGAGCCCTTATTAGGGCTACTATGCTGAACAGTATATAGCTCATATTCTATGTAGTCAGGCAGGGCCCCAGAAGCTCAGAATATCGCATTTACCACCATATATACCAGCTACCAGAAGACAAGAGAGTCATTGAGAGCCCTTATTAGGGCTACTATGCTGAACAGTATATAGCTCATATGTAGGCAGGCAGGGCCCCAGAAGCTCAGAATATCGCTTTTACCACCATATATACCAGCTACCAGAAGACAAGAGAGTCATTGAGAGCCCTCATTAGGGCTGCTATGTTTTAAAAATTGTGTGGAGGCCCAAGAGCTGAGACCTTTTAAAAATTGTGTGGAGGCCCAAGAGCTGACACCTCTCAAACATTGTGTGGAGTCCCACGAGCTGAGACCTCTTAAAAATTGTGTGGAGGCCCAAGAGCTGAGACCTTTTAAAAATTGTGTGGAGGCCCAAGAGCTGAGACCTTTTAAAAATTGTGTGGAGGCCCAAGAGCTGAGACCTCTCAAACATTGTGTGGAGTCCCACGAGCTGAGACCTCTTAAAAATTGTGTGGAGGCCCAAGAGCTGAGACCTCTTAAAAATTGTGTGGAGGCCCAAGAGCTGAGACCTTTTAAAAATTGTGTGGAGGCCCAAGAGTTGAGACTAGGGATGAGCGAATCGATCCGGACGAACCCGGATTCGATCCGAATTTCAGGAAAAATTCGATTCGGATCGAATCCGAATTTCCCCGCGATTCGATCGCTCGAAGTTTTCCTTTAACATCCATTCATTTACATTACAGGCATTCTAAGATGCCGGACGGGACATGTCCAGACATGTAAGCTGGGGCAGTGTATGCTGGGACAGTCACATGCAGCCTATCAGCAGCCAGCAAGCCCGGTGACGTCACAGCTGTATTTAAGGCCGGCCATCTTGCTTTCCAGCCTCATTTCTCTATTACATTCGTGAGAGACAGAACGCTGTGTAGCTGAGGGAGAGACAGTTAGACAGTTAGACAGGCAGGGACAGACAGGGACAGGCTGGAGACAGGCAGGAGACAGACAGGAGACAGACAGAAAGTCAGCGGAAAACAGGGAAAGGAATGGAAAATCGGAGGCTGTCAGTTTTTTTTTTTTTTTCATCCAGCCTGACAGTCAGGCTTTGTTAGCGTTTTCAGGCTGCTTATACTAACTAACTGTGCATATATACTGAACTGATCTTAAGTCTGCTGTGAGGCATCCCATTCTGTGACTAAAGCAGCCTCTGTTTAAGACCATATAAGCATTTGCTCTTATCATATTTGAAATTAGCCTGATAAAGACACTTTTGCTGGGCATAGCACTACTTGTCCCTGCCAGGGCATCCCATTCTGTGACTAAAGCAGCCTCTGTTTAAGACCATATAAGCATTTGCTCTTATTATATTTGAAATTAGCCTGATAAAGACACTTTTGCTGGGCATAGTACTACTGGATCTTTTTTGGGGGCATCCCATTCTGTGACTAAAGCAGCCTCTGTTTAACCCTTCTATTGCCAGCCACGTAAATTTTACGTGGCTGCCTCTCCAACCGTTAAACGCCAGCCACGTAAAATTTACGTGCCTGACTTTCCCCATAAATAAAATAGTATAAAAAGATATCACTTACCTGACCCCTTGTTTGATTCATCCGGGTCTCCTCTTCAGCCAGAGGGGCTCCGATCGGCGATTGGGGGTCCTCCGGCTGCAGGGGAGGGCCCGGAATAGGGTGCCCCCCCCCCCCGTTTCAGCAGCCGCCGGCATTTGCCTGCAAAAAAAAAAAAAAAAAAAAATGACATTTACTCACCTCCGCTCCCGCCGGCTCCCGCCGCCTCTCCTCTTCATGGGGGGGGGCTCCGATCACCCCCCCCGGGTCTTCCGTCTTCTGGAGGAGGGCATAACAGCCCTCCTCCCTTTACCTCCTTCGATGGCGGCCGCCATCTTGGATTCTGGCCCCGCCCCTCCGGGGGCGGGGCCGATGACGTCACCGCCGGGTGTCATCGGGGCACCCGGCAGTTCAGCCTTCAGATGCCGGTGACGGCTGGACAGAGGAGGAGGGAGGTAGGCGATCCTCCGATCGCCTGCCTCCCCCCTCCTCTGCCCAGCCGTCACTGACAGCAGATCGCCGCGGGACACAGGAAATGAAGATCGGAGGTGAGTAAAGTAAAAAAAGTTTTTTTTTTTTTAATAAAGTGTTTTAAAAAAAAAGTGTCTTGTCTTTTTTTTTACTTTAACCCTTTGTGAACTGGTAAGGGGTCCATGTGACCCCTTATACCAGTTCACAGGGCTCGGGGGTCTGGCAAGTCACCTGCGCTAGCGGGTGGCTTGCCATTAACCCCTGGCCCCCCAAATTACCTGCCTCCCCAAAGCCCAGGGGGGGGCAGAAGAGCCGTGGCCCTAGGCTATGGCTGCTTGTAGCCGCAGGGCCAGGGGCCACTAAAGCTGGCCCCTGCGCCCTGTTCTACAAGCCCCCATAGCTGGTCACAGGCTGGTTACGCTGGGTAGGGGGGACCTCACGCCATTTTTTTTTTGGATTTTTAAGGGTTTTAACCCTTAAAAATCCAAAAAAAAAATGGGGTCCCCCTCCCTTCGAGGGGGGACCCTATGTCATTTTTTTTTTTAAATTACCCCTTTCTTACCTGTAACCCAGTAGGTATAAAAGGCTTCCAGCAGCAGCAGGAGAGCAGAAGCCTAAGTGATCAGCGTGGGACACATGGATGGATCGGAGGTAAGTATTAAAAAAAAATATTAAAAAACATTTATTTTTTTTTAATAAAAATATTTTTAAATAAGTGTGTCTGTGTGTTTTTTTTACTTTTAACCCTTTGTGAACTGGTAAGGGGTCCATGTGACCCCTTATACCAGTTCACAGGGCTCGGGGGTCTGGCAAGTCACCTGCGCTAGCGGGTGGCTTGCCATTAACCCAGAGACCCCCCATTACCTGCCTCCCAAAAAAACCTTAAAATTCCCCCAAGAAATGGTGGACCCCCCCCCCCCCCGTGAAGGGGGACCCCACACCAATTTTTTTTTATTTAACCCTTTATTATGTGGATAGTAGTTGTATTTTATTTGTAAATGTTATAAAGTGCTCTTTTCAGTTTATGGGATCACCTGGACAGGAACGGGGGGCTACCGATGCATATGTGGTATCATTGTAATCGGGAGAAATGGGGCTTTCACATGCAATATGGTTTTCTTTAATAAAATAAATGTTTTTGTTTAAAATAAAGGAGACAATTTAAAAAATATATATTTTTTTAATTTTTTAATTTTTTAATTTTTTAAAAAATATTTAAAAAAGTAGAAAAAATACAAACAAGACATTTCATGTTAAAGCCTAAACTCTGCCACAAAAAGAAAATATGCAATTTTCTTGGAAATTCCTGCAAAAATCACAGTTAAACATCACGCAAAATGGTGAAAAATATCCTGTCAGGAGAGGGTGACAAAATCTCAAGTAGACTGGCAGTCAAAAGGTTACAGGTACCTATGCATGTTGGGTATTGTTCTGCTCGGGGGACCTTGCGCTTTCAGATTTAGCTTGTTTTTTCTTATTTGCATATTGATATTTTAAGAAAAGGTGTTTTTTATTCTGCTTTTTTATACATTTTTTTGTAAAACCCTGTGCAACCTAAGAATTCTTCGAGATATTACTTCCAGAAAGATGAGCCCACTACAACAAGCTGGGTACGCTTAGAAAGCTTAACATGTGTACTTTCAGGGAATATATGGTTTATGGGGGATATTCCAAATGTAAAGGGTTGTTTTGGTAGAAAAAGCACAAGGTGCGCACTTTGTCTGCAGAGCTAAAAATCTGAAGTAAAACTACCGCTATGCGCATGCTTTACTTTGGTGTGTTTGGCAACTCTTTCCTTGACAGAACCTATGCATGTTGGGTATCGTTCTGTTCGGGGGATGTTGCTTTTTCAGATTTTCTGTTTTTTTCTGGTTTGCATATAGGTTTTTTTTAGGAAAATGTGGTTTTGATTCTGCTTTTTTATTCATTTTTAGGGAAACTCTGTGCAACCTAAGAATTCTTCGAGATATTGCTTCCAGAAAGATGAGCCCACTACAACAAGCTGGGTACGCTTAGAAAGCTTAACATGTGTACTTTCAGGGAATATATGGTTTATGGGGGATATTCCAAATGTAAAGGGTTGTTTTGGTAGAAAAAGCACAAGGTGCGCACTTTGTCTGCAGAGCTGAAAATCTGAAGTAAAACTACCGCTATGCGCATGCTTTACTTTGGGGTGTTTGGCAACTCTTTCTTTGACAGAACCTATGCATGTTGGGTATCGTTCTGTTCAGGGGATGTTGCTTTTTCAGATTTTCTGTTTTTTTCTGGTTTGCATATAGGTTTTTTTAGGAAAATGTGGTTTTGATTCTGCTTTTTTATTCATTTTTAGGGAAACCCTGTGCAACCTAAGAATTCTTCGAGATATTACTTCCAGAAAGATGAGCCCACTACAACAAGCTGGGTACGCTTAGAAATCTTAACATGTGTACTTTCAGGGAATATATGGTTTATGGGGGATATTCCAAATGTAAAGGGTTGTTTTGGTAGAAAAAGCACAAGGTGCGCAATTTGTCTGCAGAGCTGAAAATCTGAAGTAAAACTACCGCTATGCGCATGCTTTACTTTGGGGTGTTTGGCAACTCTTTCCTTGACAGAACCTATGCATGTTGGGTATCGTTCTGTTCAGGGGATGTTGCTTTTTCAGATTTTCTGTTTTTTTCTGGTTTGCATATAGGTTTTTTTAGGAAAATGTGGCTTTGATTCTGCTTTTTTATCCTTTTTTTTAGGGAAACTCTTTGCAACCAAAGAATCCACTGAGGGATTACTTTCAGAAAACTATGGCCACATCAACAAGCCTGGTACGCCTAGAAAGCCTGAGGTGTGTACTTCCAGAGAATATATAGTTTGTTGGGGGTATTTCAAATGTAAAGGGTTGTTTTTCTTGAAAAACTGCAAGGTGCGCATATTGCATAGCATAGTTGTATTTTATCAGAAAATCCCCTAAAGCGTTGTTTCAATTTGGGGGAGTCTCCTGGGCAGGAAAGGGTGTCTACCTATACACATGTGGTACCGCTGTAACCGGGAGAAATTGGGGTTTCACACGCAATAAGATTTTATTGACAAACTTACATTTTTTATTACAAAAAAACACTACAAATTGTAAAAAATAGTTTTTTTTTTATTTTTTTGCACAATTTTCACCCAAAAATATTGAGAATACACTTAGAAAATGACAAACAAGACATTTCATGTTAAAGCCCAGGCTCCGCTGAAAAAAACAGTATATCACTTTCCTGGGAAATCCCTGGAAATCCCTTCAAAAATCACAGTTGAACATGGGGAGCGCAAAATAGGGCAAAATAATCTGGCAACAAAGGGTGACAAAATCTCAAGGTAGGCTGGCAGTTAAAGGGTTAAGACCATATAAGCATTTGCTCTTATCATATTTGAAATTAGCCTGATAAAGACACTTTTACTGGGCATAGTACTACTGGATCTTTTTTGGGGGCATCCCATTCTGTGACTAAAGCAGCCTCTGTTTAAGACCATATAAGCATTTGCTCTTATCATATTTGAAATTAGCCTGATAAAGACACTTTTGCTGGGCATAGTACTACTGGATCTTTTTTGGGGGCATCCCATTCTGTGACTAAAGCAGCCTCTGTTTAAGACCATATAAGCATTTGCTCTTATCATATTTGAAATTAGCCTGATAAAGACACTTTTGCTGGGCATAGTACTACTGGATCTTTTTTGGGGGCATCCCATTCTGTGACTAAAGCAGCCTCTGTTTAAGACCATATAAGCATTTGCTCTTATCATATTTGAAATTAGCCTGATAAAGACACTTTTGCTGGGCATAGCACTACTTGTCCCTGCCAGGGCATCCCATTCTGTGACTAAAGCAGCCTCTGTTTAAGACCATATAAGCATTTGCTCTTATTATATTTGAAATTAGCCTGATAAAGACACTTTTGCTGGGCATAGTACTACTGGATCTTTTTTGGGGGCATCCCATTCTGTGACTAAAGCAGCCTCTGTTTAAGACCATATAAGCATTTGCTCTTATCATATTTGAAATTAGCCTGATAAAGACACTTTTGCTGGGCATAGCACTACTTGTCCCTGCCAGGGCATCCCATTCTGTGACTAAAGCAGCCTCTGTTTAAGACCATATAAGCATTTGCTCTTATTATATTTGAAATTAGCCTGATAAAGACACTTTTGCTGGGCATAGTACTACTGGATCTTTTTTGGGGGCATCCCATTCTGTGACTAAAGCAGCCTCTGTTTAAGACCATATAAGCATTTGCTCTTATCATATTTGAAATTAGCCTGATAAAGACACTTTTGCTGGGCATAGTACTACTGGATCTTTTTTGGGGGCATCCCATTCTGTGACTAAAGCAGCCTCTGTTTAAGACCATATAAGCATTTGCTCTTATCATATTTGAAATTAGCCTGATAAAGACACTTTTGCTGGGCATAGTACTACTGGATCTTTTTTGGGGGCATCCCATTCTGTGACTAAAGCAGCCTCTGTTTAAGACCATATAAGCATTTGCTCTTATCATATTTGAAATTAGCCTGATAAAGACACTTTTGCTGGGCATAGTACTACTGGATCTTTTTTGGGGGCATCCCATTCTGTGACTAAAGCAGCCTCTGTTTAAGACCATATAAGCATTTGCTCTTATCATATTTGAAATTAGCCTGATAAAGACACTTTTGCTGGGCATAGCACTACTTGTCCCTGCCAGGGCATCCCATCCTGTGACTAAAGCAGCCTCTGTTTAAGACCATATAAGCATTTGCTCTTATTATATTTGAAATTAGCCTGATAAAGACACTTTTGCTGGGCATAGTACTGTTGGATCTTTTTTGGGGGCATCCCATTCTGTGACTAAAGCAGCCTCTGTTTAAGACCATATAAGCATTTGCTCTTATCATATTTGAAATTAGCCTGATAAAGACACTTTTGCTGGGCATAGTACTACTGGATCTTTTTTGGGGGCATCCCATTCTGTGACTAAAGCAGCCTCTGTTTAAGACCATATAAGCATTTGCTCTTATCATATTTGAAATTAGCCTGATAAAGACACTTTTGCTGGGCATAGTACTACTGGATCTTTTTTGGGGGCATCCCATTCTGTGACTAAAGCAGCCTCTGTTTAAGACCATATAAGCATTTGCTCTTATCATATTTGAAATTAGCCTGATAAAGACACTTTTGCTGGGCATAGTACTACTGGATCTTTTTTGGGGGCATCCCATTCTGTGACTAAAGCAGCCTCTGTTTAAGACCATATAAGCATTTGCTCTTATCATATTTGAAATTAGCCTGATAAAGACACTTTTGCTGGGCATAGCACTACTTGTCCCTGCCAGGGCATCCCATTCTGTGACTAAAGCAGCCTCTGTTTAAGACCATATAAGCATTTGCTCTTATCATATTTGAAATTAGCCTGATAAAGACACTTTTGCTGGGCATAGTACTACTGGATCTTTTTTGGGGGCATCCCATTCTGTGACTAAAGCAGCCTCTGTTTAAGACCATATAAGCATTTGCTCTTATCATATTTGAAATTAGCCTGATAAAGACACTTTTGCTGGGCATAGTACTACTGGATCTTTTTTGGGGGCATCCCATTCTGTGACTAAAGCAGCCTCTGTTTAAGACCATATAAGCATTTGCTCTTATTATATTTGAAATTAGCCTGATAAAGACACTTTTGCTGGGCATAGCACTACTTGTCCCTGCCAGGGCATCCCATTCTGTGACTAAAGCAGCCTCTGTTTAAGACCATATAAGCATTTGCTCTTATTATATTTGAAATTAGCCTGATAAAGACACTTTTGCTGGGCATAGCACTACTTGTCCCTGCCAGGGCATCCCATTCTGTGACTAAAGCAGCCTCTGTTTAAGACCATATAAGCATTTGCTCTTATTATATTTGAAATTAGCCTGATAAAGACACTTTTGCTGGGCATAGTACTACTGGATCTTTTTTGGGGGCATACCATTCTGTGACTAAAGCAGCCTCTGTTTAAGACCATATAAGCATTTGCTCTTATTATATTTGAAATTAGCCTGATAAAGACACTTTTGCTGGGCATAGCACTACTTGTCCCTGCCAGGGAATCCCATTCTGTGACTAAAGCAGCCTCTGTTTAAGACCATATAAGCATTTGCTCTTATTATATTTGAAATTAGCCTGATAAAGACACTTTTGCTGGGCATAGTACTACTGGATCTTTTTTGGGGGCATCCCATTCTGTGACTAAAGCAGCCTCTGTTTAAGACCATATAAGCATTTGCTCTTATTATATTTGAAATTAGGCCTGATAAAGACACTTTTGCTGGGCATAGCACTACTTGTCCCTGCCAGGGCATCCCATTCTGTGACTAAAGCAGCCTCTGTTTAAGACCATATAAGCATTTGCTCTTATCATATTTGAAATTAGCCTGATAAAGACACTTTTGCTGGGCATAGTACTACTGGATCTTTTTTGGGGGCATCCCATTCTGTGACTAAAGCAGCCTCTGTTTAAGACCATATAAGCATTTGCTCTTATTATATTTGAAATTAGCCTGATAAAGACGCTTTTGCTGGGCATATCACTACTTGTCCCTGCCAGGGCATCCCATTCTGTGACTAAAGCAGCCTCTGTTTAAGACCATATAAGCATTTGCTCTTATTATATTTGAAATTAGGCCTGATAAAGACACTTTTGCTGGGCATAGCACTACTTGTCCCTGCCAGGGCATCCCATTCTGTGACTAAAGCAGCCTCTGTTTAAGACCATATAAGCATTTGCTCTTATTATATTTGAAATTAGCCTGATAAAGACACTTTTGCTGGGCATAGTACTACTGGATCTTTTTTGGGGGCATCCCATTCTGTGACTAAAGCAGCCTCTGTTTAAGACCATATAAGCATTTGCTCTTATTATATTTGAAATTAGCCTGATAAAGACACTTTTGCTGGGCATAGCACTACTTGTCCCTGCCAGGGCATCCCATTCTGTGACTAAAGCAGCCTCTGTTTAAGACCATATAAGCATTTGCTCTTATTATATTTGAAATTAGCCTGACAAAGACACTTTTGCTGGGCATAGTACTACTGGATCTTTTTTGGGGGCATCCCATTCTGTGACTAAAGCAGCCTCTGTTTAAGACCATATAAGCATTTGCTCTTATTATATTTGAAATTAGGCCTGATAAAGACACTTTTGCTGGGCATAGCACTACTTGTCCCTGCCAGGGCATCCCATTCTGTGACTAAAGCAGCCTCTGTTTAAGACCATATAAGCATTTGCTCTTATTATATTTGAAATTAGCCTGATAAAGACACTTTTGCTGGGCATAGTACTACTGGATCTTTTTTGGGGGCATCCCATTCTGTGACTAAAGCAGCCTCTGTTTAAGATCATATAAGCATTTGCTCTTATTATATTTGAAATTAGCCTGATAAAGACACTTTTGCTGGGCATAGCACTACTTGTCCCTGCCAGGGCATCCCATTCTGTGACTAAAGCAGCCTCTGTTTAAGACCATATAAGCATTTGCTCTTATTATATTTGAAATTAGGCCTGATAAAGACACTTTTGCTGGGCATAGCACTACTTGTCCCTGCCAGGGCATCCCATTCTGTGACTAAAGCAGCCTCTGTTTAAGACCATATAAGCATTTGCTCTTATTATATTTGAAATTAGGCCTGATAAAGACACTTTTGCTGGGCATAGCACTACTGGATCTTTTTTGGGGGCATCCCATTCTGTGACTAAAGCAGCCTCTGTTTAAGACCATATAAGCATTTGCTCTTATCATATTTGAAATTAGCCTGATAAAGACACTTTTGCTGGGCATAGTACTACTGGATCTTTTTTGGGGGCATCCCATTCTGTGACTAAAGCAGCCTCTGTTTAAGACCATATAAGCATTTGCTCTTATCATATTTGAAATTAGCCTGATAAAGACACTTTTGCTGGGCATAGTACTACTGGATCTTTTTTGGGGGCATCCCATTCTGTGACTAAAGCAGCCTCTGTTTAAGACCATATAAGCATTTGCTCTTATCATATTTGAAATTAGCCTGATAAAGACACTTTTGCTGGGCATAGCACTACTTGTCCCTGCCAGGGCATCCCATTCTGTGACTAAAGCAGCCTCTGTTTAAGACCATATAAGCATTTGCTCTTATTATATTTGAAATTAGCCTGATAAAGACACTTTTGCTGGGCATAGCAGTACTGGACCCTGCCAGGTGCACTTCTGTTGTGGCATCCCATTCTGTGACTAAAGCAGCCTCTGTTTAAGACCATATAAGCATTTGCTCTTATCATATTTGAAATTAGCCTGATAAAGACACTTTTGCTGGGCATAGCACTACTTGTCCCTGCCAGGGCATCCCATTCTGTGACTAAAGCAGCCTCTGTTTAAGACCATATAAGCATTTGCTCTTATTATATTTGAAATTAGCCTGATAAAGACACTTTTGCTGGGCATAGTACTACTGGATCTTTTTTGGGGGCATCCCATTCTGTGACTAAAGCAGCCTCTGTTTAAGACCATATAAGCATTTGCTCTTATCATATTTGAAATTAGCCTGATAAAGACACTTTTGCTGGGCATAGTACTACTGGATCTTTTTTGGGGGCATCCCATTCTGTGACTAAAGCAGCCTCTGTTTAAGACCATATAAGTATCACGCTCCCGGAACCACAATTTACCACTTGGACAACTCCGGCTCTCTTGGTAAGGACCTCAACCCCCAATCTCCGCAGCCAGCTTCACCTATAGGAGCCCCCGCTTGCCGAGACGCAGAGCACGCCTGCTCGGGATCGGTTGCCCCCAGGACTTAATGGCTCAAAGGTTGAGGTCTTACGGTACAGAGTGCTGGAGAGCCCGCGGCTGGAAGTGGAATCGGGTAGCCGGTATGTGAGCGTATGGTGGGAGTCCAAGGACAGGCAAGGGTCGGCAACAGGAGTGGAGATCACGGATGGTCAAACAAGCGAGGGTCGGCAACAGGAGTGGAGAGCACGGATGGTCAAACAAGCGAGGGTCGGCAACAGGAGTGGAGATCACGGATGGTCAAACAAGCGAGGGTCGGCAACAGGAATGGAGAGCACGGATGGTCAAACAAGCGAGGGTCGGCAACAGGAATGGAGAGCACGGATGGTCAAACAAGCGAGGGTCGGCAACAGGAATGGAGAGCACGGATGGTCAAACAAGCGAGGGTCGGCAACGGGAATCAGGATCAAAATCAGGGATTAACAATGGCTGGGGTCTAGGCGCTATCACAGGCAACCACCAACTGCGGGGAAAAGAGCTTTATAGGGACAGACATAAGAGGGAAGGAATTGTGATTGGAGCACACAGGATCATGATGATGATTGGAGTGCACAACAGGAGGGGGCGTGTCCCCCCACTGAACCCAGGGCTCATTGGCCCTTCAGAAGGAGTAGGGGACGTGCTGGCCAGCTGGGCTCATAGGCCCTTTAACTAAAAAGGGGGCGTGCCCCTTTTTAATTTATTCACCTCCTCCGGCGGCCCCACTGAATGCAGCGCCGCCGGAGGGCATAGAAGGAACGTGCTCGCGCACCCGCGCGAGCACGTGTGCAGATGCCGGACACGCCGGCAGGAGGAGAAGGAGGGGGCGCGCCCGCAGCCGCGCGAGCTGCCGCCCGGCGCGGCCGGCGCCTGGATGGCGGGGCGACGGAGACACCGCTGGAACGCGGCACAGGTAAGCTGATCGTGACACTACCCCCCCCTTCATGAGGGGCCTCCGGACCCTCACCAGGTTTCCCCGGATTGTCACGATGGAACTTTTTAATAAGAACTTTAGCATGCACATCTTTTGCCGCAACCCAACATCTCTCCTCAGGACCGTAACCAACCCAGTCAATTAGATATTGTAAAGAATTACGGAGCTTGCGCGAGTCAAGAATTTTGTTTACTTCATATTCTGGTTCGTTATCTACTAGAATAGGCGGCGATGATGGACGCGGTACATTCTTGGCTGGTTTTAACAGTGACACGTGAAAAGAATTTGGGATTCTCATGGTTTGCGGGAGTTGAACCTTAAAGGACACGTTGCTTAATTTCTGAATAATGGGAAAAGGGCCAATAAACTTGGGCCCTAACTTACTGGACGGTTGCCGCAGAGAAATATTTTTTGTAGAAACCCAAACAAAGTCCCCAATCTGAAGCGCGGGTTCTTGAGACCTGTGGCGATCGGCGAACCTTTTGTATCTAAGAATAGTTTCTTTCAAAGTCTGCTGGACGCGGGTCCAGATGTTCTTCCGCTCTTGGAGCCACTCTTCCAATGCCGGTAAATTGGAAGGGGACCCAGAGAGAGAGGAAGCCCTGGGATTCCTCCCAAGATTGCAGAAAAACGGAGAGACTTTGGTACTTTCACTCGGCGCATTATTGTATGCAAATTCCGCGAAGTCAATATATTCTGACCACTGTTCTTGGGCGTCGGAAATGTAACACCGCAAATACTGTTCTAGACTCTGATTGGTTCTCTCAGTCTGTCCATTGGTTTGAGGATGGTAAGCAGAAGACAAAGATATCTGAATCCCCAAGCGAGAACAGAAGTTCTTCCAAAAACGCGAAGTAAATTGCACACCCCGATCGGAAACTATGTTAGATGGTATGCCATGGATACGGAAAATGTGCGAGATAAATAACCGCGAAAGCTCAGGAGCTGATGGTAGCTTAGATAAAGGAATAAAATGTGCCATCTTACTGAAACGGTCGACGACCACCCAAATCACAGTGTTCCCATGTGAGAGAGGCAAATCTACAATAAAATCCATAGAGATATGAGTCCATGGTTCTTTAGGAATCTCAAGTGGGACTAAACACCCACTAGGAGCCTTGTGAACCCCCTTACTTCGTGCACAAACAGAACATGCGTCGATAAAGGTAGTTATATCACGGCGCATAGTAGGCCACCATACAAGGCGTCGGGCTAAAATGAAAGTTTTACGATTTCCTAGATGTCCAGCAGTTTTGGCATCGTGAAACTCGCGAATTACATCGGAACGCATATGCGGTGGTACAAACTGACATCCTAAAGGTATATCTACAGGGTACTCATTTTGAAATGGTGCCAGTGCATTCGAAAGATCAGGAAGCAAGGCCCCAATCACACATCCCACAGGCAAAATAGGTTCACCCATATCGCCCCGATCCTTACAATCCCCAAACAAGCGGGACAGAGCATCCGCTTTAGAGTTTTTCACTCCTGGCTTAAATGTAATTATAAAATTAAAACGCGAGAAAAATAATGCCCAACGGGCCTGACGAGAGTTCAGTCTCTTAGCTGAGCTAATGTACTCGAGGTTTTTGTGATCAGTATAGACCGTGATCGGATACAATGACCCCTCCAACCAGTGACGCCACTCATCAAAAGCCAGTTTAATCGCCAATAACTCCCTGTTTCCAACATCATAGTTCTGTTCCGCGGTACTAAATTTCCGTGAGAAGTAGGCGCAAGGATGCAAACGATCAGGATGACCAGAGTATTGAGACAACACCGCCCCCACACCCAACTCAGATGCATCTACTTCGATGGTAAAAGGTTTATTAACGTCAGGGTGAACTAAAACTGGCGCCGAAGTAAAAGCCTGTTTTAGAGTCTGGAAGGCCTCATTGACCGAAGATGACCAGTTTACTGTGAAGGCGCCCTTGCGAGTAAGGTTGGTGAGAGGAGCAACAATCTTGGAGAAACCCTTAATAAAGCGTCGATAGAAATTAGCGAAACCTAAAAAACGCTGTAATTCTTTTAAAGTCTTGGGTTGTACCCATTCCCGCACCGCCGAAACTTTCCCCGTATCCATCTCTAACCCCTGGCTAGAGATTATATAACCCAAAAAGGGAACGGTGGTGACCTCAAACATACATTTAGAAATCTTTGCATACAAGTTATTCTCTCTTAGTTTTTGAAGTACCATTTTCACATTCAGTCTATGTTCGGACAAAGACTTAGAGAAAATGAGGATATCATCCAAATAAATTACCATGAACCTGCCCAAATAGTCTCGGAAGACGTCATTAACGAAGTCTTGGAAGACCGCAGGGGCATTACAAAGGCCAAAGGGCATGACTAGATATTCGTAATGACCATCTTTAACATTGAATGCAGTTTTCCACTCATCCCCTTGTCGAATACGAATCAGGTTGTAGGCCCCCTTCAGGTCTAACTTGGAGAACACCCGAGCTCCTACTACTTGATTAAATAAATCCCCAATCAAGGGAAGGGGATACCGGTTTTTAACCGTGATCTTATTCAGGGCTCTGTAGTCTATACAAGGCCTTAAACCACCATCCTTTTTCTCCACAAAAAAGAAGCCAGCCCCCGCGGGTGATGTTGAAGGACGGATGAACCCCTTGCTTAAATTCTCGGAGATGTACTCCTTCATGGCCAGTTCTTCCGGCCGAGTGAGATTATAAACCTTCCCTCTAGGAGGGATGGTCCCAGGGAGCAGGTCAATAGGGCAGTCATAGGGCCTATGAGGGAGAAGGGAATCGGCAGAACGTTCGGAAAAAACATCAGCCCAATCTGCGTAAGGCTGAGGCAATCCCTGTGGCAGCATCTGAAAACTTTTGAGGGCAGTGGAAAAACAATGTGTCTTGCAGTGATTACTCCACCTCACTAAATCCCCAGTCTGCCAGTCTAAAACGGGGTTGTGGAGTTTTAACCAGGGATATCCCAGTACTACCGGGGTTTCAGGACAGTCAAAAACCAAGAACTCGATATATTCAGAGTGAGAAGAGCCAACGATTAAATTGAGAGGTGGGGTCTTGGTACAAACCGGACCTCCCTGGATGGCCTTCCCATTTATGGCTAGAACCTGTAGAGATTTTCCAAGGGGTACCAGCGGAATCCCCAGGACGGAGATCATGCTCCGGTCCAGGAAATTACCTGCAGCTCCACTGTCGATAAAGGCGGATACTGCCCGTTTGGAGGGACCCCAAGAAAGCTCTATGGGGATTAACATTTTATTCAAGTGAGAGTAATTAACTGACTCACCTAGACCAGTACTCCCCTCCTGATCTAGGCGAGGAAGTTTCCCGCCGGGTATCCCTTGTTAGGACAGGACCTAGCAAAATGTCCCGGATTCCCACAATATAAGCAGAGACCCATGGAGCGTCTACGCTGCTTCTCGTCCTGGGTAAGACGAGCTCTACCGATCTGCATGGGTTCTTCCAGTGAGGAGGAAGGTGTATTTGCCCCAGGGGAAGGGAGTGGGTTGGAGGACTGAGATGGCTTAAAGGACGAAGAAGTCCTAACCCTTTCCCTGGCTCTCTCCCTAAGACGCCGATCTATTTTGATGGAGACCTGCATTAGCTGGTCTAGATCTGCTGGTGTAGGGAAATTGACCAAAGCGTCCTTGATACCCTCTGATAGACCCATTCGGAACTGGCTACACAGGGCTGGGTCATTCCATCTGGAGTCTACTGCCCACCGCCGGAATTCAGAACTGTAGTCTTCGGCAGTATTCCGACCTTGCTTCAAGGCCCGAAGCCTATTTTCGGCTGTGGACTGCTGGTCTGGGTCAGCATATAACACACCCATAGCCTGAAAAAAGGAAGTAACTGAGTGCAGGGCAGCATCATCTGGAGGCAGGCTAAAGGCCCATGATTGGGGATCTCCTTGCAAAAGGGAGATAACTAACCCCACCCGTTGGGTCTCGGTGCCCGAGGACCCAGGTCTCAATCTGAAGTACAGCTCGCAGGAATTTTTGAAATTGGAGAATCTGGCTCGGTCTCCAAAAAATTTCTCTGGTAACGGGACCTTCGGCTCCGACACGTGAGGTGGTACAGCGGATGCAGGAATCTGCCTGGTTTCCTGATTGGCCACTCTCTGGGCAAGTTGATTTATAGCTGTGGCCATAGCCTGTACTTGCTGTACCAGGTCATCCATGAAGGCCTGTGATAATATCACGCTCCCGGAACCACAATTTACCACTTGGACAACTCCGGCTCTCTTGGTAAGGACCTCAACCCCCAATCTCCGCAGCCAGCTTCACCTATAGGAGCCCCCGCTTGCCGAGACGCAGAGCACGCCTGCTCGGGATCGGTTGCCCCCAGGACTTAATGGCTCAAAGGTTGAGGTCTTACGGTACAGAGTGCTGGAGAGCCCGCGGCTGGAAGTGGAATCGGGTAGCCGGTATGTGAGCGTATGGTGGGAGTCCAAGGACAGGCAAGGGTCGGCAACAGGAGTGGAGATCACGGATGGTCAAACAAGCGAGGGTCGGCAACAGGAGTGGAGAGCACGGATGGTCAAACAAGCGAGGGTCGGCAACAGGAGTGGAGATCACGGATGGTCAAACAAGCGAGGGTCGGCAACAGGAATGGAGAGCACGGATGGTCAAACAAGCGAGGGTCGGCAACAGGAATGGAGAGCACGGATGGTCAAACAAGCGAGGGTCGGCAACAGGAATGGAGAGCACGGATGGTCAAACAAGCGAGGGTCGGCAACGGGAATCAGGATCAAAATCAGGGATTAACAATGGCTGGGGTCTAGGCGCTATCACAGGCAACCACCAACTGCGGGGAAAAGAGCTTTATAGGGACAGACATAAGAGGGAAGGAATTGTGATTGGAGCACACAGGATCATGATGATGATTGGAGTGCACAACAGGAGGGGGCGTGTCCCCCCACTGAACCCAGGGCTCATTGGCCCTTCAGAAGGAGTAGGGGACGTGCTGGCCAGCTGGGCTCATAGGCCCTTTAACTAAAAAGGGGGCGTGCCCCTTTTTAATTTATTCACCTCCTCCGGCGGCCCCGCTGAATGCAGCGCCGCCGGAGGGCATAGAAGGAACGTGCTCGCGCACCCGCGCGAGCACGTGTGCAGATGCCGGACACGCCGGCAGGAGGAGAAGGAGGGGGCGCGCCCGCAGCCGCGCGAGCTGCCGCCCGGCGCGGCCGGCGCCTGGATGGCGGGGCGACGGAGACACCGCTGGAACGCGGCACAGGTAAGCTGATCGTGACAATAAGCATTTGCTCTTATCATATTTGAAATTAGCCTGATAAAGACACTTTTGCTGGGCATAGTACTACTGGATCTTTTTTGGGGGCATCCCATTCTGTGACTAAAGCAGCCTCTGTTTAAGACCATATAAGCATTTGCTCTTATCATATTTGAAATTAGCCTGATAAAGACACTTTTGCTGAGCATAGTACTACTGGATCTTTTTTGGGGGCATCCCATTCTGTGACTAAAGCAGCCTCTGTTTAAGACCATATAAGCATTTGCTCTTATCATGTTTGAAATTAGCCTGATAAAGACACTTTTGCTGGGCATAGCACTACTTGTCCCTGCCAGGGCATCCCATTCTGTGACTAAAGCAGCCTCTGTTTAAGACCATATAAGCATTTGCTCTTATTATATTTGAAATTAGCCTGATAAAGACACTTTTGCTGGGCATAGTACTACTGGATCTTTTTTGGGGGCATCCCATTCTGTGACTAAAGCAGCCTCTGTTTAAGACCATATAAGCATTTGCTCTTATCATATTTGAAATTAGCCTGATAAAGACACTTTTGCTGGGCATAGTACTACTGGATCTTTTTTGGGGGCATCCCATTCTGTGACTAAAGCAGCCTCTGTTTAAGACCATATAAGCATTTGCTCTTATCATATTTGAAATTAGCCTGATAAAGACACTTTTGCTGGGCATAGTACTACTGGATCTTTTTTGGGGGCATCCCATTCTGTGACTAAAGCAGCCTCTGTTTAAGACCATATAAGCATTTTCTCTTATCATATTTGAAATTAGCCTGATAAAGACACTTTTGCTGGGCATAGTACTACTGGATCTTTTTTGGGGGCATCCCATTCTGTGACTAAAGCAGCCTCTGTTTAAGACCATATAAGCATTTGCTCTTATCATATTTGAAATTAGCCTGATAAAGACACTTTTGCTGGGCATAGCACTACTTGTCCCTGCCAGGGCATCCCATTCTGTGACTAAAGCAGCCTCTGTTTAAGACCATATAAGCATTTGCTCTTATCATATTTGAAATTAGCCTGATAAAGACACTTTTGCTGGGCATAGTACTACTGGATCTTTTTTGGGGGCATCCCATTCTGTGACTAAAGCAGCCTCTGTTTAAGACCATATAAGCATTTGCTCTTATCATATTTGAAATTAGCCTGATAAAGACACTTTTGCTGGGCATAGTACTACTGGATCTTTTTTGGGGGCATCCCATTCTGTGACTAAAGCAGCCTCTGTTTAAGACCATATAAGCATTTGCTCTTATTATATTTGAAATTAGCCTGATAAAGACACTTTTGCTGGGCATAGCACTACTTGTCCCTGCCAGGGCATCCCATTCTGTGACTAAAGCAGCCTCTGTTTAAGACCATATAAGCATTTGCTCTTATTATATTTGAAATTAGCCTGATAAAGACACTTTTGCTGGGCATAGCACTACTTGTCCCTGCCAGGGCATCCCATTCTGTGACTAAAGCAGCCTCTGTTTAAGACCATATAAGCATTTGCTCTTATTATATTTGAAATTAGCCTGATAAAGACACTTTTGCTGGGCATAGTACTACTGGATCTTTTTTGGGGGCATCCCATTCTGTGACTAAAGCAGCCTCTGTTTAAGACCATATAAGCATTTGCTCTTATTATATTTAAAATTAGGCCTGATAAAGACACTTTTGCTGGGCATAGCACTACTTGTCCCTGCCAGGGCATCCCATTCTGTGACTAAAGCAGCCTCTGTTTAAGACCATATAAGCATTTGCTCTTATTATATTTGAAATTAGCCTGATAAAGACACTTTTGCTGGGCATAGTACTACTGGATCTTTTTTGGGGGCATCCCATTCTGTGACTAAAGCAGCCTCTGTTTAAGACCATATAAGCATTTGCTCTTATTATATTTGAAATTAGCCAGATAAAGACACTTTTGCTGGGCATAGCACTACTTGTCCCTGCCAGGGCATCCCATTCTGTGACTAAAGCAGCCTCTGTTTAAGACCATATAAGCATTTGCTCTTATTATATTTGAAATTAGGCCTGATAAAGACACTTTTGCTGGGCATAGCACTACTTGTCCCTGCCAGGGCATCCCATTCTGTGACTAAAGCAGCCTCTGTTTAAGACCATATAAGCATTTGCTCTTATTATATTTGAAATTAGCCTGATAAAGACACTTTTGCTGGGCATAGTACTACTGGATCTTTTTTGGGGGCATCCCATTCTGTGACTAAAGCAGCCTCTGTTTAAGACCATATAAGCATTTGCTCTTATCATATTTGAAATTAGCCTGATAAAGACACTTTTGCTGGGCATAGTACTACTGGATCTTTTTTGGGGGCATCCCATTCTGTGACTAAAGCAGCCTCTGTTTAAGACCATATAAGCATTTGCTCTTATCATATTTGAAATTAGCCTGATAAAGACACTTTTGCTGGGCATAGCACTACTTGTCCCTGCCAGGGCATCCCATTCTGTGACTAAAGCAGCCTCTGTTTAAGACCATATAAGCATTTGCTCTTATCATATTTGAAATTAGCCTGATAAAGACACTTTTGCTGGGCATAGTACTACTGGATCTTTTTTGGGGGCATCCCATTCTGTGACTAAAGCAGCCTCTGTTTAAGACCATATAAGCATTTGCTCTTATCATATTTGAAATTAGCCTGATAAAGACACTTTTGCTGGGCATAGTACTACTGGATCTTTTTTGGGGGCATCCCATTCTGTGACTAAAGCAGCCTCTGATAAGACCATATAAGCATTTGCTCTTATCATATTTGAAATTAGCCTGATAAAGACACTTTTGCTGGGCATAGTACTACTGGATCTTTTTTGGGGGCATCCCATTCTGTGACTAAAGCAGCCTCTGTTTAAGACCATATAAGCATTTGCTCTTATCATATTTGAAATTAGCCTGATAAAGACACTTTTGCTGGGCATAGCACTACTTGTCCCTGCCAGGGCATCCCATTCTGTGACTAAAGCAGCCTCTGTTTAAGACCATATAAGCATTTGCTCTTATCATATTTGAAATTAGCCTGATAAAGACACATTTGCTGGGCATAGTACTACTGGATCTTTTTTGGGGGCATCCCATTCTGTGACTAAAGCAGCCTCTGTTTAAGACCATATAAGCATTTGCTCTTATTATATTTGAAATTAGCCTGATAAAGACACTTTTGCTGGGCATAGTACTACTGGATCTTTTTTGGGGGCATCCCATTCTGTGACTAAAGCAGCCTCTGTTTAAGACCATATAAGCATTTGCTCTTATTATATTTGAAATTAGGCCTGATAAAGACACTTTTGCTGGGCATAGCACTACTTGTCCCTGCCAGGGCATCCCATTCTGTGACTAAAGCAGCCTCTGTTTAAGACCATATAAGCATTTGCTCTTATTATATTTGAAATTAGCCTGATAAAGACACTTTTGCTGGGCATAGTACTACTGGATCTTTTTTGGGGGCATCCCATTCTGTGACTAAAGCAGCCTCTGTTTAAGACCATATAAGCATTTGCTCTTATTATATTTGAAATTAGCCTGATAAAGATACTTTTGCTGGGCATAGCACTACTTGTCCCTGCCAGGGCATCCCATTCTGTGACTAAAGCAGCCTCTGTTTAAGACCATATAAGCATTTGCTCTTATTATATTTGAAATTTGGCCTGATAAAGACACTTTTGCTGGGCATAGCACTACTTGTCCCTGCCAGGGCATCCCATTCTGTGACTAAAGCAGCCTCTGTTTAAGACCATATAAGCATTTGCTCTTATTATATTTGAAATTAGCCTGATAAAGACACTTTTGCTGGGCATAGTACTACTGGATCTTTTTTGGGGGCATCCCATTCTGTGACTAAAGCAGCCTCTGTTTAAGACCATATAAGCATTTGCTCTTATTATATTTGAAATTAGCCAGATAAAGACACTTTTGCTGGGCATAGCACTACTTGTCCCTGCCAGGGCATCCCATTCTGTGACTAAAGCAGCCTCTGTTTAAGACCATATAAGCATTTGCTCTTATTATATTTGAAATTAGGCCTGATAAAGACACTTTTGCTGGGCATAGCACTACTTGTCCCTGCCAGGGCATCCCATTCTGTGACTAAAGCAGCCTCTGTTTAAGACCATATAAGCATTTGCTCTTATTATATTTGAAATTAGCCTGATAAAGACACTTTTGCTGGGCATAGTACTACTGGATCTTTTTTGGGGGCATCCCATTCTGTGACTAAAGCAGCCTCTGTTTAAGACCATATAAGCATTTGCTCTTATCATATTTGAAATTAGCCTGATAAAGACACTTTTGCTGGGCATAGTACTACTGGATCTTTTTTGGGGGCATCCCATTCTGTGACTAAAGCAGCCTCTGTTTAAGACCATATAAGCATTTGCTCTTATCATATTTGAAATTAGCCTGATAAAGACACTTTTGCTGGGCATAGCACTACTTGTCCCTGCCAGGGCATCCCATTCTGTGACTAAAGCAGCCTCTGTTTAAGACCATATAAGCATTTGCTCTTATCATATTTGAAATTAGCCTGATAAAGACACTTTTGCTGGGCATAGTACTACTGGATCTTTTTTGGGGGCATCCCATTCTGTGACTAAAGCAGCCTCTGTTTAAGACCATATAAGCATTTGCTCTTATCATATTTGAAATTAGCCTGATAAAGACACTTTTGCTGGGCATAGTACTACTGGATCTTTTTTGGGGGCATCCCATTCTGTGACTAAAGCAGCCTCTGATAAGACCATATAAGCATTTGCTCTTATCATATTTGAAATTAGCCTGATAAAGACACTTTTGCTGGGCATAGTACTACTGGATCTTTTTTGGGGGCATCCCATTCTGTGACTAAAGCAGCCTCTGTTTAAGACCATATAAGCATTTGCTCTTATCATATTTGAAATTAGCCTGATAAAGACACTTTTGCTGGGCATAGCACTACTTGTCCCTGCCAGGGCATCCCATTCTGTGACTAAAGCAGCCTCTGTTTAAGACCATATAAGCATTTGCTCTTATCATATTTGAAATTAGCCTGATAAAGACACATTTGCTGGGCATAGTACTACTGGATCTTTTTTGGGGGCATCCCATTCTGTGACTAAAGCAGCCTCTGTTTAAGACCATATAAGCATTTGCTCTTATTATATTTGAAATTAGCCTGATAAAGACACTTTTGCTGGGCATAGTACTACTGGATCTTTTTTGGGGGCATCCCATTCTGTGACTAAAGCAGCCTCTGTTTAAGACCATATAAGCATTTGCTCTTATTATATTTGAAATTAGGCCTGATAAAGACACTTTTGCTGGGCATAGCACTACTTGTCCCTGCCAGGGCATCCCATTCTGTGACTAAAGCAGCCTCTGTTTAAGACCATATAAGCATTTGCTCTTATTATATTTGAAATTAGCCTGATAAAGACACTTTTGCTGGGCATAGTACTACTGGATCTTTTTTGGGGGCATCCCATTCTGTGACTAAAGCAGCCTCTGTTTAAGACCATATAAGCATTTGCTCTTATTATATTTGAAATTAGCCTGATAAAGATACTTTTGCTGGGCATAGCACTACTTGTCCCTGCCAGGGCATCCCATTCTGTGACTAAAGCAGCCTCTGTTTAAGACCATATAAGCATTTGCTCTTATTATATTTGAAATTTGGCCTGATAAAGACACTTTTGCTGGGCATAGCACTACTTGTCCCTGCCAGGGCATCCCATTCTGTGACTAAAGCAGCCTCTGTTTAAGACCATATAAGCATTTGCTCTTATTATATTTGAAATTAGCCTGATAAAGACACTTTTGCTGGGCATAGTACTACTGGATCTTTTTTGGGGGCATCCCATTCTGTGACTAAAGCAGCCTCTGTTTAAGACCATATAAGCATTTGCTCTCATTATATTTGAAATTAGCCTGATAAAGACACTTTTGCTGGGCATAGCACTACTTGTCCCTGCCAGGGCATCCCATTCTGTGACTAAAGCAGCCTCTGTTTAAGACCATATAAGCATTTGCTCTTATTATATTTGAAATTAGGCCTGATAAAGACACTTTTGCTGGGCATAGCACTACTTGTCCCTGCCAGGGCATCCCATTCTGTGACTAAAGCAGCCTCTGTTTAAGACCATATAAGCATTTGCTCTTATTATATTTGAAATTAGGCCTGATAAAGACACTTTTGCTGGGCATAGCACTACTGGATCTTTTTTGGGGGCATCCCATTCTGTGACTAAAGCAGCCTCTGTTTAAGACCATATAAGCATTTGCTCTTATCATATTTGAAATTAGCCTGATAAAGACACTTTTGCTGGGCATAGTACTACTGGATCTTTTTTGGGGGCATCCCATTCTGTGACTAAAGCAGCCTCTGTTTAAGACCATATAAGCATTTGCTCTTATCATATTTGAAATTAGCCTGATAAAGACACTTTTGCTGGGCATAGTACTACTGGATCTTTTTTGGGGGCATCCCATTCTGTGACTAAAGCAGCCTCTGTTTAAGACCATATAAGCATTTGCTCTTATCATATTTGAAATTAGCCTGATAAAGACACTTTTGCTGGGCATAGCACTACTTGTCCCTGCCAAGGCATCCCATTCTGTGACTAAAGCAGCCTCTGTTTAAGACCATATAAGCATTTGCTCTTATTATATTTGAAATTAGCCTGATAAAGACACTTTTGCTGGGCATAGTACTACTGGATCTTTTTTGGGGGCATCCCATTCTGTGACTAAAGCAGCCTCTGTTTAAGACCATATCAGCATTTGCTCTTATCATATTTGAAATTAGCCTGATAAAGACACTTTTGCTGGGCATAGTACTACTGGATCTTTTTTGGGGGCATCCCATTCTGTGACTAAAGCAGCCTCTGTTTAAGACCATATAAGCATTTGCTCTTATTATATTTGAAATTAGCCTGATAAAGACACTTTTGCTGGGCATAGCACTACTTGTCCCTGCCAGGGCATCCCATTCTGTGACTAAAGCAGCCTCTGTTTAAGACCATATAAGCATTTGCTCTTATTATATTTGAAATTAGGCCTGATAAAGACACTTTTGCTGGGCATAGCACTACTTGTCCCTGCCAGGGCATCCCATTCTGTGACTAAAGCAGCCTCTGTTTAAGACCATATAAGCATTTGCTCTTATTATATTTGAAATTAGCCTGATAAAGACACTTTTGCTGGGCATAGTACTACTGGATCTTTTTTTGGGGCATCCCATTCTGTGACTAAAGCAGCCTCTGTTTAAGACCATATAAGCATTTGCTCTTATCATATTTGAAATTAGCCTGATAAAGACACTTTTGCTGGGCATAGTACTACTGGATCTTTTTTGGGGGCATCCCATTCTGTGACTAAAGCAGCCTCTGTTTAAGACCATATAAGCATTTGCTCTTATCATATTTGAAATTAGCCTGATAAAGACACTTTTGCTGGGCATAGTACTACTGGATCTTTTTTGGGGGCATCCCATTCTGTGACTAAAGCAGCCTCTGTTTAAGACCATATAAGCATTTGCTCTTATTATATTTGAAATTAGCCTGATAAAGACACTTTTGCTGGGCATAGCACTACTTGTCCCTGCCAGGGCATCCCATTCTGTGACTAAAGCAGCCTCTGTTTAAGACCATATAAGCATTTGCTCTTATTATATTTGAAATTAGCCTGATAAAGACACTTTTGCTGGGCATAGCACTACTTGTCCCTGCCAGGGCATCCCATTCTGTGACTAAAGCAGCCTCTGTTTAAGACCATATAAGCATTTGCTCTTATTATATTTGAAATTAGCCTGATAAAGACACTTTTGCTGGGCATAGTACTACTGGATCTTTTTTGGGGGCATCCCATTCTGTGACTAAAGCAGCCTCTGTTTAAGACCATATAAGCATTTGCTCTTATCATATTTGAAATTAGCCTGATAAAGACACTTTTGCTGGGCATAGCACTACTTGTCCCTGCCAGGGCATCCCATTCTGTGACTAAAGCAGCCTCTGTTTAAGACCATATAAGCATTTGCTCTTATTATATTTGAAATTAGCCTGATAAAGACACTTTTGCTGGGCATAGTACTACTGGATCTTTTTTGGGGGCATCCCATTCTGTGACTAAAGCAGCCTCTGTTTAAGACCATATAAGCATTTGCTCTTATCATATTTGAAATTAGCCTGATAAAGACACTTTTGCTGGGCATAGTACTACTGGATCTTTTTTGGGGGCATCCCATTCTATGACTAAAGCAGCCTCTGTTTAAGACCATATAAGCATTTGCTCTTATTATATTTGAAATTAGCCTGATAAAGACACTTTTGCTGGGCATAGCACTACTTGTCCCTGCCAGGGCATCCCATTCTGTGACTAAAGCAGCCTCTGTTTAAGACCATATAAGCATTTGCTCTTATTATATTTGATATTAGCCTGATAAAGACACTTTTGCTGGGCATAGCACTACTTGTCCCTGCCAGGGCATCCCATTCTGTGACTAAAGCAGCCTCTGTTTAAGACCATATAAGCATTTGCTCTTATTATATTTGAAATTAGCCTGATAAAGACACTTTTGCTGGGCATAGTACTACTGGATCTTTTTTGGGGGCATCCCATTCTGTGACTAAAGCAGCCTCTGTTTAAGACCATATAAGCATTTGCTCTTATTATATTTGAAATTAGCCTGATAAAGACACTTTTGCTGGGCTTAGCACTACTTGTCCCTGCCAGGGCATCCCATTCTGTGACTAAAGCAGCCTCTGTTTAAGACCATATAAGCATTTGCTCTTATTATATTTGAAATTAGCCTGATAAAGACACTTTTGCTGGGCATAGTACTACTGGATCTTTTTTGGGGCATCCCATTCTGTGACTAAAGCAGCCTCTGTTTAAGACCATATAAGCATTTGCTCTTATTATATTTGAAATTAGCCTGATAAAGACACTTTTGCTGGGCATAGTACTACTGGATCTTTTTTGGGGCATCCCATTCTGTGACTAAAGCAGCCTCTGTTTAAGACCATATAAGCATTTGCTCTTATTATATTTGAAATTAGGCCTGATAAAGACACTTTTGCTGGGCATAGCACTACTTGTCCCTGCCAGGGCATCCCATTCTGTGACTAAAGCAGCCTCTGTTTAAGACCATATAAGCATTTGCTCTTATTATATTTGAAATTAGCCTGATAAAGACACTTTTGCTGGGCATAGTACTACTGGATCTTTTTTGGGGGCATCCCATTCTGTGACTAAAGCAGCCTCTGTTTAAGACCATATAAGCATTTGCTCTTATTATATTTGAAATTAGGCCTGATAAAGACACTTTTGCTGGGCATAGTACTACTGGATCTTTTTTGGGGGCATCCCATTCTGTGACTAAAGCAGCCTCTGTTTAAGACCATATAAGCATTTGCTCTTATTATATTTGAAATTAGCCTGATAAAGACACTTTTGCTGGGCATAGTACTACTGGATCTTTTTTGGGGGCATCCCATTCTGTGACTAAAGCAGCCTCTGTTTAAGACCATATAAGCATTTGCTCTTATTATATTTGAAATTAGGCCTGATAAAGACACTTTTGCTGGGCATAGTACTACTGGATCTTTTTTGGGGGCATCCCATTCTGTGACTAAAGCAGCCTCTGTTTAAGACCATATAAGCATTTGCTCTTATTATATTTGAAATTAGGCCTGATAAAGACACTTTTGCTGGGCATAGTACTACTGGATCTTTTTTGGGGGCATCCCATTCTGTGACTAAAGCAGCCTCTGTTTAAGACCATATAAGCATTTGCTCTTATCATATTTGAAATTAGCCTGATAAAGACACTTTTGCTGGGCATAGTACTACTGGATCTTTTTTGGGGGCATCCCATTCTGTGAATAAAGCAGCCTCTGTTTAAGGCCATATAAGCATTTGCTCTTATTATATTTGAAATTAGCCTGATAAAGACACTTTTGCTGGGCATAGTACTACTGGATCTTTTTTGGGGGCATCCCATTCTGTGACTAAAGCAGCCTCTGTTTAAGACCATATAAGCATTTGCTCTTATTATATTTGAAATTAGGCCTGATAAAGACACTTTTGCTGGGCATAGTACTACTGGATCTTTTTGGGGGCATCCCATTCTGTGACTACAGCAGCCTCTGTTTAAGACCATATAAGCATTTGCTCTTATTATATTTGAAATTAGCCTGATAAAGACACTTTTGCTTGGCATAGCACTACTTGTCCCTGCCAGGGCATCCCATTCTGTGACTAAAGCAGCCTCTGTTTAAGACCATATAAGCATTTGCTCTTATTATATTTGAAATTAGGCCTGATAAAGACACGTTTGCTGGGCATAGTACTACTGGATCTCTTTTGGGGGCATCCCATTCTGTGACTAAAGCAGCCTCTGTTTAAGACCATATAACCATTTGCTCTTATTATATTTATATTATAAGACACTTTTGCTGGGCATAGGCTTACTGCTGCCTGCCAGGTGCACTTCTGTTGAGGCATCCCATTCTGTAACATAGCATACCCCTCTTTATTTACACTAAGCAGCTCTCTTATTTACACTAAGCAGGCCTGTTGGAGGCTGAGTGTTACTGCTCACTTTTGGTGTGCATTATATTCTGTTTCATATAGACCCACCGCTGCCCGGGGGATCTTAAAATATCACCTACTACCACGTCAGTTAGACTATGTCGGGCAGACAAGTGCCTGGAAGTGAAAAGAGGAGTGGCAGAGGCCAAGATTCCGCAGGCAGAGCTCGCATCAGACTGGGGGCCAGTAGCAGCAGGAGTCACGCTGAGAGACCTAATCTGCCAGTATCTGCTAGCGGTCGGGTCTCCACCAGTAACGCATCTGCCATGGTAGATTGGTTGACGCGCTCATCAACAACATCATCACAACTTACGTCTGAGACCCCCAGTCTAGGGTCGGTAGGTTCCTCTGACACAACCCTGAGTTGGCATGCCCCGAGAGCAGTCCCTGTCCTCCCATTGCCTCTGTCCTACGCCGTTCCCTCCCCCTGCGACGTATCATATGCTTTGGGTTCAGCTCCACTCTTTAGTGAGGAGGACGATCAGATACAGGAGGACAGTCAGCAGCTACTGCCCAGCCAAGAAATGGAGGTGGCTTCTTTAGCTAGGCAGACAAATAGTGATGTGGACAGTGTCGTGGGTGCTGCGAGCGTTCCAGCTCCTGCGCCAGACACTGTTGACGAATCCACGAACATCAGTGACGTACAGCCACAACTCGGTGATGATGATGATGATGACGATGAAGCCGATCGCACTTGGGAGCCGGGTGATGAAGGGGCTTCATCGTCATCATCAGGAGAAGAGGGGCGCAGGTTGCCCCGGAGTCAGCAGCTGAGGCAGCAAGGTGGTAGCAGTCAGCATGGGGGCACAATTCCAAAGGCTGGAGCCGGCCGGGGCCGGGGCCGGGGTAGAGCACCTGCTGTGCGGCAGTCTACCTTATCGGGAGGTAGTGGAGCAGGGGTTCCTGGAGTTGGCAACAGCAGCAGTGAATCAGTGAGGCCAGGGGGTGGGAAAAGTAGCTACTCGGCAGTGTGGCAGTTTTTCCTGAGGCATCCGCAGGAGGGTAACATGGCCACATGCAAGATATGTAGGCAAAAGGTGAAGCGTGGCCAGGGTCCAAATGTTGGCACCACGGCCCTGCGTCAACATATGATGCGTCACCATAAAACGACCTGGGAGAACCGAGGCTCCCAAGGGGTGGTCCAGTCTGCTTCCTCACCAAGTGAGCTGCCCAATTTCTGCCAGCCAAGGCTCCAGCACCTCAGCCGAAGGCAGCTGTGCGTCATACCCATCCTCTGTCGCTCCTGCTCCTCCTCCTCCAAGTCATGCATCCCGCCAGCAATCCATCAGCGAAGCCATGTCCAAGAGACAGCAGTATGCGCCCACTCATCCTACGGCGCAGAAGCTGAATGTGCTCCTGTCCAAGGTGCTGCAGTCGCTCCCTTTTCAGGTGGTGGAATCTGCACCTTTCAGAGAACTGATGGCTTGTGCCGAGCCGAGGTGGAGAGTCCCAAGCCGTCATTTCTTTGCCAAGAAGGCAGTACCAGCGCTGCACACTTTTGTTGAACAGAAGGTGGGCCAGTCCTTGAGCCTGTCGGTGTGTAGCAAAATACATGGCAGCGCCGACATCTGGAGCTGTAACTACGGTCAGGGGCAGTACATGTCGTTTACGGCCCACTGGGTGAATGTGGTCCCTTTGCAGCAGCAACTTGGACAGGTCACGCCGCTTCGGCCTCCGCGCTCTCTGCCCATTGGGCCTGTGACACCGTGCGACTCGGCCTCCTCATCCTCCGCCATCTCCTCACCCTCCACTGTAGGCTCAAGTCTCAGTGCCCCTCCAGTCTACCATGTGTGCAGGGCACGGAGGTGTCACGCAGTGCTTCACATGGTTTGTCTTGGCGAACGGAGTCACACAGGGGAGGAACTGCTTAAATGTATTCATCAGGAAATCCAAACATGGCTTACTCCGAGAAAACTTAAAATGGGAATCATGGTTACCGACAATGGGAAGAACATTTTGTCTGCGCTGCGCCAAGGAAGCCTGACCCATGCCCCCTGCATGGCTCACGTCTTCAATCTGGTTGTCAAGCGGTTTCTGAAGTGTTCCCCCCATCTGCAGGACATCCTAACAACTTCAAGGAAACTTTGCATGCACTTCAGCCACTCCTACACCGCCAAACACACCCTTCTTGAGCTACAGCGTCAGAATGGTATCCCCCAACATAGTCTGATTTGCGATGTTTCCACCCGTTGGAATTCCACCCTTCACATGTTGGACCGATTATATGAACAGAGAAAAGCCATCACGGATTTCCTGATGATCCAAGCAGATAGGGGGACTCCCCTGTGTAACTTCAATGTCAACCAGTGGCAGCTCATACGTGACACCTGCCGTTTGCTCAGGCCCTTTGAGGAAGCCACTTTATTTGTCAGTCGGCAGGATTACGGGATGAACGACGTGATTCCACTGCTTCATGTACTACAGCACATGTTGGAAACCATGGCACTGGAGACATGGCGTTTACATCTTCCGGCCACATGAACCCCGTTGGAGCTGAACTGGAGGAGGAGGAGGAAGAGGAGGAGGAGGAGTTGCCCAGCGAAACACAGTTTAGGCTTGGCGAAATGGCTGGTTTATCTAGTCAGCGGACAGGAGAGGAGGAGCAGGAGCAGCCAGAGGAGCTAGAGGTTTTTGAGGAAGGCGAGACAGAGGACCCGGGCACACCGTGGCAGTATGCAGTGGAGATGGAGACAGGTAGTCCATCCGAGTCACTTGCGCAAATGGCACGAAGCATGCTCACGTGCTTGCGTAGTGACCCCAGAATTGTTTCCATCTGTCGGCGGGATGACTTCTGGCTGTCCACCTTATTGGACCCTCGCTTCCGGCACAAAATGGGGGCATTTTTTAAACCCACCGAGAGGGAGGACAAACTCAACTACTACAAAGACATTCTACGTAGGCAGTTGGCCGATGCCTATCTGCGCCATGGTCCATACTCTCGCAGGTCTGACTCGAGGGGACCTCTGCGCTCACCTTCCACTGCCATGGCCGCTGGGGGGGTTGGCAGGAGCAGCAGCAGCAGCTCCATCAGCAGCAGCAGCCTCAGTCTTCAGTCGCTAATGAGTAGCTTTCTACACCCGCATAGTGAGGCTACTCATGAGCAGCAGGAAGACCTGGAGCAGGACCTCAACCAGCAGGTCATGTCATACTTTGACATGACCATGCCAACACACCTTGAGGATCCGCTGGACTTCTGGCCAGCCAAACTTGATTTGTGGCCGCAACTAGCAGAGTTTGCCCTGGAAAAGCTGTCCTGCCCGGCAAGTAGCGTGCCATCTGAGCGGGTGTTTAGTGCGGCGGGGGCCATAGTTACGGCGAGGAGAACTCGTCTGTCAACTAAAAATGTGGAGAGACTCACCTTTGTCAAAATGAATCAGGGATGGATCAGCCAGGATTTCCACCCACCAATGCCTGATGCATGCGACTAGATTCAGCATGGTGCCACGTTTTACACTTTCCAAATGGTGCAAAACATATTTATGTCTTTAGGCCATTTTTTGGGCTCCTGCTGCTGCTGCTGCCAACTTCTGCCAACTCCAGGGTGTGATTCATCCAATTGTTGGGCTCCTGAAGCCAACCCCAGTGTCACTTTAAAGTAATATTTGGGCTCCTGCTGCTGCTGCTGCTGTCAACTCCTGCCAACTCCAGGGTGTGATTCATCCAATTTTTGGGCTCCTGAAGCCAACTCCAGTGTATATTTGGGCTCCTGCTGCTGCTGCTGCCAACTTCTGCCAACTCCAGGGTGTGATTCATCCAATTTCTGGGCTCCTGAAGCCAACTCCAGTGTATATTTGGGCTCCTGCTGCTGCTGCTGCCAACTTCTGCCAACTCCAGGGTGTGATTCATCCAATGTTTGGGCTCCTGAAGCCAACTCCAGTGTATATTTGGGCTCCTGCTGCTGCTGCTGCCAACTCCAGGGTGTGATTCATCCAATTTTTGGGCTCCTGAAGCCAACTCCAGTGTATATTTGGGCTCCTGCTGCTGCTGCTGCCAACTCCAGGGTGTGATTCATCCAATTTTTGGGCTCCTGAAGCCAACTCCAGTGTATATTTGGGCTCCTGCTGCTGCTACTGTCAACTCCTGCCAACTCCAGGGTGTGATTCATCCAATTTTTGGGCTCCTGAAGCCAACTCCAGTGTATATTTGGGCTCCTGCTGCTGCTGCTGCCAACTTCTGCCAACTCCAGGGTGTGATTCATCCAATTTTTGGGCTCCTGAGGCCAACTCCAGTGTATATTTGGGCTCCTGCTGCTGCTGCTGCTGTCAACTCCTGCCAACTCCAGGGTGTGATTCATCCAATTTTTGGGCTCCTGAAGCCAACTCCAGTGTATATTTGGGCTCCTGCTGCTGCTGCTGCCAACTTCTGCCAACTCCAGGGTGTGATTCATCCAATTTTTGGGCTCCTGAAGCCAACTCCAGTGTATATTTGGGCTCCTGCTGCTGCTGTCAACTCCTGCCAACTCCAGGGTGTGATTCATCCAATTTTTGGGCTCCTGAAGCCAACTCCAGTGTATATTTGGGCTCCTGCTGCTGCTGTCAACTCCTGCCAACTCCAGGGATTGATTCATCCAATTTTTGGGCTCCTGAAGCCAACTCCAGTGTATATTTGGGCTCCTGCTGCTGCTACTGTCAACTCCTGCCAACTCCAGGGTGTGATTCATCCAATTTTTGGGCTCCTGAAGCCAACTCCAGTGTATATTTGGGCTCCTGCTGCTGCTGCTGCCAACTTCTGCCAACTCCAGGGTGTGATTCATCCAATTTTTGGGCTCCTGAAGCCAACTCCAGTGTATATTTGGGCTCCTGCTGCTGCTGCTGCCAACTCCAGGGTGTGATTCATCCAATTTTGGGCTCCTGAGGCCAACCCCAGGGTCTCTTTAATGTAATATTTGGGCTCCTGCTGCTGCTACTGTCAACTCCTGCCAACTCCAGGGTGTGATTCATCCAATTTTTGGGCTCCTGAAGCCAACTCCAGTGTATATTTGGGCTCCTGCTGCTGCTGCTGCCAACTTCTGCCAACTCCAGGGTGTGATTCATCCAATTTTTGGGCTCCTGAGGCCAACTCCAGTGTATATTTGGGCTCCTGCTGCTGCTGCTGCCAACTCCAGGGTGTGATTCATCCAATTTTTGGGCTCCTGAAGCCAATTCCAGTGTATATTTGGGCTCCTGCTGCTGCTACTGTCAACTCCTGCCAACTCCAGGGTGTGATTCATCCAAATTTTGGGCTCCTGAAGCCAACTCCAGTGTATATTTGGGCTCCTGCTGCTGCTGCTGCCAACTTCTGCCAACTCCAGGGTGTGATTCATCCAATTTTTGGGCTCCTGAAGCCAACTCCAGTGTATATTTGGGCTCCTGCTGCTGCTACTGTCAACTTCTGCCAACTCCAGGGTGTGATTCATCCAATTTTTGGGCTCCTGAGGCCAACTCCAGTGTATATTTGGGCTCCTGCTGCTACTGCTGCCAACTTCTGCCAACTCCAGGGTGTGATTCATCCAATTTTTGGGCTCCTGAAGCCAACTCCAGTGTATATTTGGGCTCCTGCTGCTGCTGCTGCCAACTTCTGCCAACTCCAGGGTGTGATTCATCCAATTTTTGGGCTCCTGAAGCCAACTCCAGTGTATATTTGGGCTCCTGCTGCTGCTGCTGCCAACTCCAGGGTGTGATTCATCCAATTTTTGGGCTCCTGAAGCCAGCTCCAGTGTATATTTGGGCTCCTGCTGCTGCTGTCAACTCCTGCCAACTCCAGGGTGTGATTCATCCAATTTTTGGGCTCCTGAAGCCAACTCCAGTGTATATTTGGGCTCCTGCTGCTGCTACTGTCAACTCCTGCCAACTCCAGGGTGTGATTCATCCAATTTTTGGGCTCCTGAAGCCAACTCCAGTGTATTTTTGGGCTCCTGCTGCTGCTGCTGCCAACTTCTGCCAACTCCAGGGTGTGATTCATCCAATTTTTGGGCTCCTGAAGCCAACTCCAGTGTATATTTGGGCTCCTGCTGCTGCTGCTGCCAACTCCAGGGTGTGATTCATCCAATTTTTGGGCTCCTGAGGCCAACCCCAGGGTCTCTTTAATGTAATATTTGGGCTCCTGCTGCTGCTACTGTCAACTCCTGCCAACTCCAGGGTGTGATTCATCCAATTTTTGGGCTCCTGAAGCCAACTCCAGTGTATATTTGGGCTCCTGCTGCTGCTGCTGCCAACTCCAGGGTGTGATTCATCCAATTTTTGGGCTCCTGAGGCCAACCCCAGGGTCTCTTTAAAGTAATATTTGGGCTCCTGCTGCTGCTGCTGCTGTCAACTCCTGCCAACTCCAGGGTGTGATTCATCCAATTTTTGGGCTCCTGCTGCTGCCAACTCCAGTGTCTCTTTAAAGCAATGTTTGGGCTCCTTCTGCCCCTCATAGTGATGCCACTTCAACTCTCTGCAATTGTGCCGCTCTGCGATTCTATTAGCGATGCCTCTGATCTGCATGTGATATTTCTTCAAAGTATTATTTAACTAACCCAGCACGCATCCTGTGCGTGTTACAGCAAGGCAGAATGGTTTACAACCCTATTGAGGCTCTAGGAGGCTCAGAAATAGCTGTTTTTAATAGCGATTCGTCGCGAATTTATTCGGGTCGAAACAATTTTTGTCGGAAAATTCGGCGAATCAGTCGAATCGAATTTTTCAAAAGTTCGCTCATCTCTAGTTGAGACCTCTTAAAAATTGATTGTATTAAGCCTAAGAGGTGAGCCATAATTTTTTCCATTAATACAGCAATTCTACGGCGGTTAAGGAGGAGGAGGAGGAGGAGGAGGAGGAAATGGCACTTCATACAGATGGCACTTCACTCTTGGCTGCTTTCCACTGTTGTACAAGCAAAGTCCGGGTCAATCCACTTGCTGTTCATTTTGATTAGCGTCAGCCTGTCGGCACTGTCGGTTGACAGGCGGCTGCGCTTATCGGTTATAATGCCCCCGGCTGCGCTGAACACCCTTTCTGATAGCACGCTGGCGGCAGGGCAGGCAAGCACCTCCAAGGTGTACAGGGACAGTTCCAGCCACGTGTCCAACTTGGAGACCCAGTAAGTGTAGGTCGCCGAGGGATCGGGGAGGACAGGGGTGTGGTCTGCCAGGTAGTCCCGCAACATCCGCCGATACTTGTCCCTCCTGCTGATAGCGGGCCCCGCAGTGATGGAAGTTGCACGAGGGGGTGACATGAACGTGTCCCACACCTTGGAGAGTGTTCCCCTGGTGGCTGTGGGCCTGATCGATGTTGTCAGACTCTGGGAGACACTCTCCTCTCTGCCGCCAGCGATGCTGGGTGGGAAAATCTGCATCATGTTCTGCAAGAGTTTCCTCTGGTATTCCAGTAATCGATTCGTCCTCTCCTCTACCGGAATAAAAGAGGAGAAGTTATCTTTATACCGGGGGTCCAGGAGTGCGAAGACCCAGTATAGTTTGTTCTCCAATATCCGGACAACACGTATGTCCCGGGAAAAGCAGCCCAGCATGAAGTCAGCCATGTGTGCCAGACTCTGAGTAGGCATGACCTCACTGCCCCCACCAGAAGGATCATTTTCCATTTCCTCCTCTTCCTCCTCCTCTCCGCCCCATCCGCGCTGAACCAATGGGACGCACACAGCCTGACTGCTACCCTCGCCGCCAGCATCCTCTTCCACAGCCACCTCCACGTTGTCCTCCTCCTCCTCATCCTCCTCCTCCTGCAACTGCCACCGAGCAGCAGACAAAAGTGTGGTCTGACTGTCTACCTGCGTTGCGTCTCCTCCTACCCCCGTCTCCTCTGTGTGCAATGCGTTCTCCCTTATTGCGATGAGCGATTCTTTAAGGACGCCTAGGAGCGGGATGGTTACGCTCACTATAGCGTCCTCGCTGCTGACCTTCTTAGTGGACTCCTCAAAGATACGCAATACATCGCATATGTCTGCCATCCATGGCCACTCGTGGTTGGCAAACTGAGGGAGCTGAGTTGGAGGCACGCGTGGATGCATCATCTGGTACTCCATCAATGCTTTCTGCTGCTCACACACCCTGGCCAACATGCAATAGGTGGAATTCCAGCGAGTGGGCAGGTCGCACAACAGCCGATGTTGAGGCAAATGGAGGCGTTGCTGGATTTTTTTTTAAGCTAGCAGCAGCTACAGTTGACTTCCGAAAGTGAGCGCACAAGCGCCGCACTTTGACCAGTAGCTCTGCCAGGTTGGGGTAAGTCTTTAGAAACTTTTGTACTACCAAATTAAAAATGTGGGCCAGGCATGGTACGTGATTGAGTTCTGCAAGCTCCAGAGCCGCCACCAGGTTACGGCCGTTATCGCACACGACCATGCCTGGTCCTAGCTGCAGCGGCGACAGCCACATCTCTGTCTGCTGCAATATGGCGTGCCTCACCTCTGCGGCGCTGTGCTTCCTGTCGCCCAAGCTGATGAGCTTAAGCACCGCCTGCTGACGTCTCCCCGTGCCAGTGCTGCAACGCTTCCAGCTAGGGGCTGAGGGCGATGTTAAGGCAGAGGAGGAGGAGGAGGAGGAAGAGGAGGGGGGTCTATCAGAACCTGTGCTGGCAATCTTGGGCGGGGGTGGTATGTAGGCCGTCCCTGTTTGCGACCCCGTCCCCGCTTCCACAACATTCACCCAGTGTGCCGTCAAAGAGATGTAGCGTCCTTGGCCGCAAGCGCTTGTCCACGAGTCGGTGGTCAAGTGGACCTTTGCGCTGACTGCGTACCTCAGGGTCCGCCTGATGTTACGCGACACGTGCTGGTGCAGGGCGGGGACGCCACACCGGGAAAAATAGTGGTGGCTAGGGACGGAATAGCGAGGTGCGGCAGCCGCCATCAGGTCGCGGAAGGCCTGCGTCTCCACAAGCCAAAACGGCAACATCTCCAGGGCCAGCAGTTTGGAGATGAGGCAGGTTAAGGCTTGGGCTTGGGGGTGACTGGAGGCGTACTTCCGCCTGCGGTTGAACGCCTGCGAGATGGACAGGTGCAGACGAAGATGCGGGGGAAGGGGGGGCTGAAGGAGAAGGCCCCAAAGTAGCCGAGGCAGAGGCAGATGTGGAGGTGTCCTGGCTGGAGGTCTGGACCGCAGTGTCAGCACACAACAAAGGGGAAGAGGCAGTGGCAGCAAGACGGGGCGCAGGTTGTATTGCGTTTGCTCTCCCCCACTCAGCCCAGTGCTTGAATTCCAAGTGACGGCGCATGCCTGAGGTGGTCAGATTGCTCTTCTCAGAGCCCCTACTCAGTTTTGAGTGGCAGATTGCGCAAACCGCGCTCAGTTTGTCATCCGCGCAAACATTAAAAAATCTCCACACCACAGAAGTACGAGGCCTCGATGGGGGAGCTTCGCGCGACTGCCTGCTGCCGGGAAGAGCTTCGGCCCTGCTGGCTGTGGCCTGCCTTCTCTGTCTGGACTGTCCTCTGCCTCTGGACTGTCCTCTGCCTCTTGCTGCCTTATTCGGTGATGCGCAGACCGCATTTCCACTGCTTTCCCCGCTGGACATCACCCCTGTCCAAGTGGGGTCGGTCATTTCGTCGTCCACCACCTCCTCTTCCACTTCCTCTCTCTGCTCCTCCTCCTGCCCACTGGACATTCCAACAGCCTCCCTTGATGGCAACTGCGTCTCATCATCATCATCGCTCATGATAGCAGATGCTGGTTCCGGGTCCACATCACTAGCAGATGGCGGATGCTCAAGTGTTTGGGCATCACTACAAACAAATTCCTCTGCTAGCTCCTGGGATTCTTGCAGCACATCTGGAAAAGGACCCGAAAAGAGGTCCTGGGAGGGGTCAAGGGTGGGCTGACTCTGTTGGCCAGGTTGGGAGGAAGGAGGGTCAGAGTGAGACTGTGTGGATGACTGGGTGGTGGACAAGTGACTGGAAGCGTTATCGGCCATCCATTGCACCACCTGTTCACGCTGCTCAGGCTTTAACAGAGGTGTACCCCGCCCCCCGCATAACTGTCCCATAAAGGCAGGGAAGCTGGATGAGCGTAATGCTGGCTGCCCCTCATCAGCACGCATTGTATCCCCACTGGCTTCAACGCGGTTTGTGCCCCCACCAGCATTTCCGCGCCCCCGTCCTCGTCCACGTCCCTTTGCGCTAGCCCTCCGCATTTCAGACGTTTTACTTTTTTGGCCACGCGTTATGCCAAATATAAAAATATTTTTAAGAAGAACACCTGGCTATACAGCCGTATACTGCCAGAAGGTGAAATGGTGCCTATACGCACCGGGTATATAACAAGGTTTTGTTGGTAAAGAGGACACAAAACAGTAGTGCCAAATATAAAAAATATTTTTAAGAAAAACACCTGGCTATACAGCCGTATACTGCCAGAAGGTGAAATGGTGCCTATAGGCACCGTGTATAAAACAGTGTTTTGTTGGCACAGAGGACACAAAACAGTAGTGCAAAATATAGTTTTGTATATAGGTGCTAATACACCACTGAAGTCTTTCTGTCCCTATTCCAGCATCAGCAGCTACCCCTCACTAAAGCAGCCGTTTTGAGCAGAGTGTATATAGTTTTATTTCAATATGTTTTTATTGAGAGTTTTCTTTTTGAAAGGAAATTTTACATACAAGAAAGTGAAAGCACAGAATACAAGTATAAATAAGATCAAACAATGTTATGGTGGACACTGGCATAAAGATCCTAGAGTGGGAGTGACACAGCCACTACACTGGTAGGGCGACCGTGTCGAGTTGATCAAAGTGCAATGTATTTTGTATCCCACATGGGGGAACCAGATTGGGGCACGGTCATAGTAAGGCATACGGGGGAATCGTCTAGTGGTGGCCCTCGGCAGACATCAGGGGGCCCAGCACACCAACCGAATCTCCTCACCTGCACAGGGCAACCCCCCAACCCGACCCCGTCCCCTCCCCCAAAACCGAAGCCCCAGAAGCCAGTCATCTCCCATTGAACCGCTGAAGGAAGAATAGAAACACTAAGGGAAAGAAGGGAAAAAATGGGGTGAAAGACAGGGGGGGGTAGACACCGGGCAATTACTAGCCCAGGAAAAGGAGGGACAAGGACAAGACAAGGACAAGGACCCAGATAGGGGCCAAAACATTGACAGTAACGTAGTTATAGGTATAGGCTTAGACAAAGGTAAGGACAACAACCACAACCACACCATACCAGGATTATGGACTCACAGCTCGTCCATACTCTACTTTCATCTGATGTCCAGGATGAGGACATTAGGGCGAGGGATAGCTCAAGCCCGTCAGCCTAGCAACTTCTGAAAGTCAGGGGTGACCCGAGAAACCTCCCACAGCGTCCATGTCCTAAGATATTTCTGGGTGCCCCCCTCCACCCCCTCCAAGGTCAACTCCTCCAGCCTCTTGATGCTCTCGACTTCCCCATACCACTCCACCAGAGATGGTACAGCAGGGGTGCGCCAATGTCTTGGAATCACCGACCTCGCCGCTGTGAGTAGATGTCTCAGCAATCCCCTCTTACTGGATGACACCGGCCCAGGGATCATGGACAGGAGGGCGACCTGTGGGGTGTGAGGGATTTGTTCCAGTGTTAAGTGTTCATATATCCCTAGAACTTTCTCCCAAAAGGTCCGTATCAGTGGGCACTCCCACCAGATATGTAGCATAGTCCCTGGGGCCCCGCTGCATCTCCAGCAATCCCCAGTATCGGACCCTCCAAATTTCACAAGGTCCGAAGGACACTTATACCATCTCGATAATATTTTATAGTTTCGTTCCTGAGATCTAGAAGCAACCGACAGCCTATGGGTGAGTGTGAAGGATTTTTCCCAGTCATCAGGCGCCAAAGTCTGTCCCAGGTCCTCCTCCCATCTCCCGCAGAACCGAGGCAACTCCCCGTCTTCTTCCTCGCCTCGAATAATCTGATAAAGAAGGGAAATCACGTGTTTGGGAGGGGAAGGGTTTCGTAATATACCCTCCAAAGGCGTGAGCGAGCGGGAGAGGCATGAGCTCGGTGTGATCGATTTGATATATGCTGCCATATATGCTGCCATATATGTCTCTCCCTGTCTCTCCCTGAGTCCGCAAGGCCGTGAGGGAGGGAGGGCCCGACCCCGACACTATATCCCCCAGTCTGACATCCCGGGATTCCTCCCATATGAGGAAGGATCTAGCATGCATCCCAGGGGGAAATAAAGGGTTGTCAAACAGAGGGGTAAGGGGTCCCGGCCTGTGGGATAGCCTACCCCGCTTCAGAAATCCATCCCATAACCGTAACAAGGGGCCCACCAAGTAGGGCAATTCTCGTGCATCAGGTCTAGAGGAAGGTTCAATCCAGGGCAATGCCACCAAATTTAGGGGAGAAATGGCCTGTTCCAGGCCAACCCAACACTTGTCATCTTTATGGTGAAACCAATCTGAGAGCCTGACCAATACCGAGGCAGCGTGATAAGTCCGAAGGTCCGGGACCCCCAGGCCCCCTCTCGGCTTAGCTCTGAGAAGTGTCTCCCTCTGGATCCTGGGTCGCCCGCTCCCCCAAACAAATTTGAAAAAGGCTCTCTGCAAGGACTGGAAGAAACCCCTTCCCGGGAGCAAAGGGACCGCCTGAAACAGGTACAAAAACCTCGGAAGTATGTCCATTTTGAGGATGTTAATACGACCCAGCCAGGAGTGTTGCTTTTTGCTGTATGAGTTAAGGCTTGAGGTTGTGGAGTGTAAAAGTGGAGCATAATTAAGCTTGTACAGCAACCCCAGGTCAGAAGGGATCTGAACCCCCAAATACTTAATGGCTTCTTTTTGCCACCTAAAGGGAAAGTTGGCTTGCAGAAGAAGTTGGGTTTCATCAGGGAGGGAGACGTTCAGGATCTCGGTTTTAGATAGGTTGACCTTGAAGTTGCTCACATCTCCAAAGCGCTTAAACTCCGCTAGAACAGAGGGCATAGTTGTATGAGGGGAGGTGATGTACATAAGTAGGTCATCCGCAAAGAGAGAGAGTTTGTGCTCCTCTCCCCCGCAGACGACCCCCCGGATGGACGGGTTCGCCCTCAAAGCGTTGGCCAGATGTTCCATCACCAATATGTAAAGCAGCGGAGACAAGGGGCATCCCTGCCGGGTCCCGTTCCGAATGCGGAAGGTTCCGGACAAGGTGCCGTTGACTCTCACCCTCGCAGTGGGATCCTGATATAGAGCCATAATTTTAGCTAGCATACCCGGACCCAGGCCCACCTGTTGTAGCACAGCCCTCAGAAAACCCCAATGCACGCGATCAAACGCTTTCTCAGCGTCCACCGCTAGCACACACGTAGGGACAGCCCGCGACTGCGCGTACTGTATGAGGGAGATCGTTTTGATGGTGTTGTCTCTCGCTTCTCTCCCCGAGACAAATCCCACCTGGTCAGTATCAATCAGGGGGGGGAGCAAAGGCTGCAGCCTAAGTGCAATAATTTTGGCATAGTTCTTCAAGTCTACATTTATCAGGGAGATAGGTCTATAGTTACCCGGGAGGGTGGCGTCTCTGCCCGGCTTAGGTATAACTGTTATATGAGCCTCCAAGGACTGCCTCGGGAAGAGACAATCCCTGGAAATGGAATTAAACATCTTAACCAAGAAGGGGGCAACCAAATCCCTCAATGCCTTATAAAATCTGGCGGTGAAGCCATCAGGGCCCAGACTCTTACCTGCAGGGGTATCCCCTATAGGTGAACGGATCCTCGAGCTGGTCACTGCTCTCCTGGGGAATAGTTGGGAGGGCGGTGTCACTAACGTATTCCGCTATCCAGTCCTTCTCCAGCGGGTGGGAGCCCCGGGGGGGCACGGGCTCCAGGTTGTAGAGCCTGGAGTAGAAGGCCTGGAATTCCCCCGCTATCTGAGCAGTCTTATGGAGTTCCGACCCCCCCCCCTCTAATCATGGGGATAAACGTAGAACCCTGCCTGGGGTGGAGAGACCTGGCAAGCATCCTGCCACATTTGTCACTATGCTCGTAAGTGCGTGCCCTAAATCTATCTCGGTATTTGAGAAAGCACTGGTCATAGAGGCTCTTCAGACTGTGTCTAGTATCCAGTAGCTCCCTCAAGACCGTTTGCGAGGGGGTATTTTTATGGGTCTCCTCTAACTCCCCAATACGTTTCAGAGTAGCTTCAATCTGCTGTGTCCTGGCCCTCTTAAGCCTAGAACCATGCTTGATAAAAACCCCTCGGAGCACACATTTAAGGGTCTCCCACTGAACTGGGAGCGGGGTCTGATCATGCGTATGGTCAAGTTGGAAGTTGGTAATGGAAGACCTAATGTCAGCTAAACACAGGGGATCCTTTAATAGATTATCATTCAGTAGCCAGTTGTACTGCCTGGGGGCAGCGTCTGGGGACGGGAGGCTCAGAAAGACGGGAGCATGGTCTGACCACAAGATCCGGCCAATAGAGGCGTCCGGGTTCCTTGAAAGCGCGTGATGACTGAGAAAGATATAATCCAACCTACTGTAGGTGTTATGGGGGTGGGAGAAGAATGTATAGTCCCTTGCCCCCCCATGCTGAATTCTCCAGGTGTCAACTACCTGGAGGTTGCGAAGCGCGTCCCTCAACTTCTGTAATTTGGAGCAGGGTATCCCCGATTTGCCCTGGGAGGAATCGAGCCGCGGATCAAGGACCAGGTTGAAGTCCCCTCCCAGCACTAAAACACCCTCAGAAAACCCCTCTAAAACATCAAGGATCCCAAGTCCAACCTCTACCTGGGCCTGGTTTGGCAGGTACAAATTGGCAAGAGTGTACCTAACCCCGGAGAGCGTGAACTTGAGAAAGATATATCTGCCATCTGGATCCACCTTGGAGTCTAGCGGCTCCAGGGGGACACCTCTATGTACTGCAATAGAAACACCCTTAGACTAGTTCACCGGGTTGGGGCTGTGGAACCATCTATTGTAATATTTGTTCCTGATTTCAGGAATCTTCCCCACACAAAAATGAGTCTCCTGCAATAGAAGAACATCTACTCTTTCCCTATGGAACCCGTATAATATTTTAGTTCTCTTTTCAGGGACGTTCAACCCTCTAGCGTTAAAAGTGCAGAATCTAATCTCCGCCATGCTAGCCCAGCGTTCGTGCCAGAATTCGCGGGATAGAATGTCTCAGAGACCGATGGAGCGTCAGCGGGATGGCCAACCCCGTGTGGACCAGTGCTGGAGTCGAACCCCGGAAGGACAAACACACACGATAGACAGGGGGAAGGGTAAAACACTAGGGAAGCAGAAAAACACAGAAGAAAAGAAAGAAAGAGCCCCTACCCTATAGAGGAGGGCAATGAGAGTGTAGAGGGCAAACCCTCAAACCCGCGTACACCTATCGGTAGATATTCCACCGGGTGTCGCGGAACAGTGGTTGTGGAGGTAGCCTAGCCACTCGGGAGCCTCCCCAATGCATATAGGTTAACAAGAATTAGGTTCCTAAGCCCCGGGTTGGCTAAAAAGAAGATCGCCGTTAGCGATATCGATTAACAAAGACCAAATAATGCTCAGGGGGGGGTTCAAGGCGTGCGTCTCCCCTCCTCCCCAGAGAGGACCCAGCATATATCCCCGGGTTGGGTAACCTGAAAACCTGGAAACATTCAACAGATACCTATTAAACATTGCTAATTTTTCAATAATATAAGCAATCTCAATATTATAAGCAATCTCCCGGGGGCCCCGCTCACCCACCATGGTAAGGCACCTCTGGATCATCCCGCCCCTCAGGAGCATCCCCAGACCCAACAGCGAAACAGTAAAATAACAATAGAATGACAATAAAATGATAATAAAATGTACCCACCCCTCCCCCGCCCCACGGACCACGAGAGGGCCGGCACCCACCACTCCGCAAGGCGGGTAAATAGCGGGGCCAGCCCCCCCAAGGGCCGAGGAGAGGGGGGGGGAACGGCCAAGGTAGAGCAACTGGCAATAATGAACATAACATAGTGAACGTTAAACAGTGAACATTGAGTCATAACAGTGAAAAATGCGAGCGGGGCATGAATGCCCAGAGGGGGCGGGAGTGGGCGGATCAGAATTAGAGATATTGAATCAGAGCGTGGGAGCTAATAGGGATGGGCCGAGCTAACGACCCCGAATTGGCCCAGGAGCATCGCCCCTACGACCCCTGGCCATCCGGGGTCTCCTGGGCGCCCGCTGCGGCATAGGGGGGGGGGGTCAAGCCCCAACCAGTCCGGGACCGGGAAGGGGTCCATTTCCAGGAAAATAAACAGACCCGGAAGGTCCGCCTTGCTTCTGAGAGCATAAATGGAGTTGTCCCTTCGTACCACGAGGTGAAATGGTATCCGGTCAAGGAGCGGCCGCAGCAGACGTCTCATCTGAAGGGTGCGACGAGATACATCGGGTAGGATCGTAACTCGAATCGAGCCTCAAAATGAAATCCTTCCTTTCTCCCAGGCCCGTCGCAAGATTTCCTCCTTGACAAGGAAGAAATGAATTCTGCATAAAACGTCTCTGGGGGCCTGAGGATCCCCCACCGGGCGTCCAGCCACCCTGTGTATTCGATCAATAACCAGCTCAGCGTTCGGTGGCTTGCCCAACAGGTCGTTGAACAGTTCCGTTGCCCAGGTGCACAGGTCTTCTGATCTAACGGATTCTGGTATGCCACGGAGTTTCAAATTATTGCGCCTATTTCTATTCTCTTGGTCGTCTGTCTGAAGTCTGATGTCGATCAACTGCTGTTGGTGCATCCCCTGATTTCTCTCAAGAGCCGCCAGACGGGCCTCATAATCCGGGCGGGACTCCTCGAGCGATGCAATTCTAGTATCAAGAGCAGAAGATTTCTGTTGGAGGTCTTCTATTTCTCTGCGTAAGGCCCGCTCGATTCTAGTAGCCACAGCCTCTAAATCTGCTTTGAGCTCAGCCTTCGTTGGAAGACATTGTAGGAGATCCCGTAGGCTAGGATCGGCAGGAGACCGCAGGAATAGCTGGCCCTCCGGGGCCCGGGTCGGGAGCATCCCAAATCGGGAGTCGCACAATCTCGCGGCTGAGGCAGGGCCCAGGGTATACTCCGGGCTCTCCGGCCCATTTACGAGGCTGCAGGGCAGAGGTTTAGTGGCTGGTGTGTCAGGTCTGGGGCCCGGCGACCATCCCAGGGGCGAGGACTCCCCGGAAGCACTCAAGCACCCAGGGTCATTTCTCCGACTCCCAGGGGGCAGATGGATCTCCGCCTGGACCAGTTGTGGGCTCCGTACAGATCCCCCTCCCCAGGCAGGGGAAGCAGGCACAGACCGGGGCGGACTGTCTCCCCACGTCTGGGAGACGAGCCGGGGGTGGATCGGCGACATCCATTCGGGAGCCGAGGGGTTAAGTTGTGGGCATGGGGTCCCACGGGTGTGTCCCCCTGAAACCTCCAGGACTGGGTCCCCTGGAAAGTCCCGAGCTGGGGTGTTGCAGCACAGCAGAGAGGGCACAGGAGGGGCCGACATGTGTGAGGGAGAGGGCAAGGGATTCACACAGTCCCGATCACGGGGCTCCAACCTCTCCCCCAACCCCGCACCAACCTTCACATGCTCCTCTGGCGAGCTGGTCTCAGCCTCGGGGACGGCGCACCCCGGCGGGGCCTGCGTGTGTCCAGTCTGGTGCATCAGCAGAGCAGTGTCCCTCCGGTCACAGTGTGGCTCCGCTCCATTCATCTTGTCCTCCGCAGCACAGCCGCCCGATGACGTCACGGCAGGCTCAGGGGGGATCACGGCCGCATCTCCGGCTCCCGGCTCTGTAGCAGGCACCCCGGCGGGCAGGAGGTCCTTACATGCGGCGGGCCCCGCGCGCTCCAACACCGCCCCCGCAGCCGTACGACGGGTTCCCACGCGCTCCTCACAGGTCGCATGCCGATCGGGCGCCATCTTGGGAGGCTGGGCTCTCTGCCCCGTCGGATCTCGGCGGCCGAAATAGCTGCCTATATCTTTCTTTGGGGGCTTCCTCGCCGACCCCCCGGTTCTCCTCTTCTTCCCGCTCCCCATCGCAGCAAGCAGGGGGGATTTTAGGAATCTGGATCCACTATAAGGTAAGGGAGAACGGCAGAGCTAAGGGCTGTGCGTCTCTACTCCTCCATGGCCAGGCCACGCCCCCGAGTGTATATAGTTTTGTATATAGGTGGTAATACACCACTGAAGTCTTTCTGTCCCTATTCCAGCAGCAGCAGCTACCCCTCACTAAAGCAGCCGTAGCTGCAGCACTAATAAGTGCTCAGCTCTTGGGCCTCCACACAATGTTTGAGAGGTCTCAGCTCTTGGGCCTCCACACAATTTTTAAGAGGTCTCAGCTCTTGGGCCTCCACACAATTTTTAAAAGGTCTCAGCTCTTGGGCCTCCACACAATTTTTAAAAGGTCTCAGCTCTTGGGCCTCCACACAATTTTTAAGAGGTCTCAGCTCTTGGGCCTCCACACAATTTTTAAAAGGTCTCAGCTCTTGGGCCTCCACACAATTTTTAAAAGGTCTCAGCTCTTGGGCCTCCACACAATTTTTAAAAGGTCTCAGCTCTTGGGCCTCCACACAATTTTTAAAAGGTCTCAGCTCTTGGGCCTCCACACAATTTTTAAAAGGTCTCAGCTCTTGGGCCTCCACACAATTTTTAAGAGGTCTCAGCTCTTGGGCCTCCACACAATTTTTAAAAGGTCTCAGCTCTTGGGCCTCCACACAATTTTTAAAAGGTCTCAGCTCTTGGGCCTCCACACAATTTTTAAGAGGTCTCAGCTCGTGGGACTCCACACAATGTTTGAGAGGTCTCAGCTCTTGGGCCTCCACACAATTTTTAAAAGGTCTCAGCTCTTGGGCCTCCACACAATTTTTAAAAGGTCTCAGCTCTTGGGCCTCCACACAATTTTTAAGAGGTCTCAGCTCGTGGGACTCCACACAATGTTTGAGAGGTCTCAGCTCTTGGGCCTCCACACAATTTTTAAGAGGTCTCAGCTCGTGGGACTCCACACAATGTTTGAGAGGTCTCAGCTCTTGGGCCTCCACACAATTTTTAAAAGGTCTCAGCTCTTGGGCCTCCACACAATTTTTAAAAGGTCTCAGCTCTTGGGCCTCCACACAATTTTTAAGAGGTCTCAGCTCGTGGGACTCCACACAATGTTTGAGAGGTCTCAGCTCTTGGGCCTCCACACAATTTTTAAGAGGTCTCAGCTCTTGGGCCTCCACACAATTTTTAAAAGGTCTCAGCTCTTGGGCCTCCACACAATTTTTAAAAGGTCTCAGCTCTTGGGCCTCCACACAATTTTTAAGAGGTCTCAGCTCTTGGGCCTCCACACAATTTTTAAAAGGTCTCAGCTCTTGGGCCTCCACACAATTTTTAAAATGTCTCAGCTCTTGGGCCTCCACACAATTTTTAAGAGGTCTCAGCTCGTGGGACTCCACACAATGTTTGAGAGGTCTCAGCTCTTGGGCCTCCACACAATTTTAAAAGGTCTCAGCTCTTGGGCCTCCACACAATTTTTAAAAGGTCTCAGCTCTTGGGCCTCCACACAATTTTTAAGAGGTCTCAGCTCTTGGGCCTCCACACAATTTTTAAAAGGTCTCAGCTCTTGGGCCTCCACACAATTTTTAAGAGGTCTCAGCTCGTGGGACTCCACACAATGTTTGAGAGGTCTCAGCTCTTGGGCCTCCACACAATTTTTAAAAGGTCTCAGCTCGTGGGACTCCACACAATTTTTAAGAGGTCTCAGCTCGTGGGACTCCACACAATGTTTGAGAGGTCTCAGCTCTTGGGCCTCCACACAATTTTTAAGAGGTCTCAGCTCGTGGGACTCCACACAATGTTTGAGAGGTCTCAGCTCTTGGGCCTCCACACAATTTTTAAAAGGTCTCAGCTCTTGGGCCTCCACACAATTTTTAAAAGGTCTCAGCTCTTGGGCCTCCACACAATTTTTAAGAGGTCTCAGCTCGTGGGACTCCACACAATGTTTGAGAGGTCTCAGCTCTTGGGCCTCCACACAATTTTTAAGAGGTCTCAGCTCTTGGGCCTCCACACAATTTTTAAAAGGTCTCAGCTCTTGGGCCTCCACACAATTTTTAAAAGGTCTCAGCTCTTGGGCCTCCACACAATTTTTAAGAGGTCTCAGCTCTTGGGCCTCCACACAATTTTTAAAAGGTCTCAGCTCTTGGGCCTCCACACAATTTTTAAAATGTCTCAGCTCTTGGGCCTCCACACAATTTTTAAGAGGTCTCAGCTCGTGGGACTCCACACAATGTTTGAGAGGTCTCAGCTCTTGGGCCTCCACACAATTTTAAAAGGTCTCAGCTCTTGGGCCTCCACACAATTTTTAAAAGGTCTCAGCTCTTGGGCCTCCACACAATTTTTAAGAGGTCTCAGCTCTTGGGCCTCCACACAATTTTTAAAAGGTCTCAGCTCTTGGGCCTCCACACAATTTTTAAGAGGTCTCAGCTCGTGGGACTCCACACAATGTTTGAGAGGTCTCAGCTCTTGGGCCTCCACACAATTTTTAAAAGGTCTCAGCTCGTGGGACTCCACACAATGTTTGAGAGGTCTCAGCTCTTGGGCCTCCACACAATTTTTAAAAGGTCTCAGCTCTTGGGCCTCCACACAATTTTTAAAAGGTCTCAGCTCGTGGGACTCCACACAATGTTTGAGAGGTCTCAGCTCTTGGGCCTCCACACAATTTTTAAAAGGTCTCAGCTCTTGGGCCTCCACACAATTTTTAAGAGGTCTCAGCTCGTGGGACTCCACACAATGTTTGAGAGGTCTCAGCTCTTGGGCCTCCACACAATTTTTAAAAGGTCTCAGCTCTTGGGCCTCCACACAATTTTTAAAAGGTCTCAGCTCTTGGGACTCCACACAATGTTTGAGAGGTCTCAGCTCTTGGGCCTCCACACAATTTTTAAGAGGTCTCAGCTCTAAGCTTCCCTTACTGCTGGGGTGACACACTGTAACAAACCTCCTCCTGTAAGCTTCCCTGACTGCTGGGGTGACACACTGTAACAAACCTCCTCCTGTAAGCTTCCCTTACTGCTGGGGTGACACACTGTAACAAACCTCCTCCTTTAAGCTTCCCTTACTGCTGGGGTGACACAATGACACAAGAGGACATGTCTGACCACATCTCACACACACACACACACACACACACACACACACACACACACACACACACAATGACAATTAGGGGTGGGGTCTATTTATTTTCCCCCTTGCCTATGCCATCTGTGGTTGTCATTAGGCAACGTGATTTTAAGGGGTGCAGAATTTTGTTCTTCTTTTTTGTACAGTTTGGCTTGGGGTCCATGGCAATGTAGAGGAAAGAAGGTTTCCTTGTCTTGTCTCACTTTACGTAGAAGTTATATTGTGTTTGGAGTGTATTGTTGAGTGGCTGTGTTAGTGGCGTAATAGTGCGACTTGGGCGCGTTATATGCACCCAGACATGCTTCCCCTGCTGTCCCAGTTGCATTCCAGCAGTGTTGGCATCATTTTCTGATGTTTCAGGGTGGACTTGGTGACCTCCAAGTGGTCGAATTGAGATTTCCAAGTGTCGAGCATTTTTTTCCCATAGACTATAATGGGATTCGATATTCGGTCGAGTAGTCGAGTAACGCGGTCTATTCGAATCGAAATTCGAAATTTCGAATATTTCACTACTCGCTCATCTCTAGTGAATAACACAGTACTCGATTTTGGGACCCAGTAAGATTTATACTAATGGACTAGGATGAATGTGCTGCAGGGAACAAGAAGGGAGTCTGTGGTTTTTTAGTGTTTTGTCTAGACTCTCCCTTTTAAAGCCAATCTACACATAAAACAATCTAGGCAGTAATAACAGAATAGCAGCAGTGCTATTTACAAGATACCATTCAGCTCATTTTTAATCATGACCTACTATTTCTATTTTAAATAAACACCCTTTTTCAAATGGTGTAAACATCCTGTCTGGAGTGTTAGAGAAGGCTGTTTAGACTACTTACCCCCACTACTACCTCCACTTGCTGGCAGAACATCTGGTGTACCTTCCCGTCATAGGGAAACAGTCAAGGGAGGGACCAGAAAGAAAGCAAAAGAGGGGCGAGGGAGAATACCCAGTTGAAACACACCCAGCATTTTCAGGACCAAATCAGACATACTCACTGCCACCCCACTTCTCCCCTGGGGGTTAAATAAGCCACTATGACAGTAGGACCTGGACATGGTTGGTCCCCTGACCAACTCTGGAGGAAAAAGTGCAAGACCCAGCATGGAGGAGAGGAGAAAGTGTGTCATGCTGTTAGGCACATAATACATTTCCAATGCAATATTTCAAGCTATTCAAATAAATATGTCATACTATAATATATGCCAGAAATAATGTGTATGTCTGCAAATAGATGAAAAAAAATGCCTTGACAACATATGTCCTTTAATAAATAAAAATTAATTTATTCATCACATGGCTGTATATAGAATCTGATGTACATTTGTAATTATGGTAAGAGCTTCATTTCATCATTAAGTCTCACCAAAATGACATTTTTTTTATAGGAACTAAAAAACAGAACAGGTTATTTATATGTATATATATCTAGCACAGTAAAGTAATTAAAATAAAAAATCAAAAGAACTCTTATGGTAAATAATGTCTTTTTGTATAGTCAGACTTAAACTCTGTGGGGCTGTATAACAGATCGCTTCAGTGAGGTAGGCCCCTTTGCTTGTGCTGAGACATTTAGCAGTCAGACAATATTACGTTACCCAGATTGTATAAATAGTATGAATGATTTCCGCTCGCAGATATATAATGCAGGTATCTCTTTACAAAGTCCTTACTTGGGGCCAGCTGAATGCCTTAACAGTGCCTAGAAATCCTGCAGCCCTAATCCCTCTAGCAACAAAGATCTGTTTCTTTGCTTAACATGCAGTCGGCCTCCGAGGCCCGTGTGTGCCTTGGCTTGCAGGCCAAAAGCCTCCTGTTTACAATTTCCCCATTCCTGTTTTTAATGTTGTGCTGAGAGCAAGCACAAAGGACTAGTTTTGTCCTAGAGAAACAGGGGAGCTACTAGACGAGGACAGGAGGAAGGAAGGGTAATCTGACGGGAGAAGCCCAGGAGGGATTAGCATACACAGCTGTTACCTCAGGGATGCCTGCTTTATGCTCTTATAATTTCCTCCCGCTCCAAATATTTAATGGTTCATTTTTTCTTGTTCTACTGTTTTTTTTTCTTTTCCAATTTTTCTATATGTCCTTCTATATTTTTTATGTAGGCAATGAACAAATAAGCTGCCCTTTTATGAGACTGCCTTTAACATGATTTTGTTTAGTTTTATTGCTAGTGCCTTACAGGATTATAATATATTGGGTATACTGTGTAAGCATAGGATTTATGAATACTCAGCTACCCCACCTCATCCTATTTCTCATTCTCCTTCTCCATCATGTATAGTTGTGTAAATCGAGCAACAGTCATGCCACCACTTCTGCTTTACAAACTGTAACTGCTGCCAAATGTTCAAATATAAATTCATACTGCTTGCCCTGGTTCTTAGTAGTGCCATAGAGCAAATCATTGATGATGCAGAGTGCCCAGGTTCATTAAGTAGCCAGGGCACTATTTGGCTGGCTGCTGCTTCTTCTACACTTAGAATCCCCCTTCAGCAGCCTCTTTGCCAATAGTTCTGCAGCATCAAAATGAGTGTGGTATTTTTCAAACTCAAAATTCAGGGAACATTGAATCAAGTGAAAAGCCAATATATAAACATAATGATAAAAATATTAACCAGACATTACATAAAAGAGTATACCTAGAGGCTTCTGTGACATATACGACATGCATACATCTCTAATAATACCTTGGTCTTCTTCCAGTGTCTCACACAGATAGAGAGGGGAACCATATGTTCAGAATAGTGATGAGCTAGCCCAGAGAAGTTTGGACTTAGAAAGTTTGGTTCGGCTGTAAAATGGGGATAGTATGTGCTGCAAGTCAGGTGAAACATCAGGGTGATTGCTCTGCACAAAATGGGCTAGGGAAAGTACTAAAAACAATCACCAGAGAGCCTCTGATTACTATGGGGTTCATTCATGAAGGTCTAACGCCAGGTAGTGCTTCGTAGCAGCAGCCAGTGTCTGGTGAACACTGGGCGCTGTACGCAAAACTACATTTATGAAGGCGATTCTGGTGAGCGACTCTAACAGCACCATATAGCGTAATATTCATCATTAGAGGTGGCTCAGCGTATAGTGCCGGCGATCTAGCTTCCAGAGCGCCAGGTCTTACCTGTCGCTACCTGTCGCTCTCCTATACATTTCAATGGACGTTCCTTCTAATCTATTTAAAATGTTTTTGCTATTTTTTTTCTCTCCAATAATTGTGTCACCTCTCCTGGCCTGGAAAAAGTTATTTTTGAAAATGTTTTTGTTTTTTTTCATTTTTATGCAGAATTGTATTTACAGGTCTGGCACTAAAGTGTTAATGTCACAGTGTTCCAACAATGTAATTCCATGTGTTTTTGCTTTGTTACTGGTGGATATGTGTTCAAAAACAGACTTTAATCACACAGCATCTGGCACTCTGTGCTATAGCGACCAGATTTAGAGTGCTGACGCTGTGTGTGTGTGTGTGTGTGTGTGTAGTTTCTTGATAAGTATGGTGTGAGTCGAGAGAGTCGGTCGCACTGAACTGGCGCTACATTTTGCTGCCTGCAGCTCTGTACTAGTGTTAGAGTGCCCAACATACATCCCATTTATCAATGCCGGCCAGGTTACTACACCGACTGAGGTGCTCTGTTACAGTGCCCAGTACCTGCTTACAGCGTATACTAGCGGTCGCTCTTAGCGCTGCTATACAGACATAACTCACTGATAGAGTGAAGCTTGGCTTCAGAGAGAGGTGATGTAGGAAATATTCTGTTAATGTTCAAGATCAAATGAATCTTTCAGGTAAATATGAGACTCCATCTGGGTCTTAATTCAAGGTTCAATATGCAGTAAGCCTTTGTATAGGTCTTTAATCTAATCCATTGTTATCTAATTTTTATCAAGAGGACTTTGATGCTTGGTATCTATCCAGATTTGTGATTGAGGGGCAGCTGTAGATTCATTCCAGCACTGGCTCTCCAGCCATAGGCTGTGGTCACTTATAAGGATATTTTCAGTCATGTATTGCATTGTTTCCAGCTGTTGATTGTAAATATGTACATGTATCCTAAACCAACATAAACCATGTAGAGTAGCTGTAGATTGTGTGCATTTTTGCCATAGTGTTATATATATCTAGCATAATTTATCTGGGTGTCATCTATTTTATATATATGGTTTCTGTAAGGTGGCGCCGGACACCCTTCTCTCTTAAGCCAGGTAATCCCCAATCTCCACCGCCTCTTCTGCCTATAGACAAGTCCCCGCTCGCAGGAGACGCGGATTATGCCTCTCCAGACTCGGTTACCCCCAGGACTTAGTTGGCGCAAAGATTACTGGCTTAAGGTGGAGACAGATGAACGGCAGGGTATCCCGAATATGGATGCCGGGATGAAGATGGGTTTTACAGGTGGAAAAACCAATCAGAAAGGTCCAAAAACAAGCCGAGGTCAAACCGGGTGGTCACAGAGCGCGGTATCCAAGGGGTCAAGCGAAGAAGTGTCAAAACGAGCCGAGGTCAAACCAGGTGAGCACCAAGACGTGGTATCAGAGGGATCAGGCAAAAGCGTAGTCAGGACAGGCAAAAGGTCAGGGCGGGCAGCAGACAAGGATGGTCAGAGACGAAGCCGAGTAGTAACTAACAAAGCAGACTAGAAAGCACACCCTATTAACCAGAGGCTATAACGGGCACTGGACAATGGGGCAGCATGGTAATAAAGGGAAGACTGGCCAATGGGAAGGGGAAAAAGGTAAGGAGAGGGAAGTGTGCTGATTGGTGCGACTGTAACTACCCAATGGGAGCGGTCCCAGGAACTGGACCTGCCCAGGCCAGACGGGCTATCCAGTCCCTGGGCCCGTCTCCCATCAGGACAGAAGAGCTAATTAACTTAACACTCGCCCCCGGTGGATGCGCTGGGAGCAGCGCCGCCTGGGGGCATATACAGAGCGTGCTCGCGCGCGAGCACGTGAATGGCCGGGCGCGCTCCCGGCCGGGAAAAGCACAGCCGCGCCGGCAGGGGACACCACGGGGCCGCCTGCCCCCGCTGCACGGCCTGCAGCGAGGCCGCCGCCGCCACGCCGGTCCCAGAGCAGCGCAGAGGATCAGCCAAATGACGGGGCTGCGACTCGCCGGAGGACGCGCCGCGGGACCGAGGATGGGAGGCAGGTAAGATTCTTACATTACCCCCCCCCCCCCCGAGGAGGGGCCGCCGGACCCTCCAAGCTGGGTTTCTGAGGATTCCCCTTATGAAATTTTCTCACCAATCTCTGCGCATGAACCTCCCTAGCCGGAACCCATGACCTTTCCTTAGGACCGTAACCCTTCCAATCAATCAAATACTCAAGGGAATTTCGAAAAAAGCGAGAATCCAAAACCCGAGCAACCTCAAATTCCTGTTGCCCGTCAACTAAAATGGGATCCGGAAGGTTATCAGGTTCAAAGTTTCTGGCAGGTTTCAAAAGGGAAACGTGAAATGAGTTACAAATCCTCATAGAAGGCGGGAGATCCAGACGATAGGTAACCCGATTGATTCTCTGCAGTATGGGAAAGGGACCAATAAATCTCGGACCCAACTTGGCAGAGGGTTGGCGTAAGGCCAGATTTTTTGTCAAAAGCCAAACCAAATAGCCAACCATATAATCAGGATTATTATATCGCCTACGATCAGCAACATTTTTTTGTTGGAGCACAGCCTTAGACAGGTGTTGCTGAATCTTATTCCATAACTCCGGCCACTGGGACATCCATTCATCAAGAGAAGGCACTCTAGAAGGCTGGTCCAACAAGGCCGAAAATTTCAAATCTTTTCCGTAAACACAACGAAACGGAGACACCCCAGTGGAGGTATGTGTGGCATTATTAAGGGCAAATTCAGCAAACGGAAGAAACAACACCCAATCCGTCTGGACATCAGAAATGAAACAACGTAAATATTGCTCCAGGGATTGGTTCGTTCTTTCCGTTTGCCCATTGGACTGGGGGTGAAATGCAGATGATAGGGAGACAGTGAACCCCAACTTGGCACAAAAAGCCCTCCAAACACGGGAAACAAACTGGACCCCCCTATCCGACACAACATCCTCCGGGATACCATGGATTTTAAATATGTGTGTCACAAAAAGTTGGGCAAGGACCTGAGCAGTGGGTAGTTTCTTTAATGGAATAAAGTGAGCCATCTTACTAAACCGATCTACCACCACCCAGATGACAGTGCACCCTTGGGAAGGTGGAAGATCGGTGATAAAATCCATGGCCAAATGGGTCCTGGGGCGGGAGGGAATGGGCAATGGTAGTAAGGAACCCTCAGGACTGTGTCTTAATGATTTACTCCGGGCACAAACTTTACAGGTTTGAACGTACTCTTGTGCGTCTTTTCTAAGAGACGGCCACCAAACCAGGTGAGACAGCAAGGAGATGGTCTTTTTGATACCAGGATGACCCGCCGTCTTAGAGTCATGGAACTGATGTAAAATAGCAGCCCGATAGGCAACGGGCACAAATTGGACATAAATAGGTTTTTCGGGCGGAGCTTCAGACTGAAACTGGGTTAAATCAGGGAGCTCTGGTTGGATAGCAGCTACCACCAGAGACCGGGGCAAAATGGGCAAATTTTTCCCTTCGGGTAAAGTAGAAGAAGAAAAACTACGTGACAAAGCATCAGCCTTCACATTCTTGGACCCCGGTTTGTCAGTTATGGAAAAATTGAACCGAGAGAAGAACAGAGACCAGTGAGCCTGTCTTGGAGTCAATCTTTTAGCAGATTGAATATATTCTAAATTCTTATGGTCAGTAAAGACGGTAACGGGAAATTGAGCCCCTTCCAGCCAGTGTCTCCACTCTTAAAACGCCAATTTAACTGCCAATAGTTCTCGGTTCCCAATATCGTAATTTCTCTCGGCAGAGGTAAATTTCTTGGAGAAGAAGGCACAGGGATGGAGGCGCTCAGGAGAACCACTGTATTGCGAAAGCACTGCTCCCACACCAAGTTCGGAGGCATCAACTTCCACGATAAAGGGTAATTGGCAGTCCGGGTGCACTAACACAGGGGCAGAACTAAAAACTTCCTTTAATTCCCTGAAAGCCAAGACGGACTGTTCTGGCCAGACAGCAGGATACCCCCCTTTCTTAGTGAGATTAGTGAGGGGGGCTACCAGAGTGGAAACATTTTTAATGAATCTTCTATAGAAGTTGGCGAACCCCAAAAATCTCTGTAAGCCCTTCAGATCTTTGGGTTGTTCCCACTCTAGTACTGCTTTAACCTTGGATTGGTCCATGGAAAGACCGGTATTAGAAATGACGTAACCCAAAAAGGGAACTTCTGTAACCTCAAATTGACATTTTTTCAGTTTGGCAAATAAATGATTCTCCCTGAGTTTCTGTAAAACCAGACGAACATGTTTACGATGTTCTGATAGCGAGGAGGAAAAAATCAGAATATCATCTAAGTAAACTACAACAAAACGACCCAGGTATTCCCTAAAGATTTCGTTCACAAAATCCTGAAAGACTGCGGGGGCGTTACACAGGCCAAATGGCATCCCCAGGTACTCATAGTGCCCCTCATATATGGGTATTTAAAAGCTGTTTTCCATTCATCTCCCTGCCGAATCCTAATTAGATTATAAGCCCCGCGGAGATCTAATTTGGAAAAAACTTGGGCCCCAACCACCTGTGTAAACAGCCCATCAATTAAAGGCAGGGGATACTTGCTTTTGACCGTTATTTTGTTCAAACCCCGGTAATCAATGCAGGGACGGAGTCCCCCATCTTTTTTTTCGACAAAGAAAAAACCAGCTCCTGCCGGGGAAGAGGAAGCCCGTATAAAACCTTTCTTTAGGTTCTCTGTGATATACTCCCGCATGGCAAGGTTTTCGGCTCGTGTTAAATTGAAGATTTTCCCCCTAGGTGGCATAGTACCCGGAAGGAGCTCGATGGGGCAATCCCATGGTCTATGGGAGGGAAGTTTATCAGCCGCTTTTTCAGAAAATACATCAGAAAAATCTAGATATGGGCTAGGCACTTCTTCAGGGGATAATTGAGTGGCTCGCACTGGAAGTTCCAGACAGGAATGAAAGCACTGAGGGCCCCATTTGACTATTTGCCTAGTAACCCAATCGATTTGGGGATTATGTTTCTGTAGCCAAGGTAACCCAAGAACTAATGGGGTAGAAGGCATTTTAAGAACTAGAAGGGAAATTAATTCAGAATGCCCCGCTCCCACCCTAAGTAAGACTGGTGGGGTTTTATATTGAACGAGCCCCCCCGCAATTGGTGTGTCATCAATGGCGGAGACCCGAATGGCTACAGGAAGGGATTGGAGCGGAATTCCTAGACTTTGAGCTAAATCAAAGTCAAGGAAGTTCCCTGCTGCTCCACAATCTAAGAGAGCTTCCAGTTTTAAGCATTCTAGGTCAACTTTTACCTGGACCGGAATCATAAATGGAGACAATACATGAGGAGATACCTTACAGCCTAGGTGGGTCCCCTCGATCCCCCCTAGGCTCTGAAGTTTCCTGACGGCTTCTTGGGGCAGGCTCTGACCATGTGACCTGTTCCGCCACAGTAAAGGCATAGACCTTCTGACAAGCGCCGACATCTCTAGTGGCTCCCAGCTGCATGGGCTCCTCAGAGGAAGGCAGGACTGGGACTTCGGCTCTCAAGCTGGAGTCGGGATGTGACCCTTTTTCCAGGCCTCTCTCCCGCAGACGCCGGTCAATGCGGATGGCCAAATGCATAGTTTCGTCCAAGGTCTGGGGAACTGGATAGTTCACTAGAATGTCTTTGATGGAGTCAGACAAGCCTAGCCGGAACTGACCGCATAACGCCGTATTGTTCCAACGTGAATCGACCGCCCATCGTCGAAACTCAGAACAATATTCCTCGGCTGGCCGACGTCCTTGGCGTAAGGTGCGAAGCTTTGCGTCTGCCGTGGCCCCTCTGTCAGGATCATCATATAAAATCTCCATAGCAGAGAAGAAACTATCCATGGAATGACGTGCCGGATCTTGGGGCGACAGACTGAAGGCCCATGATTGTGGATCCCCTTGGAGGAGGGAAATGACCAGACCCCGGACAAGGCTGGTCGAAGTTGAAAGTAGAGCTTGCACAAATCCCGGAAATTGGCAAATTTGGCTCTGTCTCCAGAAAACTTACCTGGAAGTGGAATTTTGGGTTCCACCGGTGATGCGGCCGGAGCCCCTTGAGGGCTGGTGTTGATAGGAGCTGGACGGTTCTCCTGGAACGCCACGCGATGGGCTAGGTGCTCCACAGCCGCGGTTAAGGCCTGCACCTGCTCCAATATCTGGTCCATTCTTCTGGCCCGTTATACTGTAAGGTGGCGCCGGACACCCTTCTCTCTTAAGCCAGGTAATCCCCAATCTCCACCGCCTCTTCTGCCTATAGACAAGTCCCCACTCGCAGGAGGCGCGGATTATGCCTCTCCAGACTCGGTTACCCCCAGGACTTAGTTGGCGCAAAGATTACTGGCTTAAGGTGGAGACAGATGAACGGCAGGGTATCCCGAATATGGATGTCGGGATGAAGATGGGTTTTACAGGTGGAAAAACCAATCAGAAAGGTCCAAAAACAAGCCGAGGTCAAACCGGGTGGTCACAGAGCGCGGTATCCAAGGGGTCAAGCGAAGAAGTGTCAAAACGAGCCGAGGTCAAACCAGGTGAGCACCAAGACGTGGTATCAGAGGGATCGGGCAAAAGCGTAGTCAGGACAGGCAAAAGGTCAGGGCGGGCAGCAGACAAGGATGGTCAGAGACGAAGCCGGGTAGTAACTAACAAAGCAGACTAGAAAGCACACCCTATTAACCAGAGGCTATAACGGGCACTAGACAATGGGGCAGCATGGTAATAAAGGGAAGACTGGCCAATGGGAAGGGGAAAAAGGTAAGGAGAGGGAAGTGTGCTGATTGGTGCGACTGTAACTACCCAATGGGAGCGGTCCCAGGAACTGGACCTGCCCAGGCCAGACGGGCTATCCAGTCCCTGGGCCCGTCTCCCATCAGGACAGCAGAGCTAATTAACTTAACACTCGCCCCCGGCGGATGCGCTGGGAGCAGCGGCGCCTAGGGGCATATACAGAGCGCGCTCACGCGCGCGAGCACGTGAATGGCCGGGCGCGCTCCCAGCCGGGAGAAGCACAGCCGCGCCGGCAGAGGACACCACGGGGCCGCCTGCCCCCGCCGCACGGCCCGCAGCGAGGCCGCCGCACCCCGCCGCCGCCACGCCGGTCCCAGAGCGGCGCAGAGGATCAGCCAAATGACGGGGCCGCGACTCGCCGGAGGACGCGCCGCGGGACCGAGGACGGGAGGCAGGTAAGATTCTTACAGTTTCGCTCCAATAGTCCTAAATACATATATATATATATATATATATATATATATATATATATATATATTGTGGTAAATTGTATCAAAATGTCTATTTCTCCCCTGCTTGGCTGTATAAAGCACAATCCAGGCCGGGTTTTCAGGACCCAGGTCACTTCCCCATTTCACTAACGGGTTGTTACATGTTCTAAGGCCCTCCACAAGTGTGCACGCTGATTACAGGAGAAACCTGTATAAGAAGAGAGCACACGGCCTTTCCTTTGTCTATGACCAGCCTGTTGGAGTGAGCCCAGGCTGAGCTGCACCGTGGTGAAGGATAGCACTGGACATTGAGCAGAGGGCTGATACGCCCTGTAAAGTGGACTGGAATTGATCAGCTTGCTGGAGTACCCAGCCCAGGACTATTTGGTTGGTGAAGTAACCCTTTTTGCTTACTGCATTTATGCTGCAATCTTTTGGACTATCTACTGAACTTTGCTGAATAAAAGCCGTTTTTGCCGTTCAAATCCGTTGTCCGTCACTGCTGATTGTTTGCCCGCTTACAATATATATATCTATATATATATATATATATATATATATATCTTATATGTATCTATTATATGATATTTGGATATATATCTATATTTATATTATTACATGTGATTTCAAATATCTTGGGCCTCTCTTTTTCCTGCATGGGGGATGCTAGGGTGCCTTAGTTGGCTTTCCTTTTTTTGTTTCTACCAGTTGCCAGTGTAGTGGACATGATCTGGGTAGCCGAAACCATCCGTGGGTGTTTGTCCATTCAAGTTACTGCTTGCGCTTCAGCTAAGTACATATTCTGCTTGCACTCTAGTTGGACCACGCCCACTTACAGCACTGTTATCGGGCCCCAAAGGAAGGTGGCGCAGTTTGGCACAAGCTGCAGTAAATGGTGGAGGCCATACAGTCAGTACCATTTAAGGTAAGCTCATATTATGTATTGTGCTATTGCCCTAAATGTGTCACGGCCAACGCACTGGTTTTATGATATGATATGGGATACATACTGTATTGGCCCTGTTGTAAAGAGGATCACTGCCGCCATCTCTGGTTTCTCTAACAACAATGATGTATGGTGGATGGCAAATTGTGGGAACACCTTCCTGAATATGACGCAACTTTAGGTCATATTTCAGGAAGGGTTATTGTTGCTGGAAGGGAGAGACCTAATTAATTTGGGGATGGGAAGCAGGGGGGCACAGTCCAGAGTTTGCTTTACAGCCCAAAGTATTTTAGTTATGCTGATGATTCTAAACCTGTGTATGAATTGATCTTGGGAAAGATCTTTGTATTCCTCCCTGTTATGTGTACATAGTTATAAGGGCACACCTCAGTTGTCTTTTTTCAAATAAATAACATTATTCTGATAATCATTTTGGGTATTCTGGTTTTACCCATACCATGTATTCATTTAGTTACTCACATTTGAACACACCAAAGTCTTTTTTTTGTGCCCAAAACAACTAATTGATAGAAAGGTAAAATGATGGTCATGTCATGTGTATCCATGCCACTTTTAGTGCACCTAAGATTCTCTTTAGTGCAATTCCACTTTTGATGGCATTTTAAAAAGTTTCCATTATCGTGTGCCAAAAAGATATCCTCAAGGTACTGAGCTTATCTGTAATTTTTCTTTCTTTTCAATTCATCTGCCAACAATATAATTATGTTTACAACATGCACCAAAGTGTTTTGGTGTAAATATCAGAGACTTCCTGACTCTGATTGGCTAAGGCATAGGTGACAGGGTTAACTCTTTCTGCATTAATTCAATCTCTTTAGATAGGGGGGATCACAGTCTTTTTTCCCATTAGCTTAAAGGCAGTGTTCTCACCTCGGAAAATCATTATTACTGCTTGGTTTTGTCAAAGCTGCTAATGAGCTCACCTGTTACAGCGGAAGTATTCTGGGCCTTGTAGTCAGAAAGTATACCAAGAGCTTTACTAAAGGGCGGGAAAGCTACTTTCACTTTAACAACACAGAGCCACAGGAATATAAGACTTGGAAACAGCATGCTAGTAAGTAAATGACAGGTCTGGGGGCCCAATCATAGAACACATGTTTATTTTACATCCCAGAAGAGGAAAACACTGAGGCAGAAGACCAAAAACCTGACAAAAAGGGAGTTTTCTTTTAGGTTTACTGTTAACTAAAACTCCTAATTAATTTTCAGTGGTCATCTACTCACTTAGTATGTGATTATGTCACATACTTTGCCATCTCATGATCATTACCTACATTTATGCATACTGATTTAAATTTGATGTCCATACTACAGTGTATCTAGTTCCATTTGTAACCATATACAGTTCTATTTTATTTTACACAGTTCACTTGTACTTACCAGAGTACTCTAAAAAGCTATATTTTTTAACGTTAAGCCTCTTACTTCTGCCTGGCACGGCTCTAAAATGTACAGTGAATTCAGTAAAAACTGCAACAACAGCATTTTGCTTAAGATACTAAATACAATACTGCTTAGAAATAGAAATGTTCTTTTAAAAAATCCAGATGATTTTATGCCAAAATGTAAGTTAAGAAAATATTTCCCCTAACCATGAAAAACAAAAAGGGGTTTCAACTAACATGAATGTGAAGAATTTAACCACAAGATATATTTGGTTCTCTTTCATTTTATTGGACAAATCCGGGATTACAATGTAACCTCCGTATTCGCAAGCAAATATCATTGATTGATAGTGTTTCAATTCATTAGGGACAGCCACTTGAAAACGCTTTTTTCCTGCCCAAATTGGAAATGTCATTAGTATATAACTTGATTTTAAGAACCCTGACATTTCTGCATTGCGGAGGGATTCCAAAAAAATTTCAGTTTTTACCACTTGCAATTAATTTTAGTGCTGAGCCAACACAAATGTTGATCCATTTTAACCATCTGTGAGAGGGAAAATTCGGTGCCTGTAAGAGGTCTGTTGACTTTTAGCAATGGCTATTTCCCCCTGTCCACAGTCCCTCATGAATACAGAACATTATTTTATAGGGTTATAATATCTGCCAGAGTAATATCCCAAGGGGACAATCAGCTTAAATTTATACCGCTTCTCACTTAACTTAAGTGAGGTTGTTCACGTGTTGCTTGAAATACCAGAGGACTCTGTCTTGTAGTAAGGCATTCATGTACAGGAGGAAGCCCAAGGCATGGGAAGAAATGGTAGGTATATTATAATACTAGAGATTGTTCTAAGCAACACTTTCCAAGTGATGAAGAATTATCCACAGTTATAACTGGTTTTCCTCATTAAGCCTCAGTAAATTGATTTATTTCATTGTTGCCATAAAATATTAGGATTTTTCTGGCAACCGACTAGAATAATTGATCTAATTTAGTAAAACAAGGTTTTCATTTGAGAAACTTGTTGACTTCCCAATCAACCATGCTTGAGTTTATGTGTCCAAAATACTCACTTAACTTTTGTCTGTTTACTCAGTTTGTTCTAGCCCCCCCCCCCCCCCCCTTATGATTTTGGAAGGGATTTTCCAGGAAAATCATACATTGTTTTTTTTCAGTCTGGGCTTTAAATGTCTTGTTTGGCTTGTTTTAGTGTATTCTCAATATGTTAGAGTGAAATATGTGCAAAAAAATAAAACAAATGTATTTTTACCATTTGTATTTTTTTTGTAATAAAAATTGTACCAGGCTTCTTGATGTGGGCACAGTTTTCTAGAAAAAATCTCTCGATGAATTTTCTGATTGCACAGGGTTTCCCTAAAAAAAAAAGAATAAAAATGTAGAATCAAAGCCACATTTTCTAAAACAAAACAATATGCAAGCAAGAAAAAAACAAATAAAATCTGAAAAAGCAAGGTCCCCCGAACAGAGCAATACCCAACATGCATAGGTACTGTCAAGAGTAGGGATGCCAAACATCCCAAAGTAAAGCATGCACATTATGGTAATTTTACGTTTCAGCCAAAACAACCCTTTACATTTGAAATACCCCCATAAACCATATATTCCTTGAAAGTGCATACATTAATCCTGTAAGTGCCAGTCTACCTAGAGTTTTTGTCACCCTCTGTTGCCAGACCATTTTTCACTATTTTGCGCTATACATGTTCAACTGATTTCCAGGGATTTCCCGGTCTATATATTGTTTTTTTTCAAGTGTTTTGAGTCTGAGCTTTGATCTGGACCAGTTCACAAAGGATTACACACACACACACACACACACACACACACACACACACACACACACACTTTATTTGTTTTCGAATACTTACCACCCATCCATCTTTCACTGTGTCCCTGGCAAATCCCTCTGGCTTTTGCAATCCTGCTGCTGCTGGCAGCCTTTTATACCTGCTGGGCAACATAAGGGGTTCATTTTAAAAAAATGACACAGGGTCCCCACTCCTTGAGTGGGGGTGGCATCCCACCCATTTTTCTGGAATTTTAAGGGTCTGGTTAAAAATCCAGAAAAAAATTACATGAGGTCCCCCCCAACCCAGAATAACCTGCCCGGGGTCCAGCTATGCAGAGTGTCAGGTCCCGTGGGACACCCGCCTTCTGAGTAAGTCCGCAACCCCCAATCTCCACTGCTAGCTTCACCTATAGTCAAGCCCCCATCTGCCGGGACGCTTTACACACCTCACCGGGCACGGTTGCACCCAGGACTTGGTAGCACAAAAGATGCGGACTTACGGGGAGGAAGGCGGATGAACCAGGAACGAGACTGGGCGAGGTCGGGCCAGCAGGGGTCATACACGGGAGATCAGTCCAATCAAGTGCGGCACCAAAGGATGAGACGGAAGAAGAGTCAAAAGTCGAGCCAAGGGTCAAGCCGGGAGGTCACGGGTACGCGGTACAAGGGAGCAGGCAAATCGTAGTCAGAAACAGGCAATGGCCGGTCCAGGCGGCAATCACGGGATGGTCATTAGGGATGAGCGAATTGATCTGGACGAACCCGGATTCGATCCGAATTTCAGGAAAAATTCGATTCGGATCGAATCCGAATTTCCCCGCGATTCGATCGCTCGAAGTTTTCCTTTAACATCCATTCATTTACATTACAGGCATTCTAAGATGGCGGACGGGACATGTCCAGACATCAACCCCGCGCCAGTGCAAGCTGGGACAGTCACATGCAGCCTATCAGCAGCCAGCAAGCCCGGTGACGTCACAGCTGTATTTAAGGCCGGCCATCTTGCTTTCCTGCCTCATTTCTCTATTGCATTCGTGAGAGACAGAACGCTGTGTAGCTGAGGGAGAGACAGTTAGACAGGCAGGGACAGACAGGGACAGGCTGGAGACAGGCAGGAGACAGACAGGAGAAAGACAGAAAGTCAGCGAAAAACAGGGAAAGGTAGAAAAATCGGAGGCTGTCAGCCTGTCACAGGGAGTTTTTTTTTTTTTTTTTCATCCAGCCTGACAGGCTTTGTTAGCGTTTTCAGGCTGCTTATACTAACTAACTGTGCATATATACTGAACTGATCTTAAGTCTGCTGTGAGGCATCCCATTCTGTGACTACAGCAGCCTCTGTTTAAGACCATATAACCATTTGCTCTTATTATATTTGAAATTAGCCTGATAAAGACACTTTTGCTGGGCATAGTACTTCTGGACCCTGCCAGGGCATCCCATTCTGTGACTACAGCAGCCTCTGTTTAAGACCATATAACCATTTGCTCTTATTATATTTGAAATTAGCCTGATAAAGACACTTTTGCTGGGCATAGTACTTCTGGACCCTGCCAGGGCATCCCATTCTGTGACTACAGCAGCCTCTGTTTAAGACCATATAACCATTTGCTCTTATTATATTTGAAATTAGCCTGATAAAGACACTTTTGCTCGGCATAGCACTACTGGATCTTTTTTGGGGCATCCCATTCTGTGACTACAGCAGCCTCTGTTTAAGACCATATAACCATTTGCTCTTATTATATTTGAAATTAGCCTTATAAAGACACTTTTGCTCGGCATAGTACTTCTGGACCCTGCCAGGGCATCCCATTCTGTGACTACAGCAGCCTCTGTTTAAGACCATATAACCATTTGCACTTATTATAATTGAAATTAGGCCTGATAAAGACACTTTTGCTCGGCATAGTACTTCTGGACCCTGCCAGGGCATCCCATTCTGTGACTACAGCAGCCTCTGTTTAAGACCATATAACCATTTGCTCTTATTATATTTGAAATTAGCCTGTTAAAGAAACTTTTGCTCGGCATAGTACTTCTGGACCCTGCCAGGGCATCCCATTCTGTGACTACAGCAGCCTCTGTTTAAGACCATATAACCATTTGCACTTATTATAATTGAAATTAGGCCTGATAAAGACACTTTTGCTGGGCATAGTACTTCTGGACCCTGCCAGGGCATCCCATTCTGTGACTACAGCAGCCTCTGTTTAAGACCATATAACCATTTGCTCTTATTATATTTGAAATTAGCCTGATAAAGACACTTTTGCTGGGCATAGTACTTCTGGACCCTGCCAGGGCATCCCATTCTGTGACTACAGCAGCCTCTGTTTAAGACCATATAACCATTTGCTCTTATTATATTTGAAATTAGCCTAATAAAGACACTTTTGCTCGGCATAGCACTACTGGATCTTTTTTGGGGCATCCCATTCTGTGACTACAGCAGCCTCTGTTTAAGACCATATAACCATTTGCACTTATTATATTTGAAATTAGCCTGATAAAGACACTTTTGCTGGGCATAGTACTTCTGGACCCTGCCAGGGCATCCCATTCTGTGACTACAGCAGCCTCTGTTTAAGACCATATAACCATTTGCACTTATTATAATTGAAATTAGGCCTGATAAAGACACTTTTGCTCGGCATAGTACTTCTGGACCCTGCCAGGGCATCCCATTCTGTGACTACAGCAGCCTCTGTTTAAGACCATATAACCATTTGCTCTTATTATATTTGAAATTAGCCTGATAAAGACACTTTTGCTGGGCATAGTACTTCTGAACCCTGCCAGGGCATCCCATTCTGTGACTACAGCAGCCTCTGTTTAAGACCATATAACCATTTGCTCTTATTATATTTGAAATTAGCCTGATAAAGACACTTTTGCTGGGCATAGTACTTCTGGACCCTGCCAGGGCATCCCATTCTGTGACTACAGCAGCCTCTGTTTAAGACCATATAACCATTTGCTCTTATTATATTTGAAATTAGCCTGATAAAGACACTTTTGCTGGGCATAGTACTTCTTGACCCTGCCAGTGCATCCCATTCTGTGACTACAGCAGCCTCTGTTTAAGACCATATAACCATTTGCTCTTATTATATTTGAAATTAGCCTGATAAAGACACTTTTGCTCGGCATAGTACTTCTGGACCCTGCCAGGGCATCCCATTCTGTGACTACAGCAGCCTCTGTTTAAGACCATATAACCATTTGCACTTATTATAATTGAAATTAGGCCTGATAAAGACACTTTTGCTCGGCATAGTACTTCTGGACCCTGCCAGGGCATCCCATTCTGTGACTACAGCAGCCTCTGTTTAAGACCATATAACCATTTGCTCTTATTATATTTGAAATTAGCCTGATAAAGACACTTTTGCTCGGCATAGTACTTCTGGACCCTGCCAGGGCATCCCATTCTGTGACTACAGCAGCCTCTGTTTAAGACCAAATAACCATTTGCTCTTATTATATTTGAAATTAGCCTGATAAAGACACTTTTGCTCGGCATAGTACTTCTGGACCCTGCCAGGGCATCCCATTCTGTGACTACAGCAGCCTCTGTTTAAGACCATATAACCATTTGCTCTTATTATATTTGAAATTAGCCTGATAAAGACACTTTTGCTCGGCATAGCACTACTGGATCTTTTTTGGGGCATCCCATTCTGTGACTACAGCAGCCTCTGTTTAAGACCATATAACCATTTGCTCTTATTATATTTGAAATTAGCCTTATAAAGACACTTTTGCTCGGCATAGTACTTCTGGACCCTGCCAGGGCATCCCATTCTGTGACTACAGCAGCCTCTGTTTAAGACCATATAACCATTTGCACTTATTATAATTGAAATTAGGCCTGATAAAGACACTTTTGCTCGGCATAGTACTTCTGGACCCTGCCAGGGCATCCCATTCTGTGACTACAGCAGCCTCTGTTTAAGACCATATAACCATTTGCTCTTATTATATTTGAAATTAGCCTGATAAAGACACTTTTGCTCGGCATAGTACTTCTGGACCCTGCCAGGGCATCCCATTCTGTGACTACAGCAGCCTCTGTTTAAGACCATATAACCATTTGCTCTTATTATATTTGAAATTAGCCTGATAAAGACACTTTTGCTGGGCATAGTACTTCTGGACCCTGCCAGGGCATCCCATTCTGTGACTACAGCAGCCTCTGTTTAAGACCATATAACCATTTGCTCTTATTATATTTGAAATTAGCCTGATAAAGACACTTTTGCTCGGCATAGCACTACTGGATCTTTTTGGGGCATCCCATTCTGTGACTACAGCAGCCTCTGTTTAAGACCATATAACCATTTGCACTTATTATATTTGAAATTAGCCTGATAAAGACACTTTTGCTGGGCATAGTACTTCTGGACCCTGCCAGGGCATCCCATTCTGTGACTACAGCAGCCTCTGTTTAAGACCATATAACCATTTGCTCTTATTATATTTGAAATTAGCCTGATAAAGACACTTTTGCTCGGCATAGTACTTCTGGACCCTGCCAGGGCATCCCATTCTGTGACTACAGCAGCCTCTGTTTAAGACCATATAACCATTTGCACTTATTATAATTGAAATTAGGCCTGATAAAGACACTTTTGCTCGGCATAGTACTTCTGGACCCTGCCAGGGCATCCCATTCTGTGACTACAGCAGCCTCTGTTTAAGACCATATAACCATTTGCTCTTATTATATTTGAAATTAGCCTGATAAAGACACTTTTGCTGGGCATAGTACTTCTGGACCCTGCCAGGGCATCCCATTATGTGACTACAGCAGCCTCTGTTTAAGACCATATAACCATTTGCTCTTATTATATTTGAAATTAGCCTGATAAAGACACTTTTGCTGGGCATAGTACTTCTGGACCCTGCCAGGGCATCCCATTCTGTGACTACAGCAGCCTCTGTTTAAGACCATATAACCATTTACTCTTATTATATTTGAAATTAGCCTGATAAAGACACTTTTGCTGGGCATAGTACTTCTTGACCCTGCCAGTGCATCCCATTCTGTGACTACAGCAGCCTCTGTTTAAGACCATATAACCATTTGCTCTTATTATATTTGAAATTAGCCTGATAAAGACACTTTTGCTCGGCATAGTACTTCTGGACCCTGCCAGGGCATCCCATTCTGTGACTACAGCAGCCTCTGTTTAAGACCATATAACCATTTGCACTTATTATAATTGAAATTAGGCCTGATAAAGACACTTTTGCTCGGCATAGTACTTCTGGACCCTGCCAGGGCATCCCATTATGTGACTACAGCAGCCTCTGTTTAAGACCATATAACCATTTGCTCTTATTATATTTGAAATTAGCCTGATAAAGACACTTTTGCTGGGCATAGTACTTCTGGACCCTGCCAGGGCATCCCATTCTGTGACTACAGCAGCCTTTGTTTAAGACCATATAACCATTTGCTCTTATTATATTTGAAATTAGCCTGATAAAGACACTTTTGCTGGGCATAGTACTTCTGGACCCTGCCAGGGCATCCCATTCTGTGACTACAGCAGCCTCTGTTTAAGACCATATAACCATTTGCTCTTATTATATTTGAAATTAGCCTGATAAAGACACTTTTGCTCGGCATAGTACTTCTGGACCCTGCCAGGGCATCCCATTCTGTGACTACAGCAGCCTCTGTTTAAGACCAAATAACCATTTGCTCTTATTATATTTGAAATTAGCCTGATAAAGACACTTTTGCTCGGCATAGTACTTCTGGACCCTGCCAGGGCATCCCATTCTGTGACTACAGCAGCCTCTGTTTAAGACCATATAACCATTTGCACTTATTATAATTGAAATTAGGCCTGATAAAGACACTTTTGCTCGGCATAGTACTTCTGGACCCTGCCAGGGCATCCCATTCTGTGACTACAGCAGCCTCTGTTTAAGACCATATAACCATTTGCTCTTATTATATTTGAAATTAGCCTGATAAAGACACTTTTGCTCAGCATAGTACTTCTGGACCCTGCCAGTGCATCCCATTCTGTGACTACAGCAGCCTCTGTTTAAGACCATATAACCATTTGCTCTTATTATATTTGAAATTAGCCTGATAAAGACACTTTTGCTGGGCATAGTACTTCTGGACCCTGCCAGGGCATCCCATTCTGTGACTACAGCAGCCTCTGTTTAACACCATATAACCATTTGCTCTTATTATATTTGAAATTAGCCTGATAAAGACACTTTGGCTGGGCATAGTACTTCTGGACCCTGCCAGGGCATCCCATTCTGTGACTACAGCAGCCTCTGTTTAAGACCATATAACCATTTGCTCTTATTATATTTGAAATTAGCCTGATAAAGACACTTTTGCTCGGCATAGTACTTCTGGACCCTGCCAGGGCATCCCATTCTGTGACTACAGCAGCCTCTGTTTAAGACCATATAACCATTTGCTCTTATTATATTTGAAATTAGCCTGATAAAGACACTTTTGCTGGGCATAGTACTTCTGGACCCTGCCAGGGCATCCCATTCTGTGACTACAGCAGCCTCTGTTTAAGACCATATAACCATTTGCTCTTATTATATTTGAAATTAGCCTGATAAAGACACTTTTGCTCGGCATAGTACTTCTGGACCCTGCCAGGGCATCCCATTCTGTGACTACAGCAGCCTCTGTTTAAGACCATATAACCATTTGCTCTTATTATATTTGAAATTAGCCTGATAAAGACACTTTTGCTCGGCATAGCACTACTGGATCTTTTTTGGGGCATCCCATTCTGTGACTACAGCAGCCTCTGTTTAAGACCATATAACCATTTGCACTTATTATAATTGAAATTAGCCCTGATAAAGACACTTTTGCTGGGCATAGCACTACTGGATCTTTTTTTGGGGCATCCCATTCTGTGACTACAGCAGCCTCTGTTTAAGACCATATAACCATTTGCACTTATTGTAATTGAAATTAGCCCTGATAAAGACACTTTTGCTGGGCATAGGCTTACTGCTGCCTGCCAGGTGCACTTCTGTTGAGGCATCCCATTCTGTAACATAGCATACCCCTCTTTATTTACACTAAGCAGCTCTCTTATTTACACTAAGCAGGCCTGTTGGAGGCTGAGTGTTACTGCTCACTTTTGGTGTGCATTATATTCTGTTTCATATAGACCCACCGCTGCCCGGGGGATCTTAAAATATCACCTACTACCACGCCAGTTAGACTATGTCGGGCAGACAAGTGCCTGGAAGTGAAAAGAGGAGTGGCAGAGGCCAAGATTCCGCAGGCAGAGCTCGCATCAGACTGGGGGCCAGTAGCAGCAGGAGTCACGCTGAGAGACCTAATCTGCCAGTATCTGCTAGCGGTCGGGTCTCCACCAGTAACGCATCTGCCGTGGTAGATTGGTTGACGCGCTCATCAACAACATCATCACAACTTACGTCTGAGACCCCCAGTCTAGGGTCGGTAGGTTCCTCTGACACAACCCTGAGTTGGCATGCCCCGAGAGCAGTCCCTGTCCTCCCATTGCCTCTGTCCTACGCCGTTCCCTCCCCCTGCGACGTATCCTATGCTTTGGGTTCAGCTCCACTCTTTAGTGAGGAGGACGATCAGATACAGGAGGACAGTCAGCAGCTACTGCCCAGCCAAGAAATGGAGGTGGCTTCTTTAGCTAGGCAGACAAATAGTGATGTGGACAGTGTCGTGGGTGCTGCGAGCGTTCCAGCTCCTGCGCCAGACACTGTTGACGAATCCACGAACATCAGTGACGTACAGCCACAACTCGGTGATGATGATGATGACGATGAAGCCGATCGCACTTGGGAGCCGGGTGAGGAAGGGGCTTCATCGTCATCATCAGGAGAAGAGGGGCGCAGGTTGCCCCGGAGTCAGCAGCTGAGGCAGCAAGGTGGTAGCAGTCAGCATGGGGGCACAATTCCAAAGGCTGGATCCGGCCGGGGCCGGGGTAGAGCACCTGCTGTGCGGCAGTCTACCTTATCAGGAGGTAGTGGAGCAGGGGTTCCTGGAGTTGGCAACAGCAGCAGTGAATCAGTGAGGCCAGGGGGTGGGAAAAGTAGCTACTCGGCAGTGTGGCAGTTTTTCCTGAGGCATCCGCAGGAGGGTAACATGGCCACATGCAAGATATGTAGGCAAAAGGTGAAGCGTGGCCAGGGTCCAAATGTTGGCACCACGGCCCTGCGTCAACATATGATGCGTCACCATAAAGCGACCTGGGAGAACCGAGGCTCCCAAGGGGTGGTCCAGTCTGCTTCCTCACCAAGTGAGCTCCCAATTTCTGCCAGCCAAGGCTCCAGCACCTCAGCCGAAGGCAGCTGTGCGTCATACCCATCCTCTGTCGCTCCTGCTCCTCCTCCTCCAAGTCATGCATCCCGCCAGCAATCCATCAGCGAAGCCATGTCCAAGAGACAGCAGTATGCGCCCACTCATCCTAGCAGAAGCTGAATGTGCTCCTGTCCAAGTTGCTGGACAGGTCACGCCGCTTCGGCCTCCGCGCTCTCTGCCCATTGGACCTGTGACACGGCCTCCTCATCCGCCGCCATCTCCTCACCCTCCACTGTAGGCTCAAGTCTCAGTGCCCCTCCAGTCTACCATGTGTGCAGGGCACGGAGGTGTCACGCAGTGCTTCCCATGGTTTGTCTTGGCGAACGGAGTCACACAGGGGAGGAACTGCTTAAATGTATTCATCAGGAAATCCAAACATGGCTTACTCCGAGAAAACTTAAAATGGGAATCATGGTTACCGACAATGGGAAGAACATTTTGTCCGCTCTGCGCCAAGGAAGCCTGACCCATGCCCCCTGCATGGCTCACGTCTTCAATCTGGTTGTCAAGCGGTTTCTGAAGTGTTCCCCCCATCTGCAAGACATCCTAACAACTTCAAGGAAACTTTGCATGCACTTCAGCCACTCCTACACCGCCAAACACACCCTTCTTGAGCTACAGCGTCAGAATGGTATCCCCCAACATAGTCTGATTTGCGATGTTTCCACCCGTTGGAATTCCACCCTTCACATGTTGGACCGATTATATGAACAGAGAAAAGCCATCACGGATTTCCTGATGATCCAAGCAGATAGGGGGACTCCCCTGTGTAACTTCAATGTCAACCAGTGGCAGCTCATACGTGACACCTGCCGTTTGCTCAGGCCCTTTGAGGAAGCCACTTTATTTGTCAGTCGGCAGGATTACGGGATGAACGACGTGATTCCACTGCTTCATGTACTACAGCACATGTTGGAAACCATGGCTGGTCAGGGCACTGGAGACATGGCGTTTACATCTTACGGCCACATGAACCCCGTTGGAGCTGAACTGGAGGAGGAGGAGGAAGAGGAGGAGGAGGAGTTGCCCAGCGAAACACAGTTTAGGCTTGGCGAAATGGCTGGTTTATCTAGTCAGCGGACAGGAGAGGAGGAGCAGGAGCAGCCAGAGGAGCTAGAGGTTTTTGAGGAAGGCGAGACAGAGGACCCGGGCACACCGTGGCAGTATGCAGTGGAGATGGAGACAGGTAGTCCATCCGAGTCACTTGTGCAAATGGCACGAAGCATGCTCACGTGCTTGCGTAGTGACCCCAGAATTGTTTCCATCTGTCGGCGGGATGACTTCTGGCTGTCCACCTTATTGGACCCTCGCTTCCGGCACAAAATGGGGGCATTTTTTAAACCCACCGAGAGGGAGGACAAACTCAACTACTACAAAGACATTCTACGTAGGCAGTTGGCCGATGCCTATCTGCGCCATGGTCCATACTCTCGCAGGTCTGACTCGAGGGGACCTCTGCGCTCACCTTCCACTGCCATGACCGCTGGGGGGGTTGGCAGGAGCAGCAGCAGCAGCTCCATCAGCAGCAGCAGCCTCAGTCTTCAGTCGCTAATGAGTAGCTTTCTACACCCGCATAGTGAGGCTACTCATGAGCAGCAGGAAGACCTGGAGCAGGACCTCAACCAGCAGGTCATGTCATACTTTGACATGACCATGCCAACACACCTTGAGGATCCGCTGGACTTCTGGGCAGCCAAACTTGATTTGTGGCCGCAACTAGCAGAGTTTGCCCTGGAAAGCTGTCCTGCCCGGCAAGTAGCGTGCCATCTGAGCGGGTGTTTAGTGCGGCGGGGGCCATAGTTACGGCGAGGAGAACTAAAAATGTGGAGAGACTCACCTTTGTCAAAATGAATCAGGGATGGATCAGCCAGGATTTCCACCCACCAATGCCTGATGCATGCGACTAGATTCAGCATGGTGCCACGTTTTACACTTTCCAAATGGTGCAAAACATATTTATGTCTTTAGCCCATTTTTTGGGCTCCTGCTGCTGCTGCTGCCAACTTCTGCCAACTCCAGGGTGTGATTCATCCAATTTTTGGGCTCCTGAAGCCAACCCCAGAGTCTCTTTAAAGTAATGTTTGGGCTCCTGCTGCTGCTGCTGCTGCCAACTTCTGCCAACTCCAGGGTGTGATTCATCCAATTTTTGGGCTCCTGAAGCCAACCCCAGGGTCTGTTTAAAGTAATGTTTGGGCTCCTGCTGCTGCTTGCAACTCCAGGGTGTGATTCATCCAATTTTTGGTCTCCTGAGGCCAACCCCAGTGTCTCTTTAAAGTAATGTTTGGGCTCCTGCTGCTGCTGCTGCTGCCGCCAACTCCAGGGTGTGATTTATCCAATTTTTGGGCTCCTGAGGTCAACCCCAGGGTCTCTTTAAAGTAATATTTGGGCTCCTGCTGCTGCTGCTGCTGCCAACTTCTGCCAACTCCAGGGTGTGATTCATCCAATTTTTGGGCTCCTGAAGCCAACCCCAGGGTCTGTTTAAAGTAATGTTTGGGCTCCTGCTGCTGCTTGCAACTCCAGGGTGTGATTCATCCAATTTTTGGGCTCCTGAGGCCAACCCCAGGGTCTCTTTAAAGTAATATTTGGGCTCCTGCTGCTGCCAACTCCAGGGTGGGATTTATCCAATTTTTGGGCTCCTGAGGCCAACCCCAGGGTCTTTTTAAAGTAATATTTGGGCTCCTGCTGCTGCTGCTGCTGCTGCTGCCAACTCCAGGGTGTGATTCATCCAATTGTTGGGCTCCTGAAGCCAACCCCAGTGTCTTTTTAAAGTAATATTTGGGCTCCTGCTGCTGCTGCTGCTGCTGCTGCCAACTCCAGGGTGTGATTCATCCAATTTTTGGGCTCCTGAAGCCAACTCCAGTGTATATTTGGGCTCCTGCTGCTGCTGCTGCCAACTTCTGCCAACTCCAGGGTGTGATTCATCCAATTTTTGGGCTCCTGAAGCCAACCCCAGAGTCTCTTTAAAGTAATGTTTGGGCTCCTGCTGCTGCTGCTGCTGCCAACTTCTGCCAACTCCAGGGTGTGATTCATCCAATTTTTGGGCTCCTGAAGCCAACCCCAGGGTCTGTTTAAAGTAATGTTTGGGCTCCTGCTGCTGCTTGCAACTCCAGGGTGTGATTCATCCAATTTTTGGGCTCCTGAGGCCAACCCCAGTGTCTCTTTAAAGTAATGTTTGGGCTCCTGCTGCTGCTGCTGCTGCTGCCGCCAACTCCAGGGTGTGATTCATCCAATTTTTGGGCTCCTGAGGCCAACCCCAGGGTCTCTTTAAAGTAATATTTGGGCTCCTGCTGCTGCTGCTGCTGCTGCCAACTTCTGCCAACTCCAGGGTGTGATTCATCCAATTTTTGGGCTCCTGAAGCCAACCCCAGAGTCTCTTTAAAGTAATGTTTGGGCTCCTGCTGCTGCTGCTGCTGCTGCCAACTTCTGCCAACTCCAGGGTGTGATTCATCCAATTTTTGGGCTCCTGAAGCCAACCCCAGTGTCTCTTTAAAGTAATGTTTGGGCTCCTGCTGCTGCCAACTCCAGGGTGTGATTCATCCAATTTTTGGGCTCCTGAGGCCAACCCCAGGGTCTCTTTAAAGTAATATTTGGGCTCCTGCTGCTGCTGCTGCCAACTTCTGCCAACTCCAGGGTGTGATTCATCCAATTTTTGGGCTCCTGAAGCCAACCCCAGGGTCTGTTTAAAGTAATGTTTGGGCTCCTGCTGCTGCTTGCAACTCCAGGGTGTGATTCATCCAATTTTTGGGCTCCTGAGGCCAACCCCAGGGTCTCTTTAAAGTAATATTTGGGCTCCTGCTGCTGCCAACTCCAGGGTGTGATTCATCCAATTTTTGGGCTCCTGAGGCCAACCCCAGGGTCTCTTTAAAGTAATATTTGGGCTCCTGCTGCTGCTGCTGCCAACTTCTGCCAACTCCAGGATGTGATTCATCCAATTGTTGGGCTCCTGAAGCCAACCCCAGTGTCTCTTTAAAGTAATATTTGGGCTCCTGCTGCTGCTGCTGCTGCTGCCAACTCCAGGGTGTGATTCATCCAATTTTTGGGCTCCTGAAGCCAACTCCAGTGTATATTTGGGCTCCTGCTGCTGCTGCTGCCAACTTCTGCCAACTCCAGGGTGTGATTCATCCAATTTTTGGGATCCTGAAGCCAACCCCAGAGTCTCTTTAAAGTAATGTTTGGGCTCCTGCTGCTGCTGCTGCCAACTTCTGCCAACTCCAGGGTGTGATTCATCCAATTTTTGGGCTCCTGAAGCCAACCCCAGGGTCTGTTTAAAGTAATGTTTGGGCTCCTGCTGCTGCTTGCAACTCCAGGGTGTGATTCATCCAATTTTGGGCTCCTGAGGCCAACCCCAGTGTCTCTTTAAAGTAATGTTTGGGCTCCTGCTGCTGCTGCTTCTGCCGCCAACTCCAGGGTGTGATTCATCCAATTTTTGGGCTCCTGAGGCCAACCCCAGGGTCTCTTTAAAGTAATATTTGGGCTCCTGCTGCTGCTGCTGCTGCCAACTTCTGCCAACTCCAGGGTGTGATTCATCCAATTTTTGGGCTCCTGAAGCCAACCCCAGTGTCTCTTTAAAGTAATGTTTGGGTTCCTGCTGCTGCTGCTGCCAACTCCAGGGTGTGATTCATCCAATTTTTGGGCTCCTGAGGCCAACCCCAGGGTCTCTTTAAAGTAATATTTGGGCTCCTGCTGCTGCTGCTGCTGCTGCTGCCAACTTCTGCCAACTCCAGGGTGTGATTCATCCAATTTTTGGGCTCCTGAAGCCAACCCCAGGGTCTGTTTAAAGTAATGTTTGGGCTCCTGCTGCTGCTTGCAACTCCAGGGTGTGATTCATCAAATTTTTGGGCTCCTGAGGCCAACCCCAGGGTCTCTTTAAAGTAATATTTGGGCTCCTGCTGCTGCCAACTCCAGGATGTGATTTATCCAATTTTTGGGCTCCTGAGGCCAACCCCAGGGTCTCTTTAAAGTAATATTTGGGCTCCTGCTGCTGCTGCTGCTGCTGCTGCTGCTGCCAACTTCTGCCAACTCCAGGGTGTGATTCATCCAATTTTTGGGCTCCTGAAGCCAACCCCAGTGTCTCTTTAAAGTAATGTTTGGGCTCCTGCTGCTGCTGCCAACTCCAGGGTGTGATTCATCCAATTTTTGGGCTCCTGAGGCCAACCCCAGGGTCTCTTAAAAGTAATGTTTGGGCTCCTGCTGCTGCTGCTGCTGCCAACTCCAGGGTGTGATTCATCCAATTTTTGGGCTCCTGAGGCCAACCCCAGGGTCTCTTTAAAGTAATATTTGGGCTCCTGCTGCTGCTGCTGCTGCTGCTGCCAACTTCTGCCAACTCCAGGGTGTGATTCATCCACTTTTTGGGCTCCTGAAGCCACCCCCAGTGTCTCTTTAAAGTAATGTTTGGGCTCCTGCTGCTGCTGCTGCTGCCAACTCCAGGGTGTGATTCATCCAATTTTTGGGCTCCTGAGGCCAACCCCAGAGTCTCTTTAAAGTAATGTTTGGGCTCCTGCTGCTGCTGCTGCTGCTGCCGCCAACTCCAGGGTGTGATTCATCCAATTTTTGGGCTCCTGAGGCCAACCCCAGGGTCTCTTTAAAGTAATATTTGGGCTCCTGCTGTTGCCAACTCCAGGGTGTGATTCATCCAACTTTTGGGCTCCTGAGGCCAACCCCAGGGTCTCTTTAAAGTAATATTTGGGCTCCTGCTGCTGCCAACTCCAGGGTGTGATTCATCCAATTTTTGGGCTCCTGAGGCCAACCCCAGGGTCTCTTTAAAGTAATATTTGGGCTCCTGCTGCTGCTGCTGCCAACTTCTGCCAACTCCAGGGTGTGATTCATCCAATTTTTGGGCTCCTGAAGACAACCCCAGGGTCTGTTTAAAGTAATGTTTGGGCTCCTGCTGCTGCTTGCAACTCCAGGGTGTGATTCATCCAATTTTTGGGCTCCTGAGGCCAACCCCAGGGTCTCTTTAAAGTAATATTTGGGCTCCTGCTGCTGCCAACTCCAGGGTGTGATTTATCCAATTTTTGGGCTCCTGAGGCCAACCCCAGGCTCTTTTTAAGGTAATATTTGGGCTCCTGCTGCTGCTGCTGCCAACTTCTGCCAACTCCAGGGTGTGATTCATCCAATTTTTGGGCTCCTGAAGCCAACCCCAGTGTCTCTTTAAAGTAATGTTTGGGCTCCTGCTGCTGCTGCTGCTGCCAACTCCAGGGTGTGATTCATCCAATTTTTGGGCTCCTGAGGCCAACCCCAGGGTCTCTTTAAAGTAATGTTTGGGCTCCTGCTGCTGCTGCTGCTGCCAACTCCAGGGTGTGATTCATCCAATTTTTGGGCTCCTGAGGCCAACCCCAGGGTCTCTTTAAAGTAATATTTGGGCTCCTGCTGCTGCTGCCAACTTCTGCCAACTCCAGGGTGTGATTCATCCAATTTTTGGGCTCCTGAAGCCAACCCCAGTGTCTCTTTAAAGTAATGTTTGGGCTCCTGCTGCTGCTGCCAACTCCAGGTTGTGATTCATCCAATTTTTGGGCTCCTGAGGCCAACCCCAGAGTCTCTTTAAAGTAATGTTTGGGCTCCTGCTGCTGCTGCTGCTGCCGCCAACTCCAGGGTGTGATTCATCCAATTTTTGGGCTCCTGAGGCCAACCCCAGGGTCTCTTTAAAGTAATATTTGGGCTCCTGCTGTTGCCAACTCCAGGGTGTGATTCATCCAACTTTTGGGCTCCTGAGGCCAACCCCAGGGTCTCTTTAAAGTAATATTTGGGCTCCTGCTGCTGCCAACTCCAGGGTGTGATTCATCCAATTTTTGGGCTCCTGAGGCCAACCCCAGGGTCTCTTTAAAGTAATATTTGGGCTCCTGCTGCTGCTGCTGCCAACTTCTGCCAACTCCAGGGTGTGATTCATCCAATTTTTGGGCTCCTGAAGACAACCCCAGGGTCTGTTTAAAGTAATGTTTGGGCTCCTGCTGCTGCTTGCAACTCCAGGGTGTGATTCATCCAATTTTTGGGCTCCTGAGGCCAACCCCAGGGTCTCTTTAAAGTAATATTTGGGCTCCTGCTGCTGCCAACTCCAGGGTGTGATTTATCCAATTTTTGGGCTCCTGAGGCCAACCCCAGGGTCTCTTTAAGGTAATATTTGGGCTCCTGCTGCTGCTGCTGCCAACTTCTGCCAACTCCAGGGTGTGATTCATCCAATTTTTGGGCTCCTGAAGCCAACCCCAGTGTCTCTTTAAAGTAATGTTTGGGCTCCTGCTGCTGCTGCTGCTGCCAACTCCAGGGTGTGATTCATCCAATTTTTGGGCTCCTGAGGCCAACCCCAGGGTCTCTTTAAAGTAATGTTTGGGCTCCTGCTGCTGCTGCTGCTGCCAACTCCAGGGTGTGATTCATCCAATTTTTGGGCTCCTGAGGCCAACCCCAGGGTCTCTTTAAAGTAATATTTGGGCTCCTGCTGCTGCTGCCAACTTCTGCCAACTCCAGGGTGTGATTCATCCAATTTTTGGGCTCCTGAAGCCAACCCCAGTGTCTCTTTAAAGTAATGTTTGGGCTCCTGCTGCTGCTGCCAACTCCAGGTTGTGATTCATCCAATTTTTGGGCTCCTGAGGCCAACCCCAGAGTCTCTTTAAAGTAATGTTTGGGCTCCTGCTGCTGCTGCTGCTGCCGCCAACTCCAGGGTGTGATTCATCCAATTTTTGGGCTCCTGAGGCCAACCCCAGGGTCTCTTTAAAGTAATATTTGGGCTCCTGCTGTTGCCAACTCCAGGGTGTGATTCATCCAACTTTTGGGCTCCTGAGGCCAACCCCAGGGTCTCTTTAAAGTAATATTTGGGCTCCTGCTGCTGCCAACTCCAGGGTGTGATTCATCCAATTTTTGGGCTCCTGAGGCCAACCCCAGGGTCTCTTTAAAGTAATATTTGGGCTCCTGCTGCTGCTGCTGCCAACTTCTGCCAACTCCAGGGTGTGATTCATCCAATTTTTGGGCTCCTGAAGACAACCCCAGGGTCTGTTTAAAGTAATGTTTGGGCTCCTGCTGCTGCTTGCAACTCCAGCGTGTGATTCATCCAATTTTTGGGCTCCTGAGGCCAACCCCAGGGTCTCTTTAAAGTAATATTTGGGCTCCTGCTGCTGCCAACTCCAGGGTGTGATTTATCCAATTTTTGGGCTCCTGAGGCCAACCCCAGGGTCTCTTTAAGGTAATATTTGGGCTCCTGCTGCTGCTGCTGCCAACTTCTGCCAACTCCAGGGTGTGATTCATCCAATTTTTGGGCTCCTGAAGCCAACCCCAGTGTCTCTTTAAAGTAATGTTTGGGCTCCTGCTGCTGCTGCTGCTGCCGCCAACTCCATGGTGTGATTCATCCAATTTTTGGGCTCCTGAGGCCAACCCCAGGGTCTCTTTAAAGTAATGTTTGGGCTCCTGCTGCTGCTGCTGCTGCCAACTCCAGGGTGTGATTCATCCAATTTTTGGGCTCCTGAGGCCAACCCCAGGGTCTCTTTAAAGTAATATTTGGGCTCCTGCTGCTGCTGCCAACTTCTGCCAACTCCAGGGTGTGATTCGTCCAATTTTTGGGCTCCTGAAGCCAACCCCAGTGTCTCTTTAAAGTAATGTTTGGGCTCCTGCTGCTGCTGCCAACTCCAGGTTGTGATTCATCCAATTTTTGGGCTCCTGAGGCCAACCCCAGAGTCTCTTTAAAGTAATGTTTGGGCTCCTGCTGCTGCTGCTGCTGCTGCCGCCAACTCCAGGGTGTGATTCATCCAATTTTTGGGCTCCTGAGGCCAACCCCAGGGTCTCTTTAAAGTAATATTTGGGCTCCTGCTGCTGCCAACTCCAGGGTGTGATTCATCCAATTTTTGGGCTCCTGAGGCCAACCCCAGGGTCTCTTTAAAGTAATATTTGGGCTCCTGCTGCTGCCAACTCCAGGGTGTGATTCATCCAATTTTTGGGCTCCTGAGGCCAACTCCAGTGTCTCTTTAAAGTAATATTTGGGCTCCTGCTGTTGCCAACTCCAGGGTGTGATTCATCCAACTTTTGGGCTCCTGAGGCCAACCCCAGGGTCTCTTTAAAGTAATATTTGGGCTCCTGCTGCTGCCAACTCCAGGGTGTGATTCATCCAATTTTTGGGCTCCTGAGGCCAACCCCAGGGTCTCTTTAAAGTAATATTTGGGCTCCTGCTGCTGCTGCTGCCAACTTCTGCCAACTCCAGGGTGTGATTCATCCAATTTTTGGGCTCCTGAAGACAACCCCAGGGTCTGTTTAAAGTAATGTTTGGGCTCCTGCTGCTGCTTGCAACTCCAGGGTGTGATTCATCCAATTTTTGGGCTCCTGAGGCCAACCCCAGGGTCTCTTTAAAGTAATATTTGGGCTCCTGCTGCTGCCAACTCCAGGGTGTGATTTATCCAATTTTTGGGCTCCTGAGGCCAACCCCAGGGTCTCTTTAAGGTAATATTTGGGCTCCTGCTGCTGCTGCTGCTGCCAACTTCTGCCAACTCCAGGGTGTGATTCATCCAATTTTTGGGCTCCTGAAGCCAACCCCAGTGTCTCTTTAAAGTAATGTTTGGGCTCCTGCTGCTGCTGCTGCTGCCAACTCCAGGGTGTGATTCATCCAATTTTTGGGCTCCTGAGGCCAACCCCAGGGTCTCTTTAAAGTAATGTTTGGGCTCCTGCTGCTGCTGCTGCTGCCAACTCCAGGGTGTGATTCATCCAATTTTTGGGCTCCTGAGGCCAACCCCAGGGTCTCTTTAAAGTAATATTTGGGCTCCTGCTGCTGCTGCCAACTTCTGCCAACTCCAGGGTGTGATTCATCCAATTTTTGGGCTCCTGAAGCCAACCCCAGTGTCTCTTTAAAGTAATGTTTGGGATCCTGCTGCTGCTGCCAACTCCAGGTTGTGATTCATCCAATTTTTGGGCTCCTGAGGCCAACCCCAGAGTCTCTTTAAAGTAATGTTTGGGCTCCTGCTGCTGCTGCTGCTGCTGCCGCCAACTCCAGGGTGTGATTCATCCAATTTTTGGGCTCCTGAGGCCAACCCCAGGGTCTCTTTAAAGTAATATTTGGGCTCCTGCTGCTGCCAACTCCAGGGTGTGATTCATCCAATTTTTGGGCTCCTGAGGCCAACCCCAGGGTCTCTTTAAAGTAATATTTGGGCTCCTGCTGCTGCCAACTCCAGGGTGTGATTCATCCAATTTTTGGGCTCCTGAGGCCAACCCCAGGGTCTCTTTAAAGTAATATTTGGGCTCCTGCTGCTGCTGCTGCTGCTGCTGCTGCCAACTTCTGCCAACTCCAGTGTGTGATTCATCCAATTTTTGGGCTCCTGAGGCCAACCCCAGAGTCTCTTTAAAGTAATGTTTGGGCTCCTGCTGCTGCTGCCAACTCCAGGGTGTGATTCATCCAATTTTTGGGCTCCTGAGGCCAACCCCAGGGTCTCTTTAAAGTAATATTTGGGCTCCTGCTGCTGCCAACTCCAGGGTGTGATTCATCCAATTTTTGGGCTCCTGAGGCCAACCCCAGGGTCTCTTTAAAGTAATATTTGGGCTCCTGCTGCTGCTGCTGCCAACTTCTGCCAACTCCAGGGTGTGATTCATCCAATTTTTGGGCTCCTGAGGCCAACCCCAGAGTCTCTTTAAAGTAATGTTTGGGCTCCTGCTGCTGCTGCTGCTGCCAACTCCAGGGTGTGATTCATCCAATTTTTGGGCTCCTGAAGCCAACCCCAGGGTCTCTTTAAAGTAATGTTTGGGCTCCTGCTGCTGCTGCCAACTCCAGGGTGTGATTCATCCAATTTTTGGGCTCCTGCTGCTGCCAACTCCAGTGTCTCTTTAAAGCAATGTTTGGGCTCCTGCCTCTCATAGTGATGCCACTTCAACTCTCTTGAATTCAATTGTGCCGCTCTGCGATTCTATTAGCGATGCCTCTGATCTGCATGTGATATTTATTCAAAGTATTATTTAACTAACCCAGCATGCATCCTGTGCGTGTTACAGCAAGGCAGAATGGTTTACAACCCTATTGAGGCTCTAGGAGGCTCAGAAATAGCCGTTTTTAATAGCGATTCGTCGCGAATTTATTTGGGTCGAAACGATTTTTGTCGGAAAATTCGGCGAATCAGTCGAATCGAATTTTTCAAAAGTTCGCTCATCTCTAATGGTCATACACAGCAAGATCAAACAGGAAGAATCAATACAGAATATCATACCCAGCAGCACGCTAACACGGGCAAGGAACAACTGCGGGGAGCCAACCTTTATTAGGAGGGAACTGATGGGATTGGATGGGAAGGGGAAGGTGATTGGTGCCCGTTTGATCCTTGGGCTGATTGCCCAGTTTAATTCTAAAAGGGCGTTTTCGCCCAGAACCTACTGGCCGATTGGCCACTAAACACACAGGGCCCATTGGCCCTTTAACTGCAGCCTCCGGTGGGCGCTCTGCCTGCAGCGCCGCCGGAGGTAGTATGACAGCCGTGCCCGCGCGCGAGCACGGACTGTCAGTAAGGGTGGATGATGCGGGGAGGGGGCATGTCTGCCCGGCCCTGCTCGCTCCGGCGCCGCCTGACGGAGACGCGGCCGCCAGGCGGGGATGGAGCCAGACAGCCACCGGAGCGCCGGACCGGTGTGGAGGTGAGTTGCTCGTGACACTACCCCCCCTTCACGAGGGGCCTCAGGACCCTTCTTAAGTTTGTCAGGATTGTTTCTATGGAATTTCTTAATCAAGACGTTGGCATGCACATCCCTAGCTGGAATCCAACATCTCTCTTCAGGACCAAAACCCTTCCAATCTATTTAATATTGTAGTGTACCAATCGAGAGTCGAGAATTCTGTTAACCTCGTACTCCGGTTCATCTTCCACCACGACTGGAGGGGGAGATGACACCTGAACATTCCTGGCAGATTTTAACAGTGCTACATGAAATGTACTCGGAATTTTCATGGATGGGGGAAGCTTAACTTCAAAGGTAACATTGTTCAGTCTATTAGTGATCGGAAAGGGACCAATATACTTAGGGCCCAACTTCGGTGAGGGTTGTCGAATAGCAATATTTCTAGTAGATACCCAGACAAAATCTCCCACCTGAAACAGCGGTTCTTGTGACCTATGTCGATCGGCAAACACTTTATACCTCACTGAGGCTTTCCTAAGGTTTCCTTGTGCCTCAGACCATACATTCATTCTTTCTCGCAACCATTCCTCCAAGGCCGGCAAATTGGAGGAAGGGCCAGAGAGAGAAGAGGCCTTGTGTCATGCCCAGGGCATGATTATAGAATAAACATACGTATTATGAGTGTATATATGTGTGTGTATATCTGAATATGGATATTAGCTGATCAGCAGTTTCCCCCCCCCACCCATGTGCCATAAAACACCCTCCTATATAAAAACAGGGCCATGCAGTGTGTACATTCCAACTTAATTAAGACTCTGTTTGTGATACTTCCTTGTTTGAAGTCAGATCTCTTTGAAGTGCCAGGCTGTTGTCTTTTGCTCTGGCCATAAACCAGCAATCAGATAAGGGGGCCTGGGAAATAGAATCCCCACCCCACCCTTAGGAATTCCATGGAAATGGAAGGTGTCCTATAAGCCATTTTTTCCCTCCAAATTCTGGCTAACAAAAGCCAAGAGAGCACACATGCTTGGGTGCATTACAAGCTAAGGACCTGGGATCATAACATCGTCCCAAGCAACAAGCAACCACGGGAAACTCCAACAAAAAGGACTGTGTAAGGACTCTATTTTTGAACTGTTATTTGCTGTATACTCTTTCTGTATTTTTGTATGTCATTTTATTGTTGTAAATTACATCCAGCACTGTGATACCTTTTATCAGATTAAATGTTTAATTAATCAGCTCTAGTCTTTGACCTCTAAATAGATGAGCTCACCTTCCTGAGGGAAGCTCTGGTGATACACGTTTATTAGGGTTAATTGATGACTTGCTGAGACTAGTAGTCCCTGTCTGGGGGTCTAGTGGCGTGTTAACCCTTGTACCATCACACTCAGTCTGGCGTATTGGCTGGGCTGATAGAGCGTGATCGTGACACCTTGGGATTCTTGCCATAATTACAGAAAAACTGCGAAAACTTAGTTGATTCACTAGGCGCGTTATTAAAGGCGAATTCCGCAAACGCAATAAATTCCGCCCACTGTTCTTGACGATCCGACACAAAACAGCGCAAGTTTTGCTCCAAACATTGATTCACCCTCTCAGTCTGCCCGTTAGACTGGGGATGATAGGCTGAGGAAAGAGACACCTTAATACCTAACCGAGCACAAAACACTTTCCAGAAGCGGGATACAAACTGAACCCCCGATCTGAAACTATATTCTGGGGTATACCATGGAGACGGAAAACGTGTATAATGAACAGTTGCACCAGTTCTGGTGCAGACGGAAGCTTTACCAGGGGAATAAAGTGTGCCATCTTACTGAAGCGATCGACCACCACCCAGATTACAGTATTATCCTGAGACTGTGGCAGATCAACAATGAAATCCATGGATATGTGGGTCCAGGGTTCTCCGGGAATCTCCAGTGATACTAGCAATCCTGCTGGAGATCCATGGATTGCCTTATTATGACCACATACAGAACATGCTTCGACAAAGACGGTCACGTCGCGTCTGATGGTAGGCCACCATACATGGCGCTTAGCGAGAGCCAGTGTTTTACGATATCCCAAATGACCAGCGGTCTTGGTGTCATGAAATTCTTCTAAGATGGAGAGACGCAAATGGGGTGGAATGAACTGACATCCAGGGGGTTTCCCCGGAGGAGCATCAACCTGATACGGAATTAATGAGTTAGATAGATCAGGGAGAAGGGCACCAACTACACAACCTAAAGGTAAAATAAGTTCAGTGGGTTCAGTGGAGCGAATCGATCCTTACATTCTCCATCCTTACAAGATAAGGCGTCAGCTTTGGTATTCTTTGCTCCCAGCTTGAAGGTGATAATGAAATAAAAAGGGAGAAAAAGAGCGCCCAGTGAGCCTGGCGAGAGTTGAGACATTTAGCTGATTCTATGTACTCTAAGTTTTTATGGTCGGTATATACAGTAATAGGATTCAGGGAACCTTCCAGCCAATGTCGCCATTCCTCAAAGGCCAGTTTAATACCCAATAGTTCCCTATTCCCAACATCATAATTCTGTTCAGCAGGAGAGAATTTTCGCGAAAAGAAGGCACAGGGATGTAATCTCTCAGGATCACCTGAATACCGAGAGAGGACCGCACCTACACCAAGTTCGGAGGCGTCTACTTCCAAAAGAAACGGGTGATTGATATTGGGGTGGAAAAAAACTGGAGCTGATGTGAAATGTTCTTTTAAAGTCTGAAAGGCGCATATTGCTGAGAAAGGCCAATTCTCAACAAAAGCCCCCTTCCAAGTTAGGTCCGTTAAAGGGGCCACTATGGACCAGAACCCCTTAATAAACCGCCTATAGAAGTTTGCAAATCCTAGAAACCTCTGAAGTGCTTTCAGGGATTTTGGTTGTTCCCACTCCAATACGGCGGACACCTTGGAGGGATCCATAACCAACCCATACTTAGAGATCAGATACACCAAAAACGGAATTTCCGTAACCTCGAATACACACTTCGAAATTTTGGCATACAGACTGTTCTCCCGTAATCTTTGTAATACTGCCTTTACATGCTGGCGGTGTTCCAGCACGGAACGGGAGAAAATGAGGATATCGTCTAGATAGACCACCATAAATCGCCCCAAATAATCGCGAAAAATGTCGTTTACAAAATCTTGAAAGACCGCGGGAGCATTGCATAGACCAAAAGGCATAATCAAGTACTCGTAGTGCCCATCTTTTACATTAAAGGCTGTCTTCCATTCATCTCCCTGGCGTATGCGAATGAGGTTTTACGCCCCTCTAAGATCAAGTTTAGAAACAATCTGTGCCCCAGATACTTGGTTAAAGAGGTAATCGATTAAAGGTTACGGATACCTATTCTTTACCATGATCTTGTTTAGTCCCCGATAATCGATACAGGGACGTAAACCACCATCCTTTTTTTCGACAAAGAAGTACCCGGCGCCAGCAGGGGAGGCAGAGGGACAGATGAAACCTTTCTTAAGATTCTCTGCAATGTATTCTTTCATGGCTAGCTCTTCTGAGCGGGTGAGATTGTATATTTTCCCCCTAGGGGGCATGGTACCAGGTAGCAGATTGATGGGACAATCGTAGGCCCTATGTGGGGGAAGAGAGTCAGGGGATTTTTCTGAGAAAACATCCGCCCAATCTGCATAGGCCGGAGGTAGACCCTCAAGAACGACATGAGCCGATCTTAGGGCGGTACAAAAACAATGATCTAAACAAAATGGACTCCATTTAACTAAGTACCCAGATACCCAAATAACAACCGGGTTCTGGATCTTTAACCATAGAAATCCCAGTACTGTAGGAGATAGAATTTTTTATTCTATCTTCTTGGAATGGGAGAAACCCACCTCTAAATTTACAAAAGTGGTTTTATTGGAAACCAATCCTCCCACAATTGGTTCGTTATTAACAGCCAGGATGCGAAGTGCATTCATGGCCAGCTGCATGTACTCATCGAGACTCTTTGGCTGAGGAAAATTAACCATGGTGTCCTTGATATTTTCTGAGAGTCCAATTCTGAACTGACTGCACAGAGCTGGATCATTCCACTGGGAGTCGATAGCCCATCGACGGAACTCTGCGCTATATTCCTCGGCCGACCTTTTCCCTTGTTTCAAGCTTCGCAACTTGGAGTCGGCCGTAGAAGCCCGGTCTGGGTCCGCATACAGGACCTCTATAGCAGAAAAGAAAGGGAGACCGATTGCAAGGCCTCATTGGTAGGTGCCAGCACAAAGGCCCAGGTCTGTGGGTCACCATGAAGAAGCGAAATGACTATTTACTTTGTAAAGCGCTACGGAAGATGATGGCGCTATATAAATAAACAATAATAATAATAATAATAATAGGCCCACTTGTTGTGTCTCAGACCCAGAGGAGTTGGGCTGCAAAATTTTGCACGTTCCCCATCTGGAGGAACAGGAAACTTCAGGAGGACACTTCCTTCATTAGTGTCCCTTTGCGAAATCCTGGATCGTCTGAGCCATTCCAGGGATGAAAAGTCTCTGGAAAAGAACCACAATCATAAGAGCGCGGGGGATAGACATGCATATGATGGGCCAGCTCCACTGTTACCTATATGTCATCTTTGTATTTACTCTGAACTACTATCTTATTGTCTTGTATTTGAAAACTAAATAAAGAATTTAAAAAAAAAAAAAAAAACACATTTCCAAAAAATCTATATGCAAAGAAGAAAAAAAAAAACTACATTTGGAAGCGTAAGGTCCCCTGACTAGAACAATACCCAACATGCATAGTTACTTTTAACCGTTTTAACTGCAAGCCTACTTGAGATGTTGTCACCCTCTATTGACATGTCATTTTGACATGTTTAAAAAAATAAATAAAAAATGTATTATTAAATGTATTATTTTATTTTGTATTTTATTCAAGAAAACCATTTAGCACGTGAAAGCCCCATTTCTTCCAAATACAACAGTAATATATATATATATATATATATATATATATATATATATCTGTAGTCCCCGATTCCTGCCCAGGAGACCCCCCCAAAAGTGAAAAGAACTCTTTTGCAATTTACATTTGCAAGTAAATTACAACTACTAAAAGGTTTAATTAAAAAAAATGAGCATGGGGTCCCCCTTCCCACAATTTTTTGGGGGGATTTCTGAGGGTTAAACCCTTTAATAATAAAAAAAATGGTGTGGGGGGCGTGGTTACGCTATGGCCGCGTGAGGTAGCACTTGCTGGAGCTCTGCGCATTCAAAGTTTAAACCAGCACCTAACCCGCTGATTTGGACCCGCACCGACCCATGTCTAAACGGAGGAGAAGCAGGGTGACACCTGGGAGTACCGGGGCTGCCAAAATCCCCTCATACTTCCACCCAGGAGAGGCGAGTGGACGAAGAAAGGTGGACCACAATATGGCGCGTGATGATGGCGGCGGGGTGAGGAGTCCCGCGCCGGGCGGGGGAGGAGACGCTGACGCTGTGGCTGCCCTGGGCCGACGGGACCCGACTGAGGAGAATGTGAAGGTCTTACCTGGAGTGGAGGTCGGCGGGTCTCGGGACGACGGGGAGGAGGAGAGCCGAGGAGTAAGCAGCCTGAAGCCGCCATCTGTCCCTGTGAGGGAGGAACCACCCGTGACGTCCGCGACGGCGAGAGGTGAGGAGCACAGCGGGACGCTGCCTGGGCTGCTGCAGGCTGCAGAGGCAGAGAGACATTCTGTGTCACTCCTGGGCGGTGGGGGACGAGGCGGACGGCGAGGGTCTGCCCTTGCTGCCAGTGTGCTGGAGGATGTATGTGAGGAGCTGCGGACCGGAGGTGCACAGCAAGCAGCCACTGGGGAGACAGCCACACAAAGTAGCAGCAGCACTTACTGCCCAGGCCACTCTGTAAATAAAGAATGTGCTGCCAACATGTCACAAAATAAACAGCTCACCAGCACATGTTCCCAGAGACATCCCCACCCCTCCGGAAGCCCAAGCACTGATATTGTTGGCCAAAGCCCTAGCAGCCCCATCAGTCGGCCCCAATATGGCCCCCAAGAGATAATCGACAGCCTGATGAGCTCCCCCCCTAATCCACAGAATGGAGATGAACCTTGGCAGCCGGGCAAGGACAGTGACTGGCTGGGAGACCCCCGGGATCTCCCCCCCCGTGGGGCGGAGTGGCGATGCCCTGACGCTGCCTTACCTTCACCAGAGGGCAGCGGGTCACCTACGGATGGCTCACTTCAACAAGCGCCTCCCTTGGTAAATGCCACCCACCCAGATGGCGCTATACACCCCAATACCCCTGGGGCAATGAAAGGCGATGCAACCTCTGGGGCGACTCTTACTAGCGCCTTGCACCTACATGTGCCACGGCTGAGCCCATCTAACCCTCAGATGCAGGACGGCGCTGGGGTGGCTGGAAATGGGTCGCACCGGCTGAGAGTGGGACGAGCACGACCTGAGACCCCCCCCTTGTGTTCGGGACTGAGTCCGCCGCCCGCCCTGGAATCCCTTGCTGCGGGACCCACTGGTTGTGCATACTGGTCTAACCCACCAACACCTAATACAGAAGCTGACCTGGGGTGCATCCCCACTGCACAATACAATCTGGATATTCTTCTGAAGTTCTTGCCCTCAAGAAAGGACTTTGAAAACTACACTAATAGGATGGAGACTCTGTTTAGGAGGGAGCTGGAGGAAGTAACCAAGTCTGTGTCGGAGGTCGCCGATCGAGTACAGGTCCTGGAACAGGACCAAACATCTACAATTCAGCGCTTAGAGGCTCTTGAGAGGGCGAATGTAGCACAGCACAGAGCGCAGAACGACGCGTCTCAACAAACCACCAGAATGCTATTGCACCTTGACGACATGGAAAATAGGGGAAGGAGGAATAATGTTCGTATCCGCGGGTTTCCAGAGTCGCCCGAGAACAACAGGTTGGAGGAAATTGCTAGGCACCTATTCAATGAGCTCCTAGGCCGGCAAAGTGATGAACATATCGAGATCGACAGGATCCATAGGGCTCCGGGCCAACGCTCACCAAACCAGGCTAGGCCTCGGGACATAGTCTGCCGCATCCATTATTATAAAGTCAAGGAGGAGATCCTGCAGAAAGCGTGGGAGAGAGGGCCTCTGAGGTACCATGGCGCCACAATTCTACTCTTGCCTGACCTGGCTAGAAGAACCCTCCAGATGAGACGGTCACTTAAACCTTTACTCGAAAAAATCAAGGAGGTGGGTGCCACTTATAGGTGGGGCCACCCGTTCCATCTGGTGGTAACAAAGCACGGGCGCTCATATGTGCTGCGCTCTCCCTCCCAGCTCCCGGATCTCTTTGGCTTTCTGGACCTCCCGGCCTTCCCTGTCGAGGACTGGCTGTCCCCGGACCTTGGCGTGAGAGAAGAAAGGCCGGGGATCCCGATGCGGGGTGGCGGTCGCCCACGTAGCCCACGCAGACCAGAGAATCAACGGAGGGGGCGCCAGGCTCGTATCCAACGGGACTAACTAACCTGCCCGAATCCACCATCGCTTATGTAAGCGGACTGACTCATATAAAAGGTGTTCTCCTCGTTTCATAGACAACCTGCCCATGCTGGGTCTGGTTCTTCCTCCTGTGTGGGTCGCTCGGGCTGGTGGGCTCCCCCGGCCTTGCTCTGTGAGTCAGCAGGGACTTCCTTTAGACTCAGATGCCCCTGGGCTTGGGCCCGGAGCGGGGTCGGTGGGGGCCTGCCGGTCTGGGTGGGCCCCGGGACGGATCCTGGGTATACAGTTATGGGTTAACGTTAATACTTATGTTTGCAATGTTTTAACTGTCTTAAAGGACTGACCCAGGCTAAGTTCACTGTTGGCTGCCGACCCGAGAGCTGTATATGTGACAGATGCTGTGTTATGTGTCTGACGTTACAGCATTCAAATACGGATATATGGTGATCAGATCCCTATGGTCGGTGGCCTGTTATAAAGCACTCCGGGTCTCGTCCCCCCCCAACTCCAGCGGGTGCATTACTTACAGGTAAAGAGAGCGCATCCTTTGCTCCGCGGTTATGGCTTTCCACCCCCAATATAGGCCAGTCTTCCCTCTCCTCTGGTTTGGAGAGCGAAGAGAGTAACTAGTTACATTTAGAACATCCCCCTTGTTGTTATCTTCGGTAATTTGTATAGTTCTACCTGCTAGTCTCTATAACCCTTCCCAAACCTCCCGGTTATACTCTTACTAAAATCTCCTTCCCTCCCCCCCCTGCCCTCACCTGCGGGGAGCGGGTCTGTCCTGCTCAATATGGCAGAGGTGGTTGTCTGTTCCTTTAATGTGAAGGGCCTCAATGTACCAGAAAAAAGGTCTAAGGTCCTCTATGACCTCCACAAACAAAAGGTTAAAATTATTATGTTTCAGGAGACGCACTTCAGGGCTGAACATGTCCCCAAAATTGGAAACAAATACTACCCGGCCTGGCACCACTGCCCCAACCCTGATTCTAAGACCAAAGGGGTGTCGGTGTCATTCCACAAATCACTTCCACATGAAATAGTAGAGACTAAGACGGACCCCTCGGGACGGTTCATCTTCATCAAAGTTAAGCTGTTTGGTAAGACGTACACACTAGCCAACATATATGCTCCATCTTCGACCAGATTAACTTCTGTGTCCGGACGCTAAAACAGCTGGAAGACTTCGCAGAGGGGATAATTATTGTGGGCAGGGATTTTAACACCCCGTTTAACCCAGACATTGACACTTCATCGGGGAGAGCGTGGTTGTCTCTTAGCAAAACTAACAAGCTGAAAAAGTCCTTGACGAGCCTCCATCTGATTGACACCTGGAGGACTCTCAACGGCACCAAGAGAGACTATACGTTCTATTCCCACACGGCCAACACATACAGCAGAATAGACTACTTACTGCTCAGCCACCACGCCCTGGATTGGAACCCCAGGGCCTGGATTGGCTCTATACTATGGTCTGACCATGCCCCGGTCTTTATCTCTCTTCATCTCCCTGGCCCCTCCCCCCCGGGTTGGACATGGCGGCTGAACGACGACCTATTGGGCGACAAGGTATGCTCCGCCGCAATTGACTCGACGATTGAACACTTTCTTAAGGACCACAGGGATGACCCCACCCCACTACCCTATCAATGGGAGGCCCTTAAATGTGTCCTCAGGGGGGAACTTATTAGACATGGGGCCAGGCTTAAGCGGGAGAGGGCCTCACTCATAATCAAGACGCGAGATCTGATCCACACACTTGAAAGGGAACATAAAAACAAGCCTGTAAATACCAAATTGTTGGAACTGCAAAGCGCCAGGGAAAAGCTGCAAAAGCTTTACAATCAATCATATTTGCGCTATAGAACCAGAGGTAATGCCCTCCTCTATGAGTCGGCAAACAAATGTGGCCGTGTGTTGGCTAGGATGCTTCATCCTCGGCCGACGGCAACTTACATCCCGGTTCTCAAAAAGCAGGACGGCGGGCTGGCTCAGACTCCTTCCGAAGTGGCAGACACATTTAGGAGTTTCTACGCCTCACTCTATAACATACATAGCTCCCCTGACTCCACTGCACGCACCCAGGTATCCCCAGAGGAAATAGACGCTTACATAGACAGTGCCCCTCTCCCCATTATCCCTAAGGAAGAGGCGGAACTTTTGGAGAGACCCTTCACGGAACAAGAAGTAGCTAAGGCAATCAAAGAGTCGCCAGCGGGTAAATGTCCAGGCCCAGACGGGTTTACGCCCAAGTTCTACAAACTCTTTGGAACTCGCTTGGCGCCACTATTGACAAAAACTTTTAACGCCATAGGTGAGCAATGCCCCTTTCCCAAACAGGCACTAGAGGCAACGATAGCGGTCATTCCCAAACCGGGCAAAGACGCCACCATGTGTAGCAATTATAGACCAATATCTTTAATTAATATAGATCTTAAGCTCTACGCCAAGATCATCGCCACGAGATTGCAGCCGCTACTCCCGACTCTGATTTATCTGGACCAGGTGGGGTTTGTCCCGGGGAGGGAGGCCAGGGACAACACCAATAAGCTTCTCGACCTTATATCTTATGTTACTGCCACGGGGGAACCTGCATGCCTTCTCTCGTGTGATGCGGAGAAGGCATTTGACAGAGTCAACTGGGACTTCCTGAGGGCTTCTCTCCGCCAGGTTGGTGTTGGACCTGGCCTCCTTTCCAAAATCCTTGCACTTTATACGTCCCCATCTGCCAGAGTTAGAGCTAACGGGCTTCTCTCTACCCCTTTCCCCATAAGTAATGGTACGCGACAGGGGTGCCCGCTTTCCCCCCTCCTCTATGTTCTCACGATGGAGCATCTGGCCAGAGCCATACGGGACAACCCAGACATCAAGGGGATCCAAATAGCGAACCACCACTACAAAACTTCCTTGTTCGCTGATGATTTACTCTTACACCTAACCTCTGCACACATCTCCTTCCCATCAGTTCTGAAAGAGTTCCAGCGATTTGGTAGAGTAAGCAATTTCAAGGTTAATTATTCGAAGTGTGAGGCTCTTAATATCTCCCTGCCGGCGCAAGCTGTTAAACACCTGGAGAGCAACTTCCCTTTTAAATGGAGGCCTCAGGCTATTAAATACCTGGGCGTGCAAATCCCAGCCGACCTCACTAAATTGTATGACTTAAATTATGCGCCACTTCTTACTAAAGTCCTGTCTGACCTCGGCTCCTATACAAAGAAGCCGATCTCGTGGTTCGGGAGAATAAACAGCCTAAAAATGGACACGCTCCCCAAACTCTTGTACATATTTCAAACAGTCCCAATCAAAATCCCTAGTGGGTTCTTCCGTAGGCTGAGGTCAGCATTTTCCAAATTTGTATGGGGGGTCACTAAACCAAGAATTAAACTTTCTACCCTCACAAAAAGTAGGTCTGATGGGGGGGTGGGACTCCCGGACCTAAAGGGATATCACACAGCTGCTATTCTCCAGCGGATGATAGATTGGTTTCATAGGGGGCATGAGAAACTATGGGTTCAGCTTGAAAAATCATTATCCCCATTTAACCCCACCTCCCTGGCGTGGGCCGGCCCCCTCACCAAGTCTCAAAAAGAGCCCATGCCTCTCCTGATGAAACATTTCTTGGAAGTCTGGGACCCTCTGCAGGATAAGCACAAACTGGTACGCAGGCCGGGTCCTCTCACTCCATTGTTCGACAACCCAGCATTTGAACCTGGAATAAGGGCTAAGAGCTTCCTCACTTGGAAAGCCTCTGACAACACCACGATTGGACACATACTTAAATCAGGGGTAATTCCTTCATTGGCCGACTTGAGGGGAGAAGCGGAAGGGAGGCACGTCTCGTGGCTCCTCCATAGGCAGTTGACCACATACATAACTTCCAACAATCTGTTGGAAATCTCCCGAGCCCCACCTACGGAACTGGAATCCCTGATCATCCGGGATGCTCCCCCCACCCGGGTCATTTCATTCATCTACTCACTTGTAAATAGGTCACTCAACTCACCCCGTCCTAAATTTATAGGAAAATGGGAAAAGGAATTGAATATCCAAATCTCTGATAGCGATCTGGCCAAGATACTCCTGGGTACCCGTGGCATGTCTGTGGCAAGCACTGCCCAAGAGAGGAACTATAAGGTCCTAGCCAGGTGGTACAAATGCCCGGAGGACATCCATCGATTTGCAGCCTCACACTCAGATAGGTGCTGGAGATGCAAGAAAGAGGTGGGCAACATGTCCCATATATGGTGGGGATGCCCGGTTGTCAAAGCCCTTTGGGAACAAATTTTCGCCATATATGAAGACATCTCCGGGACCAAGGTGCACAATACACCACAGGTGGCGCTGCTCTCACTTATCCCTGGCCCAGTCTCTGACATTAAGAAGGGAATCTTGAGGCATTTTATAACGGCAATGAGATCCATTATCCCGAGACGCTGGAAGTCACAAGTCCCTCCAACACTGTTGGATTGGGTGCAGGAACTAGAAGTGATTCGTAGTATGGAGGAGATGGCGGCTTCCAGGGGGGATACCACGGATCGGTTCCTGGCCACCTGGACGGGCTGGATAATATATCGCGACACACGTTTGTCGGGTCTTGTCTAGCCCGCTAGACGCTGGGGATCTCGGCAGGGGAGTCCTGGCTGAGTGCGACACACGTCAGACCGGCAGGTTGTTCGGAGGCCCAAGCGGGAGAGGAGGCCCGCTACCCCGCGCCCTATAATTACCCCCCCCCCACTCCCTCTTTACACTTCCCGTACTTCATCACCGGATACAGGGCAAATACCCACTAATGTATTGGCCGTGGCTATGTCCCAATACGTAATTTCCCCGCCTTCTGACCGGAACTGGATCTGTGTGGCTCGCTAACGCGGCCCACGCGGATGTAAACACATCTGGGAGAAGGAACGGTTACACCGGTCCAACAACGTTGTCATATATATATAGATAAACAAGGGGACGTCAGGCTCCCGTGAGACAGCCTTTACATCTCTTTCCCTAAATGTAAACACTGAACCTCTACGTGTATAGGTATGATTAGAATGTTCAATGGTACGGAAGTATGTTATTGACATTGTTTATCTGTATGATTACCTGTGTATGGCTATTGAAGTACTCCTAATATCCTCAAATTCCCTTCTGTATTGTTTGTTCCGTTCCTTTGCTTACAACTGTACGCAAATTTTTCCCTGTTGTTACTACGGCTTGAAAAAAACCCAATAACGCTTGATTACACAAAAAAAAATGGTGTGGGCTCCCCCTACCCATCATAACCAGCCCATGGACCAGCTACGCAGGGCTTGTAGAACAGGGTGCAAGGCCCGCTTTGGTGGCCCCCCAGCCCTGAAAAGCTACAAGCCTGCACAGCCTAAATGGCCCTGGGCTCTTATGCCCCACAGGCTTTGGGGAGGCAGGTAATGGGGGGCTTGGGGTTAATGGCAAGTCACCCACTAGCTACAGGATCCCATGCCCCTCCCCCCCTTCTCTCCAGTGATCCCCGCATCTGCCAACTGTCAGGCTGGGGAGCAGGATGATGTCATCCCCCCAAAGAGCAATGGTGGAAGCGGGGGAGAGGGGCTGTCGGCCCTCTCCTGAAGACTGAAGAGGTCATTTTTGTTTTCTATTTTTTTTACAGCAATTGTTAGTAGCTGCAGAAGTGGGGGGGCATTTTCCAGGGCCGGGGATCTGTCGATCGATTGAGACGGTGTTGCAAACATGAATCATGCTTGCTTCACAAAACAGAAAAGGCCTGGTAGAAAGTCTTGAATTTTGAAGAAGAGCACAGTAGCAGATGTCTCCCTTAGCTCTATGAAGTGTGCAGCCATAGGCGTGGGCAAAGCTTAGATGTGTGAGACAACGTAAAGCATTAGCTAGCCTGCACCAGTGATTGCATACTGGACCCAACCAAATGTAAATGTTTGTGAAAACTCATTCTGTGTGGCCAACTATTTATTTACCTGGGCAATAACCAAAAAAGTCATACACATTGCCAGGGTATCACAGTTTCAAATTAATCCAATGTGAGCGCACATGTTTTTGTTTATATCTTATGTTAAGTTTCTGGTGCAGGTGCCGGACTACTGACCACTGAATTGTTCCTTTTGCATTATTTATGCGTACATGATCATAATTATTCTTAAGCATCATCTGCATAATCAAAGCAAGAAGACTTTAGAATCATAAAAGACCCAAAGCTAAGCTGAATTGTGACAAACAACAATTAGAGGATACACACGCCATATGTGCTAAAGCAAAGTTGTATCCAATGGTTTGAAGAGCTAAGGAAATCTACGAAGCTTACAAGTGTCCATCAAATTGTATGTAAAACCCCAAAACTGAAGGAAAGTGTGACGTGTTTGTAGGAGTAACTTGAAGAAAAGACAAACTAGTTTTTGTAATGTGTGAAAGTTAGGGAAAAAAAAGAAAAGGATGCAAATTGAGGGAGTTGTATTGGATGGCAAACACAATATTAGTTGGGGAACTAGTTGGGCCATAGGTTCACATGAACACATAGGGGCAGCACTGCAAACAAGTTGTTGTCAGCAACGTGTGCATATGGTGGTCTGGTGTTTTAGGCAGACAGGAGCAGTCAGGGCAAAGCAGATGTGAGGTGTCAATATTGAAGGCACTACAAGGTCATTTACGCAAATCTGCATTTGGGCACTTTACAGCAGAAACAAAATCGAAGGGACAGCGAGAGAGGATTAGCTTGGAAAGCAAGTTGGGTGTCCATGTGTGAGGTACGCAGAGTATGTGTGTCCAAGATACATGTATGTAACCCTCCAAGTGGGGGGGCAGGTCATGTGACTAATTGGCTGGCACTGATAACATATATAGGTAGCTGTGTGGCAGGTGATAGGTGAAGAGGGATGTTAGGGTAGGCAAACTTTGGGCAAGGTCATATGACGCCAGGTTTGAAAAAGGTGGTTGAGAGCCGACAGATACATCTTGCAAAAACCATAAACAAAAGCACGCACAGCACAGCAGCACATGTGTTAGACAAGTCGCCAAAAGAGCGACAAGGGCATGTAAACTTGTCTGTGGGCAGCCACAATACCAAAACCAAAAGGAAACGCACAACTGCACTGCAGCACAGCAAAGTGACAAAGCGTGAAGGAGGAGAACATACTTGACTCACTGTGCATCAGAAGCTTACACATGCAAGGGTAGATAGACATAGGACACAAAGAAATAGAGATCACAAGAGAACCACCATAAGGTGAAAGCTGAAAAAAGGGGGGGGGCGGTGGGATATTAGTTGACAAGACATGTGTGGAGCATAAATGACACTAACCATGGGTCAAAAGAACTAGACTGTGTGAGAAGATGTAACAAGTTCAAATACCATAATGATTTGGGCTTGAGCAGGATTGGAGAGTCGTTAGGGGGGCATCTTGATGCCTCTAACTCACAAGGCCAAACACACACCAACAAAAAACCCCAAAGGCCCACAAACTAAAACATGCCCACAATAGTCAACAAGCACGAAAGTGATTATTGATTTGGAATGACAAACAACAGGTACATGTCAGTTGAATTCATGCAGGGAACAGTGTAAAATGTGTGGTGCAAAATACACCATTTCATGACTTTGGCCACACATGAGCAGTGCATAGGTCCCATGTACGCTATTGAGTCGAGAAGAATTATGAAAGACGTCCGCAACTTTGAAAACAACCCCTGCTGCCACATGTCACTTGGGTGTGCTGAGTTGTGTGGAGCACAATAACGGCACAAACGCATGTTGAGTTTCAATGCCGAATTGCATGTGGCATTTCCCAGACATGCGCTGCCAATCACATAAATTGGACTCCTAGGTCCATCACTGTTTATCTACATCCGCTTTCAAGTGTGATATTATTTGACTTTCGCCGTCAGAGAGTATTGATGCATTTACAAATCATCTGCTCATATAAAAAAAAAAAAGAGGGACATATCTCCCCATCATTTCCTCCCATCTCAACTGTCTGTATAACTTCCTATTCTTCCTGTATTGCCGGCTCATTAATAAAGCATATCTAATACAAGGCAAGATCCCTAAGGCTTTATTACATGAAAGCCAAAAGTTGTTTAGTTGATTATGAAAAAGAAAACAGTTCCACTGCCCCTTTCATTATAGTATGTAGGTTATATAAAAAGCTTAGCATGTTTAGAAGAAGTGGCTTCTGAAATACATATGAATGCATTTTCTATAGTTGAAAACACTGTCCATGCTTTATCTTGCTGGAGATAAAAGGAAACAATGGTGTCACTGAACTGTCACCACATAGCCAAGCAAGGACCGGTTTAATACAGCTGCTTTCTGTAAGCATTAGGAAAGGGAATCCAGCACACAGTGACAGCCCCAAGGAGGAACGGAATCTGTCTAGTCGCTGTCCTCTGTACATTAGCCAGACAGATTCCTAACTAAGATTCTCACATAATTAAAAGTACAGTGCTAACCATACAAGCCTTCAAATCATGAGCCTGCTAGAGCTTAAATTTAAGTAGGTTAATCTTATTGGCCCTGATTCACTAAGTCACTTAAAGAGGAACATCTAAAAGACTCCAGGACTGCCTGAGTCTCTAATCCTAGGGCATGCCCAGTTGGGATGCCCCCACTGTGGGGAAAAAACCCAGATCACTTGATCCATTTAGCTGTTCCCAGAGCCCTCATTGCATCTCAGCACTGCAGACTTATACCTCTAGTTGGGGAGTGTCACAAAGGTATACACACAGCGTGGAGGAACAACACCCCAGAGATTGAAATTCCTGGATTTTGTTCCTCTGTTGCTGAATCCTTCCACTAACAGGTGAGCTCATCAACATCTTTGGCTAAATCAAGCAGCTGTAAGACCTCCCCAGGTGAGAATAGAAAATGTCAGCACATTGAGGACATCATTTTGGACCAAAGCATTTTAAAAGGCCATTGAAAGTGGAATTACCCATTATAAGGAAAATTACACTTTTGATTTAATTTTTACCAATGTCGCCTCACCAAGGACAAATCCACTGCTTATATTCACTCCCACCTATTACAAGGGATCTTTATTCTCTCCACAGTATGCTTTCCTGGCTGCCTACCCTTCCCTCTATCCCCCCCCCCACCTTTGGCTCCTGCCAATCCACCTAAGGGTGCCCCCTGACTTTAAACAGGGGGCCCATTACAGTAAGAAATCCATAAGGTTACCTTGCTAAACCTGAGGAACAACAGCTTGCTACAGAGGGATAGCCATCTTGCTTTATTCTGGGAATTGCTAAAAACCGAGGTTCATAATGGACTCCATATCCCCCTACTGAATATAAAGGTATGACTTTAATACTCGTTCCAATCCCTCACCACCCACCAATTTAATACTCTCTGTGCTCCTCTGAAATAAGCCCACTATACCTACCAGAAATAACCACCCCAGTCCCTCCAGCGAACATTACCTGAACAACGGCAGGTACGTATCCCAAAGCAAGCTAAACTTAGACTGAAATACTCACCTTAAGTTATTTCTTCTCTAAAGCTAATGTTATTATGCTTTATACACAGATCCATCAGACCCGTTTATACGTACGCGACCATATTTGCTTGGAGTACGTATGTGGTTTAGCCGAGCATTTACAGTATTTGCTGCCAAATTAATCTCGGAAGTTGAGTTTTTACTTATTTTCGATCGTGACTTGCTGTGCAGTCCATTGTTCTCGGGTTGCCTTGCCGTGTACACCTCTTTTTGTTTTTCCCTGCTATTTTAAGTTGCTTCCCGTTGTGCCCCACCTGGGTACCCATGTAGTGTGCATGTCCTTTTACATACTTACCTTCTCCTCTCTGCTGGCATCTAGGGCATCCCATGTAGTGTGCATGTTCTTCTACATACTTCGCTTCTCCCACCTGCTGGCACTTACATTTGTTCCTTGGTTGCCATGTTGTCTGCTTCTACCCTCTGTTACTCACCTTATACTTAGACCACCTTCTGTTTTGTCTCACCATTATACACTGCTGTTTCTTTGGTCTGCATCTGATTTATGTTGTTGCATTTAATTAATGCCAATGCACATCTTATAAAGTGTAAAACTATTGTTTAATAAAAATTACATTTTTGTTTTTGTTTTTTCTCAATTATATTTAATTAAAAGTTACAAACCTCTGACATTTTTGACAAACCTATGACATTTTTTTAACAAAATGTTAACCATTTTTGGGGGACCAACATGGCACCTGCAACGAGAAATAAAAAAAAAAAGAAACACTTATGTAGAGAAGTGCTCAGTTACCACAGAGCTGCAAATGGAACAGTTGCCTGCTGGAGATCATAGAGTGAGAGGGCTTGTGGCAGAGCACCCTCTCTCTCAAGCTGCTGGTAACACACTTCCTGTCCCTGCAAGTTGGGGATTGTAGCCCCTGAATGGAGGTATCAAAGACTATAAATAAGACAGACGGCCTGTATGCAGGAGAGACCTGAGCACAGAGAGCTATGCTGCTGCAACTTCCATTTAAAGCCTCAAAACGGAGCCTAAACCATTGCCCAGACTGATACACAATTTACCTGCCTATGTCCAGCTGCTGGTGCCAGGTGGGGGATCTTCTGCTGCTGCTCCTGAGCTTCTTCGTTGCCTACAGTCTGTTAACCTGTGTGTGTCCAGTGGAGAAATCTTCAACTGTTGCTGTATATCTCATTCATCCCCTTCTGCGTGTCAATAGTGAATCATTTCCTTAAGTCAACATCAGGGGCTCCTGCAGCTTGCATCCTGTTTCGATTTTCTTCTGGAGGTATTTAGCTATTGACTATCTATATACCCGGGTATATGTGTACAAACTAACTAAGCTGGGTATGTCATTACTTTGTATGGTCAATTAGTACTTGCAAGTTAACCTTTATTACATAAAGTTCCTAGTACTGTTATACCAGACTGTGTCATTAATACATTGCCTGCACATGCACGCACATTTTTACATGCTTACCCCCACTGTCGTTTTAGGGGGCCACCCTCCTCCAAGGCGTCATCTCTTCCCGCCATCTCTGTGCATATGTTGTTTGTGTAATGCTTGTGTAGTGTTTGGCTTCACTGGGTTGAAACCTACCAAAATCTTGTGCCGCTTCCGACTCGGGTGGCCCCATCGCTGCGTATGCACCCTCTGGTGAATCTGTAGAACACACCAGCACTTAGCAAACCTGTCATTTGACTTTCATTGCAGCACAACCTGTGTTTTTTTACTGTATTGGCCTGCCGGAGTCAGGAGGAGCTGTGGGTGTCTCCAAGCCCAAAAAACCCTCCTCTTCAGCGGGATCCATGGCCGGTGGGGGTGAGGCTTGAGAGGAGGAAGAGGATGTTGGCAGGGTTCAGGTCCACCACCTTACACCCATACCCTGTCTTCTGGCAACACAGTGTTGTTGGCCTGTAACATTTGAAGACCACCCCCCCCCCCGGTGATCAACCAGAGGAATGTTTGTGGCTTAAATATTGGACAATTCTCTAAATCTCTAAAAAAAGCCAACATTTGTTCAAACCTCTGCAATTTACCCATGCTGAGGTGTGGGTGGATGTTTACTCCATGAAGCCCTGGCTGCAGTGAGTGTGGAGCAGCGACGCTGCTTGGAGCTATGGCGGCCCACCAGGTCACCGCACAAAGGCTGAATAGGCAGAAGACCAACCAGGTCGCCGCACAAATACTGGACAGACTGAAGGCACAGCAAACAGCCAACAGAGAAACCCGGGCAACATCTTTCTAATGGGACATGCTGGACTTTGGGGTATGGGGGGTCCCAAAACTTCTGGACCCTTAACTCTTAATTCTCTACAATAAATTACAAAATACGTGAACTTTGTTCGGATGTTTTATAATCACACCCAGAAAAGCAAAAGACTAATTCAAAAATTACATAAGGGATTGGACATTAAAAGAGTGGCCCATCTTGCGGTTGCTGAAAATAATGCATAAAAATAAAGGGTTACTAGACTGGCAACACAAAATAAAAAGGGAAAATAAAACAAAACCATGGGCCAATTGTGACACGGGAAACTGGCTTAGGGAAGGTGAAGTCTAAAAAGAGGAGAGTGGGCAAAAACGAGGAGGAATGTGGACCTAAACATACTGAAAGATATACTCCTGGGAAGCTGGGGAAACCAGGGCCACATGCATGCAATCGATGGTGCCCATGACACTTGGTATATTCAATATTCAAAAAAAAAAACACCCTCACTGCATTCCAGGCTGCCATGCTGTCAGGAAAAGAGATGTATTTCTCCTTCAGGATAGCCATGCCATCAAGAAATTTAGTCAGCGAAGGGTGGGACATGCCAATGACAGTGCCCCTAGCCTCTGGAAGGAGCCGTTCGCTAAAAGTTGGAGGCAGCCAACCATTTAGTCATATCTCCAACTGTATGCCCCTTTCATAGCCACAGCTCTGAGTGAAGCTTCTCAAGAGAAAGGTGGTTCAGTCAGGTCAATTCGAACACCTGCTGGTCGGTCATCTGATATATCTATATCCAGGCGACAGTGGGTATGCCTAAGCTCTGGAAGGTACATGGTTAACAGCCCCCCAGCCCCCGCTACTGGCTGCACACATTCGTACTCCTCACAGAACTTATCAAGGGGCTGCATTGTAGGTGCGTTGGCTGGTTTCCGCTAGCAAAAAGAGAGTGTAAGTTTGAACCGGAAACCTATGGATTTAATAGGACCGAAAACTACCAAGTTAGGGCTCAGAATCACGTGCAGGCTACACCCGTAAACTTATGGATGCCTTGAGCCGTAATAATATGGTGCATACCACATTTTTCCACAAAAAGGGCAACTTGGCCCAAAAGCAAGGCCCATGGAAAATAGCCCAAATATGAGGCTCGATTTCGGAGACACATTCGTCTGGACTTTCGTAGCTGTCTGTGTATGTTTTTGTGTGTGTTTGTCATTTTTTGGGGGTTTTACGTTCCATTTTCCATTTGTACGTTCGTTCCCGCTAATGCGTATATGCGCTTTCGATGGATGGATCTAAATCTGATAATTTGCGTTACTTCAGATAACTTACGTTATTGGGATGGGTTTCCGTGTGACCTTTGAGGACTCGGATTGCTATTGTTGAACATGTTTTGCTCCAAGGCATTGCATGTATCAGCATGGTCGAGCCCATAAATTGTATAGCAATGCATACCTGAATCAATACATTTCATGTATGCCTTATAAAAGCATTTTAATGCTGAACTTAATTAGTCCTTAGGATGTAAACCTTTATTTTCCCACACATCCATATAATTGGTACATTTTTTTTAGACTTATGTCCTTTGTTATTTATATTTGGATTGTTGAACTTGAATCTAAATTTGTTGTTGGAGTTATTGTTTTAGTTGTTTACCCTGGCTTTGTGTAATTATTTTATATTTGGTTGTGCCACTCGCACAACATACAAGCAGTGTTTGGTCCGGATATGCAATTCCTCATTGTTCTTGCAGGGCATCCAGGGTCGTCCCATGATGCTTATATATATTGCGGAGCTCCGGCTTATATGGTCAGTTTGAGTCAGGAGAATTATCTGGTGGATGGCTCCTGGGTAAGTTTGCTCACATTCCATCAATCCATTTTCACTGTATGGCAATGAATATAGTTGATAACCCATGTCTTAATCTATGGCTGTTTTTAGCACTTGATGACATGTTAAACAATATTGTTAAACAATTATTGATTGTATATCTTAGAATGTGTATTTTATGTTAGTATTTTTAAATTCTTTCAGGGGATTCTGGATATCTGCTACTGCCCTTGCTCCTGACGCCCGTTCTTCGCTTGCAGAATGCAGACCAGGAGTTCTATAATTGGGCCCTCTGCAAAACCCGGGCCATTGTGGAGAGGGCCTTCGGGCTTTTGAAGTCCAGATTTAGGTGTTTGGACCATACAGGGGGGGCACTGCAGTATGACCCCAACAAGGTTACAGAAATCATTTTTTTTTATGTTTTTTAACAGGGACCACACGTGCCAGAGTGGCACAACTGAGTGCCAGGGTCCTTCAGTTGGTGGGAGAGATGCAGGAGCTGCGCGACTCATTTGGGGAAGAATAATGTTATGTGGCCTGCCATTGCTATGTATATATTTTGCTATGTTTTATATGTTATTTTAAAAATGTAAAATCTTTTAAAAGTTTTATATTTTTTAAAATAAAAAAAATATGTATAAAGTTGTACATTTGTTGAAACAATTTTACTAAAAAAAATGGCACTTGAAAAATGCCATTTAAGATTATTAAAAAAAATGTCTCTGTGTCATTTCCTTTTCTAAATACATTCATTAAGGGTTGGTTACCACAAAACGAATGCAAAACACAAATTTTAGATATGAAGATTCGCCAGACCGCAAAGTGATTTAGGTAAGCTTTAGGTGTGAGAAATGGAAGAAGAATGAGACCGCAAAGTGATTTGGGTAAGCTTTAGGTGTGAGAAATGGAAGAAGAATGAGACCGCAAAGTGATTTAGGTAAGCTTTAGGTGTGAGAAATGGAAGAAGAATGAGACCGCAAAGTGATTTGGGTAAGCTTTAGGTGTGAGAAATGGAAGAAGAATGAGACCGCAAAGTGATTTGGGTATGCTTTAGGTGTGAGAAATGGAAGAAGAATGAGACCGCAAAGTGATTTGGGTAAGCTTTAGGGGTGGGAAATGGAAGAATATACTGAGCGCGAAGTGATTTAGCTAAGCATAGTAGCAGAAGTGAGTGAACCAAATATGTAGGCAAGCACATTAATTAGTTAAGTTTGTAGTGCGCAGGTGTAAGGTCGTAGCGATTTTCGTCTGGACGATCTTTTATAGAAAAAGGATTAGTTCGAGGAGACGATGGAAAAAGGGCAAAAACGAAAGCTTACGTTGTAACATGAGTAGCATAAACGGAAGACGAAAGCTTGAAAATTACATTCTCGTTGGCATACGAACGAACGAAAACATTACTGAAGGCTTGCGATGCATGCTTAGAATCACCCGTACACTCATACGCGAGCGGGAACAAAACGAAAAAAAAACAGATCGGCACAAAAACGAAAGTCTTTTTTTGACTCTCTGAATCAACCCTATGAAGGCCTCTATTATGTGCATTTTCACATGAAAAAGCATGTGTATGTGTATTTTTTTTTTGGGGGGGGGACATTTTTGAGTTTCTAGTCAGCTTTTTATTTGTATTTGCATTTTTGCAGGTACATTTAAGGCTTTTTGTTCGCAAATTTAATGTTTAATTGCGTCAAATTCTTTTCGCATAAATGCTTATAAGCCATGTTTACTGAGGGCTTGCGCATGATTCAGAGCCCTTGTCTTGGAATGTGGTCAAGTTTTGATTTTATGAGCTGGCTGATATGCCTAATGTCATGGGTGCTATTGACTGCACCCACATGGTGCTGGTGCCTCCAGTCTCTGATGAGTATCTATACAGGTATGTCTTTGTTTGACCTTTGCCTCTCTATTTGACCTAGCTATGAAAGGCCAATTCTCCAAAAAAAGCACCTTTCCAGGTAAGGTCAGTCAGGGGAGCCACAATGAAAGAGAAACCTTTAATAAAACACCTGTAAAAATTGGCAAAGCCAAGGAATCTCTGTAAGGCTTTCAGGGTTTTTGGTTGTTCCCACTCCAAGACGGCCAAAACCTTGGAGGGATCCATAACCAAACCCCGATTAGATACCAAATATCCCAGGAATGGAACTTCGGAGACCTCGAACAGACACTTTGACAACTTAGCATAAAGATTATTCTCTTGCAGTTTTTGTAACACCGCCCTAACATATTGCCGGTATTCTGCCACTGATCAAGAAAAGATGAGGATATCAGGCTCGATTCAGAGAGACAAAAAAATACTTTCGTTTTTGTGCTGTTTTCGTATTATTTTCAAATGTTCCCGCTCTCGTATGAGTATGCGAGCGATTCTAAGCATGTCTTGCTAAACTTCTGCAAAGTTTCCGTCCGTTCGTATGCCAGAGTACGAGTACGAGGATGTCATTTTCCAGCGTGACTTTTCTGTTTAATTTTCTCATGTTACAACGTCGGCTTTCGAATTTGCCCTTTTTCCATCGTCTCTTTCCACGAATCCTTTACGTTTCCCGATAGATTCGGATTTCCTTATTCAATAACTAATCGTCCGGACATAAATCCTTACGATCTTGCGCCTGCGCACTACAAACTTAACTCATTAAAGTGCCTGCCTACATATTTGCCACCCTCACTTCTACTACAATGTTTAGCTAAACCACTTAGCGCTATCCTCCATCTTCCCTTTTGGATCCTTAAAGCTCACCCCAACCACTTAGCACTATCCTCCATCTTCCCTTTTGGACCCTTAAAGCTCACCCCAACCACTTAGCACTATCCTCCATCTTCCCTTTTGGACACTATGTATATTTTTTTGCAGCAGAGTTTAGGCTTTAACATGAAATGTCTTGTTTGTAAATTTTATTTTGTTTTTTACTATATTATAAATAAATAAATAAAAACATTTTTAGAAAATTGACTCCTTTATTTTAAATAAAAAATGTATTTTATTAAGGAAAAGCATATTGCATGTGAAAGCCCCATTTCTACTGATTAGAACGGTACCACATATTTATCGGTAGCCCCCCGTTCCTGCCCAGGAGACTCCCCTAACTGAAACAAGTACTTTATGACATGTTAAAAACCCTTAAAAATCCCCCCCAAAAATTGACATGGGGTCCCCCTTACCCAAAGTAACAAGCCTGGGACCAGCTATGCAGGGCTTGTAGAAACAGGGCACAGGGGCCAGCTTTTGTGGCCCCTGGCCCTGCAGGCTACAGGCCCGCATAGCCCGTGGGCCCGGGCTCTTCTGCCCCCCCCCCTGGGCTTTGGGGAGGCAGGTAATGGGGGTGCCAGGGGTTAATGGCAAGTCACCCCCTAGTCACAGGTGACTTGCCACCTCCCCCAGCCTTGTGAACTGGTATAGGGGTCATGGACCCCTTACCAGTTCACAAGGGGTTAAATGTAAAAAAAAACACAGACACACACAAAGAGAAAAAATGATTTTATTATTTTTTTTTTTTTTTTTAATACTTACCTCCCATCCATCCTGGATCACTGTGTCCCTCGGCGATCACTGGCTTCTGCTCTTCTGCTCACCTGCTGGAAGCCTTTTATAGCTGCTGGATGACAGAACACAAAGGGTTAATTAAAAAAAAATGACGTGGGGTCCCCCTTACCCAAAGTAACCAGCCCGGGACCAGCTATGGGGGCTTTTGTGGCCCCCCACCCTTCAGCCTACGAGCCCACATAGCCTATTGGCTTGATGCAGAGCCTCCCCGTTCAGCTATCCCGTGCATTTTCCCGTTGGTTTTGGCCTTTGATCGGGTCAGGAAAGGGTGCTACGTTGATTTTAGTGTGCGTTTATGCGCTCAGGTGTGCGCTCAGCCGGCTTTCCGATTGTCGGCTCGCACGAGGCTTTTTCCCGGGAAAACGGACGCCTCGTTCATTGGTCCGTTTTTTTCAGTGATGCAGAGCCTTGATTTCCTATTGAAATCACCCTAATAAAACGGGGCCGCCGAGCCTTCACTTACGGCAAGTCAGAGCAGCCGTATTTGCACTCGGGCAATAATATGCAGTCCTCTGTTGGAGCACATCAGCGCTAGCTACGCCGTCTTGTCCTGCTGAGTATGGCAGAAACCAGGCTGCACCGCACGCCTTTGGACATCGATGGCATGAGTATTTTATATTTTTTATGGTTTTTTTTGGGGTATCCTTTTTACAGGGTCTCCATCATTTTTATTTTATTGTTTGTGTGCAGGCATTTGAAGATGGGACATAGGATAAATGTGCAGGCACTGGCTGGCCCTGATTTGGTTTTTGGGAGTAGTTTTTCTGGCTTTCCCTGCCTAGGAATTCCTGCCTACATGAGCGATTCAAATCTGCCCATCTATTTGGTGGCTGGCTACTGGGTATGTGTCTGAAACTTGTATTGGTTGCCCACCCTCTCTGACTGTGTTTGTTCCCGTAACACACTATTTGGTAACTTTTGGCGTAGTATATTTGGAGCCCAATTATTGATCTACAAATTAAATGGGTTAAGTGATTGTACCCTATTGCGTCATGTTCTTGCCCTCTTATGTAAGTAGTATTCCCCAGACTTTTTAAATCAGAGTACAGGTTGGATGTGCATGTAGTCTCATTACAAATGTCCTTTCCTCCCACCCTACCCCGCTCACCTATTTGTCCCTCTTTTCTATTGTTGCAATGCACACCTTTTTTTAATTTTTTTTGGTTTTAGGGCAGGAGACTCTGCCTATCCTTTGGTCCCCTGGATGAAGACCCCCATCCTGCACCGATCTTCACAGGCAGAGGAGCGCGACAATACTGCCCCCCCTCCTTTTTCTTGCACCCAAAGTGGCACCGCGCAAACCATACGTGCACAACTAGTGTTTAGTGTTTTTTCAGAGACCACATTTTTTTTGTTTGTTTTTTTTTTTTTTTTTTTTTCAAACAAATTTTGTTTTGTCATTTGTTTTTTTGGTCCCAAAAGAAAAATTACACGTGGGCAGAGAAAATGTATTCCCCACAAATTAGTGGTATGTTGGGTTGCATGCTGACGAGGAATGATGTTGTGCCTGCAAATTGGCTGCAATGTGGGCCAGGCTTTGATTAATCTCAGCCATATGGCTGGTTAGGGCAGAGATATTGCTGTTTAATACCTCTACTTGGGCGTTGAGGTTTGTGAGTTGGGTGCACACAGTCTCATTGAATTGCTGTGTTGTCGCAGCAAAGGCAATATTTTCCTGCCTCCATGTTTCCTCCAAAATTTGAAGTTGCCTTCTTTGGGAAATATGGCGTCTAGACTGGGTAGGAGCAGTGGGACGGGTGGTTGGTTCTGGTTCCGAAGGTGGTTGTGGATGTGGTGGCTGTGCCGGGGTTGCCTGCGTTGCTGCCACTGGTGCAGTAGTGGTTAGTGACATATGTGGAGTGTCCTCCTCCAAATCTCGTATATGGTCGATGATGGGTGGGCTTCCTGTGGTCTGTTAAGAAATATAGCATCCTTTTAGTTTATTTCTGTCCACAAAAGCTCGCAAATATCAATATTAAAAGTACACATCAAGGCCCATTGACTTACCTCATCGCAATCCACAATTTGGGTTTGTGGTGTAGAAGCCTGGTGTGCCCTTGGCCTCGGTGCTAACGCAGGGGTTTGGGGGCCTGGTGTGTCCTGTTGACTTGGTCCTTAGTATGTAGATAGGAAGATTAGGTAAATGGCCAAGTACAGTGTGTTGTGTAGCATAACACTGCCTTCTTGAACTTTTTGTACTAGGTCATGGCAAAATCAGACTCACCTTGGGACCTTACATTCCGGTCTGTGTCTTGTGCCTCTGCCAGTCCCTGGATGCTGGTATGAATGTATATACATGTTCCTCGGCGGGCGTAAGGATAATTTTAGTGGGTAAGCCACCCCCTGTCTGTTGGCTGGGGAAGATTAAATCACACCTAATAAGTGTTACATCCTTTTAACAATGTTCAAAAAAATGCATTTTACTTTTTCCTTTACTTCTGCTCCACCCCCTGTCTGTTGGCTGGGGAAGATTAAATTACACCTAATAAGTGTTACATCCTTTTAACAATGTGACTAAAAGTTGTCCATTACCTCTGCTGACGGCGTATGTCCATTTTTTTTTTGCTGTAGTATTTCAGGTCCCCAAATTTCCTTTTTATTTGCTGAATATCTCTCCGGACTGATCCCACACTATTGACCTGCCTGCAAATATTAGTCCAGATTTCCATCTTAGCCTGCTTTGTGGTTGTTTTGGAGGTGCGGCCAAATAGGGCATCATAATGTTCGCAAACTGCATTTGCCACCGCCATGCTTTGAGCATCGCAAAATCGGGCAGTTAGTGAGCCACGCCGTAGTTGTCTGCCACATGGGTGTGTGGTCTCCCCTGCCCCTGAGGAAATTGATGGTTGGGTATCTGGGGAGTCGTGTGTGCTTCTTTGGCTTATGGGGGAGGGGGATGTTGTGTGTGTGCTTCTCTGGCTTAATGTCTGGGTTCCTGTTGAGCTATCAGATGTGGAGCTGCATGTGGAATCTGAAGTACTGGAATTGGGGGAACCAGAGGGTGGAGGTGGAGGGGTGGGTGACCTGGGTGGGGTGGTGGTTTTTGCAATGCGCTTACCCTTGCTTATGTGTTTGGATTTGTGGGTATGCTTGGTGTGTGGAGGTGGAGGATGCTGCATGGTCTGACTAGATGGGGTACCCTTGTGTGTGCGTGGTTTTTTTGCAGGTGGTGGTGAATGGGTAAATGTACCCTTGGTCCTGCGTTTTTTGGAATGTGCCTGTTTGTGTGGAGTATCCTCCGTTTTAGTGGGGGCATGTTCGGCATGTGTCTGGTGCCTGCTCTTCTGTCTTGTGGAGGATGAGGCATGTGTGCGGCTGCTATGTGCCTCGGCCCTTGGTTGGCTCTTTTTGCTCCCTTTAGGTCTGCCCATATTGATATGGTATCCAACACAGAGCTGAGTGCCTTGTGCTTTAAATATGTTTTCCGTGTGGCCGTGGTCAACAGCGGGTGCGCGCCCGCAATCTTTACCTCGGAGCAGGACGACATCATCATGGATGTGAGTATGCGCGCGTGCGTTTATGTGCGCGCACACATTCCTTGTAATAAAAAAAAAAAAACCACCAGAATAGTCTGAAACAACTTTGTTTTTCACGTTACATACAAGCCCACCTTAGTTTAACACATGTACGCAGCTCAAAACTAGGCTACATGCAGATAGAAGAACTAGGGCAATGTGAGGCAGCAAGAGGTTCAAAAAGTGACTTTAGTTAGGCCAGCAAACTTGTTAATGCTTTTTGTGTACATGAGACAACAACAGTCTCTAATATCAGTGTCTTTGTCAAGCAAACAGATTCACAGCAGCAACCAAGGGAGCAAGAATGGAGCCTCCGCCCCTGACGCAATATGCGCCTAAAACATGGTAAGTGGCGTTTTTTGGTACCAAAGTAAATGAACCAACAAATCCATTGGCCACAAAATGTAAAAACCAAAAAAAACAACCAAAGACTTTGTCTAAAAAGCCCTTAAAGCGGACCTTCACTCAGAATAAGTCTATATGTTATATGTTTCCCACACCCTGTACATAAAGTTTGCCCACCTTCAAAATCATCCTACCTGCACCTAGTGCATGTTATGAGGCTTTCAACATCCAAGATGGCGGATTATGGAAGCCGCCATCTTATCAGGCAGCCTGCAAACAGGAAGTGCCTTCTAACTGTGCTGCTCTGCATTCTGGGATTGCTGACCTTTTCAAGAGGTCTCTGCTCTGTGTGAGCAAAGCACAGCTATAACCCACCCCCTGTACCTTATCCCACTCTCCTCTCCTCAGTAAGTGTGATGCTTCTGAGTCAAGATGGCGGCGGCCGTATACTAAATTCCTGAACTGAGTTGCAGTCCAGTGGTGGAAAGAATAATTATTGATTGACTAAAAAATTACTATCTATTATTTTGAGATGCTGCGGAATCTTTGGTTAAGAGTTTGGCCTTTTTCAGTAAAAAACGCAGAAGGTCCGGTTTAAAAAGGGCACCAAAAAAACCACGCACAACCAAACCAAATAAACAATGCTAAACTAATGTTGTTTTTCATTCACAGATACAAGAAAATCACAGGCACAAGACACCGAGGCCTAAAGAATTTTAATTTGGCTTAAAATGAAAATAGTTTATTTGTTAAAACATTTAGATTCAATTATTTGTAAAAAACTTTGTTTAAAAAATTCAATTTCAAACGCTGGAATAAAATAAAAAAAAAAAAAAAAAAAAGAAAGTTGTGTTTCCTGCAAATGTACAATCACACAACATCATCACACATTTCCATGACACAAAAAGTTTAGATATGGTACAATAAATCCAAAACAATCAGAAAGAATTAAGGTATGCATTAATGGCAAGGAAAAAGGAACACAAAGGAGATTAAGGTATGCATTAATGGCAAGGAAAAAGGAACAACCCAAATTTATTGTTCCCAAAAAAATATGTGTCAAATTGGCAGTGGTTGCCATATGTATATTCCAATGGAGTTTGAGGGATGTGCGCTTGCGTGTAGCCAGATTGGCAACTGAAGAGCCATGGAGATGTAAGTATACTTGCTAAAACCACCAAAATGGAAGGTCAAATACGACGGAAACCAAGCAGGTACGTTCAAAAAGGCAGGAAAAATCAGGGAAAAACGGGCCGCCCATGTGAACGTGAACGGGAGCCCCGATCAAATTGAAGGCACCCGAGAGAGCAAAAAAAGCTTTCCGAGTAAAGTGAAATTGACGGATCAGTTAGGGAGCCATTCCGACGGAGGCTCTGCATCACATTTGAGCCACGATTCAAACGGGAGCCCCGGACAATCGGAGGGTTTTAAGGGCAGTTCAGAGGAGGCTCTGCATCAGGCCCTATGTGGGCCCGGGCTCTTCTGCCCCCCCTGGGCTTTGGGGAGGCAGGTAATGGGGGTGCTAGGGGTTAATGGCAAGTCACCCGCTAGGGCAGGTGACTTGCCACCCCCCCAGCCTTGTGAACTGGTATAAGGGGTCTCATGGACCCCTTATCAGTTCACAAGGGGTTAAATGTTGAGAAAAAAAAACACAGACAGTCGCGATTTTCTGCCCTCTCCTCGCCACCGAAGAAGCTGGGGGGGGGGGCGATCTTTTTTTTACAGTTAGCAGCTGCTGCTGCCAAAGCGGGGGGGGTCAGCCTATTCCGGGGGCTCTCCTGGAGCCATCTGACCCCCCACGGGGGATCGGATGGCACCACAATAAAGAGGAGACCCGGCCGGATCCAACGAGGGGTCAGGTGAGTATTTTTCATTTTTATTTTTTAAACTAGCAGCGGGGAAAGTCGAGCATGTAACACCTACGGGCTTGGCACTTAAGGCCCAGCCAAGCCAGCACGTAGGTGTTACGTGCTTGGCAACAAAAGGGTTAAACTCACCCCAACCACTTAGCACTATCCTCCATCTTCCCTTTTGGACCCTTAAAGCTCACCCCAACCACTTAGCACTATCCTCCATCTTCCTTTTTGGACCCTTAAAACTTACCCAAACCACTTTGCGGTTAGGTTCTTCTTCCATTTTAGGCCCCTAAAACTTACCCAAACCACTTCACGGTTAGGTTCTTCTTCCATTTTAGGACCCTAAAACTTACCCAAACCACTTCGCGGTTAGGTTCTTCTTCCATTTTAGGCCCCAAAACTTACCCAAACCACTTTACGGTTAGGTTCTTCTTCCATTTTAGGTCCCTAAAACTTACCCAAACCACTTCGCGGTTAGGTTTTTCTTCCATTTTAGGCCCCTAAAACTTACCCAAACCACTTCCCGGTTAGGTTCTCCTTCCATTTTAGGCCCCTAAAACTTACCTAAACCACTTCCCGGTCATCTGAAGCTTCAGCTCTAAATATTTTTTTTAGCCTTTGTTTGTTAATGTATATTTATTAAAAAAATGACACGGAAACTTTAGTTTTTTTTTTGTTTTTTTATATTACAAGCCCATTTTTTGGGGGTACAAAAAATGTATCAATAAAAACTTTTTTTTAAATAAAAAAAATTAAAATATTTTTGACATTTAAAACAAATAAACTATTTACATTATAAAAAATACAGTGACAGGACCCAGGACACTAGTCTTCTTCTGTTGTCCCCAACGAGTCAACCAGCTGCTGCATATCGGCCATCAACTCAAGGACCCTTCGATTCATTGCTTCCATTCTTGCACGTGTGGTCCCTGTATAAAATGTGAAAAAATACATTAGTTTGAGACAAATACATGTTTCTCACCTTTGGATGGAATGTTTGTTATTTGTCAAATTAAATCATGACAACATATGTCAGTCTGCTAAGTAATTAATCTAAGGAAGTGGGCAGAGGTCATTCTAATAAGTAATTAATCTAAGGAAGTGGGCAGAGGTCATTCTGTTAATGCCATTTACTATGGCTTGAGGTATCTGGGTGATCATGTCAATTGCCACATACTGCAAAGAATGACATTACAACTTACTTGGTTGGTGGCCGACGGATGCCTCGTTGGGGACAACCGTACGTCCTGGGCCCTACCACTGGTGTGAAGTAGAGGCTGTAGAGACATGGCAAATAGGGTCACTTATAATGTCTTAGTCAACAGTAATCAAATGTCAATTTCAATGTGTGTATCACATCACTCACCTTCTCCCTGTGCCTCCTGGGCGAGATCTGCTGCAGACTGCACATCTTCACCCGCTCCAGAAGCATCTAGAAAAACAGATTAAGGGACTTAGCATTCTCTGTGGAAAAGTCGGAGGACCCAACAGAGGAGGGGTAGGACCGTCGCCCTGGAGATCCACCACCTTCACTTCCAGCTGCAGATTCATGCAGCACTGGTCGGCCTCTGCACCTCCGGGTGTGGCGGACTCGGTACTCTATTTCCAACACTAGAAAAGAAAAGCAATTATAAATAAATGCCTACCTTCTGCATGAGTTACATCTGGAATGCAATCGCTATGTACTTAGTAGGGAAATGGAGTCCGAAAAACCGCCGCACCCGGGACATGTGCAGCCGTTTCAGGTCCGACCAATGCTGCATGATCTGAGTGTGGGTGAAGGTGGTGTCCGTTTGATGGTGTATTCTGGAAACTATCGCCAAGGCGACAGTCCGCTTCTCAAAAGAGTTGGGCAGGTAGTCGTACCTGCGCTCCAGCATGGTCTACAAAACACAAAATACACATAGGATTTAGTTCAAACTGCATACAAATATCTGTCAACAATCGATCATTTGACTAAATGACATTAACAGACACATTTCTAGCCTAATCCAATCCTTGTAGCTGGCCTCACTGTTGGTTCACAAGTGTGGGCCCTCACGTCGGTTTTGCACAGAGTTTGTAAACCAACCGTTTCTACTGGCGCATCCTTAAGGGCTAAGCATGCATTTAGATTGCAAATCAAATTCCTTAAAAGACACTTACAAGCATGACGATCTCTTCTTGTTGGCGGGTGAAGATTGTGGGCGCCATCTTGCCTCTTGTCTGCAGCAGATAAGTAATGCCCCTGCGGTTTCCGGGTTCCCCACGCGTACGCGTAAGCGTCAGACCCCGCCAATCTTATTTAAAGGGTCCTGGACACACAGCTCATTCTCTTACAGAGTCTGAACATTATGGCACCAAAAAAACGATTGCAAAAAGCATCAAAGGACGCCAGCAGCAGCAAACTGCCATCCAAGCGTCAGGAGCAATGTGCAGGGCCCACAACTCGCTCTAAGATGTCAAAAAGCAAGCTGCAGCAAACCCGCAGTGCACAGCCGAAGCCTCCTCCAAAATCCAGGCCCAAAAAGGATCCAGCGGCCAAGAGGAAGCCACAGGCAAGCAAGGCACCAACCAAGGGTGAAAAAAAAGGGACCAAGAGGGTGCGAAGCCCCAGCCCCCCCAGGTCACCATCACCCCACCCACGTGTCTACCAAGCCAAGGCTACAAAAAGGACAAAAGGACACACCGGGAAAGAAGCCCCAGCAGCTCTACCTCGCCATCACCACCACCCGCACACGGTGAAAAAACTTCAAAGAGCCAAGGTCACCGGCAAACAAGGCCCAGAAGCCCAAGCAGCCAGAGCTCGGCATCCCCACAACCCGCACGTGGCCACAAGGCTCATGGCAAGAGGGCAAGGCACCACCCAAGAAGCTCTAGGTCACCATCCCCACCCGCACGGGTCTCCAAATCCTCGGCCAAGAGGGAAAGGCACCGGCCCAGAAGCCAAAGCTCTGGCTCACCCCTGGACCGGCAGACTACCTTCAAGGGGCATGGGTCTTCTAAGGGCCCACAGAGGCACAGGGCCCCAAGCACGACTTCCTCAACACCCTCTCCTCCTCGGCCACATTCTCCACCGGCACAGGTGTCAAGGCACTCTGAATATGCTACATCTACACCTGCAACTTCAGTGGCCACCCATCCATGCTCACCCAGTCCGTTTCCAAGTCCGGTTCAATCTGCAGCCAGCCAGCAGTCCGTAATTTCACACCGACACAGCCAGGCCAGAATGTCCCCTGATTTTCCGCCAAGCACTGAGGAGCCAGAACCACAACAAACAGGGCGCACATTGCGCAGAGGCCAGTTGAGTGGCAGGTTTGGTGAGGCCCAAACTCTGGCATTGGCTAGTGGCCTCACCTTGTATTATGATGAGCTATATGGGCGCGGATCCAAAGCTACAAGCAAGCAGCGCAAAGCCGAAATTTTGGAGGAGCTCACCAGACAGGTCAATGCAGCAGGGGAAAAGCTCAAAGATGTGGAGCAGATTCAAAGGAAAATATTGGACCTCAAGTATGCAGCATGGAAGAAAGAAAATAAACAGCGTCATTACAGGTACATATATGTGGATTTGTCTTCGTCTTGTATTGGCACCATTTAGCTAAATGTGTCCAACTATCTTTTTCAGCTTACAAACAGGCGGAGGATTCCCCACTAAACTGCAATTTACCCGAGCTGAGGAGATGGTGCTGGGCCTGCTACATCCTGGGGCCTTAGAGGGACACTTGGCACGACAGGACACGGCCCAACACATTCCGACCATTCGTGCCGTTTAGTAATGTTAGTGTGTATGTGAAATGTGAGCTACGTGTAAAATGATGCTCCAAGCCATATATTAACACATGCTACTAGGGTGTGCCTTGTAGTGGAGGTAACAATTTAAACAGGGTGTGTTATGGGTGTGGACTCATCATTTGCTAATTTCCTTGCCCATACATGAGTTTGGAGAGTCTTGAGGAACACTATTGAGATTAGCAAAGGACTGCCTGTTATGTATTTAGAGTCAATTACATCCAACACTTTATCTGTAGGCCACTTGGGTTTGAGCTGTGCTTTGCTCAGAAAGACTTGATCTGGGGTGCTTGAAAGTTTGACCTAGAAAGAATGGCAACCAGCATAATCTGATGGCAAATGCTATTTGCAAGCTGAGTGTGGTCCCATAATGGGCTTTTAGGGATGTGTGAAGGCTCAGAACAGCCAGTACATGCATGTTTATTTTGGTTAAGGAGACCAATGTGTATGTACTTGTTGACTAATACATCTAACAGATAATGGCATTCATAGTCAAGGTCAACTTGGTCTGTTGTGGGGAGTTGCCATTCATGCGTGGCCCTGTGTTTTAGTGAACCATATGTGTTATTACACATCAGCAATGCCTAGTTGTGTGTTAACATACCTTCTTTTCCACAATGCAGCCCAGCATCATCCCTCAGCTAGTGTGGAATCCTCAGCCAGTTCAACCATGCCGTCAACTTCCCTGCTGCCTCGGACCCAGGATCCGATTTATACGGTAAGTGTCTTTTTCTGATGTTGCTTATGCATGTGACTTGCCATGTTTCTTTTTGCGGAATTACATATGTATTCCCCAAACTGAACCTTTTTTATTTTCATGTCCCAACAGACCCACACACTGATGGAGGAAATCCAGGAGCTGGAGGAGGATGGACCCTTCATTGGACCTTCTGAACAGCTCCCCCTGGGACAGAATCTGCAACTGTCCCAACATGTTTCTACACCAAATCCTCAGCAGCAGAGTGAAGCTGACTGCATTCTGCCAGCCCATCGTGGGCAGCATGCAGAGACTGAGCCGACAGTCCCCAGTGTTAGCTCTGCTGCTGAGGATTTGCCAAGCAGACCTGTGACTGTTGGTGGACCTAGAGGCACATCATCTGCACGCCCCACAACCCAGGGAATTGGGAGGCGTAGTCGCCTACGTCGCCCAGTTTCCCAGGGGAGGGGAGGGGCGTGCCGATGATGGAGTTAGCATGGCACCATGAGAGGCGGCTATTTCGCCTCCAAAATCAACAAAACCACAAGCATCTTCATGGGCAATTAGAGACATTAAATAACACCTTAAACTCCATGCTGACTGAATTTAGGTCCAACAACAGACACATGGCCACCTTATCCAATTATTTCAGTGCCATGCTTGAGGAAGTTCGAAATAGCAACAGCCACATGGCCACCTTATCGAACAATCTCAGTGTCATGATGGCTGAATTTCAAAAACTACCAATAGAAACATGTTGGAACAATTGCAGATTCTGAATGCCACACAGGCCCAGGTTAGGGCCCACCTCCAAGGGCCCCAACCTGGGTTTTATGGGCATCCCCCATTTTAAGGCCTATTTGGCCTGTATCTGCTCCACATCTTTGCTCTACATCCCCACTGTATTGACCTGTCTGGGGAGCCCTACCAATATACCCTTTTGATATGGCTTTGCTTGTATGCTTTGGATTTGCGCCCATATAGCTCATTAGAGTGCTGAGGTAGCCCACTAGCCAATTCCGGAGGTAAAGCCTCAATGAACCTGCCACTCAAACTGTTGCGCTGCAGGCTTGTGGCAAATTACATTGGTTCTGGCTCCTCCTGTTTGTAGGCATGATTGGGGGACATTCTGGCCTGGCAAGCTACTACCTTGACCCCTGGCTGAGATTGAACTGGACTTGGATTGGGACTGGGGGTTCTTGTTTGGGTGGCCCACTGAGTAACATGTGTAGATGTGGCATAGGTTTGGCTGCTTTACATCTGTGCCTGTGGCAAATGTGGCCAAGCAGGAGAGGGTGTGTCTGTGGGCCTATTTGTTTTCATAAAAATCTGGACATGGCAATGCTTGTCACATATGTTTTTGTATTGTAAATTTGTATTAAACTTTTGCCAGGAGTGCCTTAATTTGAAACTCCTGCCTGTGGCCAATTTCTATGTGGCATGATTTGCCAAAAATGACATTTGTGGTTTGACCATGTATTTTCATGAACTATGGAAGTGACCATCAACTCCAATGTTTGCTTTTCAAATAAACCCCATACATTTTTACTTAACCTGTTGTTGACTAAGTTTATGCCTTTAGGTTTTTGGGGAATAAAGATGAGTTAAAGTTTGCAGTAACAAATTGGGAACCAAAAAAAACAAATCAGGTGTGAGGTTTTTTGTAATTAATTCATTACTGTTTGTAAAAGTAAGAAACAAACATACAAATACAAAGGGCAAAAAACACAATTAACAATCAATAAAGTGACCACACAAACAAAGGGACAACAAATTAGGCAAAATGTGTGGCTATCGAATTTGACCGCACGGCTTGGCCAGATGCACTAGGTGGCCCAAGGTAGTCCTCCTCTGGATCATCGGTAGGTGGAGAGGGGGGGCAAATCCACTTACCGGGGGACACGTTGCAACATTGCAAAATTATGCAACACTGCACACGCCATGATAATATCTATGACCTTTTTGGGGTCATACTGAAGGGCTCCTCCGGTATGGTCCAAGCATCTGAAGCGGGTCTTTAATAGGCCAAACTCCCTCTCCACCACGGCCCTGGTCTTCCGGTGTGCCCTATTATATGCATCCTGGGCGGCATTCTCGGGCCGGAGGACGGGCGTCAGCAGCCACGGAAGGAGTGGATAGCTGGAATCACCTGCAAATATTTTAAGCAAAACACATAAATTACACATTACTCCCTAAATTAAGTCCCAAAAACGGCCCCACTGCATGACTAAGGCGGCTACCGACTACAGAACGCCAGGCTGCGAACACAATCACGCATTTATTACGCTAAATGAGGCTAGCGCCGGCGAAAGCGTCAGCTAGCGCGGGATTCATCATGTAGCCGACTGCAACGAACAGCGGCTAATCTCAGCCCAGCGCCAGGTCAGACCTTTCGCTACCTGGCGCTCTCCCATACATTTCAATGGCAGACACTGCAATGTTTTTTTTAAGTGGTTTTTGTGTTCTTGTCTTTTGCCAAAAATTAAACACATGTTGTTTAGGATATGTTTGATTAATCTGTCTTGTTTTTTATGATTTTTTGTTGAAAGATGTAATTTTTACACTGGAATGTTGTGAGTGAAATATAAAATGCATCTCCTCCCACAAAACACATTAGCCTCAAATTAGCTTGCTTTCACAACACACATGGCTTGTAAAGCTACTTTTTAGTCAGTCATGGTTGGCGCTCACGTTCGCTCATTGAAATTGTCAGCGCCCAAGCTATTCGGCAGCCCTGTCCTTGTTGAATCTGTGGTGGTCAGTGTTTGTGCAGTCGCTGTTGTGATTCGCTATGTGCCGGCGCTAGCGTCGCTGTGCTGCGCTGTGCTGTTCATACATGTGCCTTTCTGCATTTTTCCCTGAATTCACTTGCAGCGACCCCAGTCGTTCTTAATGAATACACTGTAGTTCTGAGCGTGCATGTCCACATTCTGCTGGATTTGTTCAGGCGTAAAAGCTCATAACAACCCGTTATGCATTCTCCTGTGTGCCACATTATCATGTAGTTGGATAGTTTTATTGTGTTATTATTTTCTTAAGGAATCAGATTGTTATTTGTAAGCAACCAGCTCTGTTTTTGCTCTGACCTATGCATTACAGGATATTGAACACCCAGCTAAATCAAGCTAATAATTAATGGCGTCTTGGCCAATAGCTTGTTGTAATGCGTAAATATCCTATTCCCGCCACTTAGCTTGCACGTAGCGGACATTAGCTGGTTCCTAGTGCGCGGAGCGTGTTTTTTTTTCGCTTTCGTCATATCCACTTCCGGTTTGCTCCTTTGCGTTTCCCAGCTAAATCAAGCTAATAATTAATGGCGTCTTGGCCAATAGCTTGTTGTAATGCGTAAAAATCCTATTACCGCCACTTAGCTTGCACATAGCGGATATTAGCTTTTTCCTAGTGCGCGGAGTGTTTTTTTTTTTTGTGTCGCTTTCATCATATCCACTTCCGGTTTCCTCCTTTCCACCATGATGCCCAGGCGACGTGTCCTGCGCCTCCCCAGCTCCTCCTCTGACTCTGCCCCCCCACCCCTTCCCCACCTCCCCCACCTACCTCACCTCCCCCACCTAACCCCCTCCACCCCCCCCGGGCCACCCAAGCAAAAGCGAAAGGGGGTGGATAGCCGCGTAAACGGCCAGGTGGTGAAAGTGAGTATATTTTCCTTGGATTATATGTTTAATCTGTTCTCAGTATAAATGTTTAGGCCATTGTTCTGATGTCATGTATTGAGAACCTTTTTTTTTTCATTTCTCATAGGATTTCTGCATCCACCAATATGACTATGCCCGTGGGGGCAAGAAGCGCATTGCCCTGGAGGTGAAGGCCACAGTGTCCCGGCGCTTCAACACCAGCCTCAGTGTGCACTCCATAATGCAGAAGTGGTCCGACTTTAAGCGCCGGGACCCTGAAGGCGTCTACCGCCTATATGATGCATACGCTTCAGGTAAGTGGAAGTTTATGCTATGTTTATACTTTTTGGAAAATAATATTCTAAGCTGTGTCCATTTTGGGTAGTAATTGTAATTTTTTGAATTCACCCCCTCAATACAGATAAGCGTCCTCCCCTGGGGAAACGTGGGAAGGGATTCCTCCCCCGAACGAGACAGGCGGACTCGGGGGAGTCATCGGGGGAGGGTCCCTCTCGAGGGTCCTATTTAGAGGACCCAGGGGAGGAAGGGGATGACGCCCCAGAGGAGTGTGCTGCTGGGGGGCTGTCAGGATCGAGCCTCAGCTCCTCACACTCTGACTCTGAGGAGTCTCACCAGCCAAGGGGCCACTCTCAAGTGGGGAGTCCAAGTGGGGTGGAAGTAGTGGACTCTCCCACACTCCCTGAAGGAGCAGGGAGTGAGAGGGAGGAGGGTGGCCCTTTGGCTGGGGGATCTTTGGATCAGAGTGTGAGGAGCCGAGGCTCCACGCCTCCTCCTCAGAGCCCTCCCTGGGCTTCAAGTGGCAGCTCATCCCCTGGTGAGTGCAGATTTAGTCAGTGTTAGTTTGTGACAGGTAACATATGGCATTTGTACTTAGCCCTTGCCATTCCTCTCTAATTTGCAGCGCATCATATAGGCGGCACCTCCAGGAGCTTTTGGAAACGCCTTCTCCACGGGCATAGTCATGGTAAGTGTTTGTTGTTATCCCTCACATTCCCTATGTTATGACATTCCTTAAAGTGGACCAACACCCATTGTTGATTGGGCTTGGAATCTGTAAGCTTCCCTGCCCAATCACCTCCCTCACCGCGGGCCCCCCCCAAAAGCCCACAAACTCCTTACCTCATTGGGGGTGGCAGAAGCCACCACCGCAGCCTCCTGCGTGCCCCTCTAGATGTGTGTGCGCCCGCGCTCTCCGTTTGAGAATGGCCTGCGCGTGCGCACGCACTGGAGGAGTGACGCGTGGAAGGCAGCAGCGGCGGACGGGCTCTCTCTCCAATTGTTGTGCCCTGCCAAAGTGGACCAAAACACAGGATAGTATAAATCCTGGGTCTTGGTCCACTTTTAACATACACATGTTTCCTGGTCCATAGGCCAAGCTGGTTTTCTAATGTACATTAACATCACAAACCCCACTACAGTGCAATCCAACTGGCAACCACCCCTATGTTTCAGCCCACACCATGATGGGGGCTAGCAAATGTGTTATTTTTGTAAGTTGTTCCGGCTAACACATGTTGCACACTAGTAAGATTCTACAATCAACTGCAAATTAGGACTTACCATTGCACTGTCAAGGTTATTGGCACATTATCTTTATGTGTCCATGTTGCAACCATAAATAATTTACATGAACTCATGGACCAGGAAATATGCTAATGTCGGACAACATGTGTGTAACCATGCAAGCATTTTTTTTGGCAGACTCCATAACCATATGGCTTTCAAATAGTCATGTGTCATTGGCCCACTAATTTTGCTTTTCTCTTTTGCTTTCTCCTGACAGATGTTGCCACACAGACGGAGCCGGTGACCATCCTCGCCACCCCAGCTCCCGGGACGGCCAGCAGCATGGGCCCCAGCCACAGCTGCGATGGTGAGTACATCCCACTTCATATGCCTAAAGGCTTGTGACCCCTATGTCTTATAGTAAATTCTGGAGACATTTACAATGTACCTATGTGTTTAATAAACACACATCTAGGTTACATGTGTTTGTCCAACAATCCTAAATGCATGTCTGCATGCTTGATTGTTGGCTCACATTCTTGTTTTCGCCACATAGTGGCAAATTGTGGTTTCTAGCAAACAAAATTGGCCTGCTAAGGTGGTGACCTCTAAGATTCTTGGCCAAACCAGTTTACTCGTTAGGACTTAGGCCCCGATGTTTGGCTGTAACTAAACAAATAAATGTCCACACTGGGACCTTATTTTATTCCCAAGAGTTAAGAGTAAATGTATGCTTGGGATGTTGTGGCCACATTTAAGGCAGCCACTAGTACTCATATAATGGTAACACCTAAGGGCACAGTGGCCAACAATGTGAATGTGAGCGTCAGCTAATTTTAGCCACTTACATTACATTGCTACATCTGTGTCTGTTGAGGTCACATTCTATCTTTTGAATATGGTTTTTTTCTACTCTCTACAGCTTGTGCAAACCAGCATCGCAGACTGTGGCGGTCGATCCGGCGTCTTCGCCTTATGCTGCTGGCCTTGAAGAGGCGTCGTTAGGGTGGGGGGGGATGTTTGGAGACGCTGTGAGGCCAAATGTTGGGCCTGTTGCCCGCCTTGCAAAATAAATATTTTGTATTTTTGTAATTACAGTGTGTTGTGCCTTGTCAAGCATAGTTTAAGTGTCTACAAACCCATTATTTGTAAAATGTTGGTGTACCTTTGTAGCCATTTAATGTGTAAACCATAGTAAGATATGGTCACCAATGTGTGGCATACATTTTTGGCTACATGTACATATCTAGATCTAGAGACTCATCCCTGACTGTGTTCTTAGCTATGTCTTAGGAAAAACACAATTTAGAGGTGGGGGTACTCAAATGTATTATAAACAAATTCAACACAACAAAAATCAAATCAATATTCTTGGCTTGGGGGCCTGGGAGGTTGTGAGTCATTGCTAGGGGTGGTGTTGGGGGCCAACAGTGCAGTAAAAAAAATAGACTGCTGTTGTATGAGCTGTTGCGTCAACAACAAACTTTGTTCCTGGCGCTGTAAAGATTGCTCCATCAGATGTGAAAGCCGATCCAGTTCCCGGTTTGTTTGAAGTTGGTGGCCTTGTCTCACATCCTGGAGCTGGCGCTGCAGGTCCTCAATTTGTTGCCGACACATCAGCACCTGGTTTTCCAACGCCGCAATGCGCTCATTAGTTCCATCACGCGGCTGTTGGCGACTGTAGTCCTCCAGCATCCGGACCCCTAGTTCATAAAAATCCACACTGGTCGGTGCCACACCTTCTCTTGTTCTGTGTTCAGGCTAAAAAACCAAAAGAAAAGATTGTAGTGAAGCTGAAACAATGCAGGTATGCCCCTCCAAACTTACCCTTGATTGAGCCTCTGTAGCTTGGCCACATGGCACTTGGGAAGAGGTCCCAGCTTGGGGTTCAGGTCCGGCCTCCTGCCAAAACAACAAAGAAATAACATGTGACATGTTGGTTCCTGGACTACCCACCAACATGTCAATGTGGTTATTGTTCATCAAAATTAGCCATGTTACCTCCGTGTCGTAGGTCCGGGGTCTGGCTGCCAGAAAGGGGCAAATACACATCTGAGAGATGGGGCAAGTTGGCATATGCTAAACAGGAAAGTCATGTTAGTAGGTCAGTGGACCAAACTCAAATGTAAGATGGATAGACTATCGAGGCCATACCTCGACAAAGTGGCAGATTACACACTAGCCAAAAGGGATCTTGTAAACTCAGATTGCTAACATGTATGTAAGAGGAAGATGAGCCAATAATTGGGCCAAAAAATAACAGACACATTGCTCAAATTACACATACCCGCCATCTCCCAGATGTCTGGAGTTGGGCCCTCACTCGAGCTTTGCCCTTGAAAATACATGTTTAAACACAAGTTGGCCTACTAAATTACTAAAAAAGGTTTGCAAAAATCCTTACTAGATAATCAAGCAAAACCAACTTACCCTCATCTCTGGCAGCCTCAACGTGAAGGGCCCTTTCCGGACAGCCACTTCCGATATTCCGGCCAACTAAAATACACAATTAATGTCTCTAAATATTCCTAACACTACTCGGGTGAATGTTTGTCTTTAAATAGACCCAAAAAATGCATTGCAATCGCTCTAAAAACTATAATAATGAGCCTGGGGATGGCAAATCCACTACAAATAGGCATCTTCAAGTTGACCTAGCAAACATGTAGATTATTAGACTAACCAAATAGAACCAGTGTAACATAAACAGCATAAAGGATACATTGTTTTTGGCAATACACACCAACAGGGTCCTGTTGACCTGCAACATCGGAAGTGGTGTCCAAAGATGAAGCAGTCACTTGGCCTACAAAGAAAAAAGAGGAATGAAAGACATGCACTTGTGTTAAAGCGGCTAAAGCAAGGTTGACACATGCACTTACCGGCATCCAAAGAGTACCTTGGCTCCTGAGGAGATGCTGGTGCCAATGGCGGTGCAGCTAGGCAAAAGCAAAGAAAACATTTAGCCATTGGTAATGTGCGGCACAAAATAAACCATGCATTAAGGTGTGTGTGAGCAGCTCAATCACTAATATTCCCTAATCAAGGCCAGTGTGGCTTCCACATGTATATGCAGATATATGGCCACACATCTCTGGCTTCCAACATAGCTACACATGTTAGGGCCTTGTTAGTTAGTTGCAGAGAGGGTTAAAGTGGACGTGTAAATAGTCCGCAGGCCCATATTATTAATCCTCAACAGTGGTCAAATCTATTGTTTGAGGTGCTCCCACACCCATTTTGTCCAAAAACAACCAGCCCCTAAATTAGTGATAAATACCTTCAATGGCAGACTGGGTTAGGCTTGAGGTTGGTTGAAGGGCAGGAGTTGGGGTGTCCTCCTCCCCCGACTCATGGACATCACCATGTGCACCTATGCAGAAAGCAACAGACAGGAAAGTAAAACATTTATGAGGTATAATGTACTACTTCACAGTTGGCCAGAAAGAGACAAAGCAAATCACATACATTAACATTACCAGCAAAAAATATGCAGAAAATATGTACCTTCAGTCCAACCTGTGGTGTCATCCCCAGCATCCACACCCTGCAGCCGAACGAGTGGAATTTTGGCCTTCAGCATCTCCTCATATGGCCTGTAGGTACTCTTTGGACCCTGGATGGTCCCACTCTCGACATCAAGATCATGATTCATCTTTTGCATAAGGGCCCTTCTCAAAGTGTAGAAGCGTTTCCTGCAGGATGGGCCACTACGTGGGTGTTGAGCACTGCTAGTAAGCTCAACACCAATGGCATCCCACAATTTGCTCCTTTCTTGTTTGACTATAGACTTGCTTTGGGAGCCAAATATCAGCTCCCATTTTGCAAGTGTAAGACGCACAAGAGTATTATTCTCCGCCAAATTAAATTCTGGCTCCCTCTTGGCAATTGGGTGCATAGCCTGGGGTGCTGCATCACCTTCAGGCTGGGCCCTTTTCCTTAAGGGAGGTCTGCGCACAGCACCCACCACACTCCTACTTGAGCCAGCTGTGGCCGGCAGATGCCCAGAATTTGGCTCCATCCTGTAGCTGCACACACACACCAATACACAACCAACAAGCACGCATGCAGACTACAGAATGGTATCACCCTCTTTTTGGTTTGGGCAGGTTTTATGTGCTCTAACAGCCAATCACAAACAGGTCCACTTAATTGATTCACACATACTGGCCAGGTGCTTGTAGCCACAGCTCCACTGCACTGAGTGAAGCATGTGTGGTAGTCAATTAACTAATTACAGAGCTCATTAACCAAACAACACACAACCAAAGACAACAATGTACTCATGTATATTAAACACTTGTGACATGTGGCTATACAAACGGCTATTTAAATAAAGAGCAGCTTAACTTTCATTGGTCCACCACAGAATTTTCTGCCATGTCCGTTAATGCACGCAAGTTTATGCTCACGTACGCTAGTAGCGCTACTAGCGTGCGCGTGCGCACTCTGTTTCACGCACACCTGGGTCAGCTAATTGCAGACAGGAAATAGCAAAGCAACGCAAAAGGCGGCAAAGCGGACCTGTCCTTTTTCAAAGTGAAGTATAAATGGCTGGATTTGCCAACCTTCTGGTATTGTTACACTGTGGCAAAGGCTGTGGTGTGGTGGTGTGGTGCTTTGGTCCCTTAGCTCATTTTAGTGTCTGGCTGGGTTTGGTCCTCACTCTCTGTGGCTTGTTGGGTGATTTCTGACATCAGTGCTGTTTCTTTAGGAGATTGATTTTGTTGGCATATGCAAATATTGTGGAGCATACAGCAAGTGAGGCTTGATTTTGGGGCCTTTTGTGGGCTGTGCAGCAACTCCCCTCTTGGTTGTGCCTAACTTAGAAAGCTGACTTTCAGCAGTCTGGTGGTTCAGACCACTATACTCCTGGTTTTGTGGTGAGCTGCATTGTAGTGAGTGTGGGAGTAGTGTGCTTGCTTGTGTGTGTGGTGTGTTTGTGGTTTTTGTTTTGCTTCTTTTGTATATCTGTTGAGTGTGAGATGGATAAGAGGGTGATGTATGGGTTATGGGTGCAGGGATGTGTGAGAATGCTGGAAGAGCAGGAGGCCAGGGAGGAGGGTGCTGTGAGGCTTAGGGCACCCCGATCCTTTGGCATCCGCCTTTCAGTGTGGGATTTAAGTGACGAGCAGATCAGGAGCCGCTTCCGTCTGAATCGTGCTGCACTACAGTCCCTATATGATCAGATTAAGCACAAAATCGAGCCATCCACCAAACGCACCAGATCCATTCCAGGCATAGTACGCCTATGTGCCAGTCTAAATATTTTGGCACGAGGGACCTTCCAGGCAACCTCTGCCCTCCTCAGCGGGATCAGCCAGGCTACAATGAGCCGCATATTTTTCCAGGTAGTACTGGCTATTTGTGACCTGATCCCTATTTACATCCAGTTTCCTGAGGATGAGGATGAGGTTGCCCAAATAAAACATGCATTCTATCGCATGGGAGGGATCCCGAATGTGCTAGGGTGCGTTGATGGTACACATATCCCTTTCCGCCCTCCCCGTGCACAAGAGCTGCATTATAGGAACCGAAAGCAGTTCCACTCCATGAATGTCATGGTCGTCTGTGACCATGACATGAAGCTGCGGGCCGTGAGATCTGGTTTCCCTGGCTCATGCCACGATTCTTACGTTCTGCAGCGGTCAGTCCTGTGCAGGAAGTTTGAGAACAACGAAATGCCAGCTGGCTGGCTACTGGGTAAATAAGTAACCATGACAAAGTATTTTGCCTAAAATATGTGGCCTAGTAAGCTACATTTTTAAAAATGCTACAACAAAAATGTACTAGTACTAATTGCTGTCTCTCTCATTGTGTTTTTTCCACAGCGGACAAGGGATACGGGCAGAGAACGTGGATGATGACTCCGGTCAGAAACCCACAGACCTCTGCCCAAGAACGCTACAATGCAGCACATCGCAAAACCAGAAGCATTGTGGAACGAACCATTGGACTGCTGAAAGCGCGCTTTCTGTGTTTGGCACGGCCAGGAGGAGAGATGTTGTACAGTCCACAAAAGGTCTCCAAGATTATCCTCACATGCTGTGTGCTCCACAATCTCTGCATATGCCACAGAATCCAACCCCCTGAAGAAACAGCACTGGTGCCCGAAATCCCCAACTTGCCCGCAGAAACGAGTGAGGACACCCAGACTGGCTTTGAGCTAAGGGAAAGCATGATCACTTCGTTTTTTGCGGTAAGCTAACTGCCCTTCACTCTAATCCAAGTACTGCACTACCGGGGAAAAATGTGTTGCCTACAATCATAATTTGTCACAAACTACTATAAGGGGTGTGTAAGATAGAAACATAGAAACATAGAAGGTTGACAGCAGAAGGAGACCATACGGTCCATCTAGTCTGCCCTTATGTGTATACTGTATGTACTCTTTATCTTAGGATAGATGTGTGCTTATCCCAGGCATGTTTAAATTCAGTGACTGTTGATGTTTCAACTACCTCTGCTGGAAGTTTGTTCCAAGCACCTACTACTCTTTCTGTAAAATAATATTTTCTAACATTGCTCCTGATCTTCCCCCCGACTAGCTTCAGGTTGTGCCCCCTTGTTCTATCGTTAAGTTTCTTCTTAAAAACACTTCCCTCCTGAACCTTATTCAATCCTTTCACATATTTAAAGGTCTCAATCATGTCCCCCCTCTCCCTTCTTTCCTCCAGACTGTACAAATTAAGTTCTTTAAGTCTCTCCTGATAAGTTTTAAGTTTAAGTCCTTCCACCATTTTCGTTGCCCGCCTTTGGACACGTTCTATTTGAATAATGTCTTTTTGCAGGTAAGGTCTCCAGAACTGCACACAGTATTCTAGCTGTGGCCTTACCAGGGCTCTATACAGCGGCATCACAACCTCCCTCTTCCTACTGGTGATGCCTCGAGCTATGCAGCCGAGCATCCTGCTTGCTTTTCCCACTGCCTGGCTACACTGTCCACTCATCTTGCAGCTATCAGTAATCAGTACCCCTAAATTTCCCACTGCCTGGATGACCCAAAACACTATAAGGGGGGGGGGGGAAGTTGACCCAAACCACTATAAGGGGGGGGGGAAGTTGACCCAAACCACTATAAGGGGAGTGTAAGATGACCAAAACCACTATAAGGGGGGGGGGGGAAGTTGACCAACATAACAATTAGGGTTGTTGTGCAAGTTGGCAAAAACTGTCCCAAACAAAAAACAAAAAATGTCAATAACTGCGAAAAAGCAAAATTAATTATAAATACTAACTCCACTTTTTATTCATTTTTAGGCACCAAGATAACAGTCCAGTGGATTTATAATTTTTCACTTTCAACCAAAAAATTTAAAAAATAAATACAAATTCAACAAAGAAACATGTTGCAATGTGTTTACTTCTGAAGGTACTAACATTGATTTCAAGCCAACAGCAAAGCAACGCGCAGGCGCTGTGTTGAATAGCGTGTGTCCAAATGACAGCGCCTACAAAGCTGATCTGAAACATCATATTCACCAATGTAGGCATTGTTCCCAACAACGCCAGGTAGCGACTGAGGAGGCCTGCTATAGCGAATCTCTGCCGCCCGCGGCGTACGCCAGCGGCGCTCATAGCGCCATACTTCAGTCGCTCATCTGTCGATACCTGGCGCTATTACTGAATCGGCCTCTAAGAGCCTAGGTCACATTTGCTAAACAGCATGAGCATACATATTGCACAGGCAAAAAAAGCCTATAAACATCTAATAGATGTGGGAACAATTTAAACATCAAAGATGCCGGATGGGGGACAATCAGCCAGACTGCTAACAGGTATTAGTTTAGGACTGTGAGGCTCAGCATTCTTGGATGTGTAAACTTTTCAGGACCCCGTAGCTGCTTTTTCTGAGGCAAAAACAGCTCGAACACGGCCCCTGCACTTTATCCCGCTCTCCTCTACTCATTAAGTGTAATGCATCTAAGCTAAGATGGCGCAGACCCTATAATAAAGTCAAGAACATAATTTCAGCCGAGTATGGGGAAGAGTAATGATTAATTTACTATAAATTCAAAGTTTAAAATTGCCAAATGCAGAACAAACATTTGGCAAGGCTTTGTTGTTTGAAAAATGTAATGGTTAAGGTCGTGTTTCACATGTAAACAAGGTGTTCAAATAGGCATAGTTTCATACATGGAACACAAACTAAATTCATAGCCATACATATAAAAAAAGGACGTTATTGGCGTCAACTTACCAAGGAGCCATCCACCGGAAAATTCCCCAGACTCAAACCGACCGTACAATCCAGATCTTCGCAGAATGTAGGCATCATGGGATGAGCCTGGGAACCCGGCGACCATACTAAGGAACCGCATGTCCGGGGCCACCACTGCTTGGACATTTAGTGAGTGACCCATTTTGCGGTTCCTGGGAAAAAATAAAAAACAAAACATTATCAAGGCAAGGCAAACTAGTGAAACACTAACTAATCACACCCTAAGCAAAACCTGTGGCCCAATACAAATAACACTAACCAAGTACATTAGTATTTGGTACACAAAAAAAAGGATATGTATGTTTGAAAAAGTAAAGATTAACTTTAAAGTGTCTAATTCAGGTACACATAAAAATGTTTCCCTTTTGAACACGTTAATTTATGGAAAAACTAAATACCTTCCACGGGAATAATTACAAGGAGGGAATAATTACAAGGAGGGACTTTTTACAAGGAGGGACTTTTTACAAGGAGGGACTTATTACAAAGAGGGACTATTTACTAGGGGGGACTTTTTACAAGGAGGGACTTTTTACAAGGAGGGAATTATTACAAGGAGGGACTTTTTACAAGGAGGGAATTATTACAAGGAGGGAGTTTTTACAAGGAGGGAATTATTACAAAAAGGGAATTATTAAAAGGAGGGAATTATTACATGCGTCGCCGCCGGTGCAATCTGGTCTCGGCCCTCAGGACAATTTCAATGCCCATGAGCTGCAGATCCTCATGCTCCTCAAATACACTAGAGTCATCCATAGCTGCTAGTCTCAAGGTCAAAATGGTCCCGTAAGGGGATTGCAAAGGAAACGGGTTTATAGGGTGGTGGTCCGTCGGCAATCAGCTCTCTGAATGAGACGCAAGCCCATAGCAATAACGTAAGTTACCTGAACGAACGAAAATATCAGATTTTGATGGGAAAATGATCCGAACTAACGCAAATTATCCGATTTGCTTACGTTAATGGAAAGCGCATATACACATTTGTCCGAACGTTCGTACGAATGAAAAATGGATGAAAAACACCCAAAAAATGAAAAACACACACAAAAACTTTCACAGACAGCTACGGAAGTGCTGACAAATGTGCCTCTGAATTGAGCCTATCATCCAGATAAATGACTGGGCCAATATGAATTGACCCAGAATTCTGAAAGACCGCTGGGGCATTACATAACCCAAATGGTATAACTAGATACTTATATGGCTTGATGCAGAGCCTCCCCGTTCAGCTCTCCCGTGCGTTTTCCCGTTGGTTTTGGGCTTTGATCGGGTCCGGAAAGGGTGCTACGTTGATTTTAGTGTGCGTTTATGCGCTCAGGTGTGCGCTCAGCCGCCTTTCCGATTGTCGGCTCGCACGAGGCTGTTTCCCGGCAAAACGGACGCCTCGTCCATTGTTCCATTTTTTTCAGTGATGCAGAGCCTTGATTTCCGATTGAAATCAGCCTAATCAAACGGGGCCGCCGAGCCTTCACTTATGGGCAGTCAGAGCAGCCGTATTTGCACTCGGGCAATAATATGCAGTCCTCTGTTGGAGCACATCAGCGGCGCCAGCTCCGCGGTCTTGTCCTGCTGAGTATGGCAGAAACCATGCTGCACCTATTTGAGCTCACCCGCCTTACTGGGTATGTGTATGAAACTTGTATTGGTTGCCCACCCTGTCTGTTTTTTTTTCCCTTAACACACTAATTTTTTGGTTAGTATATTTTTAGCCTAATTTTTTAACCTTAAATTAAATGGGTTAAGTGATAGAACCCTATTGCGTCATGTTCTTGCCCTCTTATGTAAGTAGTATTCCCCAGACTTTTTTAATGAGTGTACAGGTTGGATGTGCATGTAGGCTCATTACAAATGTCCTTTCCTCCAACCCTACCCCGCTCACCTTTTTGTCCCTCTTTTCTATTGTTGCAATGCACACCTTTTTTTATTTTTATTTTGTTAGTTTTTTTTTTTTTGTTTTTGGGGAGGAGACTCTGGCCATCCTTTGCTCCCCTGGCTGCTGACCCCAATCCTGCACCCATCTTCACAGGCAGAGGAGCCCTACAATACTGCCCCCAGGAGGACTCGCTCTGTGGTGGAGCGAGCCTTTGGTCTCTTGAAGATGAGGTTCCGTTGTCTTGACTGGTGGGGCACTACAATATACGCCTGCAAAGGTCATTAAACTAATCATGGCTTGTTCCACTTTAAGAGAGGGAGTCTGCCAGTTCTGAGTAAAGTCTCAGTAAAAAGGGTTTCACACAGTGGGGCATCCCGATCTGGGATTTCCAGGGGGAAGACCAGTGGCCGCTCTGGGTTTTGTTCTGCTTTATGTGAGGGAACCTGTGTTACTTTAATAATAATGTAAAGGAGGTGGGTTATTCCATCCTAACCTGATTTGGTCATGATGTTTTAAAGCAGGCCAAAACCCATGTAACCCAGCCCTTTGGAGTGTGAAGAAATCCAGGGCTGGGTTACAGGCATCATGTCTCTGGGGCATTCCAATTTGGGATGTCCTGCACGTCACTGCGGGGGAACGTCAGAGCTATACCAGGAGCTATGCCATCTTTACACAGGAGCAGGACGACATCATCATGGATGTGAGTATGCGAGCGTGCGTTTATGTGCGCGCACATTCCTTATAATAAAAAAAAAAACAAAGTGCAAGAATCGTCTGAAACAACTTAGTTTGTCACGTTAAATACAAGCCCACCTTAGTTTAACCCATGTACGCAGCTACAAACTAGGCTACATGCAGATAGAAGAACTAGGGCAATGTGAGGCAGCAAGAGGTTAATAAAGTGACTTTAGTTAGGCCAGGAAACTTGTTAATGTATTTTGTGGATTAATGGTGGGTCCTTGTATCTTTTTTTTACAGATGATGCTGCGGAATCGTTTTTTTAGAGTTTGGGCTTTTCAATAAATCACGCTGAAGGTCCGGTTTAAAAAGGGCCCCAAAAAAACAACGCCCAACCAAACCAATGCTAAACTAATGTTGTTTTTCATTCACAGATCAAAGAAAAACACAGCCACAAGACCCAGAGGCCTAATTTTTTACATGTCTAATTCAAATTTAAATTGTTTTTTACTTTTGTTTTATCAAAAAAATAATCTCAAAACCACAAAAAAACACCAAAAAAAAAAAAATTTGATTAAAAAAAACATAAACAGATTTTGTGAGTTGTCTTTCCTGCAAATGTACAATCACACAACGTCATCACACATTTACATGACACAAAAGGTTTAGATATGGGACAAAAATCAGAAAAACACACAACCAATTACGGTAAACATTAAAAGGCAAGGAAGAAGGAACACCAAAGAGATTAAGGTATGCATTAATGGCAAGGAAGAAGCAACACCCAAAAATAAATTTGACAATATATATATGTGTCAAATTGGCAGTTGGTGCCATATGCATATTCCAATGGAGGTTTAGGGATGTGTGCTTGCGTGTAGCCAGATTGCCAACTGAAGAGCCATGGAGATGTAAGTATACTTGAAAAAATCGCCAAAATGGAAGGTCAAATACCAATCAGCAAAGGGTTGAGGTAACCCCTCTAGCGAGACTTGAGTCGCCCTAAGAGCGATACTAAAACAATCGTTTAAACAAAATGAACTCCATTTCGTCAAATCCCCAAATTTCCCAATTGAAGGTGGGGTTATGAACCTTCAGCCAGGGGAACCCTAGGACTACTGAGGTATCAGGACAATCTAAAACGAAAAATTCTTTAACCTCGGAATGAGAGGAACCCATCACCAACTTTGTCAAAGGGGTTTTAAAGGTGACAGTTCCTTCTAGAATAGGCTCATCGTTAATCCCCAAAACCTGAAGGGGACTCTCAAGAGAGATCACAGGGATGCCTAAGGCAGAAACTATGGACTTATCCAAAAAGTTGCCAGCCACCTCACTATCGACGAAGGCAGTGACAGACTTTCTGGAGGATTCCCAAAACACTATGTCGGGCAACAACAATTTATTAATGTGAGGGGAAGATACCTGATTGCCTAGATAAATTCCCTCTGCCATGTCTAGGCGCTGCCGACGGCCTCTTATTAGCACAGGTCTTGACAAGATGACCTGGATTCCCACAGTACAGGCACAGGCCCAAAGTGCGACGTCTCGTCTTTTCAGCCTGGGAAAGGTGAGTAGTACCAAGCTGCATGAGTTCATCTGAAGTTGATGATGGGATGGTACCCATAGGTGAGGACTCTTGGCGGGAGGAATTTCAAGAGGAAGTTTTAACCTTCTCCACCTGTCATTCCCGAAGCCGTCTATCTATTCTAATAGCTGCATGGGACCATCCAGATTTTTGGGCTGAGGAAGGTTCACCAAGACATCTTTAATACTGTCTGAAAGCCCAATTCTATATTGGCTGGTAAGGGCTGGATCGTTTCAATGAGAGTCAATCGCTCAGTGGCAGAATTCAGTGCTGTATTCCTCAGCTGAGGGCTTCCCGTGTTTAAGGTTACGCAGCTTAGCGTCAGCTGTTGAAGCCCTGTCAGGGTCTGCATACAGGACCTCCATGGCCGAGAAGAAGGCAGAAACTTTCTGTAGGGCCTTGTCGGTGGGCGCTAACCCTAAAGCCCATGTCTGCAGATCCCCCTGTAACAGTGTAATAACCAGGCCCACTCTTTGTGTTTGGGTGCCAGAAGAGTTCGGACGTAAATAGAAGTACAGTTAACAAGAATTCTTGAAATTGGAAAACCCTGTGCGATCCCCATCAAATTTCTCAGGAAGAGGAACCTTCGGTTCGACAGGAGGTGGGGAAACTGGTTGTGCAGGCAGCTGGCGGTTTTCTTGAACAGCCAAGTGTTGAGCCAGCTGGTTGATGGTGGTAGCCATGGCCTGTACTTGCTGCACAACTTCTTCCATATTTAGGTAGGGCCTGTGATAATTTCAGGCACCGTGTGACACTCGCTTTCAAGGTAAGCCCCCAATCTCCCCTGCTAGCTTCACCTTTAGTCAAGCCCCCGTTTGCCGGGACGCTATACACGCCTCGGACACGGTTGCCTCCAGGACTTAGTAGCACAAAGGATGTGAGCTTACAGGGGGTGAAGGCAGGTGAACCAAAGGCCACACTGGGCAATGTCGAGAAGCCAGGGTCATACACGAAGAGTGGGTCCTTAAATATCGCGGCACCAAGGGAGAGACAATAGAAGAGTCGAGGTCAAGCCAAAGGTCAATCCGGGAGGTCACAGGTTCGCAATACAAGGGTTAAGACAGAAGCGTGGTCAGGGTACCAGCAAGGGTCGGTCCAGGCGGCAATCACAGAATGGTCAAACTAAGCGAGGTCGGCAACGGGATCAAACAGGAGTATTCAAGATCAAAAGGCACACTCAGATAAACGCTATCACAGGCACTGATGCACTGGAGGGATAAAACCTTTATAGGATGAGCACTACTGGAAAGGACCAGGGAGTGTGTGGTGATTGGTGCAAATACAACTATCTGGGCAGGATGCCAAATAGTACTTGTGGGGGGCATATGCCTAAAACAAAAGCTGGAAAGGGATTGATCCCTTTTACTCATCGCGCGCGCACGTGCACGGAAGCCGGGGATGCGAGGGCGTGCCGAGGAGAAGACAGCAGCCGTGCACGGCGCCGCTCGAGCAGACACTCGGAGCGGCCACCGGGCAGCCGCCCGGAGACACAGCGGGACCGGACCCCAGGTAAGTTCACCATGACAGGCTTCTTCAACAGGTTGTCAGGAAGCAGAGGCAAAATACCAATTGTTGCCATTTTTTCTTTTACAGTACACACATGAGACGCAGCAGCACCTGCAGGAGCTGACAGCTGCTGTGCTTGCGTATATATGTTTATATACGGTTTAATGTTTTAAAGTTTATATTTTAAATAAATTAAACAAATTTAATTGTGAAAAAAAATCAAGATACATTAAAATTTTACAGTAATAGATTAATGATTAAAGCGGACCTTCACACTGAATAAGAGTCTATCTTATATGTTTCCCACACCCTGTACTAGGGATGAGCGAATCGATCCGGACGAACCTGGATTCGATCCGAATTTCATGAAAAATTCGTTTCAGATCGAATCCGAATTTCCCCGCGATTCGATCGCTCGAAGTTTTCCTTTAACATCCATTCATTTACATTACAGGCATTCTAAGATGGCAGACGGGACATGTCCAGACATCAACCCCGCCCCAGTGCAAGCTGGGACAGTCACATGCAGCCTATCAGCAGCCAGCAAGCCCGGTGACGTCACAGCGCTATTTAAGTCGGCGGACATCTTGCTTTTCCTCATTTCTCTATTGCATTCGTGAGAGACAGGACGCTGCTGTAGGCAGGGAGAGACAGTTAGACAGACAGGGACAGACAGGGACAGGCTGGAGACAGGCAGGAGACAGACAGAAAGTCAGCGAAAAGCAGGGAAAGTTAGGAAAAATCGGAGGCAGTCACAGGGAGATTTTTTTTTTTTCATCCAGCCTGAGTGTTACTGGCTGGCTGACTGGCTTTGTTAGCGTTTTCAGGCTGCTTATACACTAACTGTGCATATATACTGAACTGATCTCAAGTCTGCTGTGAGGCATCCCATTCTGTGACTACACCAGCCTCTATTTAATACCATAATAACCATTTGCACTTATTCTAATAGAAATTAGGCCTGATAAAGACACTTTTGCTGTGCATAGCCTTACTGCTGCCAGGTGCTCTCTGGTTTTTGGGGCATCCCATTCTGTGACTACACCAGCCTCTATTTAATACCATAATAACCATTTGCACTTATTCTAATAGAAATTAGGCCTGATAAAGACACTTTTGCTGTGCATAGCCTTACTGCTGCCAGGTGCTCTCTGGTTTTTGGGGCATCCCATTCTGTGACTACACCAGCCTCTATTTAATACCATAATAACCATTTGCACTTATTCTAATAGAAATTAGGCCTGATAAAGACACTTTTGCTGTGCATAGCCTTACTGCTGCCAGGTGCTCTCTGGTTTTTGGGGCATCCCATTCTGTGACTACACCAGCCTCTATTTAATACCATAATAACCATTTGCACTTATTCTAATAGAAATTAGGCCTGATAAAGACACTTTTGCTGTGCATAGTAGTACTGCTGCCAGGTGCACTGCTGGCTGTTGGGGCATCCCATTCTGTAACATAGCATACCCCTCTTTATTTACACTAAGCAGCTCTCTTATTTACACTAGGCAGACCTGTTGGAGGCTGAGTGTTACTGCTCACTTTTGGTGTGCATTATATTCTGTTTCATATAGACCCACCGCTGCCCGGGGGTTCTTAAAATATCACCTACTACCACGCCAGTTAGACTATGTCGGGCAGACAAGTGCCTGGAAGTGAAAAGAGGAGTGGCAGAGGCCAAGATTCCGCAGGCAGAGCTCGCAGCAGACTGGGGGCCAGTAGCAGCAGGAGTCACGCTGAGAGACCTAATCTGCCAGTATCTGCTAGCGGTCGGGTCTCCACCAGTAACGCATCTGCCGTGGTAGATTGGTTGACGCGCTCGTCAACAACATCATCACAACTTACGTCTGAGACCCCCAGTCTAGGGTCGGTAGGTTCCTCTGACACAACCCTGAGTTGGCATGCTCCGAGAGCAGTCCCTGTCCTCCCATTGCCTCTGTCCTACGCCGTTCCCTCCCCCAGCGACATATCCTATGCTTTGGGTTCAGCTCCACTCTTTAGTGAGGAGGACGATCAGATAGAGGACAGTCAGCAGCTACTGCCCAGCCAAAAAATGGAGGTGGCTTCTTTAGCTAGGCAGACAAATAGTGATGTGGACAGTGTCATGGGTGCTGCGAGCGTTCCAGCTCCTGCGCCAGACACTGTTGACGAATCCACGAACATCAGTGACGTACAGCCACAACTCGGTGATAATGATGATGACGATGAAGCCGATCGCACTTGGGAGCCGGGTGATGAAGGGGCTTCATCGTCATCATCAGGAGAAGAGGGGCGCAGGTTGCCCCGGAGTCAGCAGCTGAGGCAGCAAGGTGGTAGCAGTCAGCATGGGGGCACAATTCCAAAGGCTGGAGCCGGCCGGGGCCGGGGTAGAGCACCTGCTGTGCGGCAGTCTACCTTATCGGGAGGTAGTGGAGCAGGGGTTCCTGGAGTTGGCAACAGCAGCAGTGAATCAGTGAGGCCAGGGGGTGGGAAAAGTAGCTACTCGGCAGTGTGGCAGTTTTTCCTGAAGCATCCGCAGGAGGGTAACATGGCCACATGCAAGATATGTAGGCAGAAGGTGAAGCGTGGCCAGGGTCCAAATGTTGGCACCACGGCCCTGCGTCAACATATGATGCGTCACCATAAAGCAACCTGGGAGAACTGAGGCTCCCAAGGGGTGGTCCAGTCTGCTTCCTCACCAAGTGGCACGCCGCTCCCAATTTCTGCCAGCCAAGGCTCCAGCACCTCAGCCGAAGGCAGCTGTGCGTCTTACCCATCCTCTGTCGCTCCTGCTCCTCCTCCTCCTCCAAGTCATGCATCCCACCAGCAATCCATCAGCGAAGCCATGTCCAAGAGACAGCAGTATGCGCCCACTCATCCTACGGCGCAGAAGCTGAATGTGCTCCTGTCCAAGTTGCTGGTGCTGCAGTTGCTCCCTTTTCAGGTGGTGGAATCTGCACCTTTCAGAGAACTGATGGCTTGTGCCGAGCCGAGGTGGAGATTCCCAAGCCGTAATTTCTTTGCCAAGAAGGCAGTACCAGTGCTGCACACTTTTGTTGAACAGAAGGTGGGCCAGTCCTTGAGCCTGTCGGTGTGTAGCAAAGTGCATGGCAGCGCCGACATCTGGAGCTGTAACTATGGTCAGGGACAGTACATATCGTTTACGGCCCACTGGGTGAATGTGGTCCCTTTGCAGCAGCAGCAGCAACTTGGACAGGTCACGCCGCTTCGGTCTCCGCGCTCCCTGCCCGTTGGGCCTGTGACACCGTGCAACTCGGCCTCCTCATCCTCCACCATCTCCTCACCCTCCACTGTAGGCTCAAGTCTCAGTGCCCCTCCAGTCTACCATGTGTGCAGGGCACGGAGGTGTCACGCAGTGCTTCACATGGTTTGTCTTGGCGAACGGAGTCACACAGGGGAGGAACTGCTTAAATGTATTCATCAGGAAATCCAAACATGGCTTACTCCAAGAAAACTTAAAATGGGAATCATGGTTACCGACAATGGGAAGAACATTTTGTCTGCGCTGCGCCAAGGAAGCCTGACCCATGCCCCCTGCATGGCTCACATCTTCAATCTGGTTGTCAAGCGGTTTCTGAAGTGTTCCCCCCATCTGCAAGACATCCTAACAACTTCAAGGAAACTTTGCATGCACTTCAGCCACTCATACACCGCCAAACACACCCTTCTTGAGCTACAGCATCAGAATGGTATCCCCCAACATAGTCTAATTTGCGATGTTTCCACCCGTTGGAATTCCACCCTTCACATGTTGGACCGATTATATGAACAGAGAAAAGCCATCACGGATTTCCTGATGATCCAAGCAGATAGGGGGACTCCCCTGTGTAACTTCAATGTCAACCAGTGGCAGCTCATACGTGACACCTGCCGTTTGCTCAGGCCCTTTGAGGAAGCCACTTTATTTGTCAGTCGGCAGGATTACGGGATGAATGACGTGATTCCACTGCTTCATGTACTACAGCACATGTTGGAAACCATGGCTGGTCAGGGCACTGGAGACATGGCGTTTACATCTTACGGCCACATGAACCCCAATGGAGCTGAACTGGAGGAGGAGGAGGAAGAGGAGGAGGAGTTGCCCAGCGAAACACAGTTTAGGCTTGGCGAAATGGCTGGTTTATCTAGTCAGCGGACAGGAGAGGAGGAGCAGGAGCAGCCAGAGAAGCTAGAGGTTTTTGAGGAAGGCGAGTTAGAGGACCCGGGCACACCGTGGCAGTAGGCAGTGGAGATGGAGACAGGTAGTCCATCCGAGTCACTTGCGCAAATGGCAGGAAGCATGCTCACGTGCTTGCGTAGTGACCCCAGAATTGTTTCCATCTGTCGGCGGGATGACTTCTGGCTGTCCACCTTATTGGACCCTCGCTTCCGGCACAAAATGGGGGCATTTTTTAAACCCACCGAGAGGGAGGACAAACTGAACTACTACAAAGACATTCTACGTAGGCAGTTGGCCGATGCCTATCTGCGCCATGGTCCATACTCTCGCAGGTCTGACTCGAGGGGACCTCTGCGCTCACCTTCCACTGCCATGGCCGCTGGGGGGGTTGGCAGGAGCAGCAGCAGCAGTTCCATCAGCAGCAGCCTCAGTCTTCAGTCGCTAATGAGTAGCTTTCTACACCCGCATAGTGAGGCTACTCATGAGCAGCAGGAAGACCTGGAGCAGGACCTGAACCAGCAGGTCATGTCATACTTTGACATGACCATGCCAACACACCTTGAGGATCCGCTGGACTTCTGGGCAGTCAAACTTGATTTGTGGCCGCAACTAGCAGAGTTTGCCCTGGAAAAGCTGTCCTGCCCGGCAAGTAACGTGCCATCTGAGCGGGTGTTTAGTGCGGGCGGGGGCCATAGTTACGGCGAGGAGAACTCGTCTGTCAACTAAAAATGTGGAGAGACTCACCTTTGTCAAAATGAATCAGGGATGGATCAGCCAGGATTTCCACCCACCAATGCCTGATGCATGCGACTAGATTCAGCATGGTGCCACGTTTTACACTTTCCAAATGGTGCAAAACATATTTATGTTTTTAGGCCAATTTTTGGGCTCCTGCTGATGTCTCTTTAAAGTAATGTTTGGGCTGCTGCTGCTGCCAACTCCAGGGTGTGATTCATCCAATTTTTGGGCTCCTGAAGCCAACCCCAGTGTCTCTTTAAAGTCATGTTTGGGCTCCTGCTGCTCCTGCTGCTGCCAACTCCAGGGTGTGAATCATCCAATTTTTGTGCTCCTGCTGCCAACCCCCGTGTCTCTTTAAAGTAATGTTTGGGCTCCTGCTGCTGCTGCTGCTGCCAACTCCAGGGTGTGATTCATCCAATCTTTGGGCTCCTGCTGCCAACCCCAGTGTCTCTTTAAAGTAATGTTTGGGCTCCTGCTGCTGCTGCCAACTCCAGAGTGTGATTCATCCAATTTTTGGGCTCCTGCTGCCAACCCCAGTGTCTCTTTAAAGTAATGTTTGGGCTCCTGCTGCTACTGCTGCTGCCAACTCCAGGGTGTGATTCATCCAACTTTTGGGCTCCTGAAGCCAACCCCAGTGTCTCTTTAAAGTAATATTTGAGCTCCTGCTGCTGCTGCTGCTGCCAACTCCAGGGTGTGATTCATCCAGTTTTTGGGCTCCTGAAGCCAACCCCAGTGTCTCTTTAAAGTAATGTTTGGGCTCCTGTTGCTGCTGCTGCTGCCAACTCCTGCCAACTCCAGGGTGTGATTCATCCAATTTTTGGGCTCCTGAAGCCAACCCCAGTGTCTCTTTAGAGTAATGTTTGGGCTCCTGCTGCTGCTGCTGCCAACTCCAGGGTGTGATTCATCCAATTTTTGGGCTCCTGAAGCCAACCCCAGGGTCTCTTTAAAGTAATATTTGGGCTCCTGCTGCTGCTGCTGCCAACTCCAGGGTGTGAATCATCCAATTTTTGGGCTCCTGAAGCCAACCCCAGTGTCTCTTTAAAGTAATGTTTGGGCTCCTGCTGCTGCCAACTCCAGGGTGTGAATCATCCAATTTTTGGGCTCCTGCTGCCAACCCCAGTGTCTCTTTAAAGTAATGTTTGGGCTCCTGCTGCTGCTGCTGCCAACTCCAGGGTGTGATTCATCCAATCTTTGGGCTCCTGCTGCCAACCCCAGTGTCTCTTTAAAGTAACGTTTGGGCTCCTGCTGCTGCTGCTGCTGCTGCCAACTCCAGGGTGTGATTCATCCAATTTTTGGGCTCCTGCTGCCAACCCCAGTGTCTCTTTAAAGTAATGTTTGGGCTCCTGCTGCTGCTGCTGCAAACTCCAGGGTGTGATTCATCCAATTTTTGGGCTCCTGAAGCCAACCCCAGTGTCTCTTTAAAGTAATATTTGAGCTCCTGCTGCTGCTGCTGCCAACTCCAGGGTGTGATTCATCCAATTTTTGGGCTACTGAAGCCAACCCCAGTGTCTCTTTAAAGTAATGTTTGGGCTCCTGTTGCTGCTGCTGCTGCTGCCAACTCCAGGGTGTGATTCATCCAATTTTTGGGCTCCTGAAGCCAACCCCAGTGTCTCTTTAAAGTAATGTTTGGGCTCCTGTTGCTGCTGCTGCTGCTGCCAACTCCTGCCAACTCCAGGGTGTGATTCATCCAATTTTTGGGCTCCTGAAGCCAACCCCAGTGTCTCTTTAAAGTAATGTTTGGGCTCCTGCTGCTGCTGCTGCAAACTCCAGGGTGTGATTCATCCAATTTTTGGGCTCCTGAAGCCAACCCCAGGGTCTCTTTAAAGTAATATTTGGGCTCCTGCTGCTGCCAACTCCAGGGTGTGATTCATCCAATTTTTGGGCTCCTGAAGCCAACCCCAGGGTCTCTTTAAAGTAATATTTGGGCTCCTGCTGCTGCCAACTCCAGGGTGTGATTCATCCAATTTTTGGGCTCCTGAAGCCAACCCCAGGGTCTCTTTACAGTAATATTTGGGCTCCTGCTGCTGCTGCAAACTCCAGGGTGTGATTCATCCAATTTTTGGGCTCCTGAAGCCAACCCCAGTGTCTCTTTAAAGTAATGTTTGGGCTGCTGCTGCTGCCAACTCCAGGGTGTGATTCATCCAATTTTTGGGCTCCTGAAGCCAACCCCAGTGTCTCTTTAAAGTAATGTTTGGGCTCCTGTTGCTGCTGCTGCCAACTCCTGCCAACTCCAGGGCGTGAATCATCCAATTTTTGGGCTCCTGAAGCCAACCCCATTGTCTCTTTAAAGTAATGTTTGGGCTCCTGCTGCTGCTGCTGCTGCTGCCAACTCCAGGGTGTGAATCATCCAATTTTTGGGCTCCTGAAGCCAACCCCAGTGTCTCTTTAAAGTAATGTTTGGGCTGCTGCTGCTGCTGCCAACTCCAGGGTGTGATTCATCCAATTTTTGGGCTCCTGCTGCTGCCAACTCCAGTGTCTCTTTAAAGCAATGTTTGGGCTCCTGTCCCTCATAGTGATGCCACTTCAACTCTCTGCAATTGTGCCGCTCTGCGATTCTATTAGCGATGCCTCGGATCTGCATGTGATATTTATTCAAAGTATTATTTAACTAACCCAGCACGCATCCTATGCGTGTTACAGCAAGGCAGAATGGTTTACAACCCTATTGAGGCTCTAGGAGGCTCAGAAATAGCCATTTTTAATAGCGATTCGTCGCGAATAAATTCGGGTCGAAGCGATTTTTGTCGGAAAGTTCGGCGAATCAGTCGAATCGAATTTTTCAAAAGTTCACTCATCTCTACCCTGTACATACAGATTGCTCACATTAAAAATCATCCTACCTGCATCTACTGCATGTTATGGAAGCCGCCATCTTATCAGGCAGCCTGCAAACAGGAAGTGCCTCCTGACTGTGCTGCTCTGCATTCTGGGATTGCTGACCTTTACCTGACCCCAGCTCTGCTCTGTCTGAGCCAAGCACAGCTATAACCCGCCCCCCTGTACCTTATCCCACTCTCCTCTCATCAGTAAGTGTGATGCTTCTGAGTCAAGATGGCGGCACCCGTATCCTAAATTCCTGAACAGAGTTGCAGCCCAGTGGGGGAAAGAATAATAAGTTAGTGACTAAAAACGTAAAATATATTAATTTTAGATGCTGGGGAACCGTTTTTTAAGAGTTTGGGCTTTTTATTAAATCACGCTGAAGGTCCGGTTTAACCCTTCTAGTTCCAGCTATGTGAGTCTCACGTAGTCGCCTCTCCTACCGTTAAGTGCCAGCTACGTGAGACTCACATAGCTGATTTTAAACCCCCACGAAAAAAAAAGTATAAAAGTTAAAAACTCACCTGACCCCTCGTTGGATCGGGCCGGGTCTTCTCTTCACCTGGTGGCACCCCCCCCCCCACTTTGGCCGCTGCCGCAGTTAACTGTAAAGAAAAAAAAATGCCATTTACCCACCTGCGGCCACGATCCCTCCCGCGGGGTCTCCTCTTCACCATGGGGGGCCTCCGATTGCCCCTTCGGGCTCTTCCGTGGTGAGGAGAGGGCGAGAAATCACCCTCTGCCTCAATTCCTGGGTCGCCGGCTGCTAGCCCCGCCGGGTGGGCGAGGTGGGTGACGTCATCAATGACCCGGCACCTGTCACCCGGCAGCCGGCACCTCGCATCCACCCAGAGAAGTTCAGTCGCTCTGGGTGGTTGGAGAAGGAAGGTTGGAGGGGGGGAGATGGCTCTGATATCTGCCCCCCCAGCCCTCCTCCACTGATCACCCAGGAGCTGTCATTGGAGCTTCGTGGGACAGGATCGCCAGGGGACAGCGGAGGATCGGAGTTGAGTAGAGGAAAAAATAAATAAATCTCATTTTTATTCTTATGTGTGTGTGTTTATTTTTTACTGTTAACCGCTTGTGAACTGGTAAGGGATGCATGAAATCCCTATGCCAGTTGTCTTGCTTGGGCGTAATTTATCTAAAATTTACAAAATATATTTGCAGCCCTCAAATATATAAGGAAACTTAAGAGCTCAAATACATGTATATCTCCAAAAGTTACGCCTTGTTTGTCTAATAAGTTCAATTGCCAGTAATCTCCAAGGAAGATGATGCACTTTAAAGTTATTTTATTGCAAAATGTACAAAACAAAAATACTACAATCTGTGTTACAACATAGAAAGCCTAACATGGCAAAAGCATATATATATTAAAACGGATTACTCATCTGTTTTAATTGCTCCACGCAGAAAATCAGCAGACCACGTCCAAACAAGATGGCTGCTGTACTTGGCTTCACAATGCAGGTCCATCTACCCAAGGCAAAGTCCCATCATCGTCCATCTGGTCAGGCGCATCAGCAGAACTCTTCTCCAGCTGCCCTCCAAAAGAAATCTCTCTTCTCTCTCCAGCCTACTGTTTTTATCAGGTGGACCCTTTGTTCCATTTTGAAATCTGCAGGTCGTCTGATTGGCCCAGGCAAAAACTCACAAAGTGATACTGGCCCATCCCTATCCCTATCACAGGTAGCCAGCTTAATTTGCATGCAAATGCACACCTGAAACTGGAGCTACAGACAACCAGTCTCCAAAGAACAAAGGGGGTTACCCACCCTGCTGCTTCAAACAAAAGGGATTATCCTATGTACAGTGATTATATAATATTTTTTACAATTTCTATGGGAACAAAACATATAAAAAATATCATAGCTTCACAATCCACCCAGTTGTTCCCTATGAAATCTTAAAAATCGGCAACAATCAGTCTGACCAATGTCCCTTTCAGCTTCTGGTGACTGAAAAAACCAGCATAAAAAAAAACCATTTTGGAAAAAACTTCTGGAAAAAGTCACCAAATCCAAGTCCTTAACTCGTATCAGGGCCCCAGGCAAAGTCAGAATGTCTTTCAAGTGTCCCTGCCGCTGTAATTCGACTTTTCATAGTTCCACCGCATCATCCATTCAACCGTTGCTCGACGCCATTTTCTTGCCCATCTGGTCGGGCTGGGACTCATCACCTCATGGAAACGGCTGCGGGAACAAAGAAAAATACAGCGGAATTACCTGTCCTTTACAAAGCATTCAGATCAGGAACATTTTCTGATATTGCCTTAGCTCTTATTTCATTATAAGGCAACTTTTGCTGCCTAACTGCACTTAATCCAAAACAAGAATTAAATCTGACAGAATATGTATCAATATCACGTTTGTGGGGTGTGCAACACATGTGCGCCTCCGTCCCACATCACTATGTGCAGTATTACAATTACTGGACAAATGCCCACGTTTCTTGCAGGTAAAACATATGATTCTATAGGGTCGATTCTAAATGCAAAAGTTAATTAATTTCGGATCGGGAATCGGAAGTTTGGGTGGGTGTTAGTCATTTTTTCCCTTTTTTTTGGCCATTTCGTATTCGCACGAACGTTCGGGCCTAGACGTATATGCTGTTTCGATCTTCGGCCGTCAATTGTATTATTTCCGTTAGTTATTGTATATTTCCCGTCCAAATCGTATTTTTTGCGATCAGTCCTAATTTTCCCGTTAATGACATGGGCTTGCGATCAATTCAGAGAGCTGATTGCCAAGTGTTTCTAGGCACATTTAAGGGTTGATTCCCGAACTCTTATCCAGCAGCTTTTTGGCCTCGGGAGTAGCATGGATAGGAGTGAGTTCGAGGAACATCAAGCTCTAATGCTTTTTGGCATCGATTTGATCCGGATGTCTGAGGGCAGATTGCCTCTGCGTCGTCGCATGCACATCGATGGCCTGAATGACATTGAGCTGTTCGAGCTGACCAGGCTTAATCCCGCTTCCCTCCATAAATTATATAGTGAGCTGCGGCCATGGTTAGCCCGCACCACAAGGAAGGGGCAAGCAATTTCAGGTATGACCAAGATGCTTGGCTGCCTGCAATTTTTGGCGAACGGCTCGTTCCAGAGGCTGGGTGCCCTCTCTGTGGGGTTTTGGAAGGCATGGCTGCCATAACTCATAAATATATTTATTTCCCTGATGATATGGTAGCCAGAAACGCCATTAAGCTTGGTTTTTTTAATACTGCCGACATGCCCAATGTAATTGGTGCAATTGATTGTACACATGTGGCCCTCGTTCCTCGTGCAGCCGACGAGTACATATACAGGTAGATATTTGGGGCGCTTTTTTAGTTTAACAGTTGTTTAGCATAAACCATCCTATTATTGATTCCAATGTGTAATATTCCCTCTGATTATTCATCCATATGTTTCTTATTCCATTAGCTTACATATCCCTCTGTGCAATCTTCCCTTCTCATACTAATCCCTATGTGGATTGATCCCCTTATAGTTTTTAGCCTCGGTTCAAGTTTGCCTCCTATTACTGATGACAATAGTGTTTCATTCCTCTTTATTTTTGTGGTTTGTTTGGCCGTACAATTTAAATCTGTCATTTGTGTGCAGGCCAGTTTTTGATGCCAAATGTGTTGTGCCCTTATGTGTTGACCCTTTTTTTTATGTTTTCTCTTTAGGAATCGGAAAATGGGACACTCCCTTAATGTCCAGGCAGTGGTTGGGCCTGACATGCGTTTTTTGAGTGTCCTTGCCGGCTACCCTGGCTCTTCGCACGATTCCTATATTCTTAGGCGATCTGGTTTGTATCGGCGATTTGAGGCTGGTGAATTTTCTGGTGCATGGCTGCTTGGTAAGTGGGTTTCATTTTTGGCACTTGCTCTTTTCTTTGACTTTTCCTTGACACAAGCGGGTGACAGCGGCAGACAACACAGCGCGTCCTCCGCCACCTCCCGCGCGCCCCTCTGACAGTGCGCGTGCACGCGCCGGCCCTTCATAAACAGCCGGCGCGGCCGCGCGCACGCCTAGAGGTGCACGCGGGAGGCGGCGGCGCCCGCTGTCGCCGCAGATGATGTGTTTTTTTTGTGGGTTTTGGGGGGGTCCCTCATCGCGGATGTCCCGCGGTGAGGGAGGTGACCGTCAGGGAATATTATAGATTCCCGGGCCCATCAAAACTGGCTGACGGTCCACTTTAATAATATTTGTTTTTTATCTTGAACGTTTGCTTGAGATATGACCCCACATTTGGCAACTGTTGCAACATCTTTCATTATTCTTGCCCAAACAAACAAGGGGTTTCCTGACTTTGTAGTTGTATCTTTTTTGGCGATGTGTGTAACTCCCATGTTTCCAAATCTCTGCTCTACCAGATTGTGCCAAAGTTTATCCCAGTTTCGGATCCATTTGGAATATTATTCTGTAACTGACATACTTGTGTTTATTGTTATTTGTGGGTGTCCCCTCAGCAGCATCATAATTGACACATTTCGGAGCCCTTAAATATACCCATATTTAATAGCACCCTTGACCTAGCAGATGTGTTACCAGTCTTTGTTGACTTTAAGCATATTATGTTTCTTTTAACCACATCTCTTCCCCTAATTATTTTGATAATGTGCCCTGTTATTTTGGCTTTTAATGGATTTTTGTTTGAAATTAAATTAGCTTAGTTTTCTGACTTTCATTGCTTAATTGTCTTTTCTCTTTCTCTTCTTAAGGGAACTCAGGTTACCCTCTGCTTCCTTGGCTCATGACGCCTGTTTTGCGGACCCAGGATGCTGCTCAAGAAGCCTACAACCGTGCGCACCGCAAAACCAGGGCTGTGGTCGAGAGGGCCTTTGGCCTTTTGAAGACCCGTTTTAGGTGTTTGGACCATACCGGGGGCGCCCTTCAATATGACACTAAGAAGGTTATTGACATTATAATGGCGTGTGCAGTTCTGCATAATTTTGCCCTCCAAGAACGTGTCCCCCGATATGTTGATGTTCTGCCCTCTACACCCATTGAAGAGGAAGCAGAGAATTATGTGGGCACAACCAGTGAATCTGGACAATCTGTGCGTGCCAATTTGATTGTGCAGCATTTTTCCTAAATAACATTATTTGTTGGTTGCCTTTTTGTTTTTTGTTTGCCTTTGTTGTCAATTGTGTGCCATTAAATGTTCATGTGTATGCCTTGAAATAGTTCTACTGTGGTTCCTAATGTTTCCTTTGCTTTTAATTCACCTTGTAAACCATGTTAACGTATACTGTGTTTGTTTTAGTCAAAGGTGGGGTACAATGTTAATTGTAATCAAACCAAACAAGTTTTTAGAATGTTTGAAAATATTTATTTTAGTCTGACCACAAAAAGCATATCAAAATGTTTAAAAACAAATTACACAGTCAGCATTCAATTGTGGTTATAAACAAATCAAGACCGGGTTTGTATCCATAAAAAAATAAAAACATCTACACATGGAACTCTGTGGCACACCAAAACAAGGACAGCCAGTCCCATGCCCATCCCAGTCCAGTCATTAATAGTGCCTGTGGCCATGGCTAATTTGGCCTGGCCATAATGTCACCCAAACATGTCTGCAAACCGGAGGAGTCCCAAAACCCCACATAAATGTAAAGCCATAAGTGGCCCATGTTAAAGGCCACCTACACTCACCATTCCAATATGGCATTGGCTACTGGCCTAACTCCCAAATATAATGAGCTATATGTGAGCAAATCCTTAACACAACCTGCAGCTCAAACCCAAATAGTATGTTGGCAAAACTCAAATGCCAAGTAAATACAGTGGGGGGAAATCTAAAAGATGTGGCACACAATCAAGGAGAGGTTGCCTTAATAAGGTGGATACCCAAAAAACCCGGGTGGAGGGCCATGTGGCTGGGAGCTACCCTGGGCGAGGGTTGCATTGGTAATCTGCAACTGCTCCAAAATGTTTCTCTGCATATTGAGCAATTCACCCATGGATGCCTGGCTTGCATTAGTTGCATTGACCATGTTGCTGTTGTGGGTCCGAAGCTCACTCAGCATGGCCTGTAAGGTAGCATTGAGGGTGTCCATCTGGGCATGCCTTGCCTCATGCAGATGTTGATGGCGTGCCTCATATGCTCTCCTCTCCTCGTGCCATAAATCAACCAGGGCATTCTGCCTCCCCAGGGTAATTGTGCGGCGCAAGGGAGTGCGCCGCACAATTACCCTGGCTCTTGGGTGGGCCCTGCCTCGTGGTCTTGGGCCCTCAACAGCAACAGGCATACTTTGCAATTCCTCAACAGCAGAGGGAAGCCTGGGACTGTAGCCTCAGTCTCAGCATGCTGTGCCCCATCTGCATGCTCAATGGATGCGGGTTCACTCTGCTGCTGCGGAATTGACAGAGATACATTTTGGGACATTTGCAGATTCTGACCCAGGGGGAGGTCTTCGGATGGGCCCAGCATGGTTCCATCTTCCTCCATGTCCTGGATCTCTTCCATGATTGTGTGGGTCTATAGGGGCAGAAAAAGAACAACAAATAAGTTTGGGTTCTTCATTTAATCCAAAACATTTTAAAACATGCTTCTTCACTTTGTTTCAGTTAATAAACACAAGAAACTTACCAGATAACTCGGATCTGGACTCCGATGCTGTACAGAAGTCAAAGGCATATTCAAACTGGGGGGGGGGAGTCCACACTTGCTGTGGTCTGATGCTGGGCTAAAGAAGAGACAAGGGAAACCAGGTTAACACACACGCAAGCAATGTTTGCTTTAGCAAAGTAAAACAAATACATTGGCTAATATTAATTATTTCTACAGCAACGTGCAAAATTATTGCATTACCCTCAGTTGGAGATCTGTGCAATGGATTGGTTTAACTGCTAAGTGACCTCAGTTCCAAGTTAGGAAGTGGACACAGTCAGCATCCAACTAGCATTGGCCACAAATCGAGTTGCCCTAACATTCTTTAGTTCAGATCTGTTTTGGCCTCTTCTTTCGATCTTTGGCGTCAAACACAACTCACACAGCCAATGTCCCACACATCCCTATTGATGTGTGTTTTGTGTTTGAGTCTACATTTATGACTTGGCTTAATTTAAATCCTGCTTACCAGCAAAATTTTTGCTCATGAAGAATTAAACTAATGTATCGGCCCAAATCTGTTTGGCCAAAATGTACACAAATATGACCCAACCATGCACATTAGCGCTACCCAAAACAAGCCACAGCAGAGGGGCATAGCGTCAACTGTTACCTTTCTAAAGTTAATTAAGCAACCCACAAGGGAAACATGCATATGAAGGTTACTCACCTTCTGTACGGGTCGGTGAGTCTGTGTCCCTTAGGGCTGCATGGCCACCGACCGCGAATGGATGGAGAAGGCCCAGCACCATTTCCTCAGCAGGTGTGAACTCCAATTTTGTGGGATAGCCCCCTCCAGTTTTCATGCTGTAAAGTAAAAGTAGGATATTACAAATTGTAAATTAGCATACATTCTAACACTGACATTTTCCTTGATCATTTATTTACCTATAATTATGCCTTTTGATTTCTTTTTGGCGTACAGCATATTTAAGATCCGAGATTTTCCGTTGGATTTGGCCCACATCTTTCTTCTCTTCCCCTGCTGCATTTACTTGGCGTTTGAGTTCTTCCAACATTTCCATTTTTCGCTGCTTGGTTGTGAATTTGGATTTGCTCCCATATAGCTCATCATAGACTAATGTTAGGCCACTAGCCAATGCCATATTTTGGCTATGGGAGAAACGGCCACACAACTGTCCGCGACGCAATGTGCGGCCAGCTGTTTGGGTTTGGGGCTCCTCCATGTGTGCAGACACATGTGGGGACATTATGGACTCGTGGTGGGTTGGGGAATGCCTAGATTGTTGGGTTACCAATGACTGGGCTGGACTGGGCAAGGGGCTGGGTGTTCTTGCGTGGCTGGCCACAGAACTTCCAGGTGTAGATGTTGCAACCAAATGCGGTTGCAAGATGGCCTTTCTTGGGGGGCTAAGTGCCCTGCTTGGCCCTGGGCGTGGACTTCTGTCCCAGGAAGGGCTGCGGGCCCTGGTGCTGGCCCGTGCAGGGGTTCGGCGCCTGGATGGGCTGGGGCTTCTTGTGCTTGGCCGTGCTGGCGTTCTGCGGCTGGCTGGGCTGCGGGCCCTGGTGCTTGCCCGTGCAGGGGTTCGGCGCCTGGATGGGCTGGGGCTTCTTGGGCTTGCCCGTGCTGTCGCTCTGCGGCTGGCTGGGCTGCGGGCCCTGGTGCTTGCCCGTGCTGGGGTTCGGCGCCTGGATGGGCTGGGGCTTCTTGTGCTTGGCCGTGCTGGCGTTCTGCGGCCGGCTGGGCTGCGGGCCCTGGTGCTGGCCCGTGCAGGGGTTCGGCGCCTGGATGGGCTGGGGCTTCTTGTGCTTGGCCGTGCTGGCGTTCTGCGGCTGGCTGGGCTGCGGGCCCTGGTGCTTGCCCGTGCAGGGGTTCGGCGCCTGGATGGGCTGGGGCTTCTTGGGCTTGCCCGTGCTGGCGCTCTGCGGCTGGCTGGGCTGCGGGCCCTGGTGCTTGCCCGTGCTGGGGTTCGGCGCCTGGATGGGCTGGGGCTTCTTGTGCTTGGCCGTGCTGGCGTTCTGCGGCTGGCTGGGCTGCAGGCCCTGGTGCTTGCCCGTGCAGGGGTTCGGCGCCTGGATGGGCTGGGGCTTCTTGGGCTTGGCCGTGCTGGCGTTCTGCGGCTGGCTGGGCTGCGGGCCCTGGTGCTTGCCCGTGCAGGGGTTCGGCGCCTGGATGGGCTGGGGCTTCTTGGGCTTGCCCGTGCTGGCGCTCTGCGGCTGGCTGGGCTGCGGGCCCTGGTGCTTGGCCGTGCTGGGGTTCGGCGCCTGGATGGGCTGCGGCTCCTTTTAGTTGTTTTGGGTGCCGCAGGGGCACATGCCTTTGTGGCCCTTTTTTTGGAGCTTGCGGGTACAGTGTCCCTTGGTGGTGCCGAGCTGCTAATTACCTTGCTTGGCCGACCCTTCTTTGCTCCTTGTTGGGACCTGGTTTTGGGTCCCTCAGCGGCCTGGCTTGCCTTGGAGCGTTTTGCAGGGATCTTTTTGGGAGCCATTTTCGTTCAAAAGACAAAGAGAAATTAGGTTGGGGTGCAGGGACCTTTAAATAAGGCGCACAGCGTCTGACGCCTATGCGCTCGCCTACGCGATCTTACGGACGTACGTTCGTGCGGAACCAGGAAACCGCTGGGGTTTGACTTATCTGCTGCCTTGAAGAAGCATAAACATGGCGCCCACTATCTTCACCCGTCAACAAGAAGAGATCATCATGCTGGTAAGTGCCTTTCTCTGCCTTTTAAGCTAATACTGACTGATGTACTAAATGTAAATGATGCGGTTGGAACTAGTTTTGGGGATGTTAATGTTTTAGAAGAGGCTCCTCACACTTCATCCTGAAGGGCCGAGACAGGCCACGTTTTCACCTCTCTATGCTGATGTCCTAATTAGGGCAATTGCTCTGGCTTAGCACCAGTTAATTAACCTGTGGAGTAGCGTGGCTAGCTGTCAAACCTGGCCTGTCTCGGACCTTGATGCGGATGTTTGAGGACCACTGTTTGCCTAAGACATCAAAACACAACGGCAAGCCACACACGTGGACAAAAAGACAGAAACCAGGCCTTCAGCGTGATTGACTAAAAAGCAAACAAACCTAAACAACGAGTACACAGCCTATGACATTTCCAAATGGGCCATTTGAAGCCAATAACTTATTAGTCTTGCCTCCACTGGCCTGAAACTCTGCTCAAGAATTTAAGAGATGCGCGCAGCCATCTGTACTCAGAAGCATCACACTTACTGAGGAGAGGTGAGTGGGATAAGGTACAGGGGGGTGGGTTATAGCTGTGCTTTGTTCAGACACAGCAGAGCTGTGGTCATGGGAAGGTCATCAGTCCAAGAATGCCGAGCAGCACACACACTTACAGTTTGCATGCACTTCCTGTTTGCAGGCTGCCTGCAAAGAAGGCATTTTACATAAGCCGACATCTTGGATGTTCAAACCATCATAACATGCCATAGATGCAGGTGGCCTGATTTGTAATGTTGGCTATCTGTATGTACAGGGTGTGTGAAACATATAACATAAGACCAGACTCTGAATCAGAGTGAACGTCCGCTTTAAGGCACTCCCCAAAAATGGCTGGCACTCTAAATGTGTGTGTTATTGACATGACATTCTCAACTTGTGATGCAACACATATGGCTCTGTGTGTAAAAGTAAAAGCTCTGTGTCCATTATGTTTTTCAGATCATGCTTCAGCGCCGGTATGACTTCGCGCCCAATGTGTGCGAAAAAAGGGACATCGCCCGGGAGATCATCGCGGAAATACACCGTGTGACCAGCACCACCTTCACTCACACCCAGATAATGCAGCATTGGTCGGACCTGAAACGTCTGCACATGCCCCGGGTGCGGAGGTTTTTTGGGATCCATTTCCCAAGTAAGTACAAAGCGATTGCATGGTATATGTTCCAAATGTATAAGTTATGCCTTTATTTATAATGACTTTTCTTTGTTAGTGTTGGAAATGGATTTCAGAATTCGCCGCACCCGGAGGCGCACAGGCCGACCAGTGCTGCATGCTTCTGCATCTGTGAGTGAAGGTGGTGGATCTCCTGGGCGACGGACCTACCCCTCCTCTGTGGCCTCCTCAGACCAGCCCCTGGACCTTACCACAGAGGAGGGGCCCAACCGCGTGGGCGTGGCGTCATGCCCAGCCAGGCATGGGGAAGGCTCTGGTATGTCACTCTTCATGTATATGCACAAAGATATACATGCAAGGCAAAAAACTAAGTGATCCTTTATTATGTATTTCTAGATGCTTCTGGAGCGGGTGAGATAGTGGAGGAGGAGGCAGCAGAGATGCTGGAAGTTGATCCTGGCGAAGGTGAGTGATGTCAGCCAGACTGGGAGCCAGATATGTTGGGAATAGTGACTCTATACAACAACTAACCAAATGTCACATGTTTCTACAGGGGCTTCTTCACAGCATAGCCAGGACCAAGGGCATCCTGTTGGCCCCAACCAGCCATCTGTCGGCCACCAACAAAGTAAGTAGCCATGCCATTATTCAGATTTATGTGTTTTTGGCTAATAACACACACATAACTAAAGGCGTAGCCAATGTATAGTTAACACTTTCATGTGGGCACTTCGTTAGCTTAAAGCGGACCCTAACTCGTATTAAGAGCCTAGCTAATAAGTATCCCACACACTGTACATACAGATTGCGAACATTCCAAAACAGGCTACCTGCATCTACTGCATGTTAGGAGCCTTTAAACATACAAGATGGCGGCATATGGAATGCGCCATATTTACAGGCAGCATGGCATCCAGATTTGCCAAAGTAATGTGCTACCATGCATTGTGGGACTGCTGACCTTTCCCTGAACCCAGCTATGCTCTGTATTACCAAAGCACAACTGTAACCTGCTCCCCTGTACTTTATCCCACTCTCCTCTCCTCATTAAGTGTTATGCTTCTGAGTCCAGATGGCGGCGCAGTAATAAAAAATGCACCAAAATGTACTTTTAACGGGTGCAGAATCATTAGGAAAGAGTTTTGGATTTTCATTAAATCATGTTGAAAGTCCGGTTTAAGGAGTTTCAATACTTACCTGTGGGAAATGCATTTACTTTATCCCTTGGAAGAATGACATATGTCATGCATTTACATGTATTTGATTAACCCAAAATCTATTCCCAGCATACAAACCGGTCTGGTACTACTATTTATGTTTATTTCTCTATTGGTTACAGGGATGATCCCAAAAACCTTGGAGGGGAAAAAAAAAAGGATCAAGGAGTTGGTGGCCGAGCTGCTGGCCATACAGGCGACGTTGGGGCCAACAGAAGAAGAAGAGGAGGAGGATTAGTGCCCTTGGTCCTGGCTAATTTTGTAAAATAGTTTTACACTTGTTTGTATTTTTATACATGTATGTTTTATACTTTAAAAAAAAAAAAAACTTTTAACATTTTAAGAGCTTTTAAGCAACCCAAAGCCAAAAAAAAAAAAAATTTTTAAATAAATAATATTTTAAGGCTTTAGAAATGTGTAATTTCTAATATGCGCCAAAAAAGACATTTACACAAACACGAAAATACATGCTTAGAAACATATAGACATATGTACATTATGTGGTTTGGGTAAGTTTTAGGGTCAGAGAAATGAAGAAGGATGCAAGCGCTAAGGGGTTTGGGTAAGTTTTAGGGTCCGAGAAATGAAGAAGGATGCAAGCGCTAAGGGGTTTGGGTAAGTTTTATGGGCGTCAAAATGAAGAAGGATGCAAGCGCTAAGGGGTTTGGGTAAGTTTTAGGGTCCGAGAAATGAAGAAGGATGCAAGCGCTAAGGGGTTTGGGTAAGTTTTATGGGCGTCAAAATGAAGAAGGATGCAAGCGCTAAGGGGTTTGGGTAAGTTTTAGGGTCCGAGAAATGAAGAAGGATGCAAGCGCTAAGGGGTTTGGGTAAGTTTTAGGGTCCGAGAAATGAAGAAGGATGCAAGCGCTAAGGGGTTTGGGTAAGTTTTAGGGTCCGAGAAATGAAGAAGGATGCAAGCGCGAAGGGGTTTGGGTAAGTTTTAGGGTCCGAGAAATGAAGAAGGATGCAAGCGCTAAGGGGTTTGGGTAAGTTTTAGGGTCCGAGAAATGAAGAAGGATGCAAGCGCGAAGGGGTTTGGGTAAGTTTTAGGGTCCGAGAAATGAAGAAGGATGCAAGCGCTAAGGGGTTTGGGTAAGTTTTAGGGTCCGAGAAAAGAAGAAGGATGCAAGCGCTAAGGGGTTTGGGTAAGTTTTATGGGCGTCAAAATGAAGAAGGATGCAAGCGCTAAAGGGGTTTGGGTAAGTTTTTAGGGTCCGAGAAATGAAGAAGGATGCAAGCGCTAAGGGGTTTGGGTAAGTTTTATGGGCGTCAAAATGAAGAAGGATGCAAGCGCTAAGGGGTTTGGGTAAGTTTTAGGGTCCGAGAAATGAAGAAGGATGCAAGCGCTAAGGGGTTTGGGTAAGTTTTAGGGTCCGAGAAATGAAGAAGGATGCAAGCGCTAAGGGGTTTGGGTAAGTTTTAGGGTCCGAGAAATGAAGAAGGATGCAAGCGATAAGGGGTTTGGGTAAGTTTTATGGTTCATAAAGGTAAGTGGTAGCCTGGCACGAGGCAGTAGTGGTGAGATTGGTAGTGTCAGATAGGGCCCACATTGGTTTGTGGAGTGTAGCTTGGATCGCACATGCGCAAGACCTTATATACATACGAACGAACGAATATAAGAGGCCAAAAACCATTGAAAACCAGAGCCAAACGCAAGTAATTGGAAGAGGTGGACGATGGAAGCGGCCGAAAAAACAGGCTGCCGCCGCAACAAGTGATCACATCAACCTGTTTTTTACGATTGACAGCTGACTGAGGCAAGTTCGGGAGATAACATACGAACGGACGTACATTTTAGGATAGAAACGTATTTGCCTATAGAATCACTCGCAAGTTCATACGAACGCACGAGCGGACGGGAAAAATAGGATGATCGGCACCAAAATCCAAGCTTTGACATGTTTCTTTGAATCGACCCTTATGTCCAGTTACCCTCTTCCATTTGTTCCACAACTCCTCATAAGGGATCCCATCTATCTCTTGCTTTGGAACTCCTGATTTCAATAAATCCACCCAGAGAATCTTGCGAGGAATTTTCCATTTCCTTTTCACCAAGTCATTCTCGGGCTTTTCAATAGGTGCAGACTGCACCTTCTCAAGTGGAGGCCCACTCAGTGCACGTGAGGGGGTCTTAGGCTTAAGCAATGGCTGCTTAACCACCTGGCTTGCTGCAGGCTGGCTCACCATATTTCTGACCTCATCAACTGAGCTAGATACAACAACTTTGCTTGACCTAACCTTATAGCCTGACTTCCTTCCACTACTCTGGGAAGTATTACTGGCTACAGACAAAGCTTTGTACTTATTTTCCAGCTCAGAAAACTCATTTGCAGTGTGTTGGAGGCATTCTACAGCTACTGCAAGTTGATCTCTCAAAGATACAACTTCCTCATCAGCTTTGAGTTTTTCCACCATCTCAGCATGAAAAACTTCTAATAGTAGCCACCCCATCTCTGCCACTGCAACTCTAGCTTGCTTATCGAGATATAAACGTTTAAAACTAAATTTAGCTAAACGGCTATGAATGCTACCCTCACCCAAACTAACACTAGGGGGAGCATATTTACCAAACTCTTTAGCAATGGACGCCCATGGACTCTGATTAACCCAGCTTGGGACATTACAATCCTCAATTTCCCATTGTGAAGTATGCTTAACCCCAGCCTTCTTAAACAGCTTGTGAAACATTTTCTACTCAACAAAAGGTATAACCAAAAAAAATAACTCTAATTTTGTGCACGGTTTCAGTTGGAAATTAGTGCAAATAACGGCATGAGCCCCCAATTGTCTTGCTTGGGCGTAATTTATCTAAAATTTACAAAATATATTTGCAGCCCTCAAATATATAAGGAAACTTAAGAGCTCAAATACATGTATATCTCCAAAAGTTACGCCTTGTTTGTCTAATAAGTTCAATTGCCAGTAATCTCCAAGGAAGATGATGCACTTTAAAGTTATTTTATATACCTTGCAAAATGTACAAAACAAAAATACTACAATCTGTGTTACAACATAGAAAGCCTAACATGGCAAAAGCATATATATATTAAAACGGATTACTCATCTGTTTTAATTGCTCCACGCAGAAAATCAGCAGACCACGTCCAAACAAGATGGCTGCTGTACTTGGCTTCACAATGCAGATCCATCTACCCAAGGCAAAGTCGCATCATCGTCCATCTGGTCAGGCGCATCAGCAGAACTCTTCTCCAGCTGCCCTCCAAAAGAAATCTCTCTTCTCTCTCCAGCCTACTGTTTTTATCAGGTGGACCCTTTGTTCCATTTTGAAATCTGCAGGTCGTCTGATTGGCCCAGGCAAAAACTCACAAAGTGATACTGGCCCATCCCTATCTCTATCACAGGTAGCCAGCTTAATTTGCATGCAAATGCACACCTGAAACTGGAGCTACAGACAACCAGTCTCCAAAGAACAAAGGGGGTTACCCACCCTGCTGCTTCAAACAAAAGGGATTATCCTATGTACAGTGATTGTATAATATTTTTTACAATTTCTATGGGAACAAAACATATAAAAAATATCCTAGCTTCACACCAGTTCACAAGGCTGGGGGCTGGCAAGTCATCTGTGGCTAGCAGGTGACTTGCCATTAACCACTGGTTCCCAATTACCTGCCTCCCCAAAGGCCAGGGGGGGCAGAAGGGCCTGGGCACACGGAAGCTATGTGGGCTTGTAGCCCCTGCGCCCTGTTCTACAAGCCCTGAATAGCTGGTCCCAGGCTGCTTATTGTGAACAAAGGGGGAGTGGCAGCTGCTCAGACCATTTTATAACTAACCTGGGAGGTGCAAGTCAGGTCAGGTTACTAAAGACTTACTTACTTACTAAAGGAGCCGCAGCACTCAACCCTGTTAGCTTGCAGACCAACCTATAATCTGTCTCTAAATCTGGTAAAAACAGAGGCTCGGTCACACACATCTGCAGAAGTATGCCAGGCTGCTTCTGCTGGGTAGGGGGGACCTATGTCATTTTTTTTTTTAAAGTGGACCTTCACCCTGAATAAGAGCCTATCTTATATGTTTCCTCCACCCTGAACATGCAGATTGCTCACATTAAAAATCATCCTACCTGCATCTACTGCATCCAAGATAGTGGCTCATGGAGCAGCAGGCAGCCTGCAAACAGGAAGTGTCTTCTGACTGTGCCGCTCTGCATTCTGGGATTGATGTCCTTTCCCTGACCCCAGCCCTGCTCTGCCTGTGCAAAGCACAGCTATAACCCTTTATCCCACTCTCCTCTCCTCAGTATGTGTGATGCTTCTGAGTCAAGATGGCGGCGCCCGTATCCTAGAGTCCTAGAGTTGCTTCCCAGTGGGGGAAATAATAATAAGCAAGTGACTAAAAACTTAAAATATATTAATTTTAGAAGCAGGGGAATAGTTTTTTTAAAAGTTTGGGCTTTTCATTAAATGATGCTGAAGGTCAGGTTTAAGAGTTTTTAACCCTTAAAATTCCCCCAAAATATGGGGGGGGGGCCCTATGTCATTTTTTAAAATTAACCCCTTATGTTTATAGTGTGGATAGTAGTTGTATTTTATTTGTAAATGTTATAAAGTGCTCTTTTCAGTTTGGGGGGGTCTCCTGGGCAAGAATAAATACATATGTGGTACCGTTGTAATCAGGAGAAATGGGGCTTTCACATGCAACATGGTTTCCTTTAATATAACACATTTTTATTTAAAATAAAGGAGACAATTATCAAAAAAATTTTTTTTTTTTTTGTTTTTTTTATGCAAAAATATTTTAAAAACTGTAGACATATTACAAACAAGACATTTCATGTTAATGCCTAAACTCTGCTGCAAAAAAAATATAATTTTCCTAGAAATTCCTGCAAAAATCACAGTTAAACATGGCGCAAAATGGTGAAAAATAACCTGTCAACAGAGGGTGACAAAAATTCAAGTAGGTGGGCAATTAAAAGAGTTAATAGTACCTATGCATGTTGGCTATTGTTCTGCTTGGGGGACCTTGTGCTTTCAGATTTAGCTTGCCTATTGGTATTTTAGAAAAAAATGTTTTTTTCTGCTTTTTAATACATTTTTTTTTAGGGAAACCCTGTGCAACCTAAGATTTCTTCGAGGGGAAACTTCCAGAAAGATGAGCCCACTGCAAAGCTTAACTTGTACTTTCAGAGCTGACATTTTCAAGAAGAATTCAAGAATGAGCTTCACTTGAAAGAAAAAAGTCTTTAAGGTAAGTATTAGGAAAAAGAAGAAAAGAAGAATGAATGGCAAGCATTAATGTGGTTAAGGTATTCATTAGGAAAAATATGAAAAGAATGCATGACAAGCATTAATGTGGTTAAGGTAAGCATTAAGAAAAAAATTAAAAGAAGAATGCATGGCAAGCATTAATGTGGTTAAGGTAAGCATTAGGAAAAAGAAGAATATATGGCAAGCATGGCATGCTAAGTAGTTTGGTACAGAAGAGAGTTGGCACAGCAATAAGTAAGTACTGGGCTGGCTGGGCCAGGGTATAGAAGTTAAAAAAAGAGGTTCGCATATGTGTACAAGCCACCAAAAAAGCCAGCGTATGCATATAAATTTCACAAAAACTAAAATATTACAGAATTTAGGGGCTAAATGAAGGGTGAAAACATGACTTTTTCGATGGGAACGAGTAGGACATCATTGGAGACTGAAACATTTCGTGGCAAGGTACGTTAAAAAGTGCTAGAAAAATGCTACGAGACGAGTGTTTCACATCAACGTTTATGAGAGCGTCGTCTGTAAAAATAGGCTTTATGAGCCATGCTCACAACGCTCTCGATGGCTTACACAGCTACGAAACTATTACGACGCGCACCCGATGGAGGCTCTGAATCATGCGACGGCAAGTATACTTTGCGAAAGCTAGATGGATTATGGAAGGCTCTGAATCAACCTTATGGTTCACTGATGTCATTCTCGCTGGTGGGAATGTGTGCGAGAGAGGCTCTTAATCAGACTTAAGGGCAAAATTTTGAGTCAGTCAACCACCTGTGATACACTGTTAATAGGTGGACGCTTGTTTATTTAACATGTGAAGCAGTTGAAATGTATATTTCTGTAGATTTATTTAATGAATGAAACCTGCTCAAACAATTTATGCACATTGATATGTTTACACAGTGTACACAGATGTCACACTATGCGTTAACAAATCTCCCTCAATAAATTTAAGCTATTTTCAAAAAACAGGTTAGGCAAATCTTTTTTAACCCCTGCTATTATTCAGGCAGATTTGTGTTGGAGAACAGCCTGGTGAGTATCTCTGCCTGAATGGCAGGCTTACTAAAATTGGGATGCCCCTAGGGCTACTGCTGGCTTTTCCCTCAGAGGACAATTTTATCATTTAAAGTGGACCTAAAGTCAAAAAGAGAAAGTTTGGTAAAACCACCCCTCTGAGAGGGCTTAACTCCATGCAGATTTTCTGGCATAACAGGCAGATTCTTTGCTGCAGAACTGCATGGGAGTGGCCATCTTGTCACACATATAAGCATGAGGGGAGTGCTGTGCCAGAAGTAAACAGGGATAAATGCCTCAGAAACACCAGCAGCTTGTGTTTTATGTTTTATAAACACACACACACACACACACACACACACACACACACACACACACACACACACACACACACACTGAATAACCAGCTGCTATAGGGATTGTGTGTATGAAGGGAAACTTGCAACAATGTTTATCACTGTTCACTGCGGAATGTGGATTTACCACACTTCCATTCAGTCAATATATATGTATCTTCTAAAGTGTTACAATTTTTTCAGCTGTGCAGCAGAGCAACAAGTCATCAAAGCTGATGATTTTCTACTAGAAATAAAGGAGAATTGCACTGATATGTGAGGCAATTTTGACTCTGGGATTGGGTTTTCATAAGCTGGACTCATGTATGTGGCAAGATGACCGCTTCTATGCAATTATGCAGCATAGAAAAGGGAATAGAGGTTACTCTGCCCTTCAATAAAGAGAGCACCCAAAAAATCAAGATCTAATACACACACAGATGAAAGTGCTCACTGGACAGAATCACAGAAAATTACCTAGCTGTTAAAGCAGCCTAAAATAATACAGGCACTGCAGAGGTAGAGAAATAATGCAGAGAAATAACAGACACTGCAGAGTTAGAGAAAAATAATGTAGGCATGGCTTGTAAAACTTGTATATGTTTTAGGCTGTATGCTCTCTCTTAGAGATATACTTATGTTCCCAGCACATCCAATAAGAGCAGCATCCAACTTCTTAATGCATCAACACTGCATCAGTATTCAGCACCCACTAAATATGTAGGCCACACACCAAGCAAGGCCACATCCCAGACAAACTGAAAAGTACAATGCCATTTAATTGTTGTGAAGTTCTCCACCACAGACAAACCTGTCTGGACCCTCGGGATGCCATCTCTGATCATTCAACCACTCCTTATAATGCATGCTCTTTAAGAATGACAACTCTGCATCCTAAAAATCTTTCATCATAAAGACCATTTTGTCTTGTTCCTCCAGTATTTGATGACCAATTACATGGTCATTGGTCATTAAGGGTAAGTAAGACATGTTTTAATAAATTCCAAAGATTTTTGTATACATACATAGGTGCATCAAAATAAAGTGAATACAGTTAGATCATCTAACTTTTGAATAGCATATTTAGACTGCAGTTTTTATCAAAAAGTACCATAATTTCTGGGGTCTCAGAGTACATTGGCACTAGTTCTAGGGGAGGGAAGGTGCAAAACAAGATGCTATCTGTGACTCATAGGCACCTTGACATGTTTAACTCTTTTGAACTTCCTCAGAAGGCTTGGCGTTACATACAGAAATGTTTGCCTTCCATTCATCCAAGTCTATAGGGCATTATGTTAACCCCTATAGCCCATTAACTTTAGCCATAGCTAAGCCATAAGGCAAGCAGTGGACACGCTGAACAGTTATTCTGGCACTGGTCACTGATGGTGAATGAACAACAGCAGCAGTGTCATCACGCTTGGAGTGCACACTTCAACCAGACCTCTGGACACTTTCCCTACAAGTTTTCAGATAGGAGTCTAGAAAACTGGCCCTACATGCATTCGACACCTAGCTAACTACTATGACAACATCCCACTTTCTACTTCATATCTTCCAGCTTAGTTTTAGAGATATATATTAGGTGCATGGTAAACCCATGCATACTAGCGAAGGATCCACACTTATGTGTGATATTCTTAAACTACAAAGACAGTTTTGCTTCTTCGACAGTAACGATTACAAATCTTCCGTCACAAAGTCTTTGAACTGGTCACAAAGAGTGTTTTGAAATTTGACTTTTCTAGATTAATTGTCTGCTACCTTTGAAGCCCTGGCAGATTCTAACGTCTGTCAGCTCTCTCTGGCCCAAGGCCAGTAATCCTGTGTCTCGATTTCTTCTCCATTTTAGATTGCAAGCTCTGATGTGAAAAGCCAGGCTTAAATATCATTTGGCAAGTAATACACAGCAGTTACACAGTGTATAAAACACTGTGTGATGGAATTACATGCTCAGAGGCTGGGGCTGTATGCAGAGTAGATGCTTGCAGCTTGTTTAGGTTGGAAGTCAATTCACAGAGACCACGGTTACCTTTTCATTTAAGTAATTTGTCTGCCTGCTTTGCCTTTCCACTACTTCCTCCCTGACTGAAAAGTGATAGTCCTGGACTTATTCAAGGGAATAATAGTGATCCCCTGGGAACCAGTCGAGAAAGGAAAGGAGAAGGGAGGTAAACGCGAGGGATAAGGAAATAAAAAAAGAACACAGGAGCAGTAATATCTTGAAAGATCCATGCCCCCCCCCTTTTCTTGGTTTTCAGGAAAGAGAAAATAAGCACAAGAGCCATTTGTTTGTTTGACCTTCTTTCTGTTAGTTTTGCTGATGCAGATATCTCTTATGCTAGCTAGTTGCAAGCAGATGTACAGATATTGGAGGCTGGATTAGATAAGCATCTCCTCTATAAAATCTAAGATAACAAGTGCATTTTGGCTCTGTGCTTGCTTATCCAAATTACACTTGCATGAGCATTTCTAAGCAGTTATAGACACATAAATCTACCGCTGACTTAAAGCAGACCAATGGTGACTAAAATTGATCAACTTCTTTCATATTTCTTTGTTACGGGCAGACCTATAGGGTCTGCAGCGCAAAAGAAAAAGGAAACTACCTCATTGGATTGCTGATTGGTTTTGGGCTATGCGAAATCCGCAGCCCATGACCCCAGAAGTGAGGATTACAGCCCTCACATTAATTGGAAAGACATTAGGTATTTTACATATAAATGGCCATGTATGCAGCACAGTGGGGAAAACTATTTCTGATTGGGGATGCCTGCTCTGTGCAACCCAGCCGATCCCTTGGCACATCCCCAGCTTCCCTTTAGCTGAGGCGCAGTCCAGATAGGCTAAAAGGGAGCATGGCTTAGATTAAAGATCTCAAATTTGCCAGCTGGGTGTGACTATGGCAGCGAAAAAAAAAACTTTTTGGGAAACCGAGCCTGCAGTATTGCCTGAGTACTCGCGTGGGGGCAGAACTTTAGAGAGTTTTTAAACACCATTTGTATTTGCTTTTTCATTGTTTAGTACTCATTTTGTTAAAATGTTGCTTTTCAGGTGGCTAGATGTGACAGAAAAAGTTACTGTATGAGCAACGCTGTCTGCACTGGAGTTTGGTCATATTAAGTTACTCTTCTACATTACATGAGGCTACATATATGAGGCTATCACTGCCCCTGCTTATAGATATGCCCCTCGATTCAAAGAGCAAAAGTTAATTGATTTCGTATCGAGAATCGTAAGTTTGGGTGGGTGTTTGTCATTTTTTCTTGTTTTTTTGGCCATTTCGTATTCGCACGATCGTTCGCGCATAGACGTATATGAACATACGCATTTCGTACGAGAATCGTATAATTTGCGTTAGTTCGTGTGTTTTTCCCGTCCAAATCGTATTATTTGCGTCCGATCCTATTTTTTACGTCCTTCACATGGGCTTGCGCCCAATTCAGAGAGGTGATTGCTAATTGTTTTGAAGCCCATTAAAGAGCTGCTTTACGAAATGTTTGCCGGCAGCTATTTGGCCTCGGGAGTAGGATGGAGCGGAGCGAGTTTGTGGCACATCAAGGGCTTATGCTTTTTGGCATTGAGTTGATCGAGATGTCTGAGAGCAGATTGCCCCTGCGTCGTCGCATGAACATCGATAGCATGAATGATGTTGAGCTGTTCGAGCTGACCAGGCTTAATCGCGCTTCCCTCCATAAATTATATAGTGAGCTGCGGCCATGGTTAGCCCGCACCACAAGGAAGGGGCATGCAATTTCAGGTATGACCAAGATGCTTGGCTGCCTGCAATTTTTGGCGAACGGCTCGTTCCAGAGGCTGGGTGCCCTCTCTGTGGGGATGTCACAGCCTACGCTGAGCCGCGCACTGTCTAAATTTTTGGAAGGCATGGCTGCCATAACTCAAAAATATATTTATTTTCCTGATGATATGGCAGCCAGAAACGCCATTAAGCTTGGGTTTTATAATGTGGCCGACATGCCCAACGTTATTGGTGCAATTGACTGCACACATGTGGCACTCGTACCTAGGGCAGCCGACGAGTATATATATAGGTATTGAGATTGGTTATTATGTTGCCCAACGTGTCATGTAACCTGTTTTCCTTTGCGGCAGCATATTTGTTTATCCCTCATTTGTGTAGCTGCTTTATCTCGGCTTTTCATTAGTCTTTCCCAATAGAGTGCAGACATGTTTTGTGGTTAATTTATTAGTTTTGGTCAAATATCAATTACCCTTTTTGTATGTTTTTGCCTTAAGGAATCGTAAAATGGGACACTCACTTAATGTCCAGGCCGTGGTTGGTCCGGATATGCGGTTTATGAGTGTCCTTGCCGGCTACCCCGGATCGTCCCACGACTCCTATATCCTCCGGCGATCTGGGTTGTTTCGGAGATTTGAGGCAGGTGAATTTTCGGGGGCATGGCTGCTTGGTAAGTGTGTCCTATTTGTGTGTTATTAAATGTGGCATTAATCTTGTATTTGGTGATATGTTTGTTTTGGAAAACTTTACATAAGCGTCCAACTGCCTTTTTCTTGGCTCATATATTAGGAACTTACCCAAAAAATCCTTGTCTCGCTTTGGCCTTCAGAATGTTTTCCCTTTAGTTAGGATGTCTGTAAGTTCCTTGTCCCTAAATATATTGGTTTGGAGTTTAGACCCAAGGATCTTTGACCTTTGGCTCCTTTTGTACTATTGGTCTTTAAATGTCAAAGTGGACTTAAACTGCATACATTGTAGTTTCCAGTGAAATGTGGATAGGGATCTTTGACCTTTGGCTCCTTTTGTACTATTGGTCTTTAAATGTCAAAGTGGACTTAAACTGCATACATTGTAGTTTCCAGTGAAATGTGGATAGGGATCTTTGACCTTTGGCTCCTTTTGTACTATTGGTCTTTAAATGTCAAAGTGGACTTAAACTGCATACATTGTAGTTTCCAGTGAAATGTGGATAGGGATCTTTGACCTTTGGCTCCTTTTGTACTATTGGTCTTTAAATGTCAAAGTGGACTTAAACTGCATACATTGTAGTTTCCAGTGAAATGTGGATAGGGATCTTTGACATTTGGCTCCTTTTGTACTATTGGTCGTTAAATGTCAAAGTGGACTTAAACTGCATACATTGTAGTTTCAAGAGAAATGTGGATAGGCCCTCAGCAGCATCCTAATTGTAACATGTCTGAAAACTACAAATATATGTAAAATACAAATACCCTTGGCCGTGCAGATGTTTGTTAATTAATTGGTATATAGAAGTGCCATTTTTATTTAGGTTATACCTTAGTGCAATTTTTGGGGGCCCTAATGTGCCCTGTTTTTTTTTGGGAACACTTTACCTTACATCATTATGATATCTGTGAAATTTTTGGTGTTGGTTGTGTTGCCTTTTTAATTTTGATTACATTTAATTCTCTGTTTAAGGTGATTCCGGGTACCCACTTCTACCCTGGCTCATGACGCCTGTGCTGCGGCCCCAGGATGCCTCTCAGGAAGCGTATAACCGTGCGCATCGCAAGACCCGGGCTGTTGTGGAGAGGGCCTTTGGTCTGCTGAAGACACGTTTTCGTTGCCTTGACCATACTGGGGGGGCCCTGCAATATGATCCCAAGAAAGTGATCGACATTATAATGGCATGTGCTGTTTTGCACAATTTTGCCATCATGGAACGTGTCCCACGTTATGTGGACAGCCTGCCCTCTTCAGCCGTCGAGGATGAAGTCGAGAATTTTGAGGGGCCCCCCAGTGAGTCTGGCCAATCTGTTCGAGCCAACCTGATCAGCCAGCATTTTACTTAACTTTTTTCCCTGTCTCACCATTCTGTATGTCTGTGTTATCCTTTTTGTTACATATGTTGTTTTGCCGTAATGTGGCATTACCTCTAAGTAAAAAATTTAGACCTTAATTGTTGCCTAATGTATTTCATGTAGTTTCCTTAGCTTTAGCTTTGCATTGTTACACCTCTTCAAACCAAAATTATCTGGTTTAGCCCAAGCTGTTAAAAATGTCTTCCCACTAAAAACGCCACAAGTATTGTAAGTGAATTTTTTGTTTTACTTTGAAATGGAAAAATTATAGTGCTTAACACAAATCAGTCCACATACATCTGTGGTAACAAATGGATAACATTAAAAAAAAACATCGAGCACATCTACACCTGGAAGTGAGTGGCACAACCAAACAAGGACACCCAGTCCAAAGGCCAGCCTAGTCCAGTCATTAATATTGCCTGTGCCCAGGGATATTTGGGCATGGCCATAATGTCACACAAACATGTCTGCAAACAGGAGGAGCACCAACCAAATACATAGGTAAAGCCATAAGTGGCCAGATAAACTCCACATAGACCTATGGCATTGGCTAGTGGCCTTAAGCATTACTCTAAGGAGCTATATGGGAGCAAATACAAAACACAACCTGCCAGAGCAACACAAAATGGATTGTTTGAAACCTCAAAGGACAAGTAAATACAGTGGGGGGTAAGAGAAAAGATGTCCCACACACCCATGGCTTAATAGGGTGGCTGCCCATAATACCCAGGTGGAGGTCCAGGTGGAGGTCCATGGGAATGGGACCTAGCCTGGGCCATGGCAGCATTGTGAATTTGAAACTGCTCCACAATGTTTCTCTGCATATTGGTCATCTCAGCCATGGCTGACTGGATGCCATTACTTGCATTGGCCACGTTGCTGTTGAGGGTACGCAACTCCGCGAGGATGCCCTGTAGACTGGTATGGATGTTCACCATGTCGGCATGCCTTTGCTCACGCTCTGTAACGAGCTGGGCGTCATAAGAGTCCCTTTGTTGGGTCCATAATTGAAGCAGGGCACTCTGCCTCCCCTGGGAAATTGTGGGGCGGCGTAATGGCGTCCGCCGCACAATTACCCTGGCTCTTGGGCGTGCCCTGCCGCGTGGTGTCGTACCCTCAACAGCAACCGGCCTGCTTTGCAAATCCTCAGCAGCAGAGTGAACACTGGGGACTGTAGTGTCAGTCTCCCCATGTGCAAGCACAATGGATGGAGATTCACTCTGCTGCTGAGGATTGGCCAGAGAAACATTATGGAGCAGTTCCAAATTGGGACCCAGGGGGAGTTCATCCGACGTGCCCTGTACGGAGACATCATCATCTTCCTCCATGTCCTGGATCTCTTCCATGAGTGTGCGGGTCTGTAGGGACATATCAAAAAAAAAAGGCTAAGTTGGCGTCCAAATTTTGGATTTCAACAGTTTAACACATTCTTAAGCACTTGTTAGTATTTATGCTACTAAATTAACTTACCGAAAATCTCTGATCTGGGCTCCTATGCTGTACGGACCTGGTAGGCATAACCAAACTGGGGGGTGAGTTTACCCTTGCTGAGGGATCATGCTGGGCTGAAGAAGAGAAAAACAAACCACGTAAACACACACACATAACCTTTTTTAGGATAGGTAATCAAATATAGCTCTATTTGTAATATTATTCAACTCTAGAGCAATGGTGACCTTTGTTCAAACACACGCAAGTTTACATAGGTGCAATGGCTCTGAAAAACTGCTAAGTGACCTCAGTTCTAAGTCATGAAGTGTACCCAGTCAGCATACAACTTTCAAGGCACATTTTTGGATTTAGCCTACCATTCGCTAGGTCCGGGGTACTCAAACAATTGTTTGAAACGCCCATTTCAAGGTATGTGGTGAGAGGTGAATGTCTGGCCATGGTGCTGACGCAGGGGGTGTCTAGTTAAAAATAAATACACTGGTGGAGGGGCTGGAGATTTCAAAGTGCCAACTAATAAAGGCTGCTTGCCCTTGCTGGGCTGGATGGGCCAGAGCTGAGGGGACAGGGATTGGATGGCTAAAGGGGGGAGTTAACGTATTGATGGTGATGGGATGGATGGAGCCAATCTGTTACAAATGTATGGGGCTTATGTGGGGGGGGGCATGGGGGGACTGTGGCAGATGGGCCAGAGCAGGGGCAGCGGGACACGATTGTGGCCAGAGAAATTTTTAAAAAGTTACTGTGTACCTTGCAATGCCACTTCCTGTGCAGTACTTCATATTGCAATGCTATGTTTCAGGGAGCCATGACATTGGGCAGGAGACCAACCACTACATGGCCGATCAAGGGGGCAGCTCTGAGCACGTCAACACAGAAGTAACTGAGTGCAGGGCTGTCTGGGCAGGGGTCCTTGAATGTGGTGCCAAGGTCCGCATTGGGACCCCGGGCCGCCAGTTGAGTGTCGCTGCTCTAGGTCAGATATGTTTGTGGGTGGCTAATTAAATTGTTAACTCAAACACAACTCACACAACCAAAAGGCAACCCATACATAATGATGTGTGTTTTGTGATTGATTCCAAATATCTCACTTATCTTGCGAAACTTCATGACTTTAACAATCCAATTGGACATTTGAACTTTGCCATAATGGCTGTGGGCCTAAATGTGTGATTCCCAGGGACAAAAAGAGGACACAAACAGCCACAGTAGTGCGAGGCCAAGCAAGGCAAACCATAGGGGCATCCCGTTAGCTTGTTACTAGTGAACTGTAGATTATTTAGCAAACAGCCAAACATGCAGATTTAAGAGTACTCACCGTGGGTACGGGTCGGTGAGTCTGTGTCCCTTAGACCAGCATGTCCACCGACCGCGACCGGATGGAGAAGTCCAAGCACAATCTCCTCAGCAGGGGTAAACTCCAATTTAGATGGAAAGCCACCGCCAGTTTTCAGGCTGAAAAGAGAAAATCGTTTGGTACTCAGAAAAGGTGCATACAGTACATCCCAAACATTCGATTTAGCGTAAACATTTAGTTACCTGTAATTATGCCTTTTAATTTCTTTTTGCCGTACAGCATACTTCAGATCAGAGATTTTCTTCTGAATTTGGGACACATCTTTCCTCTCTTCCCCCGCTGCATTTACTTGTCGGAGGATGGTTTCAAACAATTCCATCTTGCGCTGCTTGGTGGTGTGTTTGGATTTGCTCCCATATAGCTCGTCATAGTATAATGTAAGGCCACTAGCCAATGCCATATTTTGGTCATGGGAGAATCTCCCACTCAACTGGCCGCGGCGCAATGTGCGGCCAGATGGTTGGCTTGGCTGCTCCTCCATGTGTGCAGACACATGTGGTGACATTATGGCCTGGGGCTGGGTAGGGGAATGGCCGGATTGGTGGCTTCCCAATGACTGGACTGGACTGGCCAAGGGACTGGGTGTTCTTGCGTGGCTGGCCACCGAACTTCCAGGTGTAGATGTGGTCATGGGGGCAATTCGGGGCCCTCTTGGGGGGCTAGGTTCCCGGCTGGTGCCAGGTCGGGGGCTCTGTTCCCGGCTGGTGCCAGGTCGGGGGCTTCTGGCCCTGGATTGGGTTCTTCTGGGCCTGTAGGGGCTTCTGGCCCTGGATGGTGTTCTTCTGGGCCTGTAGGGGCTTCTGGCCCTGGATGGTGTTCTTCTGGGCCTGTAGGGGCTTCTGGCCCTGGATTGGGTTCTTCTGGCCCTGTAGGGGCTTCTGGCCCTGGATTGGGTTCGGCGGGCCCTGTCGGGGCTTCGTGCCCTGGATTGGGTTCGGCGGGCCCTGTAGGGGCTTCTGGCCCTGGATGGTGTTCTTCTGGCCCTGTAGGGGCTTCTGGCCCTGGATTGTGTTCGGCGGGCCCTGTAGGGGCTTCTGGCCCTGGTTTGGGATCTGCGGCCTCTGGATGGGCTTCTGGCCCTGGATTGTGTTCGGCGGGCCCTGTAGGGGCTTCTGGCCCTGGTTTGGGATCTGCGGCCTCTGGATGGGCTTCTGGCCCTGGATTGTGTTCGGCGGGCCCTGTAGGGGCTTCTGGCCCTGGTTTGGGATCTGCGGCCTCTGGCTGTGCTTCGGGGCCTGGATGGGGTTCGGGCCCTGGATGGGGTTCGGGCCCTGGCTGGGCTTCGTGCCCTGGATTGGGTTCTTCGGCCTCTGGCTGTGCTTCGGGGCCTGGATGGGGTTCGGGCCCTGCTGCGGGGCATGGGTTTCCGAACTGCCCTACTTGAAGGCATGGCCGGTGTGGGCTCACTGGTGCTGCCTGTTCTGGGGGCAGAGGTGGTGGGTGCTGCAGTTGCCAGCTTTTTGGCTGCAGGAGGGGCACGGGGCTTGGGGCCCCTTTTTTTGGTACCTGAGGGTCCAGGGTCCCTTGGTGGGGCCGAGGTGGGAGTCTTGGCTCTCAGTTTTCGGCCAGCTTGCTGGGACCTTGTTGTGGGGCCCTCCGCGGTCTTGCTTGGCTGGGGTCGCTTGCTCATCGCCTTTTTTGGTGCCATCGTACACAAATGCTCAAAGAGAATGAGCTTTGGGTGCAGGGACCTTTAAATAATGAGCCCAGCGTGTGACGCCTATGCGCACTACTACGCGCTCGTACGAACGTACGTTCGAGCGGAACCAGGAAACCGCTGGGGTTTCACTTATCTGCTGCCTGGAAGAAGCATAAAGATGGCGCCCACTATCTTCACCCGTCAACAGGAAGAGATCCTCATGCTGGTAAGTGGCTGCCTGTGCATTTTAATCGAATAGTCAATGATGGCCTAAATGTAAATGATGCGTTTGGAACTAGTTTGGGGTATCTTAATGTTTAATCACTGGCTCCTCACACTTCATCCTCAAGGGCCGAGCCTGGCCACGTTTTCAACTGTCTATGCTGATGTCCTAATTCGGCCAATTGCTCCGGCTTAGCAACAGTTAATTAACCTGTGGAGTAGCGGGGCGAGCTGGCAAACCTGGCCTGTCTCGGACCTTGATGCGGATGTTTGAGGAACACTGTTTTCCTAAGCCATAAAAACACAACGGGAAGCCACACACGTGGTCCAAAAGCCTAAGCATTAGGCTACATCTTGGATGTTTAAACCATCCTAACATGCCATAGATGCAGGTGGCCTGATTCTTGATGTTGGCTATTATCTGTATGTACATGGTGTGTGATACATATAACATAAGACCAGACTGTCAATCACAGTCAACGTCCTCTTGAAGGCACTCCCCAAAAATGCCGGCCACTCGAAATGTGTGTGTTAATGACATGAAATTCTCAACTTGTGATGCAACACATATGGGTCTGTGTGTAAAAGTAAAAGCTCTGTGTCCATTATGTTTTTCAGATCATGCTTCAGCGCCGGTATGACTTCGCGCCCAATGTGTGCGAGAAAAGGGACATCGCCCGGGAGATCATCGCGGAGATCCACCGTGTGACCAGCACCACCTTCACTCACACCCAGATAATGCAGCATTGGTCGGACCTGAAACGTCTGCACATGCCCCGGGTGCGGAGGTATTTTGGGATCCATTTCCCAAGTAAGTACAAAGCAATTGCATGGTATATGTTCCAAATGTCTAAGTTATGCCTTTATTTATAATGACTTTTCTTTGGTAGTGTTGGAAATGGATTTCAGAATTCGCCGCACCCGGAGACGTACAGGCCGACCAGTGCTGCATGACTCTGCATCTGTGAGTGAAGGTGGTGGATCTCCCGGGCGACGGACCTACCCCTCCTCTGTGGCCTCCTCAGACCAGCCCCTGGACCTTACCACAGAGGAGGGGCCAAGGCGCGTGGGCGTGGAGTCATACCTGGCCACGCATGGGGAAGGCTCTGGTATGTCACTCTTCATGTATAGGCACAAAGATATACATGGCAGGCCAAAAACTAAGTTATCCTTTATTATGTATTTGTAGAAGCTTCTGGAGCGGGTGAGATAGTGGAGGAGGAGGCAGCAGAGATGCTTGAAGTCGATCCTGGCGAAGGTGAGTGATGTCAGCCAGACTGGGAGCCAGATATGTTGGGAATAGTGACTCTCTACAAGTACTAACCAAATGTCACATGTTTCTCCAGGGACTTCTTCACAGCAGAGCCAGGACCAAGGGCAGCCTGTTGGCCCCAACCAGCCATCTGTCGGCCACCAACTCCGTAAGTCTCCATGCCATTATTCATATTAATGTTTGCTTAGCTAATAACACACACATAACTAAAGGCGTAGCCAATGTGTAGTTCACACTTTAATGTGGGCACTTCGTTAGCTTAAAGAGGACCCTAACTAGTATTAAGAACCAAAGACTTAGCCATCACACTGTACCTACAGATTAGAAACATGGAAAAACACCCTTCACCCATCTAATGCATGTTATTAGACTGAACAAAACCAATATTGGGGAATATGGAATGCACAATATTTACAGGCAGCATGGGATACAGATTGAAAAAAGGAAGGTGCTGCCATGCATTGTGGGACTGATGACCTTTCCCTCAACCCAGCTATGCTCTGGATTCCCAACGCACCACTGTAACCTACTCCCCTGTACTTTATCCAACTCTCCACTCCTCATTAAGTGTTATGCTTCAGAGTCCAGATGGCGGCGCTGTAATCCAAAAACCTCCAAAATGTACTTTGATCTGGTGCAGAATCATTTGGGAATAGTTATTGGTTTTCATTAAATAATGTTGAAGGTCCGGTGTCAGGAGTTAAAAGACTTACCTGTGGGAAATGCATTAACTTTATCCCTTGGAAGAATGACATATGTCATGCATTTACATGTATTTGATTAACCCCAAATCTATTTCCAGCATACAAACCGGTCTGGGACTCCTATTTATGTTTATTTCTCTATTGCTTACAGGGATTATCCCAAAAACCGTGCATGAAAAAAAAAAAAGAATGAAGGAGTTGGTGGCCGAGCTGCTGGCCATACAGGCGACGTTGGGGCCAACAGATGAAGAAGAGGAGGATGATTAGTGCCCTTGGTCCTGGCTACTTTTGTTAACTCGGTTAACATTTTTTTATATATTTGAAAAGTTTTAATCTTTTTTAAACAAAAAAAAAAATTTTGCTATGTTTTTAAAAAAAAAAAACAAATTTTACTATGTTTGGAAAGAACAAAATAAAAAATTTTACTATGTTTGGAAAAATAAAAAAAAACAACATTTTACTATGTTTGGAAAAAAAAGAAAAAAAAAATTTACTATGTTTTGAAAAAAAAAAAAAAAACATTTTACTATGGAAAAAATAAAAAAAAAAATTTTACTAAGTTTTGAAAAAAAAGGAAAAAACATTTTACTATGGAAAAAAGAAAAAAAAAAATTTTACTAAGTTTTGAAAAAAAAGTAAAAAACATTTTACTATGTTGGAAAATACCAAAAAAAAAAAAACACTAAATAATTTAAATAAATTATATTTGAAGCCTTCATAAATGTGTCTTTTATAATATGCACACCCAAAAACAATTACACAAAACAGAAAAAACACGCTTATAAACATATAGACATATGTACATTATGTGGTTTGGGTAAGTTTTAGGGTCGTCAACATGAAGAAGGATGCAAGCGCTAAGGGGTTTAGGTAAGTTTTAGAGACCGAGAAATGAAGTTGGATGCAGCCGCTACGGGGTTTAGGTAAGTTTGAGGGACCGAGAAATGAAGTTGGATGCAGCCGCTACGGGGTTTAGGTAAGTTTGAGGGACCGAGAAATGAAGTTGGATGCAAGCGCTAAGGGGTTTAGGTAAGTTTGAGGGACCGAGAAATGAAGTTGGATGCAGCCGCTACGGGGTTTAGGTAAGTTTGAGGGACCGAGAAATGAAGTTGGATGCAAGCACTAAGGGGTTTAGGTAAGTTTGAGGGACCGAGAAATGAAGAAGGATGCAAGCGCTACGGGGTTTAGGTAAGTTTGAGGGACCGAGAAATGAAGTTGGATGCAGCCGCTACGGGGTTTAGGTAAGTTTGAGGGACCGAGAAATGAAGTTGGATGCAAGCACTAAGGGGTTTAGGTAAGTTTGAGGGACCGAGAAATGAAGTTGGATGCAGCCGCTAAGGGGTTTAGGTAAGTTTCTGGTTGAGGGTGCGCATGCGCAAGATCTTATAAACATACGAACGCACGAATCTAAGAGGCCAAAAACCTATGAAAACCAGAGGCAAACGCAAGTAATTGGAAGAGCTTGACGATGGAAGCAGCCGAAAAAACAGGCTGCCGCCGCAACAGGTGAGCACATGAACGTGATTTTTACGATTGCCAACTGACTGAGGCAAGTTCGGGAGATATCATACGAACGGACGTATCTTTTAGGATAGAAACGTATTTGCTTATTGAATCACTCGCAAGTTCATACGAACGCACGAGCGGACGTGAAAAATAGGATGATCGTGAGCCAAATCCAAGCTGTTACATGTTTCTTTGAATCAACCCAATGGTGTGTGTATGCATTCCCAAAAAGATTTGTAAGAAATACCTAAATAATTATATGCTACTGTAAGGTCCATGGCATGCAGATGCAGGTTCATTTTGAAAACCTGGTTGTACGTTCAGATAGCTTCCTAGCATGAGTGTCTGCACCTCAAATGCCCTACGACAATCACAAGGGCAGTTAAGAGGCTAAGACCCTTGGCACTCTGCTAAATATTACCTAGATACTAACATTTGGCAAAGCCTTGTCTAAAAGTGAATTATGGGCCTGACACCATCAACTCATATAAAAAAGCAGCATCAGAGGACAAGGAAGTGGCAGGGAATACCTGCTCCAAAACACAAACAGAGTACATAGGTAAGCAGGGGACCATAGAATCAGCATACCACATACCCTCCTTACATATTCTGATAAAGTGGTCCCACACTCTTTTTCTAGTGAACAGGTGCAGGGCCACATAATGGCATGAGAGCCCTCCGTGCAATATCACTTTTAACACCCTGAAATCCTTACCTGTACTTCAATCCCCGGTGAAATGTCCCTGTTTGGCCAGTCTGCAGACCGAGCAGTCTGTACAGACTAGTCGGCCTTGTGAAATTAAAGCCAGTCAGATCTGTTGGCAGTGGTTACACCAGGCAAAAAACTGGTGTGGGAACATGGACAAAACGAGCACCTCTTTGACTGCTATATATTGACTGAATGAGCACATCCTACCTTCCTTTTTGCTGTTGCATTTGCAGGTCAGTGACCAGATCTGCTGGATTGTAGCTCTCCCAATGTAACAGGGAGTCCAACGGGCCTCTACCTAAACCTCTCTGCTGAACTGTAACACTGTGCAGGCAATTAAAGCATTTTTTCATTGTGTGTGCAAGTAAGTTAAGTTATTGCACTGTCTTTAGACAGGCTGGTTCTTGAATTGCATTGCTTGTGCACACACAAGTAAAGAAGTAGCAATGTCTGCACAAACTCTTTTAGGCTTAGTAATGTTAGGGACAGGGTATAAATTGGACAGCTTTTTCGTGGCTACCTCACTTTTACATTCATTGCAATCTATGTTGACTAACAGTCCATGTTTTTAAGTGATAGCTAGTATGGTAAATTGTACAAAAATGTTATAAATGGTGTGTATTTCTCCCCTGCTAGGCTGTATCAGGCAAGATCCATGCAGGGTTTTCAGGACGGCCACTTTCCCCAATCCCTTTCAGGTTTGTTCCATGATCTTAGGCTGTGCACAGGTGATCAGGCTGATTGCAGGGGAAGCCTGAATAAAAAGAAGTCACACTGCCTGTCTATTGACCAGCCTGTAGGAGGAAGCCCAGGCTGAGGTGCACAAGTGGTGAAGAAAAAGACTGTATGCAAGCCGAAGGACTTGGCTTCTGCGCCCCTAATTTTGGACTTGTGGGGATGAGCAGTGGAGGGCTGGTTTGCCCTGCAAAGTGGATTTAACTTGCCTTGAAGTTACAGCTGGCTGGAGTACCCAGGCCTGGACTTGCATTGATTTGGGTGAAGTAACCACTTTTTACTTTACTGCGTTTATGCTGCAATCTCTGAACTGAGCGATAATTTGCTAAATAAAGCCATTTTTGCTGTTTAAAGACTGTTGTCCATGTCACTGATGATCGCCCAACTGCTCACACTAGCTTTTTCAATAGTATGAGTGTGCAGAGGGTTACATTTCTTTTTGGCTATGGAGTGTGGTCTCACTCCTCTAGCACCTCTTTTGACTGCTATATATTGACTGGATGAGCACATCCTACCTTCCTTGGTCTTGGTCTTCTCAGCATGAAAGTAAAATGTCTCTTTGGATCTCATCCCAGATTTTTAAATATCAAAATAATGTGTAATAGATAAATAAGTGGAACTATTATTAGTAATGAAAATGGGCAGCTAAGATGTAGTGCTGAGCCTCTTTTCTTTGCTTATGCTTTTGAAATGTATGAGGCCTATTCAATCTCCCATCTTAATGTGGACTAAAACCCCCAAACCAATCAATTTTGCTACCCCACCCCAGGTACATTATCATTTGGATATTTTGTACCATTGTTCTAAATTAGCTGTTTAATCCCCTTCCCCCTCGCAATCTCCTTCTGGGAGCAATTGGAGCATTTAGAGCCTATTGAAAATAGTGCCGGAAGGAAGATAAGAGCCAAAGAAGTTTTAATTTTACCTTAATTTCCCCCCAATTTTTCATTTGAAGCCAAAATTGTTTGCAAGTATTTTTAGCCAATTCATTACCAGGACACTAAGAGGAGTTGATACATTTTTTTAAATTATTTTTTAATTTGATCATAGGATGTAGTTGGTCCACTATTAGAAGATATGTTAGATTTGAATGCACTATATGTCTAATAATTACACCCACGCTAATTTCCATGAAAGTATTCTTATCATGAAATCAATGAGCAGGACAGTATTCAGGTTCAGTTAGACTCGCCTTGTTAGCAAAGGCAAAATCTTGGCCAGCCGCCATGGCAGCCAATTAACTGTAGGGGCAAGTTTACTATGCGTGTCCATCTCCTGACAGTTCACTGAAGCTTTGCCAGCCAGGGTGGTCCTGTAGTTAGACAAAGCCAATCAATGTTCTGCTTGACTTAATTACCTAATTGTCAGTGCTGATTGTGTCATTAGTACAAACAAGCCATCTCATTTAAGTGACAAACCTATTTGTAATCAGCCATTCTGATTCTCTACAGCAAGGGCTTGTGAGAAATGAAATACAATCTGTTAATACCTCTTCATTGGTGACAACCATGGCCCACAACAGGAAGTGAAGCTCACTCCCAAATTAAAGAATTTTTCTGGAGATCTTCTTTAATACCGAACAGGAAGTTTACTTAGCAGAAACAACATTGGTGTCAGAAAGCCCAGAGGGGTGTCACTGATATAGGAAACCTGTATTTTGTCCTAACCATGACCTAGATGAAAGCCTATAGACATTCTGTTTAAGTGGAACAGCCACGTCCTATGGAAAGTAAAATTAAAAAACAAGACATGTATCAACTCCCCTTAGTGTCCTGGGATGGGAGAGAAAAATAGATTAAGTTGTTTTTGGTTGTTTTGATCCTCTTTAATTAAGTGTTAAAGTGGACCAATCACCAGGATTTCGACTATCCTGATAATCGTTATTTGCCCTGGGGGCATCCGATGCAGGATACTCCCCTGTGTGAAACCCCCAGATTGCCCACTTTAACTTGCCTTTCCCTGTCCCCCACGGCACATGCGCGGTTACTAGTGCAATCAATGCTTTATGTGGAGCATACTAATGTGTAGCATAAAGCTGCTGATTTGAACTTCGCTCTGACATCGGCGTACCTGCGGACGCAAGTGTTAAAGTGGACTAATCAACAGGATTTTGACTATCCTGGAAATTGGTCCTTGCCCCAGGGGCATCCCGATGCAGGATACCCCCCCCCCCCCCCCCCGTGTGAAACCCACAAATTGCCCACTTTTACTTGCTCTCCCCGTCCCCATGGTGCATGCACAGGCGCTAGTCCAATCGATGCTTTATGCAGCGCATACTAATGAACGCCATAAAGCTGCTGGCATAAGCGCACCTGTGGACGCATCCCCAGCACCCCTGTGGCTTGGGCACTCCTGCTCCTCCTCCTCTAAATGACAAGGCGTGGGTTAGCTGCAGAGTAGCCAGGGATGTGGTGTCGGTGAAGAACACGCCGCAGGACCTGCCAGGATCAGATAAGATCACTGGCGCCCTGATGAGGGTTTTGCCTGGGGGGCAGACTAGCTGCTGGTCCTTTTAGATTTCAGGATGGCCGCAGGGGTGATTGGTCCACTTTATAAGATATCTCTTACTAATTGATTCACAAACCTCAAAAACAAATTAACAGTGGCCCCGAAGCAATTCCACACCCAAGATCAATGAATGCAGCAACCCCACTGCATCCTGTAGATCGGATGAGGATTCTAAATGCCCCTGCGTACCCCCCTGCCCCAATGGCCCATGTCCCCAGAGTCTTGAACGTGCCTCATCTTCACTCGCTACCCTTGCTGGGGTCATCAAAATCATCATGCCACATGGGTACTTCAACCAGCTGCTGATAAATGTAAGGAAGAGGATAGTTAGAAATTTATGTGTAATAGCAAGTCAAGGCAACAGGGTATTTTTCTTGAAAACATAATTTTAGCCATCTTACTTGATTTCTCTTTTCGGTCAAGCCAATTCCAATTGCCTAATATTGCATATTTTTCACATTTGTAGAAACTTCTTAAAGAGGAACAAAACCCAAGATATTTACTTTCTTGGGTATTGCTGTTTCTGGAGTGGCATCCCGATTTGGAATGCCCCACTGTGTGTATCCTCTGACTGCCTGTAAACTCACCTTTTCTGCATTTACACAGTGCTCAGCCAATCAGCGGCACTCATTCCATTCAACTTTCCTTTGCTGCACTGAGCTCAGACTGGTAAGGAAATCTGAATGGAGTGAGAACCATGGTTCCCACTTACATCTGGCTCTGGGCGTGCCCATGCAGGCTATTCAGAAAGCCTGCCGCAGGCATAGTGAGGATGCAGCTGCAGCACCAAGATGCAGTGAGGTCTTGGGGCAAATGGCCCGGATATTCTGCAATGGAGAGCACAAGTGTGTGCATCCCCAGCAGAGTGCATGCTCCTGCCCTAGGCAGATAACAGGGTGGAACTAACAAAACACAATGGACCAGAAAACCCAAGTCTAAGGCCAACTCTTGTTATCCCTAGAGCCCCCCCCCACCCCCCCCACCCCCCGCAAGGGATGATAGACTGGCCTGCAGAGATGGTCCACTTTGTGAAGCCAAGGAATGGATTGCCATAATGCTAGGCTGAGTTAGCATAGTACCTGGAAAGCTGAGTCAAACAGTGTGGATACACATGCCTTTTACACTTGTAACGTTCATGAGCTATACCCAGTGCTCAGTTATTTAGTGGAGCAGTGAATGAAGCTCAGGACAATAGAGATAACTGGGGATCGAAAGAAAGCAAAAGGGTATGCAATAATAGTTTGTGTTAACAAAACCTTATGTGGAGTACCATATGTCACCACATTATGCGCTATAAAAGCCTCAGGCTATGGGGGTACATAGCAGTTAGGAAAAGGGTACCACTTACTTTGCTGCCCAAAACCACATAAAACTGTGATAGCCTAATATTCTGAAAAAAAATCAGAGTACCTAAACATGGCCCCAGTTCCCAGGCAATATTTAGTCAGTGCTAGATAGGTGGAGTGTCAGCACTGCCGCTTAAAACCAAGCTCAAGGCACTGGGAGGTACCCCCTTATACCAAAACTCCCCCTTAGCACTGGGGTGTACCTTATACCACAACTTTCTCTAAGCCTTGGGGTTTGTGTACCCCCTTATACCGCAACTAGGTCTAACACTGTGGTTTGTGTACCTCCTTATACTACAACTTCCTCTAAGCACTCAGTTGCCGTTGTACACCCTGATACCACGACTAGCTATAAGCACTGGGGTGTACCCACTGATACCACAACTAGCTCTAAGCACTGAGGTTTACCACCCTATACCACAACTAGCTTCAAGCACTGGGGTGTACCCCTTATACCACAACTAGCTCTAAGCACTGGGGTGTACCCCTTAAATCAAAACTTCCTCTAAGCACTGGGGTGTGTTTACCCCTTTATAACAGAACTAGCTCTAAGCACTGTGGTTTGTGTACCTCCCTATACCACAACTTGCTCTAAGCACTGGGGTGTACCCCCTGATACCACAACTAGCTCTAAGCACTGGGGTGTACCCTTATAGCACAACTTACTCTAAGTACTGGGGTTCACCTGGTTGGTAATGCTTAGCGGGGGGACCCTGCACGTTTTTTTCCCCTTTTTTGGCTAGAAAATTATTTTGCACCCAACATTTTAAACTTTTTTTTTTTTAAATGTGAGGGGTCCTAAGCATTACCAACCTGATAAACCAAGCACAGGGGCTTGTAATTCCAGGGCTGAAGGGACGTCTGGCCCTGACCATTACAAGAACTTATGCCCTATAGTACAGTAGTAAAGGTCTGGTGCCCGGCGCCAGCCCATGATACCTTCATGATGTCAGCAATGATGTCAGGGAGATGCCATGGAGGCCACGCCTCCAAGTTTAAAAGTCGGCTACCCTGATCCTCACATCAGTCCCTCGAGGATGAAAAAAGGGTGAACCCATGTTTCCACTGCATCTAAATGACGCAGCCATCTGCTTCTGATCCGGTCTAGCACGGCCTCTGGGCCCTGGGTTACAAGCACTTATGCTTGGTGCCTGGGCTGGCAGGCTGTGGGGGGGACCCCACATTTTTATTTTTTGTTAAGAAAATGTAGGAAACATTGAAAAAATAAGATTCCCCTCTGTCACTTTCCCAGCTTTAATTAATGCCTGTTAAATGGAATTCAATAATAAGGGAAAGTGACAAAAAAAAAAATCGGACAAATATTTTTTTCATTAGATACAAATTGCATCTAACAAACAAATGCCCAAAAATTACCAAAAAATATTTAGTAAAACAATTACACCTGAAAAAATACAATTAAAAAACAAAGTTTGCCTATTCTTAGTTAGATAAAAATTGGATCTAAACAAAAATGCTAATAAATTTACCCCCAAAAAATATAAATAAATCTAAAAGCCTACAGGCAGTTTCCATGTTAGATGGGATGCTTTTAAGCCCCATTTATTAAAACAGTTAAAACTTAAAATAATATAATTAAAAAATAAAAAGTTGGGTTATACTACGCTAGTTTAATATAGAATCTAACCATCAAACCAAAAAATGGCAAAAAAAATACCAAAAATACAAAATTATAAGCCCAGGCAAATTATTATTCAAAGTACTTTATGTACAGGGCCCCACAATCGGCAGATGAGCGTCTGTATAGCGGTGCTTAGAGCGACCGCTTGTAGACACTCATGTGCGGGTATCGGGCGCTGTAACAGAGCGTCTTGATCGCTCTAGTAACCTGGCCGGCATTGATGAATGTGATGTATGTTGGGCGCTGAAACACCAGTACAGTGCTCCAGGGCGCGAAAGGTAGCGCCAGCTCAGTGCGACCGACTCTCAGCGACTCACACCATACTTATCAAAAACTACACACACACAGCATCGGCTCTCTAAATCTGGTCGCTATAGCACACACAGCACCAGACGCTGTGTGAATAAAGTCTGTTTTTGAAAACATATACACCTGTAACAAAGCGAAAACACATGGAATTACATTTTTGTAACATTGTGACAATAACACTTTAGTGCCAGACCTGTAATGACAATTCTGCATAAAAAAAAAAAAAATTCAAAAATGACTTTTTATAGGTCAGGAGAGGTCACACAATTATTTGAGAGAAAAAACAGTTTGAAGAGATTAGAAGGAACATTCATTGAAATGTATGGGAGAGTGTCAGGTAGCGACAGCTCTGGAAGCTAGAGCGCCGGCGCTATACGCTGAGCCACCTGTAATGATGAGTCTTATGCTACATGGCGCTGTTAGAGTTACTCACCAGATTCGCCTTCATAGATGTGGTTTTGAGTACAGCGCCCAGCGTTCACCAGGTGCTGCCTGCCACTATGAAGCACTAATCTATGGCCGCTTTCACTTATCACTTTGGTATTTGCTCCACAAAAGCCCTGCCAGCAGTGTGCTGAGGGTGCAGCGCCAGCAATTCCACTCCATGTGAGTGGAGAGCACAAACACTGACACCCTCCATACGCTGTACACCAGCGCTTGTAGAGCCCTCGCCTTAAAATATTATACAACACAATTGGTGTAGAGTTAATGGCATGGGACTATCACTGTTTGTTCATAAATAATTTTCTACATCTGAAATTTCTCAATTATTTGAAGCTCAGTCATATACGTATACAAGCAACAGGTTCTTTAACGAGCAGACCAACAAGGCTTTGTGTTTTCTATGGAGAGAGCTGAGCTTGTCTTTGTAATCCAATCTAACAGGTGCACAGCTCAGGATGCTATCTGCCCTCTCATCTCCTGGGAATTGCTCCTATGGATGTTTACATGGTGTTGACAACACACAGGCAAGGCCACCATCCAGAGTGCAGATGAAAACATAGAAGTTGCTTGTTAACCTTGTGGTCTGCACATGCTGGAAGAACACCTGTTTTGGCAACATTACTCCCTCGCTCAGTCAAGCATTAATGTAGATCAGGCCTTATTTATATGGCAACAGGAAGGGTATTTCCTGCCATTACAAAGACGTTTGTTGTTAAAATGACTTTGTTTATTATGTAGACAATATATTTATGGTCTGCTATTTAAATAGGCATATTGTAAATGTCATATTTGCCAGTCAGTAAAAATACATGTATAGACGTGTGAATTCACTGCAGGTAAGAAGTGCTAAAGCAGGAATCATTATGTAGTACAGTTGTGCTGTGAGGTATCTAACAGGGCATTGGGTTGACACCATAGGGGAAGATACAAGACCAGGGATGATGTCAGTCTTGAGAAAATAATTTTCACCAAACTAATTGGTAATTCTCTTTTATATAAACCAATATTCCATATTCAGAGAGTGCCTCAAACCAGTTAGAAAGCTGCATCCCCCTGCTCTCCCCAGGCTCCAGCAGACCATGACCCTTCTGCCCCGTTTTTTTGCGACCATCCTGAAGGCAAAGTAATCCTGATCCTCAGGGGAGAGTCTAGACCACTCTTGGGGCCTGAACTCCCCCATCTCTCAGAAGGGGGTACATGATCAGAATCACCCAGCTCTAGCCAGGCAGTAGGACTGCCACTCCAATTAGCTTTCCCGGTGTGCATTTAATGAGGCTGAATGGTGGCACATTGGTGGCACACAGCATCGCTCACATCATGCGGCTGTGCCACACACATTCATTCAGTTGTGGTGGGCATGGCTGCGCACATCCAAAGGCGGATGCGAGTGATGCTGCCACACATGCAGCTTGGACATGTCAGACAGGTAAGGATATGAGGCAATTGAGGGGGGATTTCACAGAGCAGGGCATCCCAGTTCGGGATTCCCTGAGGTGAGAGAATCAGCCGCCATGGGTCCCATAGACTCCTGGGACGCTTTTGGTCTATTTTTAAAGTGCCCTGCTGCCTTCTCCCGATCCAACAGCACATGCACGAGCCATGGGCACCGCCAGATGTTTGTGAATGGCCGACGCGGGCATGCATCCTGTTAAAGGATAGCGGAGATGTGGCCAACGGGGCACTTGGCTCTCTTCGGCTAGACTCTGCCCTTAGCAGAGTCCTAGCCAATTTAATGAGCACAGCTGGGCGCGCGCTGACTGGACAAGAACCCCCACATACGCCGTAGGACAGGGAAAAGGTGAATTTTATCAGGTGACCTGCGGGGTTTCACATAGGGGGGCATCTCAAAATGAGGTGCGCCAGATTGAGTCAATATAATGGGTTTTGGCCCACTTTACAGTGCAACCAAACCCACTGTGGCCAGCCCTGGAATCTAAAAGATTCCCCTTTCCCCATGGTGTCCCAAATCAAATAATTGCAAGCCTCGACCCCAAATGATATAAGACGGGGCACCATAGGGTTTAGCACAGAAATGAAACAGAGTCTGTGGCAGGGGAGTCCAGGCAGAAGACACTTTGGAGAGTGAAAGTGAAACTGACTACTGCTGCAGACATTTCAGCGCCAATTGATTTCCTCCCACCGGGGCACCCAAAATTGGAATGCCCCACTGCTTAAACCCCCCAGGTCGCCCATATAGTTACCTTCTTTCCAGGTCCAATGGCGCATGCGTGAGCCACATCCCCTCTACCCTCTAACAGGGAACGTACCCGCGTCAGCCATTCACGAATGCCTGCCGCGGGTACGTGCCCTGCTAGAGGCATAGCGGGGATGTGGCTCACGCATGCGCCATTGGACCTGGAAAGAAGGTAACTATATGGGCGACCTGGGGGGTTTAAGCAGTGGGGCATTCCAATTTTGGGTGCCCCGGTGGGAGGAAATCAATTGGCCCAGAAATCTTATAGATTCCTAAGCTGATCGCCGTGGGTTTTGGCCCACTTTAAAGCTCTTTTTTTTGTATTCATATTTTGCCTGAAAGGCCCATTGTTCAAGGAGGCAACCTTCCTCTTGTTGCCGAACTGAACTTTCAAATCCAGCTAGGTCAGCTTTTCTGGAGTGGTAATCTGACCCCCCGCGCTTTGCTGAAATCTAACAGCTTCTTTTTAAAATTCCGCCTGCGCTTACACAATATTTCTTCTTCATTTGCCCTCAGCAACTAGACTATTACAGATACACTTGCGAAAGGCTCACAATCTCTCATTGGGCTGGGGCACTGTCATGTCGCTAGTGCCAATGGTGGATGAAGTCCTGAGTTCCTTTGGCTTGATGTTCCTCTGGGGGTACCGGTGCAACTATCCCCTGGAATCGTCCATCCTGAGTGACATAAGCCCAGTACACACAGAAGGTCTCTATTGTTATAGATCTTTGTGTACAGAGTTGCCAACAGCAACAGATTGCAATTAGTAAAACTGCTTCCATATAACACACATTTGCTAACATAAGATCAGCAGATCAGCATCTTGAGGGTATCATTTTGGCACACAAAATTATACACATTCAAGCATGCCACTGAAAGTGGCCTTACCCCGCCTTTGTGTACATTGTGTACATTTTTGGAACAATAGCCAGTGCAGAGTTAGAACAAACCCTTGGGGGCAATTTATTGCTTGGATAGTAAGTGCTTAGAAATGTTGTGCGCCTGATTAAGGCTTGCATCATTTTGATGAGTTGCTAGGTATTTTCTAAAGGCAGGGGTGTTAATGCATTACCCCAACTAACGTGGAGGCTGATTCATTACTAACGCCAGGTATCGGCAGATGAGCGTCTGTATAGCGGCGCTTGGAGCGACCGCTAGTAGACGCTGTAAACATATATCGGGTGCTGTAACAGACCTGGCCCGCACTGATGAATGTGATGTATGTTGGGTGCTCTAACACCAGTACAGCACTGCAGCGAGCGACATGTAGCGCCAGCTCAGTGCGACCGACTCTGGGCGCTCCACACCATACATATCAAATAAGAACACACACACAGCATCGGCGCTCTAAAGCTGGTCGCTATAGCAGAGAGCGCCAAATGCTGTGTGATTAAAGTCTGTTATTCAACACATATCCACCAGTAACAAAGCGATAAAACATGGAATGACATGGTTTTAACACTGTGACATTAACACTTTAGTGCCAGACCTGTAATGACAATTCTGCATAAAAATATAAAAAGTCAAAGTTTCTAAAAGTGTTTGTTTGCAGCCAGGAGGGGTCACACAATGATTTGAGCAAAAAAAAAAAAAGTCAAACGCTGTTTAAACACAATCAAATGAACGGCCATTGAAATGTACGTGAGGGCGACAGTGAACGAAAGGTAATACCTGGCGCTCTGGAAGCTAGAGAGCCGGCACTATACGCTGAGCTGCCTGTAATAATACATTGGACGCTACATGCCACTGTTAGAGTCACTCACCAGATTCGCTTTCATAAATGTGGTTTTGCCTACAGTGCCCGGCGTTCACCAGACGCTGCCTGCCGCAACGAGACACTACCTGGTGCTATCCCTTCTTGAATAATCCCCTTAGTTTTCTGGAAGTCCTAAATTCGTAAATGAAAAGTACATTTACAATATCAGATGTAAGGTAGAAATTAGATGCAGTTAAACCTTTGCTCTTACTTTCTCCAGATGCTCCTGCAAAATGTTTGCATCTGTAATGAAAAGCAGCATAATGAGGTCTGAGCTTTCCAAGGAGAGCCTTTTTAATTTTTTCTTTTATAAGAAAATAACCCAATACTCAGCCTCCTAGAAGAGCAGAAGAAGGCTTAGAAGGAGAGTGCAAGTCTGTAATCTAAAACGTTGTGGTTGGAGAGCTGCTTCCGCACAAATAACCCGAAGGAAGGGCAGCCCAGAGCCAGGACAAGTTCTGAGGGGAGCAAGTCTCTACAAACCACATAGTGTTTTGGCAGAGGGTCTTCAGGGCTTAACCAGGGCCTATATTGCATTCTCCTACTAATACAGGCACCTTTTATGTGTAATCTGTGACCTCTTGTACATTTTACATGACTTTGTTAGTGGTAAAGATAATTGTTTCTCCTCCTGTAACTTAAACCAGACCTTCACCAAGATTTATTGAAAAGCCCAAACCCTTAAACGATTCCCCAGCATCTAAAGTTAACATTTTAAGTTTTTACTCACTTACTTATTATTATTTCCCACACTGGGCTGCAACTCTGTTCAGGACTTTAGGATATGGGCGCCGCCATCTTGACTCAGAAGCATCACACATACTGAGGATAGAGTGGGATAAAGTACAGGGGGCGGGTTATAGCTGTGCTTTGCTCAGACAGAGCATAGCTGGGGTCAGGAAAAGGTCAGCAATGCCAGAATGCAGAGCAGCAGTCAGAAGGCACTTCCTGTTTGCAGGCTGCCTGATGTTCCATGGGCCGCCATCTTGGTTCTTTAAAGGCTCATAACTTGCAGTAGATGCAGGTTAGGTGAACTTTAATGCTGGCAATCTGTATGTACATGGTGTGGGAAACATATAAGATGGGCCTTTATTCAGAGTGAAGGTCCGCTTTAAGTTTTGTGATTTGGAAAAGTGTTACTGGGAGGCCGATTCATTAATAGCGCCAGGTAGCGACAGATGAGCGCCAGTAGCGTGATTTTCTCAGCGCGAGCTAGTATTCGCTGTGCTTGGCCGGGGTTTGCTTGTTGACAGCGACTCAGTCGGTGTGCGGTAATGTTGAATACGGGCTGGGGGGTCGCTGTTTCACAGGTTCAGCGTTGTATGGGTGCGCCTGACAACGAATGGCCAGAGCGAACGGCTTGCTGCAGATTCATTAACAAATCACGCTCCGAATTTTTTCGCGCTGTGAATTCCTTGTTTAAACCCCAGAGCGCTGGCGGCGATGGATTTAAAATAGTTTTTAACCCCCAAACAACCATATTTTTTGATTGAAAAATTATACAAGTTTTTATAAACATTTTGTAATATGAATACATTAATATCAGACCTGTAATATCAATTCTGCACAAAATCTTTTTATTTTTACCTTAAAAAAAAATCCTAACATTGCAGAAGTGGTCACAGAATTTTTGACATTAAAAAAAAAAAAAAAAAACATTAATAGCAATTAATTATGATTAATTAAAGATTGCTCCATTGAAATGCATTGGACATCGCCAGGGAGCGACAGGTCAGACCTGGCGCTGTGATGGGATTAGCAGCGGCGCTGTTCGTTGCAGTCGGCTACATGATGAATCCCGCGGTAGCTGTCGCTCTCGCCGGCGCTAGCCTCATTTAGCTTGATAAATGCGTCATTGTGGCCGACGCCGGGCGTACTTGAGTCGGTAGCCGCCGTTAGCTGGCGGGACCTGGCGCTCGTCAGACACTACCTGGCGCTATCGCTTGATGAATAAGGGCATTAGTTATTAGAATACTGAATATTCTCCATACATTTTTTTTTGTTGTTTTTTTTTTTTACGACTTATCATTCTCAAATAAATGCTACATTGTAACAGATAAACTGGTTAAAAATGCATTTAAGGTGCACACCATTAACTTTATTGCATGCTAAAAGACAAATATCGTAAAAATAGGGTAATATAAAACAAAGCACATTTACAAGCTAAGTAGAACCATTTCCTGACATACACTTTATAACAAAATTCATTTAAAATTGTTTTTTCTTTACTGAAAAGCACAATAAATAACTGGATGTTTAATTTCAGACAATGTTGCCCATAATTGTATTACCTTACCTACCTTTCCTGAGGTTCTGCTGAACGGCTCTCTCCTGGGAGCAGCCTTTGGTTAAACCGGACCAACAGCCTGGCACAGTTGGAAAAGAATGGTAGTGGCCATTTCCCCCAACTGACATAACTGACAATGCAAAGTAACAGGAAGCCCAGCAGCACTTCCTGTTTGCAGGTGGCCTGCAAGTCCATTTTGTTTTTCAATTGAACCCAGCAGAAGTCAGAAAAAAGTAAATGACTTTTTATGTGCAACAAGCTAAATTTCCCTGAGGAGGGATGCATATGGGCACTGTTGTGTTGGTCTGGTTTAGTAATTTTTGACTGTCGGTTTACTTTAAGTAACTTGTTATCGCCATACAAAAGGAAACATTGAAGAAATGTTAAAACTTGTCTATTAAATAGTGTTTAATATAATCAAAGCAATCATTTAAATATTTGTATAACATCATAGTAAATAATAGTATTTGACCTTGAGTGGATAAGCCACGCTACTCCTCTCTACATCTGCAACATCGTCCTATTACTAAAAAGCAACAATAAATACAGGTGTTTATTCGGCTGATGGGTACAGCCTATAGATTAATCAGTTCCTGTTCCATTTTGCTGATCTATCATTTATGGCTAAGATAAAGGTACACTGAAATACTTCTTAGCGTGCTTGGCAGTTTATGCAAAGGGACTTGCTGGATTACTGCACAGTGAACAAAGGTGTGATGCTTTAACTAAGGCATTACCTTGCATATTTATATACAGTTTGATTATATTCCTTCTTGAATCTGAAGTAGGGGGTAACAGAGGACAACTGTAGTCAGAAAGGAAAACCACCTTCAAACTCACACTAATAGCTTGTTACTAAAAAGTATTTTCCTTTTGTTACTTGCAGGCTGATTCATTACTAATGCCAGGCATTGCCAGATGAGCGTCTGTATAGCGGCGCTTAGAGCGACTGCTAGTAGACACTGTAAGTGGGTATCTGGCACTGTAACAGAGCGCCTCAGTTGCTGTAGTAACCTGGCCCGCATTGATGAATGTTATGTATGTTGGGCGCTCCATCACCAGTACAGCGCTGCAGCGAGTGAAAGGTAGCGCCAGCTCAGTGCAACAGACTCTTGGCACTCCACACCATACTTATCAAAAAAGGACACACAACGTTGATGCTCTAAAACTAGTCACTATAGTGCCAGACGCTGTGTGATTAAGGTCTGTTTTTGAACACATATACACCTGTAACAAAGCGATAACACATGGAATGACATTGTTTTAACACTGGGACAATAACCCTTGCCAGACCTGTCATGACAATTCTGAATAAAAATATAAAAAGTCAAAGTTTCTAAAAGCAAATGAATGCCCATTGAAATTTATGGAAGAGAGACACTGAGCGAAAGGTAATACCTGGCACTTTGGAAGCTAGAGCGCCAGTGCTATACGCTGAACCACCTGTAATAAAACATCAGACACTACATGGCGTTGTTAGTCTCTCAACAGATTCGCTTTCATAAATGTGGTTTTGCGTACAGCGGCAGGCGTTCACCTGGCGCTGCCTGCCACTTTAAGGCAATACCTGGCGCTATCCCTTCATGAATAAACACCCTAGTTATTTAGTTGGTGTATTTTGCTGTTTTGACTACGCCTAGTGGACACGTATAATATATTGAAAGCTCTCAATCAAGTCATATTGTAGGCAAAGTTTTCCATGCATATCTTGCTTATTTGATTTAGACGTAAAATATTTTATTTCTTACAGTATGTATTCTCCACTGTGTGACCCTGTCCCACTGTGTGACACATGCCCAGCATCATTGTTCTGTGCAACCACATAGTGCTCTGCTAACCCGGGCACAGAGGGGCCGCCCGTGTAGCCTGGAGGCTGAAGCCTGCCACCAGACCTGAGGGGGCAAAGCGTGGAGAAGCTGTACCGTCACAAGAGCATGCGGCAGAGCCACAGGAACAAGCAGAGGCCACCAAAAGCAGCCAGACCCCAGCAGCAGCCGGAATCCAAGATGGCGGCCGCAGCACCAGTAGCAGCGTGAGCAGCACGAGGTGAGAGAGGGGAGAAATCCCTGACACCCACACCACCACTCTCTGGACTCTGCTGACAGCCATGCCCAGTTCCCCACCAAGCTCCAAGATCATTGCCTACAGGTGGCCCTGGATCAGGGATCGCTCCAACACATCAGAGCAATAATCGGGGAGGAGATCTCTTTGGTCACAAGGAACGCAGCACAGTTGCTCAGAGAGCTGAAGGAGCAGGGGCATAGAATTTTGACCCTGGAGGGCCAAATAAATTATGTCACAACGGTCCTGGAGGGGCATGAGGATGAGGTGCAGACCCTACATGAGGAGATTGCCACACTGAAAGATATGCATGAGGACTTGGAGAATAGGAATCGCCGCTCTAACCTCAAACTTGCGGGTCTCCCTGAGTCAATGGAGGATGCCCAGGGCACGATTATGGCCCTGCTACAGGCGCTAACGCCTAACATCCCAATTGAGAGGCTGGAGCAGGCACATCGCCACCTCCCCCCCCACCCACGGGACATTATCGTCAAATTTGTTTACTTTAAAACCAAGGAGGCGTTGATGCAGGCGGCAAGGGACAAGGGGTCTTTGCAATTTCAGGGAAACCCCTTACCATGTCTTCATGGACAATCTACTATAGCTGATATAAGAGATTAAGCCATATCTGCAGGTCCTCCGCTCACAGAATCTACGCTACAGATGGGGCTTTCCATTTAAAGTGACATTCACCTACAATGGTCGTACATTGTAAGACAACTCCTGCTTCATCCCAGGGGGAGGCCTCGCAGCAGAGGAGGGGCACCCCCTCATTGGCAGGAGGGTCGCAGCAGAAGAGGCAGCGAAGGACCGATCGCAGGCCTTAAAGAACTTATCCTCCCGGGTCTTCCAGAGCACGTCAGAGGGGTGACATGATGGCGCAGAGTTAGGTTCCTGTGTTGCGCCTCTGTGTGAGGAGGTCATGGATAATCCCGGTAACCGGGTGAATTGAGTTTGATTCAGCTGCATTATGTTCTGGTTAACGTTTTCTTTCCTCTAGGTTCTCCCTTCCCTGGCGGAGGTGGGTGGAAATGTACTGTTGCAAGGTTCGAAGTGTTTGATCATTTGTTGTTGGTCCTGGTGGGCTGCGGGGGTACTCTCTGGGCCCCCCTTGTTTGCCTGGGTGGGAGGGGCCCAGGGGTGCGCCCGGGCCCCCTGGGCTACGAACGAGAGATGGGCCACTTGGGGTGGTGGCCTAGGCTCGGCCTGGTGCAGCTGGGCAGAGCGTAGCTGGGCCTCTTTGATTATGTATAGCATCTGAGATTAGGCGGCCCTGACAGCCCGGGGGGGTTATCATGCTCACCCCTCTTCATTCTCCCAGAGACGAAGGCCCTGGTAGAATGATATCAGTGGAAATAATCCACAAAGTGTTGTTTTGGTTTCATCAAATTAACACAAATGGCTATTATCTTTTATTAATGTCTTCTTTTTTCTTTAGTCTGATCTTTCCTAACTGTCTCCCTTTCCCACCCCTTTTCCCTGGGACAGCGATGCTGGTCAAGCCAACACGCAAGGTACCCATAGTTGGATACGCGATAAGGTATGTCAGTGAAGTTAATATCATTGAATGTCTTTTCCTCTGCATCCAAGATGCAGACCCACAATTTTTTCAAGCCACGAGCAAACAAAGCAAAAAAGAGTCCTTAAAACCTTTCATAATAACTCCCCGTTCACCTGTACTAGGCAACTGGCAGATCCGGCGGGCAGGTACTTGCTCCTCCAAGGTACCGTGCATGATGTGCAGGTTACATTGCTTAATTACTATGCACCAAATGTGGGGCAGGCTAAATTCTTGTCTAGGATCTGCGAGTTGGTTAGGGCCCACATTCAGGGGATAATGTTTCTATGTGGAGACTCTAACCTAACCTTGCATGACCAGCTATACAGGTCATCTCCACCCCCTGCCCATTCTGAGGGGGAGACTAAACCCTTCTCCAGTATAATACAGTGGGCGCAACTGGTAGATGCATGGCTGGAGCTGAACCCAGGGAGGAGAGATTTCACCCATTATTCTCATCCCCATAAACTACACAGCAGGAAAGACCTCATATTTGTGATGAGGGGTCAGAACCGCAAATCCGCCGAGCAGAAATAGATATGGTCACAGTTACGGGTTGTTCAGGCCTGATTACTGCAGTATGATGGGGCCAGCCACATGGTTGTTGAACGATTCTCTGCAAACATCAGAAGAGGCAGTCCAGCAGGCTAAACATGCAGCCTCGGAGTACTTAGCACACAACACGGGCTTGGTGAGCTCACCCGCAGTGCTGTGGAGGGCTTTCAAGGCTGTAATGAGGGGGCACTTTTTGGGGCTGGCCTCTAAGAGGAAGAAGGAGAAAGAAGGCGGAAATAGGTCAGGCGGAAACCAGGTACAAACGCCTGCAGTAATAAGCCCAACACTTTGCTGGCGTCCCAACTTAGATGTCAGGAAAACCCTGCTTGCCGATAAAGCTTAAGACAAAGGGAGGTGCTTTAACTACCATCCCGCAAAAAATACTAGAAAAAATTAGACAGGCTAAACTAACTGTATGAGGCTCCTCAACCAATGAATGGCCAAAAGGCCTCTGCATTCTTTGAGGATGTCATATTTCCGGGAATAACGGAAGCACAGCAGCAGGATATGGATACCTGTATCACAGTGGAGAAAGTGCAGCAGGCAATCAAGGCGCTTAAGTCAGCCAAGAGGCCGGGTCCTGATGGGCTCACTGTGACTTTTTATAAGAAACTTAGTCAGGAACTGGTCCCCCCATTAGTTACTCTTCTCAACTATATAATGGAAGGAAATCATTTTGAGGGTGAAATGTTGAAGGCTAACATTGTTATGATTCCGAAGCCCAGGAAAGAACCACCAAAAGTGGAGTAATTATCATCCCATTTCCCTTTTAAATATAGACCTTAAGTTGTTCTCAAAGATCTTAACTTCCAGGATAAACACATTCTTAGACTCCTTAATCCACTAGGACCAGGTAGGATTTGCCCCCTATCGGCAGGTGGGAGATGGAGTCAGACGTATATTAAAGCTGACAGACTCGGTCAAAGGGACCGGCCAGGAATCCATGTTGTTATCCCTGGATGTCGAAAAAGCGTTTGACTCCATTTCCTGGGAATATCTGTGGAAGGGGCTGAAGAGGTGGGGCTTTGGTAGGGGGCTATTGGCGGGAGTGGATGCACTATATCATTTCCCAATGGCCACCTTGAAGCACGCAGGTGCGGAGTCCCTCCCCTTCTCCATATTAAACCGCTACAGAATAAAATTCTTAAGTATGTTTGGGGGGCCAATTAAACCAATAATAAACAGGAAAACACTGTATCATCACACCACTCAAGGCGGTTTGGGAATGCCCTCTCTTCACAAATACTACTTGGCGGCGCAAGTTGCTCCCATCTTACTTCTCCATGTGCAGAATGGAGCCCAACTATGGGTCCAGTAGGAAGCAAATAGATGTCAGCCGATAGGGATAGACACATTGTCATGGATTCCTAATTGTATCTCTCCAGTTTTGCGATGCCTGCTGGACAGGTGGAACAGTTGCAAGGTGCGAGCGAGGCTGGTCTCCAGCCATCTACCTTTGGCAAAGTTAATAAATAATCCTATATTTCCTCCGGGGGTCACGGATGCCTTTAACTTTGGATGGTGGAGGTCCAATGGCTTTGGAACAATACATAACCTGTGTACCTCTAGAGATATAAAATCCTTTGAGGACCTCAGGGCCACAAAACAGATCCCGCCATCTGAGGTCTTTAGGTATTTGCAACTCTCGCACTTTGTCAGGAGTAATCTGAAAAAAGGGAACCCCACCCTATAGGCTCACTCTATTAGAGCAGGCCTGCTCTCATCAGCCATTTGCAAAGGGGATGATTGCGCATATTTATGGAGCATTAGTACACTGGGCGGAATCGCCATGACATGGGTACATGGCGATGTGGGAGGCTGAGCTCAGAGTTAATATTGGGGGGAAAACTGGAGGAGAATTTGGAATAATGTGCGAACTACATCACTTAATGTTTTGGCGACGGAAAAAATGCCTTCAAAATAGTGCTTAGGTGGTACTACAACCCAGCCAGGCTCCACAAGTGCTCCGCCTTCCACTCCCCCATATTTCTCAGAGGGTGGGGAGAGATAGGGGAATATCTTCATGTGTGATGGGGTTGCCCTAAGGTCCAGGGCTTGTGGAAAGAGGCATACAAAGTTCTATCTCGCACTCTGGGAAGGCCTTGCTCCCCTGGTCTATTGGAGGCTCTACTATCACTAAAGCAAAACCCCTACACAAGGTTTGAGTGGCACTTAACTAAGCACCTCGTGGTCTCGGTAAGACTTATAGTAGTGGCTAACTGGAAGCCCCCGAAGTTACCATGGCAGAAAGTGGAGGCAAGAATGGCCAACATTATGGTAAATGAGCAAATGACAGCCTCAATCATGTTCTGTCGGGAGAGGTTTGATCAAGTAAAGGAGCCATGCCGGGAGTCATGTAAAAAGTCGTAAAAGGAGAGAAGGAAAAATGGGCTTTGGGTGATTGGTTTGAGGGATACAGAGGGGTGCGGGACACCACTCTCCCCTCTACACACGGGCCAGCAGTACTGCCCCCATCTTCCTGCCCCTTTTCTTCTCCCCTGTTCTTCTTTCACTTTCTCTACTGGGTCGCTTCCTTTCCTTACTTTAAAATATGGATGTGAAATAACACGATCATAATTGTACGGTATGTTCCGGTGCCGCTCCTCCTTGGAGGAATCTTAGTAGAGCGGAGAGAGCTCTCCCTGGGAAGCCCTACCGTGGCTAGGTCCAAGATATATAGCAGGGCAGCGCGTGTTGCCGCAGGATAGTGAGGCCCAGGGGAGCTTTGTAGGAGTCCAGATTATATTTAAGATAATTATTACGCACCGGTGGTGTTCAGATGATGTTCAGATGTTATCGCTAAAGTCTGGTTTTGAGGAACAAAAATTACTGAAAAATGGAGGTAGCAGGGCTAGAGGACTGCAATCACCTTGGATGGGTACACCAGGGTAATTGCCTTGCTCAAAATGACCTAAAATAATAACAGAAAAAAAAAGAAATACATGAATAAATGTAAAAAATCAAATTACTAGTTTTGGTATTGGAGGTGAGCTTGAGGGAGTACCTGGGCGATTACCCTGCACAAAATAAGCTAGAGAAAGTACTCAAAATAATAACAGAAAACTAAAAAATTTATGAAATGCATACATACATAAAAAACCAAAATATTCCTTTTTTTGGGGGAGCGGTTGAAGGCCAAATTAGGGGAAATTCATCAATCGATATATACATAACTGTGTAAATTAAATAAATAAATAACATCAATAAATACATCATATATAGACAAATATATACATACATAATATTAACATAAATATATTAATGAAAATGACACATTTTCACAGGTGTCCGAGGTTTGGGGTGAGGTGTTGACAGACTACTGACACTCCTCAGGTGCTATTAGAGAGTACTGACACTCCTCAGGTGCTATTAGAGAGTATTGACACTTCTCAGGTGCTATTAGAGAGTACTGACACTCCTCAGGTGCTATTAGAGAGTATTGACACTTCTCAGGTGCTATTAGAGACTACTGACTCTTCTCAGGTGCTATTAGAGAGTACTGACACCCAATATATTTAGCCCCCACTCCAGCCACTTTCCCTGACTGCATTTGGGAAAAAAAATTAAAAGACAAAGCTAACCGGACCAATACCCTTATAACAAATTTATCATATGCATCTCTACTAGAGATGAGCGAACTTTTGAAAAATTCGATTCGGCTGATTCGCCGAATTTTCCGACAAAATTTGTTTCGGTCCAAATTTATTCGCGACGAATCGCTATTAAAAACGGCTATTTCTGAGCCTCCTAGAGCCTCAATAGAGTTGTAAACCATTCTGCCTTGCTGTAACACGCATAGGATGCGTGCTGGGTTAGTGAAATAATACTGTAAATAATTAGGACATGCAGTTCAGAGGCATCGCTAATAGAATCACAGAGCTGCACAATTGCAGAGAGTTGAAGTGCCATCACTATGTGGGGCCCCTATAGTGCCTGAAAAACACACCCTGGAGCTGGCAGCAGCAGGAGCCCAAACATTGGCTCAAAGAGACACTGGAGTTGGCAGCAGGAGGCCAAAAATTGGCTGAATGACACCCTGGAGTTGCAAGCAGCAGGAGCCCAAACATTGCTTAAAAGAGACACTGGAGTTGGCAGCAGCAGCAGCAGGAGGCCAAAATTGCTTGAAAGACACACTGGAGTTGGCAGCAGCAGGAGCCCAAACATTGCTTGAAAGACACAGTGGAGTTGGCAGCAGGAGCCCAAAAATTGGCTGAATGACACCCTGGAGTTGCAAGCAGCAGCAGCAGGAGCCCAAACATTGCTTAAAAGAGACACTGGAGTTGGCAGCAGGAGCCCAAACATTGCTTGAAAGACACAGTGGAGTTGGCAGCAGGAGCCCAAAAATTGGCTGAATGACACCCTGGAGCCTGGAGTTGCAAGCAGCAGCAGCAGGAGCCCAAACATTGCTTAAAAGAGACACTGGAGTTGGCAGCAGCAGCAGCAGGAGGCCACAATTGCTTGAAAGACACACTGGAGTTGGCAGCAGCAGCAGGAGCCCAAACATTGCTTGAAAGACACACTGGAATTGGCAGCAGGAGCCCAAACATTGCTTGAAAGACACACTGGAGTTGGCAGCAGGAACCCACAAATTGGCCTAAAGACACACTGGAGTTGCAAGCAGCAGCAGGAGCCCACAATTGCCAGAAAGACACACCCTGGAGTTGGCAGCAGCATTAAGAGAACATATATAGATTTTCGGCACAGATATCTTATCCGAAGAATATTAATAAAAAGTAAGAGTAACGTAAAGCATTTTCTCAATAATTACTTGTGGTCTGATGCGGAGGAATGTCTGTAACTGGAGAGCAGCGCTTTAAATCTGTTTTGCACGATCCATATTTCTTTAGTGTTGGTCTGGCCCCATGATCAATCTACTCTAATGCATCAGGCATTGGTGGGTGGAAATCTTGGCTGATCCATGCCCGATTCATTTCCACGCAGGCCAGTCTCTGAAAAAAAAACATTTTTGAAGCATACTGGAGCACATTGAATTGCTCTCATCAGAGCATCACTTACGCACATCTAAGAGTTTCATCATTTTGTTTGTGTTAAAGTCTTCAGGGCCTAGTTACTACTTCGTGAAAGACCATAGATAGTTACACACCTGCTGCTCTTTTCGACAAATCCTGTTTTAAGTGTAGTGTAGTGTTTTTGTCCTCCCCTCATATACGCACTAAGTATGTCAGGCAGAGAAGTGGCAGGATGGGCACAGAGAAGTTGCAGAGGCCTAAATTCATCAAGCAGAGGTTGCAGCAGACTAGGGGTGAGTGGCAGCAGGAGTCTCAGTGAGAGGACTGATCTCCCGGGATCAGCTAGCGGTCGTGTCTTGACCAGCAACCCATCTGCCATCATCCATTGGTTAACACGATCATCCACTGCATCACAAGTGCCATCTGACACCCCCAGTCAACTGTTGTATGTTATGCTTTGGGTTCAGCCCCACTATTCAGTGAGGATGATCTGATAATCAGAAAAATCAGCAGCTACTGCCCAGCCAAGAAGTGGAGGAGACACTCGCCGCTTCTTCCACTAGGCGGGCAAGTAGTGATGAGGAGAGTGGCGTGGGAGGTGGTGTTGCAAGCATTTTGGCTTCTTAAGCAGACACTGTTGAGGAACCTGAGTTCCTGAGTGACTCTCACGTAGCTGCCTCTCCAACCGTTAAAGGAGCAGTATCGCGAATTTTTCTTGGTGACTTATATTTAAATGGTACTTGGAATGTAGGTAGGTGTTGGAGTAAGAATTACAAATGTTGAAAAAAATGATGTGTGTGTTGAACAGCTGGAGTCTAATAGCTCATGTTTATGTCTTGTCAGTGTCGACAGCCGACACTTCTGGCCTGTTCCATGCTGAGGAGAGGGAGATACAAATGTATCAGTTCCACGCTGAGGAGAATGTATCAAAGCCTCAGCTGTTCAGTGCTGGCAGCCGTCCAGCATAAGATAACAACATTGCAACATTGCCTGGCCAGAACTTATATATCTAAAACAGAGAGAAAAGCTCTAGAAGTCATTTAGCTGATTTTGACAGTTTTCCCTTCATGTTGGCTCTGCTGCAGAATCTTTCAGTTTACCATTTTCTCTTTCATATTCTTATTTTTCTTTTTTCCATATGATCTTTCTTTCAGCTTTGTGTGTTTTGAGCAAAGCCCAACCCAGGATTTTCACTATCTGGAATTTTGTTTTGTGCCCCTAGGGGCATCCCGACTTGGGATGCCCTGATATGTGAAATCCCCAAGTTCGCCTGTAAAAACGTACCTTTCCCTGTCCCACAGCACATGCGCGGGCTCTCATCCAATCAGCTCTGTTTGCACACAGATGAGGAGCCTGAGCAGTAACCTCCCTGGCCGCCCGGCCTGTCTAAATGACTATCCGCGTGAGCGCCAGAAAAATGGGGGGATCTGTGGTTATCCAGGGGTCGTTTCACACAGTGGGCATCCTGATTTAGAATGGGGTTTTGTTCCACTTTAATACCTTTAGATTTTCCTGCACAGTTATTCAAAGAAGAATTTCAGTCATTTTCAGTCAGTTTAGTTTATTTTGTATAGATTTTACACATTTGAGTCACCTGGTCTCATAACAAAAGCAGCACCTCACACACACAGCCGTTACCACTGATTACACACACACAGCCTCTGAGGTAAAGTGTTGCTAGGAGACCAGTGGGCTAAATGAAGCAGCTCACTAAATACAAGCCAGCAGATCCCCCTATTCAGCAAATGGACTGAGCCATTTTAATTATACAATTTAAAAGAGAGGCAGATATTTTTTTCTTTTTCTATCGCCAGATTATTCATACACAGGTTATAAGCTAATGTGTGGCTATTTAATTATTTATCTTTTTTAATGCAAATTTCGCGATACTGCTCCTTTAAGTGCCAGCTACGTGAGAGTCACATAGCTGACTTTAGAGGCCCATAAAACAAAAAGTAAAAAACATACAGACCCCTCATTTGAAAGGGCCAGCGATTCTGTACACGAATCCGCTGTTAGATTTCCGCCACTATCGGAATAGCCCCCCCGCCGGCGCCGACATCTGTAAAAAAAAAAAAAAAAAAACAGTAAATGACATTTACTCACCTCGCAGCGCGATGGCTCCCCCCCCTGGGCTTTCCACGCTGCTTGTGAGGGCCCAGAAACGGGCCCTCACCATCCTGCGCTGGCCCCGCCCCTAGCCCCGCCCCTAGCCCCACCGTCTTGATGACGTCATCCCGCTCCTCGGGTTACCGGCACCCGGGCAGCGATCTGACAGTTGTCGGTAGTGATCAGAGCAGGGAGGGTAGGAGGCAGAGAGGCTCTGATCTCCCTGCCTCCCACCCTCCCTGCTCCGATCACTACCGACAACTGTCACTGCAGCAGCGTGGGACACTGGATGGGAGGTAAGTATAAGTCAAAAAAAGAATAATAAAATATTTGTCTGGTGTCTTTTTTTTTTAACTTAACCCTTTGTGAACTGGTAAGGGGTCCATGAGACCCCTTATACCAGTTCACAAGGCTCTGGGTATGGCAAGTCACCTACGGCAAGCGGGTGGCTTGCCAAAACCCCTAGCCCAACATTACCTGCCTCCCCAACGGCCAGGGGGGGCAGAAGGGCCCGGGCCACGTGGCTATGTGGGCTAGTAGCCTGCAGGGCCAGAGGCCACCAGCGCTCTACAGAAACTCAGATCTTCAAGGCATATACAACCTATAGGCCTGAATTATACCAATTTAAAAAAGGTCCAAACACCAAATATCAAAACATCTAGAAGCAATCTACATTACCGCATATAGTGAAGTCCTGGTGCACCACCATGCCCAGCATGCCCGTACCGATAGGTTGTATATGCTTTGAAGATTCTCTGCTGCTCACAGCACTTGCACTTCCTGGCACCTTGCACTTTAGGCCATGGCTTTCATGACCTTCTATTGATATATATCCTTTGGTCATTTTTTGACCTTTTATTTCCTTGATCTGAGTTTCTATTACATGCACTTTTTCTCCTTTTTGAGGCTTTTTTAGCACTTCTATTTGCACAAATTCTTGGAGTAACTTACGGGCATATACAAATAATTGTTTGATTAATTAATTAATTTTTGTTTATTTATTCATATTCTGTGATAATACTGATTGGAACTGTATATACACTGGGATTAATTTATTATTTTGTAAGATACTGTGTAAAGTAGTCCATTGTACACCCCTGCCAGCTATCATGTTTTTAATTGTTTTTAAGATTTGGGCCATGAAATAAAGTTGTTTGGAAATAATTATATTTGGTGTATCTGTTGAGCGGCTGATTTGGAGGGCTCTGGGGTCTGTGCTGGCAGTCCCACTCCGTGTTTTCAATAACATATAATAACATATAACATAGCAACAATAACATCTAACATGATAACAGTAACATATAAAATGTATTTATTTATTTTTGGGATATTTTTTTTTCTTCATATTTTGTATTTTTTAAAAAACATATATATATATATTATTATTTTTATTTTTTTTTTGAATTTTTTTTTTATATTTTTTTTCCATTGTCTTTTTTTAATATTATGTGAATTTCTGTACATTTTTTTTTTTTTTTTTTTTGTATTTTGTTTTTTCTAAATGTTTTTTTTTTTTTTTATTTTTTTTTTCCCAGTGCCCTTCCAGCCTACCATGTGTGCAGGACACGGCGGTTTCACGCTGTTCTTCACATGGTTTGCCTTGAGCCACAGAGCCACACATGGGAGGAACTGCTAAAAATGAGAACTCAATAAATTAAATCATGGCTTACTCCACGAAAACTGCAAATGGGACCCATGGTGACTGACACTGGGAAGAACATCTTGTCTGCGCTGCGACAAGGAAGCCTGAGCCATGCATCCTGCCATGACACACGTGTTCAATCTAGTTGTCAAGCGTTTTCTGAAGTCTTCCCCCCATCTGAAAGACATCTTAACAACGGGATAGAAACTTTGCATGCACTTCAGCCACTCCTACTCCGCCAAGCCCACCCTTCTTGAGCTTCAGCGTCAGAACGGTATCCCCCAACATAGTCTGATTTGCGATGTTTCCACCCGTTGGAATTCCACCCTCCATATGCAGGATCGACTATAGGAACAGAGAAAAGCCGTCACGGATTTCTTGATGATCCAAATGGATAGGTGGACTCCCCTATGTAACTTCAATGTAAACCAGTGGCAGCTCATACGTGACACCTGCCGTTTGCTCAGGCCCTTTGAGGAAGCTACTTTATTAGTCAGTAGCCAGGACTATGAGATGAACAATGAGATTCCACTGCTTCATGTACTACAACACATGTTGGAAACCATGGCTGGTCAGGGCACTAGAGACATGACACATACATTTCACAGCCACATGAAGTCTGTAGGGGCTGAAGTGGAGGAGGAGGAGGGGGTGGGGCACAGCGAAGCACAGTTTAGGTTTGACAAAATAACCATTTTATCTAGTCATCTGACAGGAGAGGAGGAGCAAGAGCAGCCACAGGAGCTAGAGGGTTGTGAGGAAGGCGAGACAGAGGACCCAGACACACCATGGCAGTTTGCAGTGGAGATGGAGAAAGGTAGTCCCTCCGAGTCACTTGCACAAATGGCACGATGCATGCTCACGTGCTTGCGTAGTGACCACAGAATTGTCTCCATTTGTCAGCGGGATGACTTCTGTGACAACTGTCACTGCAGCAGCGTGGGACACTGGATGGGAGGTAAGTATAAGTCAAAAAAAGAATAATAAAATATTTGTCTGGTGTCTTTTTTTTTTAACTTAACCCTTTGTGAACTGGTAAGGGGTCCATGAGACCCCTTATACCAGTTCACAAGGCTCTGGGTATGGCAAGTCACCTACGGCAAGCGGGTGGCTTGCCAAAACCCCTAGCCCAACATTACCTGCCTCCCCAACGGCCAGGGGGGGCAGAAGGGCCCGGGCCACGTGGCTATGTGGGCTAGTAGCCTGCAGGGCCAGAGGCCACCAGCGCTCTACAGAAACTCAGATCTTCAAGGCATATACAACCTATAGGCCTGAATTATACCAATTTAAAAAAGGTCCAAACACCAAATATCAAAACATCTAGAAGCAATCTACATTACCGCATATAGTGAAGTCCTGGTGCACCACCATGCCCAGCATGCCCGTACCGATAGGTTGTATATGCTTTGAAGATTCTCTGCTGCTCACAGCACTTGCACTTCCTGGCACCTTGCACTTTAGGCCATGGCTTTCATGACCTTCTATTGATATATATCCTTTGGTCATTTTTTGACCTTTTATTTCCTTGATCTGAGTTTCTATTACATGCACTTTTTCTCCTTTTTGAGGCTTTTTTAGCACTTCTATTTGCACAAATTCTTGGAGTAACTTACGGGCATATACAAATAATTGTTTGATTAATTAATTAATTTTTGTTTATTTATTCATATTCTGTGATAATACTGATTGGAACTGTATATACACTGGGATTAATTTATTATTTTGTAAGATACTGTGTAAAGTAGTCCATTGTACACCCCTGCCAGCTATCATGTTTTTAATTGTTTTTAAGATTTGGGCCATGAAATAAAGTTGTTTGGAAATAATTATATTTGGTGTATCTGTTGAGCGGCTGATTTGGAGGGCTCTGGGGTCTGTGCTGGCAGTCCCACTCCGTGTTTTCAATAACATATAATAACATATAACATAGCAACAATAACATCTAACATGATAACAGTAACATATAAAATGTATTTATTTATTTTTGGGATATTTTTTTTTCTTCATATTTTGTATTTTTTAAAAAACATATATATATATATTATTATTTTTATTTTTTTTTTGAATTTTTTTTTTATATTTTTTTTCCATTGTCTTTTTTTAATATTATGTGAATTTCTGTACATTTTTTTTTTTTTTGTATTTTGTTTTTTCTAAATGTTTTTTTTTTTTTTTATTTTTTTTTTCCCAGTGCCCTTCCAGCCTACCATGTGTGCAGGACACGGCGGTTTCACGCTGTTCTTCACATGGTTTGCCTTGAGCCACAGAGCCACACATGGGAGGAACTGCTAAAAATGAGAACTCAATAAATTAAATCATGGCTTACTCCACGAAAACTGCAAATGGGACCCATGGTGACTGACACTGGGAAGAACATCTTGTCTGCGCTGCAACAAGGAAGCCTGAGCCATGCATCCTGCCATGACACACGTGTTCAATCTAGTTGTCAAGCGTTTTCTGAAGTCTTCCCCCCATCTGAAAGACATCTTAACAACGGGATAGAAACTTTGCATGCACTTCAGCCACTCCTACTCCGCCAAGCCCACCCTTCTTGAGCTTCAGTGTCAGAACGGTATCCCCCAACATAGTCTGATTTGCGATGTTTCCACCCGTTGGAATTCCACCCTCCATATGCAGGATCGACTATAGGAACAGAGAAAAGCCGTCACGGATTTCTTGATGATCCAAATGGATAGGTGGACTCCCCTATGTAACTTCAATGTAAACCAGTGGCAGCTCATACGTGACACCTGCCGTTTGCTCAGGCCCTTTGAGGAAGCTACTTTATTAGTCAGTAGCCAGGACTATGAGATGAACAATGAGATTCCACTGCTTCATGTACTACAACACATGTTGGAAACCATGGCTGGTCAGGGCACTAGAGACATGACACATACATTTCACAGCCACATGAAGTCTGTAGGGGCTGAAGTGGAGGAGGAGGAGGGGGTGGGGCACAGCGAAGCACAGTTTAGGTTTGACAAAATAACCATTTTATCTAGTCATCTGACAGGAGAGGAGGAGCAGGAGCAGCCACAGGAGCTAGAGGGTTGTGAGGAAGGCGAGACAGAGGACCCAGACACACCGTGGCAGTTTGCAGTGGAGATGGAGAAAGGTAGTCCCTCCGAGTCACTTGCACAAATGGCACGATGCATGCTCACGTGCTTGCGTAGTGACCACAGAATTGTCTCCATTTGTCAGCGGGATGACTTCTGTGACAACTGTCACTGCAGCAGCGTGGGACACTGGATGGGAGGTAAGTATAAGTCAAAAAAAGAATAATAAAATATTTGTCTGGTGTCTTTTTTTTTTAACTTAACCCTTTGTGAACTGGTAAGGGGTCCATGAGACCCCTTATACCAGTTCACAAGGCTCTGGGTATGGCAAGTCACCTACGGCAAGCGGGTGGCTTGCCAAAACCCCTAGCCCAACATTACCTGCCTCCCCAACGGCCAGGGGGGGCAGAAGGGCCCGGGCCACGTGGCTATGTGGGCTAGTAGCCTGCAGGGCCAGAGGCCACCAGCGCTCTACAGAAACTCAGATCTTCAAGGCATATACAACCTATAGGCCTGAATTATACCAATTTAAAAAAGGTCCAAACACCAAATATCAAAACATCTAGAAGCAATCTACATTACCGCATATAGTGAAGTCCTGGTGCACCACCATGCCCAGCATGCCCGTACCGATAGGTTGTATATGCTTTGAAGATTCTCTGCTGCTCACAGCACTTGCACTTCCTGGCACCTTGCACTTTAGGCCATGGCTTTCATGACCTTCTATTGATATATATCCTTTGGTCATTTTTTGACCTTTTATTTCCTTGATCTGAGTTTCTATTACATGCACTTTTTCTCCTTTTTGAGGCTTTTTTAGCACTTCTATTTGCACAAATTCTTGGAGTAACTTACGGGCATATACAAATAATTGTTTGATTAATTAATTAATTTTTGTTTATTTATTCATATTCTGTGATAATACTGATTGGAACTGTATATACACTGGGATTAATTTATTATTTTGTAAGATACTGTGTAAAGTAGTCCATTGTACACCCCTGCCAGCTATCATGTTTTTAATTGTTTTTAAGATTTGGGCCATGAAATAAAGTTGTTTGGAAATAATTATATTTGGTGTATCTGTTGAGCGGCTGATTTGGAGGGCTCTGGGGTCTGTGCTGGCAGTCCCACTCCGTGTTTTCAATAACATATAATAACATATAACATAGCAACAATAACATCTAACATGATAACAGTAACATATAAAATGTATTTATTTATTTTTGGGATATTTTTTTTTCTTCATATTTTGTATTTTTTAAAAAACATATATATATATATTATTATTTTTATTTTTTTTTTGAATTTTTTTTTTATATTTTTTTTCCATTGTCTTTTTTTAATATTATGTGAATTTCTGTACATTTTTTTTTTTTTTTTTTTTTTTTTTGTATTTTGTTTTTTCTAAATGTTTTTTTTTTTTTTTTTTTTTTTTTCCCAGTGCCCTTCCAGCCTACCATGTGTGCAGGACACGGCGGTTTCACGCTGTTCTTCACATGGTTTGCCTTGAGCCACAGAGCCACACATGGGAGGAACTGCTAAAAATGAGAACTCAATAAATTAAATCATGGCTTACTCCACGAAAACTGCAAATGGGACCCATGGTGACTGACACTGGGAAGAACATCTTGTCTGCGCTGCAACAAGGAAGCCTGAGCCATGCATCCTGCCATGACACACGTGTTCAATCTAGTTGTCAAGCGTTTTCTGAAGTCTTCCCCCCATCTGAAAGACATCTTAACAACGGGATAGAAACTTTGCATGCACTTCAGCCACTCCTACTCCGCCAAGCCCACCCTTCTTGAGCTTCAGCGTCAGAACGGTATCCCCCAACATAGTCTGATTTGCGATGTTTCCACCCGTTGGAATTCCACCCTCCATATGCAGGATCGACTATAGGAACAGAGAAAAGCCGTCACGGATTTCTTGATGATCCAAATGGATAGGTGGACTCCCCTATGTAACTTCAATGTAAACCAGTGGCAGCTCATACGTGACACCTGCCGTTTGCTCAGGCCCTTTGAGGAAGCTACTTTATTAGTCAGTAGCCAGGACTATGAGATGAACAATGAGATTCCACTGCTTCATGTACTACAACACATGTTGGAAACCATGGCTGGTCAGGGCACTAGAGACATGACACATACATTTCACAGCCACATGAAGTCTGTAGGGGCTGAAGTGGAGGAGGAGGAGGGGGTGGGGCACAGCGAAGCACAGTTTAGGTTTGACAAAATAACCATTTTATCTAGTCATCTGACAGGAGAGGAGGAGCAGGAGCAGCCACAGGAGCTAGAGGGTTGTGAGGAAGGCGAGACAGAGGACCCAGACACACCGTGGCAGTTTGCAGTGGAGATGGAGAAAGGTAGTCCCTCCGAGTCACTTGCACAAATGGCACGATGCATGCTCACGTGCTTGCGTAGTGACCACAGAATTGTCTCCATTTGTCAGCGGGATGACTTCTGTGACAACTGTCACTGCAGCAGCGTGGGACACTGGATGGGAGGTAAGTATAAGTCAAAAAAAGAATAATAAAATATTTGTCTGGTGTCTTTTTTTTTTAACTTAACCCTTTGTGAACTGGTAAGGGGTCCATGAGACCCCTTATACCAGTTCACAAGGCTCTGGGTATGGCAAGTCACCTACGGCAAGCGGGTGGCTTGCCAAAACCCCTAGCCCAACATTACCTGCCTCCCCAACGGCCAGGGGGGGCAGAAGGGCCCGGGCCACGTGGCTATGTGGGCTAGTAGCCTGCAGGGCCAGAGGCCACCAGCGCTCTACAGAAACTCAGATCTTCAAGGCATATACAACCTATAGGCCTGAATTATACCAATTTAAAAAAGGTCCAAACACCAAATATCAAAACATCTAGAAGCAATCTACACAGAATTGTCTCCATTTGTCAGCGGGATGACTTCTGGCTGTCCACCTTATTGGACCCTCGCTTCTGGCACAAAATGGGGGCATTTTTTACACCCACTGAGAGGGAGGACAAACTGACCTACTACAGAGACATCCTACATAGTCAGTTGGGCGATGTCTATCTGCACCATGGTCCATACTCTCGCAGGTCTGACTCGGGGGGACCTCTGCGCTCACCTTCCACTGCCATGGCTGCCGGGGGGAGGTGGCAGCAGCAGCTCCATCAGCAGCAGCCTCAGTCTTCAGTCGCTAATGAGTAGCTTTCTACACCCGCATAGTGAGTCTACTCATGAGCAGCAGGAAGACCTGGAGCTGGACCTCAAACAGCAGGTCATGTCATACCTTGACATGACCATGCCAACACACCTTGAGGATCCGCTGGACTTCTGGGAAGCCAAACTTGACTTGTGGCCGCAACTAGCAGAGTTTGCCCTGGAAAAGCTGTCCTGCCCGGCCAATAGTTGATTTAGATGGCAACTGGGCTGCTCTATATTATGCTGCAAAATGGCAAATTTACCTCACAGTATAAGCAAATTCCCCTCAGATTTACACAGGGCCTGCTCTATATTATGCTGCAAAATGGCAAATTTACCTCACAGTATAAGCTATTGCCCCTCAGATTTACACAGGGGCTGCTCTATATAATGCTGCAAAGTGGCAAATTTACCTCACAGTATAAGCAAATGCCCTTCAGATTTACACAGGGCCTGGTCTATATTACGCTGCAAAATGGCAAATTTACCTCACAGTATAAGCTATTGCCCCTCAGATTTACACAGGGGCTGCTCTATATTATGCTGCAAAATGGCAAATTTATCTCACAGTATAAGCTATTGCCCTTCAGATTTACACAGGGGCTGCTCTAAATAATGCTGCAAAATGGCAAATTTACCTCACAGTATAAGCTATTGCCCCTCAGATTTACACAGGGGCTGCTCTATATTATGCTGCAAAATGGCAAATTTACCTCACAGTATAAGCTATTGCCCCTCAGATTTACACAGGGCCTGCTCTATATAATGCTGCAAAATGGCAAATTTACCTCACAGTATAAGCTATTGCCCCTCAGATTTACACAGGGACTGCTCTATATAATGCTGCAAAATGGCAAATTTACCTCACAGTATGAGCTATTGCCCCTCAGATTTACACAGGGCCTGCTCTATATTATGCTGCAAAATGGCAAATTTACCTCACAGTATAAGCTATTGCCCCTCAGATCTACACAGGGCCTGCTCTATATTATGCTGCAAAATGGCAAATTTACCTCACAGTATAAGCTATTTCCCCTCAGATTGGCACAGGAGCTGCTCTATATAATGCTACAAAACCAAGAGCGGATTTAACTCACACAATATAACCTATTTCTCAGGTTTATATAGGGACTGCTCTATGTAATGGTGCAAAACCATGAATTTACCTCATAATATAAACTATTGCCCCCCAGATTTACTCAGGGGCTGCTCCATATAATGGTGCAAAACAGGGCAAATGTATTGTCCAATATAAACTATTGCTGCTCTGATTTACACAGGAGGGCCACTCTAAAGAATGGTGAAACATGGCGTATTTAGCTCACAATATAACATAGATTGCAAAATGAGATATTCTAAGTATGTCACACACCCCGCTTCAGAATATCCATAACATGTGGGTAATACCGACCTGAAGGGGCGTTCCTGCAGAGATGATAGCAAAAAAGAAAGCCCCTCCCTGATCCATAAATACCTGGGACCTCCCACTCATCACCCAGTTTTCCATCTCTGCAGACGGCGAGCAAGTCAGAAGATGATGGCTCCTCCTTGTACAGGGGGATTTCAGGTAGCCGGGGTAACTCCCGGCCCGTTATTTATTTATTTCCGTTTGGACCTTTTTCCCCAGAAATCCATATGCCTCCCAGCCTCGGCTGAGGGTCCAGGCGAGGGTATTTCAGCACATTAGGTGCTCATGAGCTATGCTCTACCGTGAGACCCTATATGAGTGGGTAGGCGGTATTACCGGGTTGGTGACCCCGGTTTGGGATGCCCTGTCCCTTAATTTCATAGTTGTCCCTCCCAGGATCCCCTTCCATAGGTGGGGTGGGAGAGTGTGTACATTCATTAGTTTATTAGTTCTTTTATACAGCTTACATAGTGTGTGTGCGTGTGTTTCACTTTAATTGCAAACGCTGCAGCCTTTGCGGTGCTGGCTGCCTTCTTCCCTCCTCTCTCCCTTCCTCTCTGTTAATGGCAGAGGTATTCACCTCACGCCATGTTGCTGTGGGGGGGGGGGGGGGGCGGCGGGTGCCGGACCGTTGGTGGGGCCGGGACTTGTCCCTCCCGTTTTTTTTCCCATGGTGTGTGTGTGTTGTGTGGTGTTTTTTACTTGGCCGGGCCGGCGACCGCTTCTTACTATTGCGGCGCCGGCCGGCTCTGAGCACATTGTTTCATGAGGTGATTTAGTTCACCTCACGCTGGCTGGGGAGGGGCGGGGCCGGAGTGACGACGCATCACCGCTCCCCGCCTCCTGCCCTCACTGATGCCACTGCGGAGCGCTTGGAGGGGAGAGGGGGGGGCGTGGCCCGGCCTCGCGCGCGTCCCGCGCTGGCCACGCCCCCTTCTCCCTCTCTGACTGCGGCCCTGCCTGTTGCTGTGGAGCGTCTGGATCTTCCCTCACGGTCGCCATTTTGGTCGCTGGTTCTGTAAGTGGCCTCTGGCCATTCTTTCTTCCTGTTTGATTGTTGTCTTTTTTTCATTAGATTTATCTAAATACAGTCTTTCTGTTCTGTGTTTCAGATGGTGGTTCAGGAGGTCGCCAGTAGCATTTAGGGGGTCCCTCCTGATCCTTATTTCTGGGTTAATTGTTTTGCCATAAATCCTCCCACTCGGGACATTAAAGGGGCATCCCGGGTTGTCTAACGGCGTAATTCCCTGGGTCATAGCGACTTTTCCTAAACAAAGTTCACCTTATGGAGGCATCCCCGGATACTGGGCTCGGGGCCCCTTCGGGGCATCCCCGAAAGTGTATGTTATGTGGGGTATCCATTTCTGGGGACGATGTACTTCTGTGTATACCATGTGCACAGCAGACCATCACGCGGCAGTCCGAACCACAGGCGTCTGGGTCAGCACCGCCGGTCGCTTCATCTCCACCTCCCGCTTTGACACGCGCCCCGTGTGACGTCGTCATGGGCAGGGAGCTGCAATCTGAGATGTGCGCCAGATTGGCTAACCTTGAAAAAATTATCTCCAGCTCGGTCGCCCGTAAGGCTCCGACTAAGAGAAAGCATTTGTCGCCGGCTCCGCTGGCGGAGGACCTGGAGGATGTTAATAATCTGGATTGGTCTGATTATTCCCAGCTAGAGGAAGGGGAAGTTTTTGAGGATTCTGAGTTTTCGGACGATGAGCAGTCCTTTGGCACTGATGCCGAGCTGGGGGATTTGGGGAGATCCTCTGATACTCCCCACGCTCTGGCTCTGATGTTGGAGGTGTTGAATATTTCCCCTCCTGAGGAGGTGTCACAGCAGAAGGGTGAATTGTTTGAGGAATCCAAGCCGCGCTTGGAATTCCCTACACAAAGGCATTTTGACAAAATTATGGGGTTGTCCAATTCCTCGGTCTTAAATAGACCTGATTGTTCTATTCTCAAGGATGGAGAGGATAAACGTATTGACCAGATGGCTTGTCATGGTTTTGCTAGCGTTGCGTCAGCCATGCGGCCTGTTTGCGCATCGGCGCTGATGGTGTTGGCTGCCAGGTCCGTGGTTAGGGACCTGTTGACCTCTTCCGGGCTGCGTCCCGGTAGTGCTGAGTTCCTTAGCCTCAAACGGTGTGAGCTGTTTTTATCTTTTGTGTTGACAGCCTTGGATGACACTTTGATGATGTGTGGTAGAACGTCGGCACTGTTGGTCACTATTCGGCGTTCGGTGTGGCTGCGCCAGTGGGCGGCAGATTTTATGTCCAAAAAGTCACTAACGGCTCTACCCTTTGTTGGGTTACGGCTTTTTGGAGAGACGTTGGACTCTGTCACCAAGGGTGGTAGGTTGCCCCAACGCAAGAAACAACGCCGCCCCTTTCGAGGGGCGCCTTCCTTTACCCCCTCCTTTCATGGGGCCAGATCTGGCAGGGGATTTGCATTCCCTTCTTCCAGAGGAGATTCTGGGAGCAGGGGCAGAGGTCGTGCCCGTCCAGGATTCAGTTGGGGCTCTAAGCCCAAGCCGGCTGCCAAGCCGGCTCAGCAATGAGGGGGCGCCCTCACCCTTGCGGGTGGGGGGACGGCTGCGACTCTTTTCCCAGGTTTGGGATCAAGAGGTCTCGGACCGATGGATCCGGGAAGGGGTGTCTTCCGGTTACAAGCTGGAGTTCGAGCTCCGCCCCCCTTCCAGATTTTTCAGGTCTCGGATGCCTTCAGAACCTCTGGCGGCGCAGGGGCTTCTGTCAGCAGTGCAGAACCTTATGGACATGGATGTCATTTGCCCAGTGCCTCCTTCGGATCAGGGCAGGGGTTTTTATTCCAATCTGTTCACGGTACCCAAGAAGGACGGATCGGTCCGACCCATCTTGGATCTGAAGTTTCTCAACAGGTTCATCCGGCCTCGGAAATTCCGCATGGAAACACTACGTTCGGCCATTCACTCTCTTCGTCAGGGAGACTTTCTGACGTCCATAGACATCAAGGATGCTTATCTACACGTTCCAATTTTTCCAGCACACCAGAGGTTTCTCAGGTTCATGGTGGAGGATCGGCATTTTCAGTTTGTAGCACTCTCTTTCGGCCTCACCTCGGCCCCTCGGGTGTTCACCAAGGTGCTAGCGGGGGTGATGGCTCTGCTAAGGGTTCAGGGTATCCGCATTGTGCCCTATTTGGACGATCTTCTGATCATGGCCTCCTCCTTCAACCAAGCGGAGTTGGATACCAGAATGGTGGTGTCCACCCTGGAGAGGTTTGGTTGGGTGGTCAACCACCCCAAGTCTTCTCTCTCTCCGTCCAGAGTAGTGACCTTTCTGGGAATGTCTCTGGACACTTCGCAGGCCAGGGTGTTTCTGCCTCAGGCCAAGATTCTTTTGATTCAGGAATTAGCTCGGCTTCTCTTGTCGGCCCCTCGTCCGTCCATCCGGCTAGGGATGAGGCTGGTGGGGTTAATGGTGGCCTCATTCGAGGCAGTTCCCTTTGCGCAGTTTCATACAAGGACGCTTCAGCTTCATCTGTTGAAGGTTTGGGACAAGTCTCCTCTATCGTTGGATCAGTCCTTCCTGATGACCCCCCGAGTTCGTCGATCTCTGCAATGGTGGCTGGGGTCGGCCAATCTGTCGCAGGGCAGATCCTTTCTGGCCCCGTGCTGGGAAACTGTCACCACGGATGCCAGTCTGTCAGGTTGGGGGGGTGTTTGGAAGGACCTCCAGTTTCAGGGCCTGTGGAGTCCTCAGGAGGCTCACGAGCCCATCAATGTTCTGTAGTTGAGGGCCATCAGGTTGGTTCTGTTTCGCTTGACTCATCAATTGAGAGGCCTGCTAGTTCAGGTCCGGTCGGACAACAGGACGGCGGTTGCTTACATCACCAAGGGGGGACTCGCAGCAGGAGTGCCCTCAGGGAAGTGTCTTTGATTCTGGACTGGGCGGAGAGTCACGTCCCGTGTATCTCAGCAGTCTACATTCCGGGAGTGGAGAACACGGAGGCGGACTTGCTGAGCAGAGCCTCCTCTCATCAGGGGGAGTGGTCTCTCAGTCCCCAGGTGTTTCGTTCGATATGTCTCAGGTGGGGGTTCCCAGCGGTGGACCTCTTTGCCTCTCGTCACAATCACAAGCTTCCAGTCTTTGTGTCTCTCTCGCAGGACCCTCTGGCTCTGGCAGTGGATGCCATGTCTCTGAACTGGAGGGATCTGGGGTTTCTTTACCTGTTCCCTCCGTTTCCAATGGTAGCCAGAGTGGTGCGCAAGCTGACTCTGGAGGGCGTGTCGGCGATTCTAGTGGCACCAAGGTGGCCAAGGCAGGTTTGGTTCGCAGACCTGGTAAGACTGGCAGAGGATCAGTTTGTTCTGCCTCTTCTGCTGGACCTGCTCACCCAGGGTCGGCTGCGCTATCCCAATTTACCTTCGCTGGCTTTGACGGCGTGGCTGCTGAAACCGCCATCTTAAAGGAAGAAGGTCTTTCTGACGCGGTGGTTCAGACTCTCATTAGCGCCAGGAAGCGCTCTTCCTCTACTATTTACTATAGGACTTGGAGGTCCTATATTGACTGGTGTGAAAGTAGGTCTTTCTCTTGTCGGGAGTTTTCCATTTCCAGAATCCTGGAGTTTCTTCAACATGGTCTGGATTTGGGGCTTCAACTTAGTACTTTGAAGGGGCAGGTTTCTGCCCTGGCGGTGTTTTTTCAAAGGTCATTTGCTCTTCATCCCTTAGTCAAGACTTTTTTCCAAGGAGTTACGCATGTACGGCCTCCTAGGAAGCCCTTTGTTCCAGTTTGGGATTTGAACCTGGTTCTTTCTGCTCTTCAGGGTCCCCCGTTGAATGAGATTGCTTTGTCTTCACTTACTCAAAAGGTGGCATTTTTGGTAGCTATCACTTCGGTTAGGCGTGTTTCTGAGTTGGCAGCTTTATCCATTAAAGCTCCGTACTTCGAAAGGCATCAGGACAAGGTTGTCTTTCGTTTCAAGCCGGATTTTCTTCCTAAGGTGGTCTCTGCCTTTCATCTGAATCAGGACATTGTTCTGCCTTCTCTATGTCCTCACCCCAGTAACGACAAGGAAAGGGCGCTGCATTCCTTGGATGTAGTCCGTGTTGTGAAATATTATCTGGTGGTTACGTCTTCCTTTCGTAAGACTGATGCTTTTTTTGTGGTGCCCTTTGGGCCTAGGAAAGGTTTGGCTCCTGCCAAATCTTCCATTAGTAAATGGATTCGTCAGGCCATCATTGGGGCCTATTCTGCCAAGGGGAGGAGTCCCCCTTTTCGTGTTACTGCTCATTCTACTCGAGCGGTTGGAGCGTCCTGGGCTTTCCAGCACCAGGCTTCTGTTGAGCAAGTTTGTAAGGCCGCTACTTGGTCCTCTGTTCACACTTTTTCCAAGTTTTACAAGGTTGATGTTCGGGCCTCAGCGGATGCTGTTTTTGGCCGCAAAGTTCTGCAAGCTGTTGTGGTTTAAGGTTATGCATTGTTGCCTTGTTTTGGATCCCCGCCCTTGTTATGGACACTGCTATTGGATGTCCCACATGTTATGGATATTCTGAAGCGGGGTGTGTGACATACTTAGAATAATACCATTTTGTGAAATACTCACCTGTAAAATGGATAATATAAGTATGTCACACACCCCGCTTCACCCGCCCTTCTTGTATTCGGGATCCTTTATATTGTGAACTTTGCGTTATTTTGATTTATATTTGCCTCTTCCTGGTCCCTTACCTTACTGCTTCTATATACTGGGTGATGAGTGGGAGGTCCCAGGTATTTATGGATCAGGGAGGGGCTTTCTTTTTTGCTATCATCTCTGCAGGAACGCCCCTTCAGGTCGGTATTACCCACATGTTATGGATATTCTGAAGCGGGGTGTGTGACATACTTATAATATCCATTTTACAGGTGAGTATTTCACAAAATGGTATTTTTCAGACAGGGCCTGCTGTATAAAATGGCAATTTTACCTCACAATATAAACTATTGCTCCTCAGATTTACACAGTGGGCTTCTCTATATAATGGTGCAAAATGGCGAATTTACCTCACTATATAATCTATTACAGCTCTATATAAAAAAAAAAATAAAAATAAAAAAAAGGGCCTGTAGAAGCTAATTTAGTATAACAGATAGGGTGACATGTGCTGGTTTGGGATGCCCATGTGGGCTAGTGTTTTGACAGCAGGACAAAAAACAATTTAAAATGCAATATTTTAATAAAACTGAGGCTGAACAAGCTTATTTAGTATAAAAGATAGGGTGACATGCTGGTTTGGGATGCCCATGTGGGCTGGTGTTTTGACTGCAGGACAAAAACCAATTCAAAATGCAATACTTTGATTAAGCTGAGGAAGGATCAACAAGTGCATTTAGTATAACAGATAGCCTGCTAAGTGCAGGTTTGGGATACCCAGGTGGTCTGGTGTTTTTTTTTGTTAAAGGCAGACCAAAAACCAATTCAAAATGCAATAACTTAATAAAGCTGAGGCTGTAGATGCTTATTTAGTATAACAGATAGGGTGCCACGTGGTGGTTTGGGATACCCTGCGGCCTGGTGTATTGACAGCAGACAGAAAGCAATGCAAAATTAAATAACTTAGTACAGCTCAGGCTGAAGCACGCTTATTTAGTATAACAGACTGGGTGCTCGTTGCAATTTTGGGATACCCCAGGCACAGGTTTACTGTCAGCAGATAGAAAGCAATGCAAAATTAAATAACTTAGTACAGCTCAGGCTGAAGCACGCTTATTTAGCATAACAGACGGGGTGCTCGTTTCAATTTGGGATACCCCAGGCAGGGTGTAATTTCAGCAGACAGAATTCAATGCACACCTAAAGCAACTTGCAAAAAACAGGCTGAAACAGGCCTGCTTAGTATAACTTGCGGGGTGGGTAGTTGAGATTTTGGGATACCCCAGTCCCCAGTGTAAATTGAACAGACATAATTCAATGCACACCTAAAGCAATTAGTAAAACTCAGGTTGACACAGGCCTGCTTAGTATAACTGGCGGGGTGGGTAGCTGAGATTTTGGGATACCCCAGGCAGTGGTGGGTTTAATTTCAGCAGACAGAATTCAATGCACACCTAAAGCAATTAGTAAAACTCAGGCTGACACAGGCCTGCTTAGTATAACTGGCCGGGTGGGTAGCTGAGATTTTGGGATACCCCAGTCCCCAGTGTAATTTCAGCAGACATAATTCAATGCACACCTAAAGCAATTAGCAAAAAACAGGCTGACACAGGCCTGCTTAGTATAACTTGCGGGGTGGGTAGTTGAGATTTTGGGATACCCCAGTCCCCAGTGTAATTTGAACAGACATAATTCAATGCACACCTAAAGCAATTAGTAAAACTCAGGCTGACACAGGCCTGCTTAGTATATCTGGCGGGGTGGGTAGCTGAGATTTTGGGATACCCCAGGCAGCGGTGGGTGTAATTTGAACAGACAGAATTCAATGCACACCTAAAGCAATTAGCAAAAAACAGGCTGAAACAGGCCTGCTTAGTATAACTTGGGGGTTGGGTAGTTGAGATTTTGGGATACCCCAGGCAGCGGTGGGTGTAATTTGAACAGACAGAATTTAATGCACACCTAAAGCAATTAGTAAAACTCAGGCTGACACAGGCCTGCTTAGTATATCTGGCGGGGTGGGTAGCTGAGATTTTGGGATACCCCAGGCAGCGGTGGGTGTAATTTGAACAGACAGAATTCAATGCACACCTAAAGCAATTAGCAAAAAACAGGCTGACACAGGCCTGCTTAGTATAACTGGCGGGGTGGGTAGCTGAGATTTTGGGATACCCCAGGCAGCGGTGGGTGTAATTTAAACAGACAGAATTCAATGCACACCTAAAGCAATTAGTAAAACTCAGGCTGACACAGGCCTGCTTAGTTCAACTGGCGGGGTGGGTAGTTGAGATTTTGGGATACCCCAGTCCCCAGTGTAATTTCAGCATACAGAATTCAATGCACACCTAAAGCAATTAGTAAAACTCAGGCTGACACAGGCCTGTTTAGTATATCTGGCGCGGTGGGTAGCTGAGATTTTGGGATACCCCAGGAGGCGGTGGGTTTAATTTCAGCAGACAGAATTCAATGCACATGTAAAGCAATTAGTAAAACTCAGCCTGACACATGCCTGCTTAGTATAACTGGCGGGGTGGGTAGCTGAGATTTTGGGATACCCCAGGCAGCGGTGGGTGTAATTTGAACAGACAGAATTCAATGCACACCTAAAGCAATTAGCAAAAAACAGGCTGAAACAGGCCTGCTTAGTATAACTTGGGGGTTGGGTAGTTGAGATTTTGGGATACCCCAGGCAGCGGTGGGTGTAATTTGAACAGACAGAATTTAATGCACACCTAAAGCAATTAGTAAAACTCAGGCTGACACAGGCCTGCTTAGTATATCTGGCGGGGTGGGTAGCTGAGATTTTGGGATACCCCAGGCAGCGGTGGGTGTAATTTGAACAGACAGAATTCAATGCACACCTAAAGCAATTAGCAAAAAACAGGCTGACACAGGCCTGCTTAGTATAACTGGCGGGGTGGGTAGCTGAGATTTTGGGATACCCCAGGCAGCGGTGGGTGTAATTTAAACAGACAGAATTCAATGCACACCTAAAGCAATTAGTAAAACTCAGGCTGACACAGGCCTGCTTAGTTCAACTGGCGGGGTGGGTAGTTGAGATTTTGGGATACCCCAGTCCCCAGTGTAATTTCAGCATACAGAATTCAATGCACACCTAAAGCAATTAGTAAAACTCAGGCTGACACAGGCCTGTTTAGTATATCTGGCGCGGTGGGTAGCTGAGATTTTGGGATACCCCAGGAGGCGGTGGGTTTAATTTCAGCAGACAGAATTCAATGCACATGTAAAGCAATTAGTAAAACTCAGCCTGACACATGCCTGCTTAGTATAACTGGCGGGGTGGGTAGCTGAGATTTTGGGATACCCCAGGCAGCGGTGGGTTTAATTTCAGCAGACAGAATTCAATGCACACCTAAAGCAATTAGTAAAACTCAGGCTGACACAGGCCTGCTTAGTATATCTGGCGGGGTGGGTAGCTGAGATTTTGGGATACCCCAGGCAGCGGTGGGTGTAATTTGAACAGACAGAATTCAATGCACACCTAAAGCAATTAGCAAAAAACAGGCTGAAACAGGCCTGCTTAGTATAACTTGGGGGTTGGGTAGTTGAGATTTTGGGATACTCCAGGCAGCGGTGGGTGTAATTTGAACAGACAGAATTTAATGCACACCTAAAGAAATTAGTAAAACTCAGGCTGACACAGGCCTGCTTAGTATAACTGGCAGGGTGGGTAGCTGAGATTTTGGGATACCCCAGGCAGCGGTGGGTGTAATTTGAACAGACAGAATTCAATGCACACCTAAAGCAATTAGTAAAACTCAGGCTGACAAAGGCCTGCTTAGTATATCTGGCGGGGTGGGTAGCTGAGATTTTGGGATACCCCAGGCAGCGGTGGGTGTAATTTGAACAGACAGAATTCAATGCACACCTAAAGCAATTAGCAAAAAACAGGCTGACACAGGCCTGCTTAGTATAACTGGCGGGGTGGGTAGCTGAGATTTTGGGATACCCCAGGCAGCGGTGGGTGTAATTTAAACAGACAGAATTCAATGCACACCTAAAGCAATTAGTAAAACTCAGGCTGACACAGGCCTGCTTAGTTTAACTGGCGGGGTGGGTAGCTGAGATTTTGGGATACCCCAGGCAGCGGTGGGTTTAATTTCAGCAGACAGAATTCAATGCAAACCTAAAGCAATTAGTAAAACTCAGGCTGACACAGGCCTGCTTAGTTCAACTGGCGGGTGGGTAGTTGAGATTTTGGGATACCCCAGTCCCCAGTGTAATTTCAGCATACAGAATTCAATGCACACCTAAAGCAATTAGTAAAACTCAGGCTGACACAGGCCTGTTTAGTATATCTGGCGCGGTGGGTAGCTGAGATTTTGGGATACCCCAGGAGGCGGTGGGTTCAATTTCAGCAGACAGAATTCAATGCACATGTAAAGCAATTAGTAAAACTCAGCCTGACACATGCCTGCTTAGTATAACTGGCGGGGTGGGTAGCTGAGATTTTGGGATACCCCAGGCAGCGGTGGGTTTAATTTCAGCAGACAGAATTCAATGCACACCTAAAGCAATTAGTAAAACTCAGGCTGACACAGGCCTGCTTAGTATATCTGGCGGGGTGGGTAGCTGAGATTTTGGGATACCCCAGGCAGCGGTGGGTGTAATTTGAACAGACAGAATTCAATGCACACCTAAAGCAATTAGCAAAAAACAGGCTGAAACAGGCCTGCTTAGTATAACTTGGGGGTTGGGTAGTTGAGATTTTGGGATACCCCAGGCAGCGGTGGGTGTAATTTGAACAGACAGAATTTAATGCACACCTAAAGCAATTAGTAAAACTCAGGCTGACACAGGCCTGCTTAGTATATCTGGCGGGGTGGGTAGCTGAGATTTTGGGATACCCCAGGCAGCGGTGGGTGTAATTTGAACAGACAGAATTCAATGCACACCTAAAGCAATTAGCAAAAAACAGGCTGACACAGGCCTGCTTAGTATAACTGGCGGGGTGGGTAGCTGAGATTTTGGGATACCCCAGGCAGCGGTGGGTGTAATTTAAACAGACAGAATTCAATGCACACCTAAAGCAATTAGTAAAACTCAGGCTGACACAGGCCTGCTTAGTTTAACTGGCGGGGTGGGTAGCTGAGATTTTGGGATACCCCAGGCAGCGGTGGGTTTAATTTCAGCAGACAGAATTCAATGCAAACCTAAAGCAATTAGTAAAACTCAGGCTGACACAGGCCTGCTTAGTTCAACTGGCGGGGTGGGTAGTTGAGATTTTGGGATACCCCAGTCCCCAGTGTAATTTCAGCATACAGAATTCAATGCACACCTAAAGCAATTAGTAAAACTCAGGCTGACACAGGCCTGTTTAGTATATCTGGCGCGGTGGGTAGCTGAGATTTTGGGATACCCCAGGCAGCGGTGGGTGTAATTTGAACAGACAGAATTCAATGCACACCTAAAGCAATTAGTAAAACTCAGGCTGACACAGGCCTGCTTAGTATAACTGGCAGGGTGGGTAGCTGAGATTTTGGGATACCCCAGGCAGCGGTGGGTGTAATTTGAACAGACAGAATTCAATGCACACCTAAAGCAATTAGTAAAACTCAGGCTGACAAAGGCCTGCTTAGTATATCTGGCGGGGTGGGTAGCTGAGATTTTGGGATACCCCAGGCAGCGGTGGGTGTAATTTGAACAGACAGAATTCAATGCACACCTAAAGCAATTAGCAAAAAACAGGCTGACACAGGCCTGCTTAGTATAACTGGCGGGGTAGGTAGCTGAGATTTTGGGATACCCCAGGCAGCGGTGGGTGTAATTTAAACAGACAGAATTCAATGCACACCTAAAGCAATTAGTAAAACTCAGGCTGACACAGGCCTGCTTAGTTTAACTGGCGGGGTGGGTAGCTGAGATTTTGGGATACCCCAGGCAGCGGTGGGTTTAATTTCAGCAGACAGAATTCAATGCAAACCTAAAGCAATTAGTAAAACTCAGGCTGACACAGGCCTGCTTAGTTCAACTGGCGGGGTGGGTAGTTGAGATTTTGGGATACCCTAGTCCCCATTGTAATTTCAGCATACAGAATTCAATGCACACCTAAAGCAATTAGTAAAACTCAGGCTGACACAGGCCTGTTTAGTATATCTGGCGCGGTGGGTAGCTGAGATTTTGGGATACCCCAGGCAGCGGTGGGTGTAATTTGAACAGACAGAATTCAATGCACACCTAAAGCAATTAGTAAAACTCAGGCTGACACAGGCCTGCTTAGTATAACTGGCAGGGTGGGTAGCTGAGATTTTGGGATACCCCAGGCAGCGGTGGGTTTAATTTCAGCAGACAGAATTCAATGCACATGTAAAGCAATTAGTAAAACTCAGCCTGACACATGCCTGCTTAGTATAACTGGCGGGGTGGGTAGCTGAGATTTTGGGATACCCCAGGCAGCGGTGGGTTTAATTTCAGCAGACAGAATTCAATGCACACCTAAAGCAATTAGTAAAACTCAGGCTGACACAGGCCTGCTTAGTTTAACTGGCGGGGTGGGTAGTTGAGATTTTGGGATACCCCAGTCCCCAGTGTAATTTCAGCAGACAGAATTCAATGCACACCTAAAGCAATTAGCAAAAAACAGGCTGACACAGGCCTGCTTAGTATAACTTGCGGGGTGGGTAGTTGAGATTTTGGGATACCCCAGTCCCCAGTGTAATTTGAACAGACAGAATTCAATGCACACCTAAAGCAATTAGTGAAACTCAGGCTGGATGAAAAGAAAAAAAAAACTTTCCCTGTCACTGCCTCCGATTTTTTTCCTACCTCCCTGCCTCTCCCTGCCTCTCCCTGACTTGCTGAGTCCTTCTGCTTTATATAGCGCTGTGACGTCACCGGGGCTCCTGGCTGCTGATAGGCTGCATGTGACCTTCCCATGATAACTTGCCCCACGGGATATGTCCTGACATGTCCATCCACCATTTTACAATGCCTGTAATTGAAGTAAATGGAGTTTAAAGGAAAACTTTGATCGATCGAATCGCGGGGAAATTCGGATTCGTTCAGAATCGAATTTTTTATGAAATTCGGAATGAATCCGGGTTCGTCCGGATCGATTCGCTCATCCCTAATCTCTACCCAAGGCAATCCATTCCCCCCAGGGCAATTCAGATTAATTTCCCTCTATCTATTTCCTGCTATGGTCAAAAAACAAAATGGCAACTCCTGGAGCTGGAAGTCGCTTACAAACAGGAAGTGCTGCTGGGTTTCCTGTAACTGTGCATTGTCAGTTATGTCATTTGAATCCAGGCAGCAGCAAGGCTGGTATGCTAGGAAAGGAAGCTCTAAAATGAACGGTGCCATTAGAAAATCGTTGAGACAGTCTTTAAAGTGGACCAACACCCTGTCCCTTTTTTTTTTTATGTGTATTTTAAAAATATACAAAATAAGCAGGAAGACCCGATTTAAAAAGTTATGAAAAAAAAACTTACCTTTTATGATCCCGCTCCGCGTCGCTAACATTATAAATTTCAGCCGCCATCTTCATTTTTCTCCAAACAGGAAGAGATCCTTTGACCTCTTCCTGTTAAAATCGCGCGCATGCGCGGTAGATAGGTGAAGCGCCGCTTGCATCGGGAGCGAGCGGCGCTTCACCTGACACTACTGCGCATGCGCGAGTCTCCCCCTGCCAGGGACGGGCTTCTATCGTTGGTGGCGCGCAAGGACCGCCCCCCCGCAGCCTGCTTGTGTGAGGGACCTGAAAGCCGCCCTTCACAGCCTCCTGCCAACAGTCGCGCTTCCTGCTCACCTCCAGCAGTGGCCCGCTCGGGTCCCTCCTTGCCTGCCCCTCACTCCTTTGGCCACTTGTTTGCCCGGCCTGACACAATGGGCGTACAGGGCTTCCAGGAGTTCCTGGAGAAGTGCTGCCCGGGGGCCGTGGTGCCCGTGGACCTCCTGAAGCTCGCCCGGACAGTGGCCCGCCAGCAGCACCGGGCAGGTTACCCGCCACCCCCTCCTCCCCCTACACAGCCCCCCTCCCCAGCGGCGCCCCTCCCTGCCGGGTGTTGGTGGACGCTGACTCGGCCCTGCAGCGACTCTATGGACCTCATGCCCAATGGGAACCCCTGGTTGGAGGTCTAAGGGAAAGCCCACACAAGTGGATCTTATCTTTTTCAATTGAGCTCTTTCTCAACAAATAGAGTAGTATTAAAAATCATATAGATATCCTAGCTTGTGACAGGAGAAGTTATTTGTACACCCTACATAAAATAAAATCCCTCCAAGCTTGTCATTTTCTTTTTCTGGTAGGAATAAAATCCTGGCCACATAACATGCTGAGAGTGGCAGAATCCCCACATAACATTTTCAGCAGGCAGAATCCCCCCATAACATGTTCAGCAGGCAGAATCCCCCCATAACATGCTCAGCAGGCAGAATCCCCCCATAACATGTCCAGCAGGTAGAATCCCCCCATAACATGCTCAGCAGGCAGAATCCCCCCATAACATGCTCAGCAGGCAGAATCCCCCCATAACATGTGCAGCAGGTAGAATCCCCCCATAACATTTTCAGCAGGCAGAATCCCCCCATAACATGCTCAGCAGGCAGAATCCCCCCATAACATGTCCAGCAGGTAGAATCCCCCCATAATATTTTCAGCAGGCAGAATCCCCCCATAACATGTTCAGCAGGCAGAATCCCCCCATAACATGTTCAGCAGGCAGAATCCCCCCATAACATGCTCAGCAGGCAGAATCCCCCTATAACATGCTCAGCAGGCAGAATCCCCCCATAACATGCTCAGCAGGTAGAATCCCCCCATAACATGTTCAGCAGGTAGAATCCCCCCATAACATTTTCAGCAGGCAGAATCCCCCCATAACATGCTCAGCAGGTAGAATCCCTCCATAACATGTTCAGCAGGCAGAATCCCCCCCATAACATGCTCAGCAGGCAGAATCCCCCCATAACATGTTCAGCAGGTAGAATCCCCCCATAACATTTTCAGCAGGCAGAATCCCCCCATAACATGTCCAGCAGGTAGAATCCCCCCATAACATGCTCAGCAGGCAGAATCCCCCCATAACATGCTCAGCAGGCAGAATCCCCCCATAACATGTCCAGCAGGTAGAATCCCCCATAACATTTTCAGCAGGCAGAATCCCCCCATAACATGCTCATCAGGCAGAATCCCCCCATAACATGTCCAGCAGGTAGAATCCCCCCATAACATGTCCAGCAGGTAGAATCCCCCCATGACATTTTCAGCAGGCAGAATCCCCCCATAACATGTTCAGCAGGCAGAATCCCCCCATAACATGTTCAGCAGGCAGAATCCCCCCATAACATGCTCAGCAGGCAGAATCCCCCCATAACATGCTCAGCAGGTAGAATCCCCCTATAACATGCTCAGCAGGCAGAATCCCCCCATAACATGCTCAGCAGGTAGAATCCCCCCATAACATGTCTAGCAGGTAGAATCCCGCCATAACATTATCAGCAGGCAGAATCCCCCCATAACATGTCCAGCAGGTAGAATCCCCCCATAACATTTTCAGCAGGCAGAATCCCCCCATAACATGTCCAGCAGGTAGAATCCCCCCATAACATTTTCAGAAGGCAGAATCCCCCCATAACATGTTCAGCAGGCAGAATCCCCCCATAACATGTCCAGCAGGTAGAATCCCCCCATAACATTTTCAGCAGACAGAATCCCCCCATAACATGTTCAGCAGGCAGAATCCCCCCATAACATGTTCAGCAGGCAGAATCCCCCCATAACATGTTCAGCAGGTAGAATCCCCCCATAACATGCTCAGCAGGCAGAATCCCCCCATAACATGTTCAGCAGGCAGAATCCCCCATAACATGTCCAGCAGGCAGAATCCCCCCATAACATGTCCAGCAGGTAGAATCCCCCCATAACATGATCAGCAGGCAGAATCCCCCCATAACATGTTCAGCAGGCAGAATCCCCCCATAACATGTTCAGCAGGCAGAATCCCCCCATAACATGTTCAGCAGGCAGAATCCCCCCATAACATGTTCAGCAGGCAGAATCCCCCATAACATGTTCAGCAGGCAGAATCCCCCATAACATGTTCAGCAGGCAGAATCCCCCCATAACATGTTCAGCAGGCAGAATCCCCCCATAACATGCTCAGCAGGCAGAATCCCCCATAACATGCTCAGCAGGCAGAATCCCCCATAACATGTTCAGCAGGCAGAATCCCCCCATAACATGTTCAGCAGGCAGAATCCCCCCATAACATGCTCAGCAGGCAGAATCCCCCCATAACATGTTCAGCAGGCAGAATCCCCCATAACATGTTCAGCAGGCAGAATCCCCCATAACATGTTCAGCAGGCAGAATCCCCCCATAACATGTTCAGCAGGCAGAATCCCCCCATAACATGCTCAGCAGGCAGAATCCCCCATAACATGTTCAGCAGGCAGAATCCCCCATAACATGTTCAGCAGGCAGAATCCCCCCATAACATGTTCAGCAGGCAGAATCCCCCCATAACATGTCCAGCAGGTAGAATCCCCCCATAACATTCTCAGTGGCAGAGTCCCCCCATAAGATTCTCAGTGGCCGAATCCACCCATAAGATTCACAGTGGCCGAGTCCCCCCATAAGATTCACAGTGGCCGAGTCCCCCCATAAGATTCACAGTGGCCGAGTCCCCCCATAACATTCTCAGTGGCGCAGTACATTACAGTGAATTAAACAGTAAACAAACACATTTGACCAAGACATTTATGAAACAAAAGTAAACTTACCTGTCCTACGCATCCAGCACGAGATGAGACGAGAGGAGAGCAGACGCTGAAAAGTATAATGGAAGGAGGAGGGAGGGGGAGTGAGAGGGGGGGGAGGCGGAGGCTCAGGTGCCTGCAGCCAATCATGACTGAGCACAGCTCAACCAATCAAATAACCAGACTGACTGCAAGTATAGCTGGGAGGGAGACGTGCACGCGCCTGAGGCCAGAGAGAGGACACGCCACCTGATGACAACGCGAGACAACAGAAGACCTAGAGAAGACGGACAAAATATGCTAATGAGCGGACAAGCGTGATTGACAGCGGACAAGACCTGGAGGGTGGGACTTCCTGTTGAGAATTATTAATATTTCAGGCACTGCGAGGGACAGATGGCTCCAACAGTCATCAAAAGGTAAGTGTCCTTTTATTTTATATATAATAAAGCTAAGTTGTTTTGGAGGGTGTTGGTCCACTTTAAGCTTTGAGTGGATGCAGGAGCATATGTAAGTGAAGTTCCGTATGATGGTTTAAACCTTTAACTGCCAGCCTACCTTGAGATTTTGTCACCCTCTGTTTTCCAGACCATTTTTCAATATTTTGATTTATACATGTTCAACTGTGATGTTTGAAGGGATTTCCCATGCAAATTAAATATTGTTTATTTTCAGCAGAGTCTGGGCTTTAATTTTTAATATGTATTCTCAATATTTTTGAGTAGACACCTTTTCCTGTCCAGGAGACTCCACTGCAGTTGTCTGGAAGTAATTCCTCCAGGAATTCGTTGGTTGCACAGGGTTTCCCTAAACCAAGAATAAAATAGCAGAATCAAAGCCACATTTTCCTTAAAAAATATGCAAACAAGAACAAACAAGTACAATCTGAAAAAACAAGGTCACCCAAACAGAACAATACCCAACATGCATAGGTACTGTCAAGGGAAGAGTTGCCAACTAGGGAACCCGAATTTGTTCCGAATTTCATGAAAAATTCGATTCTGAAGGAGTCCAAATTTCCCGGAGATTCGATCGATCGAAGTTTTCCTTAAAACTCAATGACAGGCATTCTAAGATGGTGGACGGACATGTTCAGACATGTCCCCAGGATTTTGGGATACCCCAGTCCCCAGTGTAATTTGAACAGACAGAATTCAATGCACACCTAAAGCAATTAGTGAAACTCAGGCTGGATGAAAAGAAAAAAAAAACTTTCCCTGTCACTGCCTCCGATTTTTTTCCTACCTCCCTGCCTCTCCCTGACTTGCTGAGTCTTTCTGATATCCCAAATATCCCAAAAGCTACTTCAGTTTGCACTTGTTTTTGACTGCTTTCAATAAACCAGGCCGCAGGGCACCCCAAAGCTGCACCTTGCACCCTATCTGTTATACAACATAAGTGTTGATCAGCATCAGCTGCTTTATTAAGCTACTTCAGTTTGCACTTCCTTTTTGACTGCTTTCAATAAACCAGGCCGCAGGGCACCCCAAAGCTGCACCTTGCACCCTATCTGTTTTTACTAAATAAGCAAATACATACAAATGTCAGGCAGACAAGTGCCAGGATGTTCAAAGAGGAGTGGCAGAGGCCAAGATTCAGCAGGCAGAGGTCGCAGCAGACTAGGGGCGAGTGGCAGCAGGAGTCACGGTGAGAGACCTGATCTGCCAGTATCTGCTAGCGGTCGTGTCTCCACCAGTAACGCATCTGCCGTGGTAGATTGGTTAACACGCTCATCAACATCATCACACGTTACGTCTGAGACCCCCAGTCTAGGGTCGGTAGGTTCCTCTGACACAACCCTGAGTTGGCATGCCCCGAGAGCAGTCCCTGTCCTCCCATTGCCTCTGTCCTACGCTGTTCCCTCCCCCAGCGACGTATCCTATGCTTTGGGTTCAGCTCCACTTTTTAGTGAGGAGGACAATCAGATAGAGGACAGTCAGCAGCTACTGCCCAGCCATGAAATGGTGGTGGCTTCTTTTGCTCGGCAGACAAATAGTGATGTGGACAGTGTCGTGGGTGTTGCGAGCTTTACAGCTCCTGCGCCAGATACTGAGGAAACCGAGAACATCAGTGACGTACAGCCACAACTCTGTGATGATGATGATGATGAAGCCGATCGCACTTGGGAGCCGGGTGATGAAGGGACTTCATCGTCATCATCAGGAGAAGAGGGGTGCAGGTTGCCCTGGAGTCAGCAGCTCAGCCAGCAAGGTGTTAGCAGCATGGTTGGCAGTCAGCATGGGAGCACAATTGTAAAGCCTGGAGCCAAACGGGGCCGGGGCCGGGGTAGAGCACCTGCTGCGTGGCAGGCTATCTTATCGGGAGGTAGTGGAGCAGGGGTTCCTGGAGTTGGCGACAATAGCAGTGAATCAGTGAGGCCTGTTGGTGGGAAAAGTAGCTACTCGGCAGTGTGGCAGCTTTTCCTGAAGCATCCGCAGGAGGGTAACATGGCCACATGCAAGATATGTAGGCAGAAGGTGAAGCGTGGCCAGGGTCCAAATGTTGGCACCACGGCCCTGCGTCAACATATGATGCGTCACCATAAAGCGGCCTGGGAGAACCGAGGCTCCCAAGAGGTGGTCCAGCCTGCTTCCTCACCAAGTGGCACGCCGCTCCCAATTTCTGCCAGCCAAGGCTCCAGCACCTCAGCCGAAGGCAGCTGTGTGTCATACCCATCCTCTGTCGCTCCTGCTCCTCCTCCTCCAAGTCATGCATCCCGCCAGCAATCCATCAGCGAAGCCATGTCCAAGAGACAGCAGTATGCGCCCACTCATCCTACGGCGCAGAAGCTGAATGTGCTCCTGTCCAAGTTGCTGGTGCTGCAGTCGCTCCCTTTTCATTTGGTGCACCTTTCAGAGAACTGATGGCTTGTGCCGAGCCGAGGTGGAGATTCCCAAGCCGTCATTTCTTTGCCAAGAAGGCAGTACCAGCGCTGCACACTTTTGTTGAACAGAAGGTGGGCCAGTCCTTGAGCCTGTCGGTGTGTAGCAAAGTGCATGGCAGCGCCGACGTCTGGAGCTGTAACTACGGTCAGGGACAGTACATGTCCTTTACGGCCCACTGGGTGAATGTGGTCCCTTTGCAGCAGCAGCAGCAACTTGGACAGGTCACGCCGCTTCGGCCTCCGCGCTCCCTGCCCTTTGGGCCTGTGACACCGTGCGACTCGGCCTCCTCATCCTCCGCCCTCTCCTCACCCTTCCCTGTAGGCTCAAGTCTCAGTGCCCCTCCAGTCTACCATGTGTGCAGGGCACGGAGGTGTCACGCAGTGCTTCACATGGTTTGTCTTGGCAAACGGAGTCACACAGGGGAGGAACTGCTTAAATGTATTCATCAGGAAATCCAAACATGGCTTACTTCAAGAAAACTTAAAATGGGAATCATGGTTACTGACAATGGGAAGAACATTTTGTCTGTGCTGCGCCAAGGAAGGCTGACCCATGCCCCCTGCATGGCTCACGTCTTCAATCTGGTTGTTAAGCAGTTTCTGAAGTGTCCCCCCCCCCCATATGCAAGACATCCTAACAACTACAAGGAAACTTTGCATGCACTTCAGCCACTCATACACCGCCAAACACACCCTTCTTGAGCTACAGTGTCAGAACGGTATCCCCCAACATAGTCTGATTTGCAATGTTTCCACCCGTTGGAATTCCACCCTTCACATGTTGGACCGATTATATGAACTGAGAAAAGCCATCACGGATTTCCTGATGATCCAAGGGGATAGGGGGACTCCCCTGTGTAACTTCAATGTCAACCAGTGGCAGCTCATACGTGACACCTGCCGTTTGCTCAGGCCCTTTGAGGAAGCCACTTTATTTGTCAGTCAGCAGGATTACGGGCTGAACGACGTGATTCCACTGCTTCATGTACTACAGCACATGTTGGAAACCATGGCTGGTCAGGGCACTGGAGACATGGCATCTACATCTTACGGCCACATGAACCCCGTTGGAGCTGAACTGGAGGAGGAGGGGGGGAGGGGCACAGTGAAGCACAGTTTAGGCTTGGCGAAATGGCTGGTTTATCTAGTCAGCGGACAGGAGAGGAGGAGCAGGAGCAGCCAGAGGAGCTAGAGGGTTTTGAGGAAGGCGAGACAGAGGACCCGGACACACCGTGGCAGTATGCAGTGGAGATGGAGACAGGTAGTCCCTCCAAGTCACTTGCACAAATGGCAGGAAGCATGCTCACATGCTTGCGTAGTGACCCCAGAATTGTTTCCATTTGTCGGCAGGATGACTTCTGGCTGTCCACCTTATTGGACCCTCGCTTCCGGCACAAAATGGAGGCATTTTTTAAACCCGCTGAGAGGGAGGACAAACTGAACTACTACAAAGACATTCTACGTGGTCAGTTGGCCGATGCCTATCTGCGCCATGGTCCATGCTCTCGCAGGTCTGACTCGGGGGGACCTCTGCGCTCACCTTCCACTGCCATGGCTGCTGGGGGGGTTGGCAGGAGCAGCAGCAGCTACATCAGCAGCAGCCTCAGTCTTCAGTTGCTAATGAGTAGCTTTCTACACCCTCATAGTGAGGCTACTCATGAGCAGCAGGAAGACCTGGAGCAGGACCTGAACCAGCAGGTCATGTCATACCTTGACATGACCATGCCAACACACTTTGAGGATCCGCTGGACTTCTGGGCAGCCAAACTTGGCTTGTGGCCGCAACTAGCAGAGTTTGCCCTGGAAAAGCTGTCCTGCCTGGCAAGTAGCGTGCCATCTGAGCGGGTGTTTAGTGCAGCGGGGGCCATAGTTAGGAGTTAGCGAGGAGAACTCGTCTGTCAACTAAAAATGTGGAGAGACTCACCTTTGTCCAAATGAATCAGGGATGGATCAGCCAGGATTTCCACCCACCAATGCCTGATGCATGCGACTAGATTCAGCATGGTGCCACGTTTTACACTTTCCAAATGGTGCAAAACATATTTATGTCTTTAGGCCAATTTTTGGGCTCCTGCTGATGCCAACTTCAGGGTGTGCCTTCCAACCAATTTTTGGCCTCCTGCTGATGCCAACTTCAGGGTGTGCCTTCCAACCAATTTTTGGCCTCCTGCTGTTGCCAACTTCAGGGTGTGCCTTCCAACCAATTTTTGGCCTTCTGCTGCTGCTTGCAACTCCAGGGTGTGATTCATCCAATTTTTGGGCTCCTGAAGCCAACTCCAGTGTCTCTTTAAAGTAATGTTTGGGCTCCTGCTGTTGCTTGCAACTCCAGGGTGTGATTCATCCAATTTTTGGGCTCCTGAAGCCAACTCCAGTGTCTCTTTCAAGCTATGTTTGGGCTCCTGCTGCTTGCAACTCCAGGGTGTGATTCATCCAATTTTTGGGCTCCTGCTGCCAACTCCAGTGTCTCTTTAAAGCAATGTTTGGGCTCCTGCTGCTGCTTGCAACTCCAGGGTGTGATTCATCCAATTTTTGGGCTCCTGCTACCAACTCCAGTGTCTCTTTCAAGCTAATGTTTGGGCTGCTGCTGCTTGCCACTCCAGGGTGTGATTCATCCAATTTTTGGGCTCCTGCTGCTGCCAACTCCAGTGTCTCTTTAAAGCAATGTTTGGGCTCCTGCTGCTGCTTGCAACTCCAGGGTGTGATTCATCCAATTTTTGGGCTCCTGCTACCATCTCCAGTGTCTCTTTCAAGCTAATGTTTGGGCTGCTGCTGCTTGCCACTCCAGGGTGTGATTCATCCAATTGTTGGGCTCCTGAAGCCAACTCCAGTGTCTCTTTAAAGTAATGTTTGGGCTCCTGCTGTTGCTTGCAACTCCAGGGTGTGATTCATCCAATTTTTGGGCTCCTGCTGCCAACTCCAGTGTCTCTTTCAAGCTATGTTTGGGCTCCTGCTGCTTGCAACTCCAGGGTGTGATTCATCCAATTTTTGGGCTCCTGCTGCCAACTCCAGTGTCTCTTTAAAGCAATGTTTGGGCTCCTGCTGCTGCTTGCAACTCCAGGGTGTGATTCATCCAATTTTTGGGCTCCTGCTGCCAACTCCAGTGTCTCTTTCAAGCTATGTTTGGGCTGCTGCTGCTGCTTGCGACTCCAGGGTGTCATTCAGCCGATATTTGGGCTCCTGCTGCTCCTGCTGCCAACTCCAGGATGTCTTTCAGCCAATATTTGGGCTCCTGCTGCTGCCAGCTCCAGGGTGTGTTTTTCAGGCAATATAGGGGCCCCTCATAATAATGCCACCTCAACTCTCTGCAATTGTGCCGCTCTGCGATTCTAATAGCGATGCCTCTGATCTGCATGTCCTAATTATTTACAGTATTATTTCACTAACCCAGCACGCATCCTATGCGTGTTACAGCAAGGCAGAATGGTTTACAACCCTATTTAGGCTCTAGGAGGCTCACAAATAGCCATTTTTAATAGCGATTCATCGCAAATAAATTCGTGTCGAATCGAATTTTTCAAAAGTTCGCTCATCTCTATTGCCAACACCCAAAGTAAAGCATCCACGTAAGGGTAATTTTACTTGAAAATTTCAGCTCTACAATATGTGTACCTTGTGCCTTTTCAACCAAAACAACCCTTTATATTGAAATACTCCCCCACAAACCATGTATTCCCTGTAAGTACAAACATTAAGCTTTCTAGATGTATCCAGCTTGTAGTTTGCGCATCTTTCTGAAAGTAATCCCTCGAAGAATTCTTTGGTTGCACAGGGTCTCCTTATGGGGCACGGAAACCAGCTTCAGTGGTCCAGGCCCTGAAAGCTACAAGCCTGCATAGCCTTCATGGCCCCCAGGCTCTTTTGCCTGCCCCCAGGCTTTGGGGAGGCAGGTAATGGGGGATTGGGGATTAATGGCAAGTCACCCGCTAGGCGGCTTGCCAGATCCCAAGTCTTGTGCACTGGTATAGGGGGTTAAATGTAAGGGTTAAATGTAAAAAAAGACACACACCAGAGAAAAATATTTTGTTATTTTATTTTTTAAAACTTAACTCCAGTCCATCCCCCAGCACTGTGTCCAACGCCAATCACTCTGGCTTGTGCTCTCCTGCTACTTCCCTGGGTGCAGAGAGGACCCCTCCAAATCCATTAAAGGGGTGAGTTTTTACATTTTTTTTTAGTTTTATAGGGATTTAATGTCAGCACTTCTATACCTGCTGGATGACAGGAGACAAAGAATTATTTTAAAAAAAATTCATAGGGTCCCGCCGCCCTTAAAAATCCCTGCCAGCCAAGCCACAAGTGCCAGAGCCCGAGCCTTGTGAATTGGTATAAGGGCCTCATGGACCCCTTACCAATTCACAAAGGGTTAAACCGGACCTTCAGCATAATTTATTGAAGAGTCCAAACCTTTTAAAAAATTATTCCCCAGCATCTAAAATGTATATATTTTACATTTTAGTCACATACATATTATTCTTTCCTTCACTGGGCTGCAGCTCTGTTCAGGACTCTAGGATACGGAAGCTGCCATCTTTCCTCAGAAGCATCACATACTGAGGAGAGGAGATGGCGGCAAAATTGCAGAGGGGCATGGTTATAGCTGTGCTTTGCATAGACAGAGCAGTTCGGGTCAGGAAAAGGTCAGCAATCCCAGAATGCAGAACAGCATGGTCAGAAGACACTTCCTGTCAGCAGGCAGCCTGAGACTCCACAGGCCACCGTCTTGGATGTTTAAAGGCTCATAAAATGCTGTAAATGCAGGTAGGATGGTTTTTAATGTGAGCAATCTGTGTATATACAGGGTGGGGGAAACATATAAGATATGATCTTATTCATGGTGAAAGTCCAGTTTAAATGTAAAAAAAACACAAACACACAGCAGAGAAAAAAATGACCTTTTACTAAGATTTTTTTTTCCTTCACTCACCTCTGATCCTCCGAGACTCGCGTAACTGGCATTAGACGAGTTAACTTACTGATGCTGGCTACTTGCTGATCAGCACCACGGGAGTGGGAGATTAGAATGCAGGACAGTGGCCAGCACAAGCAGATAGGGTAAGCTTTTTTTAAGCCCCAAATCCACTTCGGCACTGGGCAGGGGTGGGGGCGTGCAGAGGCTGGACTTCTGCAACCTGCTTTTGACCAGTAAGGGAGTACTAGGGAAGATTATAAGGAAAAAACAAGCTAAGGTTTACTTACTAGCAGAGCATGGGATGTTTGAAGGATCTTTTTAGAATTAAAGATTCTGCCTACAGGTATCCTGTAAGCAATTTTCTACACTTGCTGAAATTGCAGAGCTGAGAAAATAGAAGTAGCATCAATGGAAAGACTTTGAAAAATGACATTAGGAAAAAGAAATCTACATATGTACCCTTTCACTAAGCAGAGGTGATTCTCACCATATCTAAAAAGACTAGGCCTACTCAGTACATTAATGAACCATTCATGACTGAGAATATCAATAATTTATGCTATCCACGAGCATCTTATTGGGCAACCTAAACAGTCCAGCCAAGGTAAGTAAACACTGTCCATATTGTTAATATAGCCCTGGGCCAAGGTTGCTGCAACTATTGAAGGTAACCAGCCTCCCTCCACCACCAGATCAAGCACTTCTGAGTCTTTACCCCCCACCCCCAAGTTAATAGGCTGAGGCTATAGAATTGTAGGAACAGATAATGGTCAGGGTTAGGTATAGTCAGTTGTAAAATAATACTAAAGTTTTGTAGGGGCAGATAAAGTTGCAGGGGAGTGTATGACCTCATACAATCATGATGCTAAGGCTATAACTAGAGATGAACGAACTTTTGAAAAATTTGATTCGACTGATTCGCCGAATTTTCCGACAAAAATCGTTTCGACCCGAATAAATTCGCGACGAATCGCTATTAAAAATGGCTATTTCTGAGCCTCCTAGAGCCTCAATAGGGTTGTAAACCATTCTGCCTTGCTGTAACACGCACAGGATGCGTGCTGGGTAAGTTAAATAATACTTTGAATAAATATCACATGCAGATCAGAGGCATCGCTAATAGAATCGCAGAGCGGCACAATTGAATTCAAGAGAGTTGAAGTGGCATCACTATGAGGGGCAGGAGCCCAAACATTGCTTTAAAGAGACACTGGAGTTGGCTTCAGCAGGAGCCCAAAAATTGGATGAATCACACCCTGGAGTTGGCAGCAGCAGCAGGAGCCCAAACATTACTTTAAAGAGACACTGGGGTTGGCTTCAGGAGCCCAAAAATTGGATGAATCACACCCTGGAGTTGGCAGCAGCAGGAGCCCAAATATTACTTTAAAGAGACCCTGGGGTTGGCTTCAGGAGCCCAAAAATTGGATGATTCACACCCTGGAGTTGGCAGAAGTTGGCAGCAGCAGCAGCAGGAGCCCAAATATTACTTCAAAGAGACCCTGGGGTTGGCTTCAGGAGCCCAAAAATTGGATGAATCACACACTGGAGTTGGCAGCAGCAGCAGAAGGAGCCCAAATATACACTGGAGTTGGCTTCAGGAGCCCAAAAATTGGATGAATCACACCCTGGAGTTGGCAGAAGTTGGCAGCAGCAGCAGGAGCCCAAACATTACTTTAAAGAGACCCTGGGGTTGGCTTCAGGAGCCCAAAAATTGGATGAATCACACCCTGGAGTTGGCAGGAGTTGACAGCAGCAGCAGCAGCAGGAGCCCAAATATTACTTCAAAGAGACCCTGGGGTTGGCTTCAGGAGCCCAAAAATTGGATGAATCACACCCTGGAGTTGGCAGAAGTTGGCAGCAGCAGGAGCCCAAACATTACTTCAAAGAGACCCTGGGGTTGGCTTCAGAAGCCCAACAATTGGATGAATCACACCCTGGAGTTGGCAGGAGTTGACAGCAGCAGCAGCAGGAGCCCAAATATTACTTTAAAGAGACCCTGGGGTTGGCTTCAGGAGCCCAACAATTGGATGATTCACACCCTGGAGTTGGCAGCAGCAGCAGGAGCCCAAACACTACTTTAAAGAGACCCTGGGGTTGGCTTCAGGAGCCCAACAATTGGATGAATCACACCCTGGAGTTGGCAGCAGCAGCAGCAGGAGCCCAAACATTACTTCAAAGAGACCCTGGGGTTGGCTTCAGGAGCCCAAAAATTGGATGAATCACACCCTGGAGTTGGCAGAAGTGGCAGCAGCAGCAGCAGCAGCAGCAGGAGCCCAAACATTACTTTAAAGAGACCCTGGGGTTGGCTTCAGGAGCCCAAAAATTGGATGAATCACACCCTGGAGTTGGCAGAAGTTGGCAGCAGCAGCAGCAGGAGCGCAAACATTACTTCAAAGAGACCCTGGGGTTGGCTTCAGGAGCCCAAAAATTGGATGAATCACACCCTGGAGTTGACAGAAGTTGGCAGCAGCAGGAGCCCAAACATTACTTCAAAGAGACCCTGGGGTTGGCTTCAGGAGCCCAACAATTGGATGAATCACACCCTGGAGTTGGCAGGAGTTGACAGCAGCAGCAGCAGGAGCCCAAACATTGGATGAATCACACCCTGGAGTTGGCAGCAGCAGCAGGAGCCCAAACATTACTTTAAAGAGACACTGGGGTTGGCTTCAGGAGCCCAAAAATTGGATGAATCACACCCTGGAGTTGGCAGCAGCAGGAGCCCAAATATTACTTTAAAGAGACCCTGGGGTTGGCTTCAGGAGCCCAAAAATTGGATGATTCACACCCTGGAGTTGGCAGAAGTTGGCAGCAGCAGGAGCCCAAATATTACTTCAAAGAGACCCTGGGGTTGGCTTCAGGAGCCCAGAAATTGGATGAATCACACACTGGAGTTGGCAGCAGCAGCAGAAGGAGCCCAAATATACACTGGAGTTGGCTTCAGGAGCCCAAAAATTGGATGAATCACACCCTGGAGTTGGCAGAAGTTGGCAGCAGCAGCAGGAGCCCAAACATTACTTTAAAGAGACCCTGGGGTTGGCTTCAGGAGCCCAAAAATTGGATGAATCACACCCTGGAGTTGGCAGGAGTTGACAGCAGCAGCAGCAGCAGGAGCCCAAATATTACTTCAAAGAGACCCTGGGGTTGGCTTCAGGAGCCCAAAAATTGGATGAATCACACCCTGGAGTTGGCAGAAGTTGGCAGCAGCAGGAGCCCAAACATTACTTCAAAGAGACCCTGGGGTTGGCTTCAGAAGCCCAACAATTGGATGAATCACACCCTGGAGTTGGCAGGAGTTGACAGCAGCAGCAGCAGGAGCCCAAATATTACTTTAAAGAGACCCTGGGGTTGGCTTCAGGAGCCCAACAATTGGATGATTCACACCCTGGAGTTGGCAGCAGCAGCAGGAGCCCAAACAATACTTTAAAGAGACCCTGGGGTTGGCTTCAGGAGCCCAAAAATTGGATGAATCACACCCTGGAGTTGGCAGCAGCAGCAGCAGGAGCCCAAACATTACTTCAAAGAGACCCTGGGGTTGGCTTCAGGAGCCCAAAAATTGGATGAATCACACCCTGGAGTTGGCAGAAGTTGGCAGCAGCAGCAGGAGCCCAAACATTACTTTAAAGAGACCCTGGGGTTGGCTTCAGGAGCCCAAAAATTGGATGAATCACACCCTGGAGTTGGCAGAAGTTGGCAGCAGCAGCAGCAGGAGCGCAAACATTACTTCAAAGAGACCCTGGGGTTGGCTTCAGGAGCCCAAAAATTGGATGAATCACACCCTGGAGTTGACAGAAGTTGGCAGCAGCAGGAGCCCAAACATTACTTCAAAGAGACCCTGGGGTTGGCTTCAGGAGCCCAACAATTGGATGAATCACACCCTGGAGTTGGCAGGAGTTGACAGCAGCAGCAGCAGGAGCCCAAACATTACTTCAAAGAGACCCTGGGGTTGGCTTCAGGAGCCCAAAAATTGGATGAATCACACCCTGGAGTTGGCAGAAGTTGGCAGCAGCAGCAGCAGGAGCCCAAACATTACTTCAAAGAGACCCTGGGGTTGGCTTCAGGAGCCCAAAAATTGGATGAATCACACCCTGGAGTTGGCAGGAGTTGACAGCAGCAGCAGCAGCAGGAGCCCAAATATTACTTTAAAGAGACCCTGGGGTTGGCTTCAGGAGCCCAACAATTGGATGAATCACACCCTGGAGTTGGCAGCAGCAGCAGCAGGAGCCCAAACATCACTTCAAAGAGACCCTGGGGTTTGCTTCAGGAGCCCAAAAATTGGATGAATCACACCCTGGAGTTGGCAGGAGTTGACAGCAGCAGCAGCAGGAGCCAAACATTACTTCAAAGAGACCCTGGGGTTGGCTTCAGGAGCCCAACAATTGGATGAATCACACCCTGGAGTTGGCAGGAGTTGACAGCAGCAGCAGCAGGAGCCCAAACATTACTTCAAAGAGACCCTGGGGTTGGCTTCAGGAGCCCAAAAATTGGATGAATCACACCCTGGAGTTGGCAGAAGTTGGCAGCAGCAGCAGCAGGAGCCCAAACATTACTTTAAAGAGACCCTGGGGTTGGCTTCAGGAGCCCAAAAATTGGATGAATCACACCCTGGAGTTGGCAGAAGTTGGCAGCAGCAGCAGCAGGAGCCCAAACATTACTTCAAAGAGACCCTGGGGTTGGCTTCAGGAGCCCAAAAATTGGATGAATCACACCCTGGAGTTGGCAGAAGTTGGCAGCAGCAGCAGCAGGAGCCCAAACATTACTTCAAAGAGACCCTGGGGTTGGCTTCAGGAGCCCAACAATTGGATGAATCACACCCTGGAGTTGGCAGGAGTTGACAGCAGCAGCAGCAGCAGGAGCCCAAACATTACTTCAAAGAGACCCTGGGGTTGGCTTCAGGAGCCCAACAATTGGATGAATCACACCCTGGAGTTGGCAGGAGTTGACAGCAGCAGCAGCAGGAGCCCAAACATTACTTCAAAGAGACCCTGGGGTTGGCTTCAGGAGCCCAAAAATTGGATGAATCACACCCTGGAGTTGGCAGAAGTTGGCAGCAGCAGCAGCAGCAGGAGCCCAAACATTACTTCAAAGAGACCCTGGGGTTGGCTTCAGGAGCCCAAAAATTGGATGAATCACACCCTGGAGTTGGCAGAAGTTGGCAGCAGCAGCAGCAGCAGGAGCCCAAACATTACTTCAAAGAGACCCTGGGGTTGGCTTCAGGAGCCCAAAAATTGGATGAATCACACCCTGGAGTTGGCAGAAGTTGGCAGCAGCAGCAGCAGGAGCCCAAACATTACTTCAAAGAGACCCTGGGGTTGGCTTCAGGAGCCCAAAAATTGGATGAATCACACCCTGGAGTTGGCAGAAGTTGGCAGCAGCAGCAGCAGGAGCCCAAACATTACTTCAAAGAGACCCTGGGGTTGGCTTCAGGAGCCCAAAAATTGGATGAATCACACCCTGGAGTTGGCAGAAGTTGGCAGCAGCAGCAGCAGGAGCCCAAACATTACTTTAAAGAGACCCTGGGGTTGGCTTCAGGAGCCCAAAAATTGGATGAATCACACCCTGGAGTTGGCAGAAGTTGGCAGCAGCAGCAGCAGGAGCCCAAACATTACTTCAAAGAGACCCTGGGGTTGGCTTCAGGAGCCCAAAAATTGGATGAATCACACCCTGGAGTTGGCAGAAGTTGGCAGCAGCAGCAGGAGCCCAAACATTACTTCAAAGAGACCCTGGGGTTGGCTTCAGGAGCCCAACAATTGGATGAATCACACCCTGGAGTTGGCAGGAGTTGACAGCAGCAGCAGCAGCAGGAGCCCAAACATTACTTCAAAGAGACCCTGGGGTTGGCTTCAGGAGCCCAACAATTGGATGAATCACACCCTGGAGTTGGCAGGAGTTGACAGCAGCAGCAGCAGGAGCCCAAACATTACTTCAAAGAGACCCTGGGGTTGGCTTCAGGAGCCCAAAAATTGGATGAATCACACCCTGGAGTTGGCAGAAGTTGGCAGCAGCAGCAGGAGCCCAAACATTACTTCAAAGAGACCCTGGGGTTGGCTTCAGGAGCCCAAAAATTGGATTAATCACACCCTGGAGTTGGCAGAAGTTGGCAGCAGCAGCAGCAGGAGCCCAAATATTACTTCAAAGAGACCCTGGGGTTGGCTTCAGGAGCGCAAAAATTGGATGAATCACACCCTGGAGTTGGCAGAAGTTGGCAGCAGCAGCAGCAGCAGGAGCCCAAACATTACTTTAAAGAGACCCTGGGGTTGGCTTCAGGAGCCCAACAATTGGATGAATCACACCCTGGAGTTGGCAGGAGTTGACAGCAGCAGCAGCAGGAGCCCAAATATTACTTTAAAGAGACCCTGGGGTTGGCTTCAGGAGCCCAACAATTGGATGAATCACACCCTGGAGTTGGCAGGAGTTGACAGCAGCAGGAGACCAAATATACACTGGAGTTGGCTTCAGGAGCCCAAAAATTGGATGAATCACACCCTGGAGTTGGCAGAAGTTGGCAGCTGCAGCAGCAGGAGCCCAAACATTACTTCAAAGAGACCCTGGGGTTGGCTTCAGGAGCCCAACAATTGGATGAATCACACCCTGGAGTTGGCAGGAGTTGACAGCAGCAGCAGCAGGAGCCCAAACATTACTTCAAAGAGACCCTGGGGTTGGCTTCAGGAGCCCAAAAATTGGATGAATCACACCCTGGAGTTGGCAGCAGCAGCAGGAGCCCAAACATTACTTCAAAGAGACCCTGGGGTTGGCTTCAGGAGCCCAAAAATTGGATGAATCACACCCTGGAGTTGGCAGAAGTTGGCAGCAGCAGCAGCAGCAGGAGCCCAAACATTAATTTAAAGAGACCCTGGGGTTGGCTTCAGGAGCCCAGCAATTGGATGAATCACACCCTGGAGTTGGCAGGAGTTGACAGCAGCAGCAGCAGCAGGAGCCCAAATATTACTTTAAAGAGACCCTGGGGTTGGCTTCAGGAGCCCAACAATTGGATGAATCACACCCTGGAGTTGGCAGCAGCAGCAGCAGGAGCCCAAACATCACTTCAAAGAGACCCTGGGGTTTGCTTCAGGAGCCCAAAAATTGGATGAATCACACCCTGGAGTTGGCAGGAGTTGACAGCAGCAGCAGGAGCCAAACATTACTTCAAAGAGACCCTGGGGTTGGCTTCAGGAGCCCAACAATTGGATGAATCACACCCTGGAGTTGGCAGGAGTTGACAGCAGCAGCAGCAGGAGCCCAAACATTACTTCAAAGAGACCCTGGGGTTGGCTTCAGGAGCCCAAAAATTGGATGAATCACACCCTGGAGTTGGCAGAAGTTGGCAGCAGCAGCAGCAGGAGCCCAAACATTACTTTAAAGAGACCCTGGGGTTGGCTTCAGGAGCCCAAAAATTGGATGAATCACACCCTGGAGTTGGCAGAAGTTGGCAGCAGCAGCAGCAGGAGCCCAAACATTACTTCAAAGAGACCCTGGGGTTGGCTTCAGGAGCCCAAAAATTGGATGAATCACACCCTGGAGTTGGCAGAAGTTGGCAGCAGCAGCAGCAGGAGCCCAAACATTACTTCAAAGAGACCCTGGGGTTGGCTTCAGGAGCCCAACAATTGGATGAATCACACCCTGGAGTTGGCAGGAGTTGACAGCAGCAGCAGCAGCAGGAGCCCAAACATTACTTCAAAGAGACCCTGGGGTTGGCTTCAGGAGCCCAACAATTGGATGAATCACACCCTGGAGTTGGCAGGAGTTGACAGCAGCAGCAGCAGGAGCCCAAACATTACTTCAAAGAGACCCTGGGGTTGGCTTCAGGAGCCCAAAAATTGGATGAATCACACCCTGGAGTTGGCAGAAGTTGGCAGCAGCAGCAGCAGCAGGAGCCCAAACATTACTTCAAAGAGACCCTGGGGTTGGCTTCAGGAGCCCAAAAATTGGATGAATCACACCCTGGAGTTGGCAGAAGTTGGCAGCAGCAGCAGCAGCAGGAGCCCAAACATTACTTCAAAGAGACCCTGGGGTTGGCTTCAGGAGCCCAAAAATTGGATGAATCACACCCTGGAGTTGGCAGAAGTTGGCAGCAGCAGCAGCAGGAGCCCAAACATTACTTCAAAGAGACCCTGGGGTTGGCTTCAGGAGCCCAAAAATTGGATGAATCACACCCTGGAGTTGGCAGAAGTTGGCAGCAGCAGCAGCAGGAGCCCAAACATTACTTCAAAGAGACCCTGGGGTTGGCTTCAGGAGCCCAAAAATTGGATGAATCACACCCTGGAGTTGGCAGAAGTTGGCAGCAGCAGCAGCAGGAGCCCAAACATTACTTTAAAGAGACCCTGGGGTTGGCTTCAGGAGCCCAAAAATTGGATGAATCACACCCTGGAGTTGGCAGAAGTTGGCAGCAGCAGCAGCAGGAGCCCAAACATTACTTCAAAGAGACCCTGGGGTTGGCTTCAGGAGCCCAAAAATTGGATGAATCACACCCTGGAGTTGGCAGAAGTTGGCAGCAGCAGCAGGAGCCCAAACATTACTTCAAAGAGACCCTGGGGTTGGCTTCAGGAGCCCAACAATTGGATGAATCACACCCTGGAGTTGGCAGGAGTTGACAGCAGCAGCAGCAGCAGGAGCCCAAACATTACTTCAAAGAGACCCTGGGGTTGGCTTCAGGAGCCCAACAATTGGATGAATCACACCCTGGAGTTGGCAGGAGTTGACAGCAGCAGCAGCAGGAGCCCAAACATTACTTCAAAGAGACCCTGGGGTTGGCTTCAGGAGCCCAAAAATTGGATGAATCACACCCTGGAGTTGGCAGAAGTTGGCAGCAGCAGCAGGAGCCCAAACATTACTTCAAAGAGACCCTGGGGTTGGCTTCAGGAGCCCAAAAATTGGATTAATCACACCCTGGAGTTGGCAGAAGTTGGCAGCAGCAGCAGCAGGAGCCCAAATATTACTTCAAAGAGACCCTGGGGTTGGCTTCAGGAGCGCAAAAATTGGATGAATCACACCCTGGAGTTGGCAGAAGTTGGCAGCAGCAGCAGCAGCAGGAGCCCAAACATTACTTTAAAGAGACCCTGGGGTTGGCTTCAGGAGCCCAACAATTGGATGAATCACACCCTGGAGTTGGCAGGAGTTGACAGCAGCAGCAGCAGGAGCCCAAATATTACTTTAAAGAGACCCTGGGGTTGGCTTCAGGAGCCCAACAATTGGATGAATCACACCCTGGAGTTGGCAGGAGTTGACAGCAGCAGGAGACCAAATATACACTGGAGTTGGCTTCAGGAGCCCAAAAATTGGATGAATCACACCCTGGAGTTGGCAGAAGTTGGCAGCTGCAGCAGCAGGAGCCCAAACATTACTTCAAAGAGACCCTGGGGTTGGCTTCAGGAGCCCAACAATTGGATGAATCACACCCTGGAGTTGGCAGGAGTTGACAGCAGCAGCAGCAGGAGCCCAAACATTACTTCAAAGAGACCCTGGGGTTGGCTTCAGGAGCCCAAAAATTGGATGAATCACACCCTGGAGTTGGCAGCAGCAGCAGGAGCCCAAACATTACTTCAAAGAGACCCTGGGGTTGGCTTCAGGAGCCCAAAAATTGGATGAATCACACCCTGGAGTTGGCAGAAGTTGGCAGCAGCAGCAGCAGCAGGAGCCCAAACATTAATTTAAAGAGACCCTGGGGTTGGCTTCAGGAGCCCAGCAATTGGATGAATCACACCCTGGAGTTGGCAGGAGTTGACAGCAGCAGCAGCAGCAGGAGCCCAAATATTACTTTAAAGAGACCCTGGGGTTGGCTTCAGGAGCCTAAAAATTGGATGAATCACACCCTGGAGTTGGCAGAAGTTGGCAGCTGCAGCAGCAGGAGCCCAAACATTACTTCAAAGAGACCCTGGGGTTGGCTTCAGGAGCCCAACAATTGGATGAATCACACCCTGGAGTTGGCAGGAGTTGACAGCAGCAGCAGCAGGAGCCCAAACATTACTTCAAAGAGACCCTGGGGTTGGCTTCAGGAGCCCAAAAATTGGATGAATCACACCCTGGAGTTGGCAGAAGTTGGCAGCAGCAGCAGGAGCCCAAACATTACTTTAAAGAGACCCTGGGGTTGGCTTCAGGAGCCCAAAAATTGGATGAATCACACCCTGGAGTTGGCAGAAGTTGGCAGCAGCAGCAGCAGGAGCGCAAACATTACTTCAAAGAGACCCTGGGGTTGGCTTCAGGAGCCCAAAAATTGGATGAATCACACCCTGGAGTTGACAGAAGTTGGCAGCAGCAGGAGCCCAAACATTACTTCAAAGAGACCCTGGGGTTGGCTTCAGGAGCCCAACAATTGGATGAATCACACCCTGGAGTTGGCAGGAGTTGACAGCAGCAGCAGCAGGAGCCCAAACATTACTTCAAAGAGACCCTGGGGTTGGCTTCAGGAGCCCAAAAATTGGATGAATCACACCCTGGAGTTGGCAGAAGTTGGCAGCAGCAGCAGCAGGAGCCCAAACATTACTTCAAAGAGACCCTGGGGTTGGCTTCAAAAATTGGATGAATCACACCCTGGAGTTGGCAGGAGTTGACAGCAGCAGCAGCAGGAGCCCAAATATTACTTTAAAGAGACCCTGGGGTTGGCTTCAGGAGCCCAACAATTTGATGAATCACACCCTGGAGTTGGCAGCAGCAGCAGCAGGAGCCCAAACATCACTTCAAAGAGACCCTGGGGTTTGCTTCAGGAGCCCAAAAATTGGATGAATCACACCCTGGAGTTGGCAGGAGTTGACAGCAGCAGCAGCAGGAGCCCAAACATTACTTCAAAGAGACCCTGGGGTTGGCTTCAGGAGCCCAACAATTGGATGAATCACACCCTGGAGTTGGCAGGAGTTGACAGCAGCAGCAGCAGGAGCCCAAACATTACTTCAAAGAGACCCTGGGGTTGGCTTCAGGAGCCCAAAAATTGGATGAATCACACCCTGGAGTTGGCAGAAGTTGGCAGCAGCAGCAGCAGGAGCCCAAACATTACTTTAAAGAGACCCTGGGGTTGGCTTCAGGAGCCCAAAAATTGGATGAATCACACCCTGGAGTTGGCAGAAGTTGGCAGCAGCAGCAGCAGGAGCCCAAACATTACTTCAAAGAGACCCTGGGGTTGGCTTCAGGAGCCCAAAAATTGGATGAATCACACCCTGGAGTTGGCAGAAGTTGGCAGCAGCAGCAGCAGGAGCCCAAACATTACTTCAAAGAGACCCTGGGGTTGGCTTCAGGAGCCCAACAATTGGATGAATCACACCCTGGAGTTGGCAGGAGTTGACAGCAGCAGCAGCAGCAGGAGCCCAAACATTACTTCAAAGAGACCCTGGGGTTGGCTTCAGGAGCCCAACAATTGGATGAATCACACCCTGGAGTTGGCAGGAGTTGACAGCAGCAGCAGCAGGAGCCCAAACATTACTTCAAAGAGACCCTGGGGTTGGCTTCAGGAGCCCAAAAATTGGATGAATCACACCCTGGAGTTGGCAGAAGTTGGCAGCAGCAGCAGCAGCAGGAGCCCAAACATTACTTCAAAGAGACCCTGGGGTTGGCTTCAGGAGCCCAAAAATTGGATGAATCACACCCTGGAGTTGGCAGAAGTTGGCAGCAGCAGCAGCAGCAGGAGCCCAAACATTACTTCAAAGAGACCCTGGGGTTGGCTTCAGGAGCCCAAAAATTGGATGAATCACACCCTGGAGTTGGCAGAAGTTGGCAGCAGCAGCAGCAGGAGCCCAAACATTACTTCAAAGAGACCCTGGGGTTGGCTTCAGGAGCCCAAAAATTGGATGAATCACACCCTGGAGTTGGCAGAAGTTGGCAGCAGCAGCAGCAGGAGCCCAAACATTACTTCAAAGAGACCCTGGGGTTGGCTTCAGGAGCCCAAAAATTGGATGAATCACACCCTGGAGTTGGCAGAAGTTGGCAGCAGCAGCAGCAGGAGCTAAAAACATTACTTTAAAGAGACCCTGGGGTTGGCTTCAGGAGCCCAAAAATTGGATGAATCACACCCTGGAGTTGGCAGAAGTTGGCAGCAGCAGCAGCAGGAGCCCAAACATTACTTCAAAGAGACCCTGGGGTTGGCTTCAGGAGCCCAAAAATTGGATGAATCACACCCTGGAGTTGGCAGAAGTTGGCAGCAGCAGCAGGAGCCCAAACATTACTTCAAAGAGACCCTGGGGTTGGCTTCAGGAGCCCAACAATTGGATGAATCACACCCTGGAGTTGGCAGGAGTTGACAGCAGCAGCAGCAGCAGGAGCCCAAACATTACTTCAAAGAGACCCTGGGGTTGGCTTCAGGAGCCCAACAATTGGATGAATCACACCCTGGAGTTGGCAGGAGTTGACAGCAGCAGCAGCAGGAGCCCAAACATTACTTCAAAGAGACCCTGGGGTTGGCTTCAGGAGCCCAAAAATTGGATGAATCACACCCTGGAGTTGGCAGAAGTTGGCAGCAGCAGCAGGAGCCCAAACATTACTTCAAAGAGACCCTGGGGTTGGCTTCAGGAGCCCAAAAATTGGATTAATCACACCCTGGAGTTGGCAGAAGTTGGCAGCAGCAGCAGCAGGAGCCCAAATATTACTTCAAAGAGACCCTGGGGTTGGCTTCAGGAGCCCAAAAATTGGATGAATCACACCCTGGAGTTGGCAGAAGTTGGCAGCAGCAGCAGCAGCAGCAGGAGCCCAAACATTACTTTAAAGAGACCCTGGGGTTGGCTTCAGGAGCCCAACAATTGGATGAATCACACCCTGGAGTTGGCAGGAGTTGACAGCAGCAGCAGCAGGAGCCCAAATATTACTTTAAAGAGACCCTGGGGTTGGCTTCAGGAGCCCAACAATTGGATGAATCACACCCTGGAGTTGGCAGGAGTTGACAGCAGCAGGAGACCAAATATACACTGGAGTTGGCTTCAGGAGCCCAAAAATTGGATGAATCACACCCTGGAGTTGGCAGAAGTTGGCAGCTGCAGCAGCAGGAGCCCAAACATTACTTCAAAGAGACCCTGGGGTTGGCTTCAGGAGCCCAACAATTGGATGAATCACACCCTGGAGTTGGCAGGAGTTGACAGCAGCAGCAGCAGGAGCCCAAACATTACTTCAAAGAGACCCTGGGGTTGGCTTCAGGAGCCCAAAAATTGGATGAATCACACCCTGGAGTTGGCAGAAGTTGGCAGCAGCAGCAGGAGCCCAAACATTACTTCAAAGAGACCCTGGGGTTGGCTTCAGGAGCCCAAAAATTGGATGAATCACACCCTGGAGTTGGCAGAAGTTGGCAGCAGCAGCAGCAGCAGGAGCCCAAACATTAATTTAAAGAGACCCTGGGGTTGGCTTCAGGAGCCCAGCAATTGGATGAATCACACCCTGGAGTTGGCAGGAGTTGACAGCAGCAGCAGCAGGAGCCCAAATATTACTTTAAAGAGACCCTGGGGTTGGCTTCAGGAGCCTAAAAATTGGATGAATCACACCCTGGAGTTGGCAGAAGTTGGCAGCTGCAGCAGCAGGAGCCCAAACATTACTTCAAAGAGACCCTGGGGTTGGCTTCAGGAGCCCAACAATTGGATGAATCACACCCTGGAGTTGGCAGGAGTTGACAGCAGCAGCAGCAGGAGCCCAAACATTACTTCAAAGAGACCCTGGGGTTGGCTTCAGGAGCCCAAAAATTGGATGAATCACACCCTGGAGTTGGCAGAAGTTGGCAGCAGCAGCAGGAGCCCAAACATTACTTCAAAGAGACCCTGGGGTTGGCTTCAGGAGCCCAAAAATTGGATGAATCACACCCTGGAGTTGGCAGAAGTTGGCAGCAGCAGCAGCAGGAGCCCAAACATTACTTCAAAGAGACCCTGGGGTTGGCTTCAGGAGCCCAACAATTGGATGAATCGCACCCTGGAGTTGGCAGGAGTTGACGGCAGCAGCAGCAGGAGCCCAAACATTACTTCAAAGAGACCCTGGGGTTGGCTTCAGGAGCCCAAAAATTGGATGAATCACACCCTGGAGTTGGCAGAAGTTGGCAGCAGCAGCAGCAGGAGCCCAAACATTACTTTAAAGAGACCCTGGGGTTGGCTTCAGGAGCCCAAAAATTGGATGAATCACACCCTGAAGTTGGCAGAAGTTGGCAGCAGCAGCAGCAGGAGCCCAAACATTACTTCAAAGAGACCCTGGGGTTGGCTTCAGGAGCCCAAAAATTGGATGAATCACACCCTGGAGTTGACAGAAGTTGGCAGCAGCAGCAGCAGGAGCCCAAACATTACTTCAAAGAGACCCTGGGGTTGGCTTCAGGAGCCCAACAATTGGATGAATCACACCCTGGAGTTGGCAGGAGTTGACAGCAGCAGCAGCAGGAGCCCAAACATTACTTCAAAGAGACCCTGGGGTTGGCTTCAGGAGCCCAAAAATTGGATGAATCACCCCCTTGAGTTGGCAGAAGTTGGCAGCAGCAGCAGCAGGAGCCCAAACATTACTTCAAAGAGACCCTGGGGTTGGCTTCAGGAGCCCAAAAATTGGATGAATCACACCCTGGAGTTGGCAGAAGTTGGCAGCAGCAGCAGCAGCCCAAACATTACTTCAAAGAGACCCTGGGGTTGGCTTCAGGAGCCCAAAAATTGGATGAATCACACCCTTGAGTTGGCAGAAGTTGGCAGCAGCAGCAGCAGGAGCCCAAACATTACTTCAAAGAGACCCTGGGGTTGGCTTCAGGAGCCCAAAAATGGGATGAATCACACCCTGGAGTTGGCAGAAGTTGGCAGCAGCAGCAGCAGGAGCCCAAACATTACTTCAAAGAGACCCTGGGGTTGGCTTCAGGAGCCCAAAAATTGGATGAATCACACCCTGGAGTTGGAAGAAGTTGGCAGCAGCAGCAGCAGGAGCCCAAACATTACTTTAAAGAGACCCTGGGGTTGGCTTCAGGAGCCCAACAATTGGATGAATCACACCCTGGAGTTGGCAGGAGTTGACAGCAGCAGCAGCAGGAGCCCAAACATTACTTCAAAGAGACCCTGGGGTTGGCTTCAGGAGCCCAAAAATTGGATGAATCACACCCTGGAGTTGGCAGAAGTTGGCAGTAGCAGCAGCAGGAGCCCAAACATTACTTTAAAGAGACCCTGGGGTTGGCTGCAGGAGCCCAACAATTGGATGAATCACACCCTGGAGTTAGCAGGAGTTGACAGCAGCAGCAGCAGGAGCCCAAATATTACTTTAAAGAGACCCTGGGGTTGGCTTCAGGAGCCCAACAATTGGATGAATCACACCCTGGAGTTGGTAGGAGTTGACAGCAGCAGGAGCCCAAATATACACTGGAGTTGGCTTCAGGAGCCCAAAAGTTGGATGAATCACACCCTGGAGTTGGCAGAAGTTGGCAGCAGCAGCAGGAGCCTAAACATTACTTTAAAGAGACCCTGGGGTTGGCTTCAGGAGCCCAAAAATTGGATGAATCACACCCTGGAGTTGGCAGAAGTTGGCAGCAGCAGGAGCCCAAACATTACTTTAAAGAGACCCTGGGGTTGGCTTCAGGAGCCCAACAATTGGATGAATCACACCCTGGAGTTGGCAGGAGTTGACAGCAGCAGCAGCAGGAGCCCAAATATTACTTTAAAGAGACCCTGGGGTTGGCTTCAGGAGCCCAACAATTGGATGATTCACACCCTGGAGTTGGCAGCAGCAGCAGGAGCCCAAACACTACTTTAAAGAGACCCTGGGGTTGGCTTCAGGAGCCCAAAAATTGGATGAATCACACCCTGGAGTTGGCAGCAGCAGCAGCAGGAGCCCAAATATTACTATAAAGAGACACTGGGGTTGGCTTCAGGAGCCCAACAATTGGATGAATCACACCCTGGAGTTGGCAGGAGTTGGCAGTGGCAGCAGCAGGAGCCCAAACATTACTTCAAAGAGACCCTGGGGTTGGCTTCAGGAGCCCAAAAATTGGATGAATCACACCCTGGAGTTGGCAGACGTTGGCAGCAGCAGCAGCAGGAGCCCAAACATTACTTTAAAGAGACCCTGGGGTTGGCTTCAGGAGCCCAACAATTGGATGAATCACACCCTGGGGTTGGCAGGAGTTGACAGCAGCAGCAGCAGCAGGAGCCCAAATATTACTTTAAAGAGACCCTGGGGTTGGCTTCAGGAGCCCAAAAATTGGATGAATCACACCCTGGAGTTGGCAGAAGTTGGCAGCAGCAGCAGCAGGAGCCCAAACATTACTTTAAAGAGACCCTGGGGTTGGCTTCAGGAGCCCAAAAATTGGATGAATCACACCCTGGAGTTGGCAGAAGTTGGCAGCAGCAGCAGCAGCAGGAGCCTAAACATTAATTTAAAGAGACCCTGGGGTTGGCTTCAGGAGCCCAGCAATTGGATGAATCACACCCTGGAGTTGGCAGGAGTTGACAGCAGCAGCAGCAGGAGCCCAAATATTACTTTAAAGAGACCCTGGGGTTGGCTTCAGGAGCCCAAAAATTGGATGAATCACACCCTGGAGTTGGCAGAAGTTGGCAGCAGCAGCAGGAGCCCAAACATTACTTCAAAGAGACCCTGGGGTTGGCTTCAGGAGCCCAAAAATTGGATGAGTCACACCCTGGAGTTGGCAGAAGTTGGCAGCAGCAGCAGCAGCAGGAGCCCAAACATTAATTTAAAGAGACCCTGGGGTTGGCTTCAGGAGCCCAGCAATTGGATGAATCACACCCTGGAGTTGGCAGGAGTTGACAGCAGCAGCAGCAGGAGCCCAAATATTACTTTAAAGAGACCCTGGGGTTGGCTTCAGGAGCCTAAAAATTGGATGAATCACACCCTGGAGTTGGCAGAAGTTGGCAGCTGCAGCAGCAGGAGCCCAAACATTACTTCAAAGAGACCCTGGGGTTGGCTTCAGGAGCCCAACAATTGGATGAATCACACCCTGGAGTTGGCAGGAGTTGACAGCAGCAGCAGCAGGAGCACAAACATTACTTCAAAGAGACCCTGGGGTTGGCTTCAGGAGCCCAAAAATTGGATGAATCACACCCTGGAGTTGGCAGAAGTTGGCAGCAGCAGCAGGAGCCCAAACATTACTTCAAAGAGACCCTGGGGTTGGCTTCAGGAGCCCAAAAATTGGATGAATCACACCCTGGAGTTGGCAGAAGTTGGCAGCAGCAGCAGCAGGAGCCCAAACATTACTTCAAAGAGACCCTGGGGTTGGCTTCAGGAGCCCAACAATTGGATGAATCACATCCTGGAGTTGGCAGGAGTTGACAGCAGCAGCAGCAGGAGCCCAAACATTACTTCAAAGAGACCCTGGGGTTGGCTTCAGGAGCCCAAAAATTGGATGAATCACACCCTGGAGTTGGCAGAAGTTGGCAGCAGCAGCAGCAGGAGCCCAAACATTACTTTAAAGAGACCCTGGGGTTGGCTTCAGGAGCCCAAAAATTGGATGAATCACACCCTGGAGTTGGCAGAAGTTGGCAGCAGCAGCAGCAGGAGCCCAAACATTACTTCAAAGAGACCCTGGGGTTGGCTTCAGGAGCCCAAAAATTGGATGAATCACACCCTGGAGTTGACAGAAGTTGGCAGCAGCAGCAGCAGGAGCCCAAACATTACTTCAAAGAGACCCTGGGGTTGGCTTCAGGAGCCCAACAATTGGATGAATCACACCCTGGAGTTGGCAGGAGTTGACAGCAGCAGCAGCAGGAGCCCAAACATTACTTCAAAGAGACCCTGGGGTTGGCTTCAGGAGCCCAACAATTGGATGAATCACACCCTGGAGTTGGCAGGAGTTGACAGCAGCAGCAGCAGCAGGAGCCCAAACATTACTTCAAAGAGACCCTGGGGTTGGCTTCAGGAGCCCAAAAATTGGATGAATCACCCCCTTGAGTTGGCAGAAGTTGGCAGCAGCAGCAGCAGGAGCCCAAACATTACTTCAAAGAGACCCTGGGGTTGGCTTCAGGAGCCCAAAAATTGGATGAATCACACCCTGGAGTTGGCAGAAGTTGGCAGCAGCAGCAGCAGGAGCCCAAACATTACTTCAAAGAGACCCTGGGGTTGGCTTCAGGAGCCCAAAAATTGGATGAATCACACCCTGGAGTTGGCAGAAGTTGGCAGCAGCAGCAGCAGGAGCCCAAACATTACTTCAAAGAGACCCTGGGGTTGGCTTCAGGAGCCCAAAAATGGGATGAATCACATCCTGGAGTTGGCAGAAGTTGGCAGCAGCAGCAGCAGGAGCCCAAACATTACTTCAAAGAGACCCTGGGGTTGGCTTCAGGAGCCCAAAAATTGGATGAATCACACCCTGGAGTTGGCAGAAGTTGGCAGCAGCAGCAGCAGGAGCCCAAACATTACTTTAAAGAGACCCTGGGGTTGGCTTCAGGAGCCCAACAATTGGATGAATCACACCCTGGAGTTGGCAGGAGTTGACAGCAGCAGCAGCAGGAGCCCAAACATTACTTCAAAGAGACCCTGGGGTTGGCTTCAGGAGCCCAAAAATTGGATGAATCACCCCCTTGAGTTGGCAGAAGTTGGCAGCAGCAGCAGCAGGAGCCCAAACATTACTTCAAAGAGACCCTGGGGTTGGCTTCAGGAGCCCAAAAATTGGATGAATCACACCCTGGAGTTGGCAGAAGTTGGCAGCAGCAGCAGCAGGAGCCCAAACATTACTTCAAAGAGACCCTGGGGTTGGCTTCAGGAGCCCAAAAATTGGATGAATCACACCCTGGAGTTGGCAGAAGTTGGCAGCAGCAGCAGCAGGAGCCCAAACATTACTTCAAAGAGACCCTGGGGTTGGCTTCAGGAGCCCAAAAATGGGATGAATCACATCCTGGAGTTGGCAGAAGTTGGCAGCAGCAGCAGCAGGAGCCCAAACATTACTTCAAAGAGACCCTGGGGTTGGCTTCAGGAGCCCAAAAATTGGATGAATCACACCCTGGAGTTGGCAGAAGTTGGCAGCAGCAGCAGCAGGAGCCCAAACATTACTTTAAAGAGACCCTGGGGTTGGCTTCAGGAGCCCAACAATTGGATGAATCACACCCTGGAGTTGGCAGGAGTTGACAGCAGCAGCAGCAGGAGCCCAAACATTACTTCAAAGAGACCCTGGGGTTGGCTTCAGGAGCCCAAAAATTGGATGAATCACACCCTGGAGTTGGCAGAAGTTGGCAGTAGCAGCAGCAGGAGCCCAAACATTACTTTAAAGAGACCCTGGGGTTGGCTGCAGGAGCCCAACAATTGGATGAATCACACCCTGGAGTTAGCAGGAGTTGACAGCAGCAGCAGCAGGAGCCCAAATATTACTTTAAAGAGACCCTGGGGTTGGCTTCAGGAGCCCAACAATTGGATGAATCACACCCTGGAGTTGGCAGGAGTTGACAGCAGCAGGAGCCCAAATATACACTGGAGTTGGCTTCAGGAGCCCAAAAGTTGGATGAATCACACCCTGGAGTTGGCAGAAGTTGGCAGCAGCAGCAGGAGCCCAAACATTACTTTAAAGAGACCCTGGGGTTGGCTTCAGGAGCCCAAAAATTGGATGAATCACACCCTGGAGTTGGCAGAAGTTGGCAGCAGCAGGAGCCCAAACATTACTTTAAAGAGACCCTGGGGTTGGCTTCAGGAGCCCAAAAATTGGATGAATCACACCCTGGAGTTGGCAGGAGCTGACAGCAGCAGCAGCAGCAGGAGCCCAAATATTACTTTAAAGAGACCCTGGGGTTGGCTTCAGGAGCCCAACAATTGGATGATTCACACCCTGGAGTTGGCAGCAGCAGCAGGAGCCCAAACACTACTTTAAAGAGACCCTGGGGTTGGCTTCAGGAGCCCAAAAATTGGATGAATCACACCCTGGAGTTGGCAGCAGCAGCAGCAGGAGCCCAAATATTACTTTAAAGAGACACTGGGGTTGGCTTCAGGAGCCCAACAATTGGATGAATCACACCCTGGAGTTGGCAGGAGTTGGCAGTAGCAGCAGCAGGAGCCCAAACATTACTTCAAAGAGACCCTGGGGTTGGCTTCAGGAGCCCAAAAATTGGATGAATCACACCCTGGAGTTGGCAGAAGTTGGCAGCAGCAGCAGCAGGAGCCCAAACATTACTTTAAAGAGACCCTGGGGTTGGCTTCAGGAGCCCAACAATTGGATGAATCACACCCTGGGGTTGGCAGGAGTTGACAGCAGCAGCAGCAGGAGCCCAAATATTACTTTAAAGAGACCCTGGGGTTGGCTTCAGGAGCCCAAAAATTGGATGAATCACACCCTGGAGTTGGCAGAAGTTGGCAGCAGCAGCAGGAGCCCAAACATTACTTTAAAGAGACCCTGGGGTTGGCTTCAGGAGCCCAAAAATTGGATGAATCACACCCTGGAGTTGGCAGAAGTTGGCAGCAGCAGCAGCAGGAGCCCAAACATTACTTCAAAGAGACCCTGGGGTTGGCTTCAGGCGCCCAAAAATTGGATGAATCACACCCTGGAGTTGGCAGAAGTTGGCAGCAGCAGGAGCCCAAACATTACTTCAAAGAGACCCTGGGGTTGGCTTCAAGAGCCCAACAATTGGATGAATCACACCCTGGAGTTGGCAGGAGTTGACAGCAGCAGCAGCAGGAGCCCAAATATTACTTTAAAGAGACCCTGGGGTTGGCTTCAGGAGCCCAAAAATTGGATGAATCACACCCTGGAGTTGGCAGAAGTTGGCAGCAGCAGGAGCCCAAAAAATGGCCTAAAGACATAAATATGTTTTGCACCATTTGGAAAGTGTAAAACGTGGCACCATGCTGAATCTAGTCGCATGCATCAGGCATTGGTGGGTGGAAATCCTGGCTGATCCATCCCTGATTCATTTTGACAACGGTGAGTCTCTCCACATTTTTAGTTGACAGACGAGTTCTCCTCGCCGTAACTATGGCCCCCGCCGCACTAAACACCCGCTCAGATGGCACGCTACTTGCCGGGCAGGACAGCTTTTCCAGGGCAAACTCTGCTAGTTGCGGCCACAAATCAAGTTTGGCTGCCCAGAAGTCCAGCGGATCCTCAAGGTGTGTTGGCATGGTCATGTCAAAGTATGACATGACCTGCTGGTTGAGGTCCTGCTCCAGGTCTTCCTGCTGCTCATGAGTAGCCTCACTATGCGGGTGTAGAAAGCTACTCATTAGCGACTGAAGACTGAGGCTGCTGCTGCTGATGGAGCTGCTGCTCCTGCCAACCCCCCCAGTGGCCATGGCAGTGGAAGGTGAGCGCAGAGGTCCAGTCGAGTCAGACCTGCGAGAGTATGGACCATGGCGCAGATAGGCATCGGCCAACTGCCTACGTAGAATGTCTTTGTAGTAGTTGAGTTTGTCCTCCCTCTCGGTGGGTTTAAAAAATGCCCCCATTTGGTGCCGGAAGCGAGGGTCCAATAAGGTGGACAGCCAGAAGTCATCCCGCCGACAGATGGAAACAATTCTGGGGTCACTACGCAAGCATGTGAGCATGCTTCGTGCCATTTGCGCAAGTGACTCGGTTGGACTACCTGTCTCCATCTCCACTGCATACTGCCACGGTTTTCCCGGGTCCTCTGTCTCGCCTTCCTCAAAAACCTCTAGCTCCTCTGGCTGCTCCTGCTCCTCCTCTCCTGTCCGCTGACTAGATAAACCAGCCATTTCGCCAAGCCTAAACTGTGTTTCGCTGGGCAACTCCTCCTCCTCCTCCTCTTCCTCCTCCTCCTCCAGTTCAGCTCCAACGGGGTTCATGTGGCCGTAAGATGTGAACGCCATGTCTCCAGTGCCCTGACCAGCCATGGTTTCCAACATGTGCTGTAGTACATGAAGCAGTGGAATCACGTCGTTCATCCCGTAATCCTGCCGACTGACAAAGTGGCTTCCTCAAAGGGCCTGAGCAAACGGCAGGTGTCACGTATGAGCTGCCACTGGTTGACATTGAAGTTACACAGGGGAGTCCCCCTATCTGCTTGGATCATCAGGAAATCCGTGATGGCTTTTCTCTGTTCATATAATCGGTCCAACATGTGAAGGGTGGAATTCCAACGGGTGGAAACATCGCAAATCGGACTATGTTGGGGGATATCATTCTGACGCTGTAGCTCAAGAAGGGTGTGTTTGGCGGTGTAGGAGTGGCTGAAGTGCATGCAAAGTTTCCTTGAAGTTGTTAGGATGTCTTGCAGATGGGGGGAACACTTCAGAAACCGCTTGACAACCAGATTGAAGACGTGAGCCATGCAGGGGGCATGGGTTAGGCTTCCTTGGCGCAGCGCAGACAAAATGTTCTTCCCATTGTCGGTAACCATGATTCCCATTTTAAGTTTTCTCGGAGTAAGCCATGTTTGGATTTCCTGATGAATACATTTAAGCAGTTCCTCCCCTGTGTGACTCCGTTCGCCAAGACAAACCATGTGAAGCACTGCGTGACACCTCCGTGCCCTGCACACATGGTAGACTGGAGGGGCACTGAGACTTGAGCCTACAGTGGAGGGTGAGGAGATGGCGGAGGATGAGGAGGCCGAGTCGCACGGTGTCACAGGCCCAATGGGCATTGAGCGCGGAGGCCGAAGCGGCGTGACCTGTCCAAGTTGCTGCTGCTGCTGCAAAGGGACCACATTCACCCAGTGGGCCGTAAACGACATGTACTGCCCCTGACCGTAGTTACAGCTCCAGATGTCGGCGCTGCCATGTATTTTGCTACACACCGACAGGCTCAAAGACTGGCCCACCTTCTGTTCAACAAAAGTGTGCAGCGCTGGTACTGCCTTCTTGGCAAAGAAATGACGGCTTGGGACTCTCCACCTCGGCTCAGCACAAGCCATCAGTTCTCTGAAAGGTGCAGATTCCACCACCTGAAAAGGGAGCGACTGCAGCACCAGCAACTTGGACAGAAGCACATTCAGCTTCTGCGCCGTAGGATGAGTGGGCGCATACTGCTGTCTCTTGGACATGGCTTCGTTGATGGATTGCTGGCGGTATGCATGACTTGGAGGAGGAGGAGCAGGAGCGACAGAGGATGGGTATGACGCACAGCTGCCTTCGGCTGAGGTGCTGGAGCCTTGGCTGGCAGAAATTGGGAGCTCACTTGGTGAGGAAGCAGACTGGACCACCCCTTGGGAGCCTCGGTTCTCCCAGGTCGTTTTATGGTGACGCATCATATGTTGACGCAGGGCCGTAGTGCCAACATTTGGACCCTGGCCACGCTTCACCTTTTGCCTACATATCTTGCATGTGGCCATGTTACCCTCCTGCGGATGCCTCAGGAAAAACTGCCACACTGCCGAGTAGCTACTTTTCCCACCCCCTGGCCTCACTGATTCACTGCTGCTGTTGCCAACTCCAGGAACCCCTGCTCCACTACCTCCCGATAAGGTAGACTGCCGCACAGCAGGTGCTCTACCCCGGCCCTGGCCCCGGCCGGCTCCAGCCTTTGGAATTGTGCCCCCATGCTGACTGCTACCACCTTGCTGCCTCAGCTGCTGACTCCGGGGCAACCTGCGCCCCTCTTCTCCTGATGATGACGATGAAGCCCCTTCATCACCCGGCTCCCAAGTGCGATCGGCTTCATCGTCATCATCATCATCACCGAGTTGTGGCTGTACGTCACTGATGTTCGTGGATTCGTCAACAGTGTCTGGCGCAGGAGCTGGAACGCTCGCAGCACCCACGACACTGTCCACATCACTATTTGTCTGCCTAGCTAAAGAAGCCACCTCCATTTCTTGGCTGGGCAGTAGCTGCTGACTGTCCTCCTGTATCTGATCGTCCTCCTCACTAAAGAGTGGAGCTGAACCCAAAGCATAGGTTCCGTCGCTGGGGGAGGGAACGGCATAGGACAGAGGCAATGGGAGGACAGGGACTGCTCTCGGGGCATGCCAACTCAGGGTTGTGTCAGAGGAACCTACCGACCCTAGACTGGGGGTCTCAGACGTAAGTTGTGATGATGTTGTTGATGAGCGCTTCAACCAATCTACCACGGCAGATGCGTTACTGGTGGAGACCGGACCGCTAGCAGATACTGGCAGATTAGGTCTCTCAGCGTGACTCCTGCTGCTACTGGCCCTCAGTCTGATGCGAGCTCTGCCTGCGGAATCTTGGCCTCTGCCACTCCTCTTTTCACTTCCAGGCACTTGTCTGCCCGACATAGTCTAACTGGCGTGTTAGTAGGTGATATTTAAAGAACCCCCGGGCAGTGGTGGGTCTATATGAAACAGAATATAATGCACACCAAAAGTGAGCAGTAACACTCAGCCTCCAACAGGCCTGCTTAGTGTAAATAAGAGAGCTGCTTAGTGTAAATTAAGAGGGGTATGCTATGTTACAGAATGGGATGCCCCAACAGAAGTGCACCTGGCAGGCAGCAGTAAGTCTATGCCCAGCAAAAGTGTCTTTATCAGGCTAATTTCAATTATAATAAGAGCAAATGGTTATATGGTCTTAAACAGAGGCTGCTGTAGTCACAGAATGGGATGCCACAACAGAAGTGCACCTGGCAGGGTCCAGAAGTACTATGCCCAGCAAAAGTGTCTTTATCAGGCTAATTTCAATTATAATAAGTGCAAATGGTTATATGGTCTTAAACAGAGGCTGCTGTAGTCACAGAATGGGATGCCACAACAGAAGTGGACCTGGCAGGGTCCAGAAGTACTATGCCCAGCAAGTGTCTTTATCAGGCTAATTTCAATTATAATAAGAGCAAATGGTTATATGGTCTTAAACAGAGGCTGCTGTAGTCACAGAATGGGATGCCACAACAGAAGTGGACCTGGCAGGGTCCAGAAGTACTATGCCCAGCAAAAGTGTCTTTATCAGGCTAATTTCAATTATAATAAGAGCAAATGGTTATATGGTCTTAAACAGAGGCTGCTGTAGTCACAGAATGGGATGCCACAACAGAAGTGCACCTGGCAGGGTCCAGAAGTACTATTCCCAGCAAAAGTGTCTTTATCAGGCTAATTTCAATTATAATAAGAGCAAATGGTTATATGGTCTTAAACAGAGGCTGCTGTAGTCACAGAATGGGATGCCACAACAGAAGTGCACCTGGCAGGGTCCAGAAGTACTATGCCCAGCAAAAGTGTCTTTATCAGGCTAATTTCAATTATAATAAGAGCAAATGGTTATATGGTCTTAAACAGAGGCTGTTGTAGTCACAGAATGGGATGCCACAACAGAAGTGGACCTGGCAGGGTCCAGAAGTACTATGCCCAGCAAAAGTGTCTTTATCAGGCTAATTTCAATTATAATAAGAGCAAATGGTTATATGGTCTTAAACAGAGGCTGCTGTAGTCACAGAATGGGATGCCACAACATAAGTGCACCTGGCAGGGTCCAGAAGTACTATGCCCAGCAAAAGTGTCTTTATCAGGCTAATTTCAATTATAATAAGTGCAAATGGTTATATGGTCTTAAACAGAGGCTGCTGTAGTCACAGAATGGGATGCCACAACAGAAGTGCACCTGGCAGGGTCCAGAAGTACTATGCCCAGCAAAAGTGTCTTTATCAGGCTAATTTCAATTATAATAAGAGCAAATGGTTATATGGTCTTAAACAGAGGCTGCTGTAGTCACAGAATGGGATGCCACAACAGAAGTGCACCTGGCAGGGTCCAGAAGTACTATGCCCAGCAAAAGTGTCTTTATCAGGCTAATTTCAATTATAATAAGAGCAAATGGTTATATGGTCTTAAACAGAGGCTGCTGTAGTCACAGAATGGGATGCCACAACAGAAGTGCACCTGGCAGGGTCCAGAAGTACTATGCCCAGCAAAAGTGTCTTTATCAGGCTAATTTCAATTATAATAAGAGCAAATGGTTATATGGTCTTAAACAGAGGCTGCTGTAGTCACAGAATGGGATGCCACAACAGAAGTGCACCTGGCAGGGTCCAGAAGTACTATGCCCAGCAAAAGTGTCTTTATCAGGCTAATTTCAATTATAATAAGAGCAAATGGTTATATGGTCTTAAACAGAGGCTGCTGTAGTCACAGAATGGGATGCCACAACAGAAGTGCACCTGGCAGGGTCCAGAAGTACTATGCCCAGCAAAAGTGTCTTTATCAGGCTAATTTCAATTATAATAAGAGCAAATGGTTATATGGTCTTAAACAGAGGCTGCTGTAGTCACAGAATGGGATGCCACAACAGAAGTGCACCTGGCAGGGTCCAGAAGTACTATGCCCAGCAAAAGTGTCTTTATCAGGCTAATTTCAATTATAATAAGAGCAAATGGTTATATGGTCTTAAACAGAGGCTGCTGTAGTCACAGAATGGGATGCCACAACAGAAGTGCACCTGGCAGGGTCCAGAAGTACTATGCCCAGCAAAAGTGTCTTTATCAGGCTAATTTCAATTATAATAAGAGCAAATGGTTATATGGTCTTAAACAGAGGCTGCTGTAGTCACAGAATGGGATGCCACAACAGAAGTGCACCTGGCAGGGTCCAGAAGTACTATGCCCAGCAAAAGTGTCTTTATCAGGCTAATTTCAATTATAATAAGAGCAAATGGTTATATGGTCTTAAACAGAGGCTGCTGTAGTCACAGAATGGGATGCCACAACAAAAGTGCACCTGGCAGGGTCCAGAAGTACTATGCCCAGCAAAAGTGTCTTTATCAGGATAATTTCAATTATAATAAGAGCAAATGGTTATATGGTCTTAAACAGAGGCTGCTGTAGTCACAGAATGGGATGCCACAACAGAAGTGCACCTGGCAGGGTCCAGAAGTACTATGCCCAGCAAAAGTGTCTTTATCAGGCTAATTTCAATTATAATAAGAGCAAATGGTTATATGGTCTTAAACAGAGGCTGCTGTAGTCACAGAATGGGATGCCACAACAGAAGTGCACCTGGCAGGGTCCAGAAATACTATGCCCAGCAAAAGTGTCTTTATCAGGCTAATTTCAATTATAATAAGAGCAAATGGTTATATGGTCTTAAACAGAGGCTGCTGTAGTCACAGAATGGGATGCCACAACAGAAGTGCACCTGGCAGGGTCCAGAAGTACTATGCCCAGCAAAAGTGTCTTTATCAGGCAAATTTCAATATAATAAGAGCAAATGGTTATATGGTCTTAAACAGAGGCTGCTTTAGTCACAGAATGGGATGCCACAACAGAAGTGCACCTGGCAGGGTCCAGAAGTACTATGCCCAGCAAAAGTGTCTTTATCAGGCTAATTTCAATTATAATAAGAGCAAATGGTTATATGGTCTTAAACAGAGGCTGCTGTAGTCACAGAATGGGATGCCACAACAGAAGTGCACCTGGCAGGGTCCAGAAGTACTATGCCCAGCAAAAGTGTCTTTATCAGGCTAATTTCAATTATAATAAGAGCAAATGGTTATATGGTCTTAAACAGAGGCTGCTGTAGTCACAGAATGGGATGCCACAACAGAAGTGCACCTGGCAGGGTCCAGAAGTACTATGCCCAGCAAAAGTGTCTTTATCAGGCTAATTTCAATTATAATAAGAGCAAATGGTTATATGGTCTTAAACAGAGGCTGCTGTAGTCACAGAATGGGATGCCACAACAGAAGTGCACCTGGCAGGGTCCAGAAGTACTATGCCCAGCAAAAGTGTCTTTATCAGGCTAATTTCAATTATAATAAGAGCAAATGGTTATATGGTCTTAAACAGAGGCTGCTGTAGTCACAGAATGGGATGCCTCACAGCAGACTTAAGATCAGTTCAGTATATATGCACAGTTAGTTAGTATAAGCAGCCTGAAAACGCTAACAAAGCCTGTCAGGCTGGATGAAAAAAAAAAAAAAAACTCCCTGTGACAGCCTCCGATTTTTCTACCTTTCCCTGTTTTTTCGCTGACTTTCTGTCTGTCTCCTGTCTGTCTCCTGCCTGTCTCCAGCCTGTCCCTGTCTGTCCCTGCCTGTCTAACTGCCTCTCTCCCTCAGCTACACAACGTTCTGTCTCTCACGAATGCAATAGAGAAATGAGGCAGGAAAGCAAGATGGCCGGCCTTAAATACCGCTGTGACGTCACCGGGCTTGCTGGCTGCTGATAGGCTGCATGTGACTGTCCCAGCTTGCACTGGCGCGGGGTTGATGTCTGGACATGTCCCGTCCGCCATCTTAGAATGCCTGTAATGTAAATGAATGGATGTTAAAGGAAAACTTCGAGCGATCGAATCGCGGGGAAATTCGGATTCGATCCAAATCGAATTTTTCCTGAAATTCGGATCGAATCCGGGTTCGTCCGGATCGATTCGCTCATCCCTAGCTATAACATTCTAAATTATGGTACTGACACTTTAGTATTGTAGAGGCATATAATGTGTAAGGGGTATGCCCCCACCTCAGCCTTGCTTAGTCTATGGGATTTCATGGTTAGAACATGGGCTGTGGTGTCTTGGCTGGGGGGCATAGTGGGTATCGGGTGGGAGTTGGGAGGCAAATAGGGGAGGATGTGTTAGAAGAGGAATAACACAAGCTCTGTGTAGGTTTTGATTGGAGTACAATACATATCTATTGAGAACCCACTAAGGAAAAAGTAACATCATGCAACAACTAAAGACACCTTAGCCCGTATTCCATGACTGATTAATCAGCTTTGTTGTTTAATCAGTTACTGTATGTGGACTTTCCTTTTAGCAAAGGTCCACACATTTTGAAGGCATTAAACCAAAAATGGCTAGAAATTCTGTGCCTGCAGTGGGCAGCACATTCCATCTATTTTTCCACTTTTAACACTCTTTGTGTTCCGGATGAACTCATCCCCACACGTAACAGGATTCAGCTGCAATCACCGTGGGAGTGTGACAGTGTGACATCAGTGGCCAGGCATCTTCTTCACTCCCACCATAATGATGTTGTTCTGCATCAGGAAACATGGAAGGAAGAGCCAGACAAACGGATGTGAATGATGAAAGATTCATATCCTGGAACTGGGAGGCAGAATACTGATGTGTGTTATGTGATAACTATATTTGTACACCAGCCTAGAAAGATCTTTTGTGGGATTTTGCCTTTCCTCCAAGAAACAACTGGAGAACAGAAAAGATTGTCCATGGAAATTTACAGTACTGAGGAATTCTCAATGTTTAATGTGGTAGAACACAAGTGGAAACAAAGTTCTGTTTTCCAGATAAAAATACTGGCTAATACAAACCAAAGATACTTTCACAGGAACTCTCTACTTTTACATATGTAGTAAAGAACAGAAACAATTTTTATCATACCCCTTTTTATAAAAGAATAAAGGGTCAAATGATATCTACCAATAGTTACAGATTACAAAGGCTATTCCTAAATTTCTTCCACACCACACTACTAAAGCAGAGATGCACAACCTGCGACCCGGGGGCCACATGTGGCCCGTACAGTCATCACTTGCAGCCCCTGCCACCTCTGCCTATTTCTACCCACCTCTGCCTCACCTCTACTCATTTTAACTTCCCACCTGAGCCAGTCACCTTTTCTGCCCCTGCCTCACCTTCCCCAACTTGTCCTTTCCCCCCTCACCTCTTACCCACAACTTTCCTCCTTGCCTACTGCTCCCTACTTACCACCTCACCTCAGCCTACCTCATCTCTACCACCCCACCTTTTCCCATCTCACCCCTTGCACACTACTTCCTGCCTCACCTCATCCCCCCTTACCTCTTGCCCACAACTTCCTGCCTCACCTCAGCCCCCTCATCTGTTGCCCACCGCTTCCCACCTCACCTCAGCCTCCCTTTCTTCTTGCCCACTACATCCTGCTTCACCTCTGCCCACTTCGCCCAGCTTGCCTTTTTTCCATCTCACCTCTTGCCCACTACTTCTTGCCTCAACTCACCTGAAATAATAAGACAATGCAGCCTTAAGGTTGTACAGCCCTGCTTTAAAGTGGACCTTTACCCTGAATAAGAGCATATCTTATGTTTCCCCCACCCTGTACATACAGTTTTCTCACACCCTACCTGCATCTACTGCATGTTATGAGCCTTTAAACATCCAAGATGGCGGCTCATGGAGCATCAGGCAGCCTGCAAACAGGAAGTGTCTTCTGACTGTGCCTCTCTGTATTCTGGGATTGCTGTCCTTTTCTTGAACCCCAGCTTTGTTCTGTCTGTGCAAAACACAGCTTTAACCCCGCCAACTGTACTTTAGTCCGCTCTCCTCTCCTCAGTATGTGATGCTTCTGAGGCAAGATGGCAGCGCCCATATGCTGAAGTCCTGAACAGAGTTGCAGCCAAGTGGGGGAAAGAATAATTAGTCACTAAGTAAGTGACAAAAACTTAAAGTATATTAATTTTAGATGCTGAGGAATAGTTTTTTTTAAGGGTTTGGTCTTTACATTAAATCATGCTGAAGGTCCGGTTTAAAGAGTTTGTACAGACAGAAACAAAAAAGTCTACACTCTGGTGTTCCCCTGTAGCTTCACCATGAAGAGGCAACCTCTTTATATCAATGGCAGGGATTTCATCTTCCAGCGCCAGCAGCTCACATAGCCTTGTTAAAGCAGATCAAAACCCACATTTTTAACTAGCATCCCCCAAATTGCTCTCCCCACGAAGATTACCATTTGCCAATTTTCAATGCTCCTGCTTCACTCTAATCCCAGATAATGGCGCCTGTTTTAGCTATAAAGCTCTGTCTCCTCCATTCATTACCACTGCTGTGTCTGGTGTTGATGTCATTGCCACACCTATGCAATGACTGATCCCCTGCCATATTACAGAGAGAAACATAAAAAAACAACCTTTTGAAGTATAAATATGTCCATATCTAATCACTTTTCGAGGTCTATTTAGCACCTCCCTCTACTGACGTTGTTAAATAGTAGATTAAAAAATCAAAATAAAAAGTAGTTCACTTTTTGCACCTGGTAAATCAAAGAGATGATTTACCAGTAGTGCATTTCCCTTTAATGTTCTACCTAGGGTTTGATTCAGCACTGGATGTAAAAAGTGAACTTCTACCTAAAGTTTCACCTTAAGTGTTCTTCTTGCTGGTGAATCAACCTAATCTGAATTCAGATTTTCAGACTTTTTTGGTTGCCCAGTTAAACAAACTTCCATTACTGGTGAAGTCTTGTGGGACCCCTGATCAGTTCACTAGTGGTAAAAAAACGTAAAACCTAGTCAGACTTGGCTTCTCCAAATTAGCCATCATTTTAATTGCTTGAAGTGCGCTGTTACTCCAGCACTGGAGGAGCATTCATACTTGGAGGCCGATTCATTAATAGTGGCAGGTAGCGACAGTTGAGCGACTGTAGCAGTATTTTCACAGCGCCCGCTAGTAGTCGCTGTGCTTGGCCATTGTTCGGTTGTTGATAGCGACTGAGTCGGTGTTCAGTAATGTTGAATACGGGGTGACGAGTCGCTATTTGACAGGTTCCGCGATGTATGGGTGCGCATGATAGCGACTGGTCAGAGCGACCGGCTCCCACCATATTCATCAAAAAATCACGCTCAAAAAATTCTCGCGCTGTGAAATGCATGTTTAAACCCCAGAGCGCTGGCGGTGGTGGTGTTAAAAGTAGTTTTGTAACCCCCAAACCACCATATTTTTGGAAACCAAAAAAAAAAAAATTTTTTAAGAATTTAGTAATATGAATACAATAATATCAGACCTGTAATATCAATTCTGCACATTTTTTTTTTTTTTTTACCTTAAAAAAATTATCTAACATGGCAGAAGTGGGCACAGAATTTTTCAGATTTAAAAAAAAAAAAAAAACATTAATAACAATTAATTATGAATATTTAAAGATTGTTCCATTGAAATGCATTGGAGAGCGCCAGGTAGCGAGAGGTCATACCTGTCGCTGTTCAAGGTCGGACGCTGGCGTTGTGGGCTGAGGCAGGAATAATGATGAATGAGTGGCTATCTGGCGCTATCTCAGTCGCTAAGCAGGATCGGCTTGATAAATGTGTGATTGTGGTGGGGAGCCGGCGTTCTCGTGGCAGTGCCCGTCATTACCGGTCGCTCACCAGTCGCTACCTGTCGCTATTCCTTCATAAATAATTGCCTTGGTTTGTTTCTGAGCACTGGATCAGAAGCAAGCTGCTTTAGGGGATCCCTGCAGACTATCTTTTTTTTTAAATGCCTGGACAATCACTTGAAGAACCAGATGTTGATTATACTCCAATTTAAATTGGTTTATACTCCAGTTTCAGGTGTATACTTGTTCAGCATCTGGTCTTTTCCCTAGTCCATTCCCTAGCTGTTGAAATAAAATTTACTATCATTTCCATCCAAAGTCTTGACTTTAGTGTTTCACATCTGCTGGAGTAGCTCTATCTGTGCTAACCCCCAGTACAAGATGCCCAATCATCACTATTTTTATTGTAAAACGCCACCCTGTCCTTCACGAGCATGGGACCAAGAATGTGTTCCCTTTAGTACATAAGTCTGCCAGTGGCAGGAGGTGTATGGCTAAAGATCACAGATACCTGGCCCACCACATGTCAGTGGAGCATAGCGTCTCCTACTGGTCTTCGTAAAACATCCTTCCCTCTCCCCTCACAGACATGGGGGAATCTTGCTGTAATCAATAGCAGACGTGTCTGGATCCTCTTTGCCTCCTTTATTCAGACATTACTTTGGGACGCCAGTTACATGTGTTGTCTGTTAGGATGCAGTCTGTGGACAGAAATAGGTGTAAAAATGAGAGTTGTCCATATTGTGCCAGGGGGTTACCATTATAAAATTTACAGAAGGATCCCTGTGCCCCCATACCCTTCAAGACAGGGAATGCATAAAGCAGCAGGAGGGGATGAATGGGGAACAGGAGAGAGAAGAGTCTTGCATTCACCTGATATCTGCTTCCTAGAATCCTCTGCCCAGGTATTGCCACTTCTTTGCAATGCCATGCCATACAAAAAGGGTGCCACATGCTACGTTTTGTAAAACCCAGAACACTGATGCTTTAATTGTATGTGATGGCAACAGTAGCCTATTGAGCTCTTCTAGCTTGGTATCCTTGTAATTACAATTCTAAGAAATGCCTTAATTACACATTAGGAATAGAGGTCCAATAGATGTTTTCTAAACTGACACTCCTCTGTTTTCTGTGGACTTATGTCTTCTTTGTGCCAATGACAAGCTTTATTGCACCCTACTGCTCTTCTATACCAAGGGCACTTGCTCTTTTTATTAGCACAATGTCAGACATTTGCACACTCACACCATCAAGGTATATATGGCTGAATTGTTTTATTTCCAGAATCTAGAAAACATTACTCAATGTACCCCTACTTTAAAGGGAGTCCGAAAAAACAAAGAGGATACTCAACTCTTCTCTGCAGTAACCTGTCCAGGGCCTGTGATTTAAAACATAACAATCTTCGGTTATCAGGCTCTGTGTGTGTGTTCCTCACTGTCTTAGTAGAACCGGGGCTTCAAACTGCAGGAAGAGCTGAGGTGAGTCCACATTTTTATTTAACATTAATTATATTATTATTTTAATATTTCTATCATTTTTGTCTATACATGCATTTTGAAGGTGTTTGGATTTGTGGCCTGCCAAATACCTAAGATCTGGACAAGTTAATCAGAACTGCTCTTAAACCAAACATAGCAAGCCAGCGTATGTTCAGCTGTAATCTGTCATGTGAATAATTCATTGAGAGCTCCCATACTTTGTCCTATCTGTTATCATGTGTTCAGTAGTCTGGGGAGAATTAAAAACAGCCATTTCCTCATTTTACTCCCTACAGCCTTAAGACATTAGTCAAGGAGATCTAAACACATTCCACATAATTTACTTCCTCTGCAAAGGAATGACACACGCCTGTCAGATTGTTTTATGATAGAAGCATCCTGTTCCGATTTTTCCCTGCTGCCTTTGAATAATATAAGAGAAGGAAATGTATCCTTTTCTGTCAGATCAGTTAATAGATCCCTCTCTTCCTGCACCCTTGGGCAAAGGACACTTCCCCTGCCTCTTTGAATTGGTTGCAAGTGCTAGCACTCAGGGTGGCCTCTTGTCTGCTTGCCCTCTAGCACAGGGCTGTGGTAAACTAAAAATCAGACTGCATTTGTTTGAGCATCCTCATTAAAACCACAGGGTCAAATGAGCAAATAACTAACTCCTGCTCTTCGCTTTCCCGTAGGTGCCCTTCTCATCTTTGTTTCTAGTTCAAAGACACATATGTGTTTACTTGTATGTTTCCCAAAATTCTGGTACTTGGAGTCCAAGAGTCCAGTGGTAAAGAGCAAACCCTTTTTTATCACTTTCTTGTCATGTATATTGTAAACATCCTTCATAGGGCAGCCAGTAGAGTAGTGCAGCCATGTGATGCACTCACATTACCACTAGCCTGTGATAAACTGCAATCAGTTTGTTTGCATGGGGCCTAGACAATAAAGTGGCGATCTGCTTTGACAAATCAACCTTATGAGCTTTGCAAAATCTAACTTATGTATAAATATATATGTGTGTGTGTGTGTGTAAAAACATTTGTAAGCAAGCTCATGCCATGGATGCCCCAAGATTTGATCGGCCAGGATAGAGTCTTTTAGACCCCAGGGCTGGCCAGCAGGGTGGTTGGTCAACTTTGAATTCAAATATTTGAAAGTGTAACAAAACCTCGGATTGTGATTTTCCTGAATTTTGCTCCACACTCCCAGGGCATCCAGTATCGGGGTCCCACTGTGCGAAACCCCCCAGATCACTCTTTCAAACTCCAACGGAGAACATACGGGCTCTTGTCCAATCAGAGCCAGTGCTCTGCAAACGTGCTCTGTTTACATGCAGAACCCAGCAATGGGAGTGAGAGAAGCCGCACCTCTTGCAGCGCATGTGCTCCCGTCCCCAGCCATCTGAATGGATGGGCATGAAAGTGCGTGCACAGCCCAAAGGATCGGGAATGCGCCTGCGGGTTTTACAAAACGGGGCATTGGGATGCCCCCAGGGGAAGGCCAGCGGCTGGCCCTGCAATCTTTTTTTGATTCCAGTGCTGGCCTAGCTGGGCTTTGTTCTGTTTTAAAATGTGTTTACTCTGTCCTCACAGGGTATAATGGGGAGGAGGAAGACACGAATGTGCCTGGGAGATTATTTTATATATTTTTTTTACACAAGAGAAAATATGTCAGAAACTAAATATTTTGGGTCAGAAAGATGCCAATATAACCAAAGACTCCAGGGTCCCGGCAGTGCCAGGGGGCACTGGACAGTCTACTTTATTTACCACCACTCCTCCCCTGCCGGTGGGTCTTCCACGGGCCCGTTTTATAAAGATGTGTGCCGGGCTTAGTGGATTCAGCTGGTGGGTGGCATGGCCTGTGTACTGTCAAATCCATTGAGGACAATGGGGCTTTCTTATACCACAAACATCAGTGTATAGCGGCGCCCATTGTTTTCAATGAGAGACGGAAGAGAGACCCACTGAAACCAGAAAGTGCAATGTTCAGCTTCACAAATGTATAGTAACGTGGAGGCTTATTCATTACTAACGCCAGGTATCGGTAGATAAGCGTCTGTATAGCAGCGTTTAGAGCGACCGCTGGTAGACGCTGTAAGCGGGTATCGGCCGCTGTAACAGAGCGCCTCAGTCGCTGTAGTAACCTGGCCAGCATTGATGAATGTGATGTATGTTGGGCGCTCTAAAACCAGTACAGCGCTGCAGGGAGCGAAAGTAGCGCCAGCTCAGTGTGACCGACTCTCAGCGACTCACACCATACTTACCATACGCTGTGTGATTAAAGTCTGTTTTTGAACACATAACCACCAGTAACAAAGTGAAAACGCATAGAATTACACTTTAGTGCCAGATCACAAAACAAAAAAATCAAAAAAGTTTTCAAAAATGACTTTTTCTAGGCCAGGAGAGGTGACACAATTATTTGAGAGAAAAAAATAAAAACAAATAAATGAGGAAAAAGAACATCCATTAAAATGTATGGGAGAGAGACAGGTAGTGACAGGTAATACCTGGCGCTCTGGAAGCTAGAGAGACGGCGATATACGCTGAGCCACCTGTAATGATGAATCCGATGCTACATGGCACTGTTGGAGTCGCTCACCAGATTCACTTTCATAAATGTGGTTTTGCGTACAGTGCCCGGTGTTCACCAGATGCTGCCTGCTGCTATGAGGCACTATCTGGTGTTAACCTTTCTTAAATAACCCCCATAGTTAATAATACGGGTTGAAAAAGACATATATTTCTTAAGTTCAACATATTATTATTATTATTATTATTGGCATAACAACCTAGTCATCGGATAACAACTTAAAGCTGCTTGTTTATGGTCTGGTAACAACAAGTAACACCTACATCAGCCAGATGTGTGGTCTTCCTTTGATTTCATACACATTATTTGCATTTGCCTGAACAGTCTTTTGATTTTCTTTCGCTTTTTTTTTTTTAATTATGACTTGAACCATTTTCCATCAAAGGTAAAGAAATCCCATTTTCAGTAATGGTAAACTAAACAAAGATTGTGTCTGTATAGATTAAGAATAGTCATGTGGACTTTACAAAACTATGTCGCAGAACCCGGAAACAGTTAATTTGTGAGTACATGTGTTTCTCGTGTGATTTCCATTCCCTGGTCCTCTACTTACATCATTCACGTCCTTCATGTGTCAGCACAACTAATGAGTAAGCATTTTAGCTGTGCCTATGACTGCTAGTACACAGGAAATTAGGTTGGAGCTTTATTAAAGTAAAGAAACAAAGTAAGGTAAAAAAAGGGTAACACAAAGTTTAGACTTGAGTTAAACTTTATAAGATATATATCTCACTGCTGCATGTTTGGTTGAAAGTCAGATGGACAACTATTTTTATTTAGTTGTGTTTATTTTGATATTACTTTTTAACTACCTGTAATGCTCTCTATGGTGGAAAGTTGGCTTGTCAATGTCCCCCGCACCCCTTCTGATAACATTGGTATTGGCTTGTTGTGGTGCTGTACCAGCCCTAATTGGTGACCCATTATCTCTTATTATAGTGATCTCTCTACCACCATCTGGACTCTAAACTACATTGCAACAAATCCCAATGAACCTTCATTAAAAATGCATGGGCTTTCCTATTTGCACTATTTAACTGACAGCTTTTAGTTAACTATTTATGTGACAAATTAGGTCACTCTGGTGTCTACGTGACTGAGAAGGGTCTAATCCTTATTAAAGGAGTACTATCGCAAAATTATGTAATATTTAAAAGCCATATAAACACGTCGGCTAATGAGAGGAGGAATCACTAATACACCCAAACTGAATAAAACTCTCACCGAGCTTGTGATTTATTCTCTCATAGTAGGAATAAAATCCAGGGGCATTCTTGATGCTAAGTGACCTCTCTTCCCACCATCAAGCATATTTATATGTCTTTTTTTTATCATTGGGCCATTTTTACGATAGTGCTCCTTTAACTGCGACTGCTAAGTTTCCTACCCGCCCTTGTCCGGTTATCATAGTGAATTGGCCCTGCCGTGTCATCTTAGCCTTGAGGAACCAAACTTGTATGCCTAGTAAGCTGGTTGGTTTGAAGAGGGAGAACCCCAAGTCATTTTTTATTTAATGAAAAATGAAAAAAACAGATGCACATTCTATGTAAAATATGTGTTTTCACATGCTTTTGCGTTGCATACAATAGACTTCTATGGGACTGCCGTATTCCTGCGGTTGCGTTCTGGTCTTTTTGCAGCCACATTTTTCCCCTGCTGCAACCAGAGAGGTGTGAAAGGCACCATAGAGCAGATATTCTATCTTTTTTTTCTCATACCACTGCACCTGCCACCATTTTTTGACACATGCAGTAAGGTTTGAATGCGCCCTTAGAGTTGTAATAATCTTCTTAGTAAAAACCCAGGTGCACATTTATGCTTCTACAAACTACTAACCATAATACCCAAGATAAGACCAAAAGAACAGAAAATAAAAGCCAGAGAGTAACAGGCCATCCGAAGGAGAGAAATGGCCAGGCTTTATTGAACCAAAACTCTAAACACTTCTATAATCTAGGGAGGTGATGAAATGGGGCATAAAGAACCTACTTATACCTCTTTGTACACTGGGTAGGCATTATGGGTAAACCTGCTATTCTTCATCAGAATGCCGCAATTAAGAACTTTAATTTTTTTACTGCTTAGTTGCCATACAAATAATTATTAAGTATAAAAGTAGGGCTACAGCCAGTGATTTATGGATGATTTCTTACCTGCAAAGGGATGTACTGCACAATTCATCATCTCGGGTGATGGTTTTTCCCTGTCCTCCTGAAACATGTATCATATATCCGTAACAGGCATGCCGCAACCTCTAGGGTAAACACACCATCTATCATCTGTCACTTCATGATCTCTACAACAGATTCCAAGGGGAAGAGAAAGAAGGTATATCTATTAGCCTGGTACTGCTGAGTAAACTGAGTCACAGGCAGGAAATGGAGGGATTTTTTACCCATTTTAAAAATTGATGAGATATACATAGTATGACTTTTTTGCCTCTTTTTAAACGTCCTGCATTTCTAGTCCATTGAAACATATTCTGTCTCTTTGTATTTTGTTTAATATGTTTTTATTGAAAGCATAGAAAGAGCAAGTACAACATAGGAGTGTTTCTTTATTACAAACAATGCCATCTGCAACTATACATTTTAATATAATGGATACCAATGACATTAATACCCTTCCCCTGGGCCCTTTCCCCCCGGAGTCGGAGAGGCAGAGGGAGGGAGCCACCTATGTCATGTTCCCTTAGGTTGTGCACTGATCCCTTTGACAGACCCCCCCCCCCCACTCTCCATTTCCTCTGTCAACGACCATGAATATTGCAAGCCTTTACCGACTTTAGGTCCTGCTTCAAGGTCTGTACTCCAGGGCCGGATTAACGTAGGGGCGGATGGAGCTGCCGCTCCAGGCCCCTACGTTAAGACAGGCCCAGCAGCCTGCAAACGCGGCCCGCATAGGCCGCACCCGCGGCCGCCTGGTCTGCCAGTCACTGTTCCCTTCCCTTCCCTGGCCACAGCCTGACACACACACACTTTGCGGGTGTTGCGCGCTGCTCAGTGGGCGGCGTCCATTGCTTTTAATGGATGCTGGCCATCTGGGGCACGCCCACCGACCAGCGGCCCAGCGCGCAACAGCCGGCATTAAATCAATGTTGAAGATGAGACCTGAAATGAGAGGAAGTCACGCGGCATTAGGAGGGGGACGCTGGCGGTACCTGTCAGGCCGCAGGCAGGGGCAGAGTGACTGTATGCGTGTCATCGGGGGCAGTACTGTTGGATGGCGCCTCCCCAGCTGTAGAATGGGAACACCCCCCCTGCGGATAATGGCAGCGTCCGGGGGCGTTCCCTTCTCTGCATCGCTGAAGACGACAAGTGAAGATGGCGGACGTATGGCCCTGAGGAGGTGAGCGGTGGGAGATCGGCAGCATCGGGCTCCAGAGGGACCGGACTGGGAGGAGGGTATGCAGGAGTGAGAGACAGCCGGCGATTGGGAGGGTGCGCCCTATATTGAGAGTGAGACCAGTGTGCTGGCCTGACGTTGAGCGGGGGGGGGGGGGTGGCTGTTGCTCTCATTCTATGTGTGTGTCTTTTTCTGTGTGTGTCTCTTTCTCAATTTCTGAGGGATGCCCCTGCTTTGTCTGTACTGAGGCATGCCCCTGCTTTGTCTGTACTGAGGGATGCCCCGCTTTGCCTGTACTGAGGGATGCCCCCGCTTTGCCTGTACTGAGAGATGCCCCCGCTTTTCCTGTACTGAGGGATGCCCCCACTTTGTCTGTACTGAGGGATGCCCCCACTTTGCCTGTACTGAGGGATGCCCCGCTTTGCCTGTACTGAGGGATGCCCCCGCTTTGCCTGTACTGAGGGATGCCCCCACTTTGCCTGTACTGAGGGATGCCCCCGCTGTGTCTGTACTGAGGGATGCCCCCGCTGTGTCTGTACTGAGGGATGCCCCTGCTGTGTCTGTACTGAGGGATGCCCCTGCTGTGTCTGTACTGAGGGATGCCCCTGCTGTGTCTGTATTGAGGGATGCCCCTGCTGTGTCTGTACTGAGGGTTGCCCCCACTGTGTCTGCACTGAGGGATGCCCCCGCTGTGTCTGTACTGAGGGAAGCCCCCGCTGTGTCTGTACTGAGGGATAGCGAACCCTCTACAACACCTCTTTGACACTCTGGGCCCCCCCAAAAGCGAGTTGGTTTTTTTTTTTTTTTAGCTAAAGAACAAACTCTATGAAGATATGCACATTTTTCATACACTAACATGTATTCAGCTATCCTGGTAATTTAATGTACATTAGACATGTGACAAATGCACTTTGTCTTAAACAAAATTGCTTTGTGTTGCGTTTTCATTTTATATACTTTGATAAATAGGCCCGTCAAAATCTACAGCACCAGGCCCGGGATGCTCTTAATCCCGCCCTGCTGTACTCTAGACACCATGTACGATTAAGCAGCCCAAGCCCATAGACATATGGGTTGATTCAAAGAAACATGTAACAGCTTGGATTTGGGTCACGATCATCCTATTTTTCACGTCCGCTCGTGCGTTCGTATGAACTTGCGAGTGATTCAATAAGCAAATACGTTTCTATCCTAAAAGATACGTCCGTTCGTATGATATCTCCCGAACTTGCCTCAGTCAGTTGGCAATCGTAAAAATCACGTTCATGTGCTCACCTGTTGCGGCGGCAGCCTGTTTTTTCGGCTGCTTCCATCGTCCACCTCTTCCAATTACTTGCGTTTGCCTCTGGTTTTCATTGGTTTTTGGCCTCTTAGATTCGTGCGTTCGTATGTTTCTAAGATCTTGCGCATGCGCACCCTCAACCAGAAACTTACCTAAACCCCTTAGCGCTTGCATCCTTCTTCATTTCTCGGTCCCTAAAACTTACCTAAACCCCTTAGCGCTTGCATCCTTCTTCATTTCTCGGTCCCTAAAACTTACCTAAACCCCTTAGCGCTTGCATCCTTCTTCATTTCTCGGTCTCTAAAACTTACCTAAACCCCTTAGCGCCTGCATCCAACTTCATTTCTCGGTCCCTAAAACTTACCTAAACCCCTTAGCGCCTGCATCCTTCTTCATTTCTCGGTCCCTAAAACTTACCTAAACCCCTTAGCGCCTGCATCCTTCTTCATTTCTCGGTCCCTAAAACTTACCTAAACCTCTTAGCGCCTGCATCCAACTTCATTTCTCGGTCCCTAAAACTTACCTAAACCTCTTAGTGCCTGCATCCAACTTCATTTCTCGGTCCCTAAAACTTACCTAAACCTCTTAGCGCTTGCATCCTTCTTCATTTCTCGGTCCCTAAAACTTACCTAAACCTCTTAGCGCTTGCATCCAACTTCATTTCTCGGTCCCTCAAACTTACCTAAACCTCTTAGCGCTTGCATCCAACTTCATTTCTCGGTCCCTAAAACTTACCTAAACCTCTTAGCGCTTGCATCCTTCTTCATTTCTCGGTCCCTAAAACTTACCTAAACCCCTTAGCGCCTGCATCCTTCTTCATTTCTCGGTCCCTAAAACTTACCTAAACCCCTTAGCGCCTGCATCCTTCTTCATTTCTCGGTCCCTAAAACTTACCTAAACCTCTTAGCGCCTGCATCCAACTTCATTTCTCGGTCCCTAAAACTTACCTAAACCTCTTAGCGCTTGCATCCTTCTTCATTTCTCGGTCCCTAAAACTTACCTAAACCTCTTAGCGCCTGCATCCAACTTCATTTCTCGGTCCCTAAAACTTACCTAAACCTCTTAGCGCCTGCATCCAACTTCATTTCTCGGTCCCTAAAACTTACCTAAACCTCTTAGCGCTTGCATCCTTCTTCATTTCTCGGTCCCTAAAACTTACCTAAACCTCTTAGCGCTTGCATCCAACTTCATTTATCGGTCCCTAAAACTTACCTAAACCTCTTAGCGCTTGCATCCAACTTCATTTCTCGGTCCCTAAAACTTACCTAAACCTCTTAGCGCTTGCATCCTTCTTCATTTCTCGGTCCCTAAAACTTACCTAAACCCCTTAGCGCCTGCATCCTTCTTCATTTCTCGGTCCCTAAAACTTACCTAAACCCCTTAGCGCCTGCATCCTTCTTCATTTCTCGGTCCCTAAAACTTACCTAAACCCCTTAGCGCCTGCATCCAACTTCATTTCTCGGTCCCTAAAACTTACCTAAACCTCTTAGCGCCTGCATCCTTCTTCATTTCTCGGTCCCTAAAACTTACCTAAACCTCTTAGCGCTTGCATCCTTCTTCATTTCTCGGTCCCTAAAACTTACCTAAACCTCATAATGTACATATGTCTAGATGTTTCTAACCGTGTTTTTTCTTGTTTGTGTAATTGTTTGTGTTTGCGCATATTAGAAAAGACACATTTATGAAGTATTAAAATATAATTTATTTAAAATTTTTTGGGGGATTTGGTATATTTTTGTCTGTCAATTTTTTGTTTTTATTGGGGTGTTTGGTTTCCAACCCCTTTTTTTTTTTGGTAAAATTGGTTTTAATACAAAGATATTAAAAATTTTTTGGCCTTGCCTTAAAAACAGAGTAACATTTTATGTTTTTTTTCAAAAAGCCAAAACTTTAAAACATTTAAAACAAGAACAAAGTTTGTAAAACTTTTAACCAAAGTAGCCAGGACCAAGGGCACTAATCCTCCTCGTCTTCTTCATCTGTTGGCCCCAACGTCGCCTGTATGGCCAGCAGCTCGGCCACCAACTCCTTCATTCTTTTTTTTTTTCTCCGCCAATGTTTTGGGGATCATCCCTGTAACCAATAGAGAAAGAAACATAAATCGGAGTCCCAGACCGGTTTGTATGCTGGAAATAGATTTGGGGTTAATCAAATACATGTAAATGCATGACATATGTCATTCTTCCAAGGGATACAGTTAATGCATTTCCCACAGGTAAGTCTTTAAACTCCTTAAACCGGACCTTCTACATTATTTAATGAAAACCACTAACTATTCCCAACTGATTCTGCACCAGATCAAAGTAAATTTGGGATTTTTTTGGATTACAGCGCCGCCATCTGGACTCTGAAGCATAACACTTAATGAGGAGTGGAGAGTTGGATAAAGTACAGGGGAGTAGGTTACAGTGGTGCGTTGGGAATCCAGAGCATAGCTGGGTTGAGGGAAAGGTCATCACTCACACAATGCATGGCAGCACCTTCCTTTTTTCAATCTGTATCCCATGCTGCCTGTAAATATTGCGCATTCCATATTCCGCAATATTGGTTTGGTTCAGTCTAATAACATGCATTAGATGGCTGAAGGGTGTTTTTCCATGTTTCTAATCTGTAGGTACAGTGTGTTGGCTAATTCTTAGGTTCTTAATACAAGTTAGGGTCCTCTTTAAGCTAACGAAGTGCCCACATGAAAGTGTGAACTACACATTGGCTACGCCTTTAGTTATGTGTGTGTTATTAGCTAACCAAACATTAATATGAATAATGGCATGGAGACTTACGGAGTTGGTGGCCGACAGATGGCTGGTTGGGGCCAACAGGCTGCCCTTGGTCCTGGCTATGCTGTGAAGAAGTCCCTGGAGAAACATGTGACATTTGGTTAGTACTTGTATAGAGTCACTATTCCCAACATATCTGGCTCCCAGTCTGGCTGACATCACTCACCTTCGCCAGGATCGACTTCCAGCATCTCTGCTGCCTCCTCCTCCACTATTTCACCCGCACCAGAAGCTTCTACAAATACATAATAAAGGATAACTTAGTTTTTGGCCTGCCATGTATATCTTTGTGCCTATACATGAAGAGTGACATACCAGAGCCTTCCCCATGCCTGGCCAGGTATGACTCCACGCCCACGCGGTTGGGCCCCTCCTCTGTGGTAAGGTCCAGGGGCTGGTCTGAGGAGGCCACAGAGGAGGGGTAGGTCCGTCGCCCGGGAGATCCACCACCTTCACTCACAGATGCAGACTCATGCAGCACTGGTCGGCCTGTACGCCTCCGGGTGCGGCGAATTCTGAAATCCATTTCCAACACTACCAAAGAAAAGTCATTATAAATAAAGGCATAACTTATACATTTTGAACATATACCATGCAATTGCTTGGTACTTACTTGGGAAATGGATTCCAAAAAACCTCCGCACCCGGGGCATGTGCAGACGTTTCAGGTCCGACCAATGCTGCATTATCTGGGTGTGAGTGAAGGTGGTGCTGGTGACACGGTGTATCTCGGCGATGATCTCCCGGGCGATGTCCCTTTTCTCGCACACATTGGGCGCGAAGTCACAATTTGAGAATTTCATGTCATTAACACACACATTTAGAGTGGCAGCCATTTTTGGGGAGTGCCTTAAAGAGGACGTTGACTGTGAATGAGAGTCTGGTCTTATGTTATATGTATCACACACCATGTACATACAGATAATAGCCAACATCAAGAATCAGGCCACCTGCATCTATGGCATGTTAGGATGTTTTAAACATCCAAGATGTAGGCTAATGCTTAGGCTTTTGGACCACGTGTGTGGCTTCCCGTTGTGTTTTTATGGCTTAGGAAAACAGTGTTCCTCAAACATCCGCATCAAGGTCCGAGACAGGCCAGGTTTGCCAGCTAGCCCCGCTACTCCACAGGTTAATTAACTGTTGCTAAGCCGGAGCAATTGGCCGAATTAGGACATCAGCATAGACAGGTGAAAACGTGGCCAGGCTCGGCCCTTGAGGATGAAGTGTGAGGAGCCAGTTCTTAAACATTAAGAGACCCCAAACTAGTTCCAAACGCATCATTTACATTTAGGCCATCATTGACTATTAGATTAAAATGCACAGGCAGCCACTTACCAGCATGAGGATCTCTTCCTGTTGACGGGTGAAGATAGTGGGCGCCATCTTTATGCTTCTTCAAGGCAGCAGATAAGTGAAACCCCAGCGGTTTCCTGGTTCCGCTCGAACGTACGTTCGTACGAGCGCGTAGTCGTGCGCATAGGCGTCACACGCTGGGCTCATTATTTAAAGGTCCCTGCACCCAAAGCTCATTCTCTTTGAGCATTTGTGGAAGATGGCACCTAAAAAGCCTATGACCAAGCGACCCCAGCAAAGCCAGACCGCGGAGGGCCCAACAACAAGGTCCCAGCAAGGTAGGAGAAAGCTGAGAGGCAAGACTACTACCTCGGCCCCACCAAGGGACACTGGACCCTCAGGAACCCAAAAAAGGGGCCCCAAGCCACGTGCCCCTGCAGCCAAAAAGCAGACAACTGCAGCACCCACCACCTCTGCCCCCAGAAGAGGCCGCACAAGGGAGCCCACACCGGCCATGGGTTCAAGTAGGGCAGTTCGGCAACCCAGGCCCCGCAGCAGGGTTCGAACCCCATCCAGGGCCAGAAGCCCATCCAGGGCCCGCAGAACCCCATCCAGGGCCAGAAGCCCAGCCAGAGGCCGCCGAACCCCATCCAGGGCCAGAAGCCCAGCCAGAGGCCGCCGAACCCCATCCAGGGCCAGAAGCCCAGCCAGAGGCCGCCGAACCCCATCCAGGGCCAGAAGCCCAGCCAGAGGCCGCCGAACCCCATCCAGGGCCAGAAGCCCAGCCAGAGGCCGCCGAACCCCATCCAGGGCCAGAAGCCCAGCCAGAGGCCGCCGAACCCCATCCAGGGCCAGAAGCCCAGCCAGAGGCCGCCGAACCCCATCCAGGGCCAGAAGCCCAGCCAGAGGCCGCCGAACCCCATCCAGGGCCAGAAGTCCAACCAGGGCCCGCCGAACACCATCCAGGGCCAGAAGCCCCTACAGGGCCCGAAGAACCCCATCCAGGGCCAGAAGCCCCTACAGGGCCCGAAGAACCCCATCCAGGGCCAGAAGCCCCTACAGGGCCCGAAGAACCCCATCCAGGGCCAGAAGCCCCCGACCTGGCACCAACCGGGAACAGAGCCCCCGACCTGGCACCAGCCGGGAACCTAGCCCCCCAAGAGGGCCCAGAATTTCAACCATGACCACATCTACACCTGGAAGTTCGGTGGCCAGCCACGCAAGAACACCCAGTCCCTTGGCCAGTCCAGTCCAGTCATTGGGAAGCCACCAATCCGGCCATTCCCCTACCCAGCCCCAGGCCATAATGTCACCACATGTGTCTGCACACATGGAGGAGCAGCCAAGCCAACCATCTGGCCGCACATTGCGCCGCGGCCAGTTGAGTGGGAGATTCTCCCATGACCAAAATATGGCATTGGCTAGTGGCCTTACATTATACTATGACGAGCTCTATGGGAGCAAATCAAAACACACCACAAAGCAGCGCAAGATGGAATTGTTTGAAACCATCCTACGACAAGTAAATGCAGCGGGGGAAGAGAGGAAAGATGTGTCACAAATTCAGAAGAAAATCTCTGATCTGAAGTATGCTGTACGGCAAAAAGAAATTAAAAGGCATAATTACAGGTAAATAAATGTTTTCTCCAAATATAATGTTTCGGATGTACTGTATGCACCTTTTCTGAGTACCAAACGATTTTCTCTTTTCAGCCTGAAAACTGGAGGTGGCTTTCCTTCTAAATTGGAGTTTACCCCTGCTGAGGAGATTGTGCTGGGACTTCTCCATCCGGTCGCGGTCGGTGGACATGCTGGTCTAAGGGACACAGACTCACCGACCCGTACCCACGGTGAGTACTCTTAAATCTGCATGTTTGCCTGTTTGCTAAATAATCTAAAGTTCACTAGTAACAAGATAACGGGATGCCCCTATGGTTTGCCTTGCTTGGCCTCGCACTACTGTGCCTGTTTGTGTCCTCTTTTGGTCCCTGTGAATCACACATTTAGGACCACATCCATTATGGCAAAGATCAAATTTCCTATTGTATTGGTAAAGTCATGAAGTTTCTCCTGAAAAGTGATATATTTTGAATCAATCACAAAACACACATCATTATGGATGGGTTGCCTATTTGTTGTGTGAGTTGTGTTTGAGTTAACAATTTAATTAGCCACCCCCAAACATATCTGACCTAGAGCAGCGAGACTCAACTGGCGGGCCGGGGTACCAATGCGGACCTTGGCACCAGATTCCAGGACCCCTGCCCAGACAGCCCTGCACTCAGTTACTTCTGTGTTGACGTGCTCAGAGCTGCCCCCTTGATCGGCGATGTAGTGGTTGTTCTCCTGCCCAATGTCATGGCTCCCTGAAACATAGCATTGCAATATGAAGTACTGCACAGGAAGTGGCATTGCAAGGTACACAGTAACTTGGTAAATCTTTCTCTTGGCACAATCGTGTCCCGCTGCCCCTGCTCTGCCCCATCTGCCACAGTCCCCCCATGCCCCCCCCACATAAGCCCCATACATTTGTAACAGATTTGCTCCATCCATCCCATCACCATCAATACGTTAAATCCCCCCTTTAGCCATCCAATCCCTGTCCCCTCAGCTCTGCCCCATCCAGCCCAGCAAGGGCAAGCAGCCTTTATTAGTTTGCACTTTGACATCTCAAGCCCCTCCACCAGTGTGTTTATTTCTAACTAGACACCCCCTGCGTCAGCCCCATGGCCAGACATTCACCTCTCACCACATACCTTTAAATGGACCTTTACAACAATTGTTTGAGTACCCCGGACCTAGCGAATGGTAGGCTAAATCCAAAAATGTGCGTTGCAAGTTGTATGCTGACTGGGTACACTTCCTGACTTCGAACTGAGGTCAGTTAGCAGTTTTCGCGAGCCATTGCACCTATCTAAACTTGCGTGTCTTTTAACAAATGTCCCCATTGCTCTAGAGTTGCTTAATATTACAAATAGAGGTTTATTTGATTACCTATCCCAAAAATGGTTATGTGTGTGTTTACGTGGTTTGTTTTTCTCTTCTTCAGCCCAGCATGATCCCTCAGCAAGGGTAAACTCACCCCCCAGTTTGGTTATGCCTACCAGGTCCGTACAGCATAGGAGCCCAGATCCGAGATTTCCGGTAAGTTAATTTAGTACCATAAATCCTACCAAGTGCTTAAGAATGTGTTAAACTGTGGGAATCCCAAATTTGGACGCCAACTTACACTTTTTTTTTTATATGTCCCTACAGACCCGCACACTCATGGAAGAGATCCAGGAAATGGAGGAAGATGATGATGTCTCCATGCAGGGCACGTCGGATGACCTCCCCCTGGGTCCCAATTTGGAACTGCTCCATAATGTTTCTCTGGCCAATCCTCAGCAGCAGAGTGAATCTCCATCCATTGTGCATGCACATGGGGAGACTGACACTACAGTCCCCAGTGTTCACTCTGCTGCTGAGGATTTGCAAAGCAGGCCTGTTGCTGTTGAGGGGACGACACCACGCGGCAGGGCACGCCCAAGAGCCAGGGTAATTGTGCGGCGGACTCCATTACGCCGCCCCACAATTTCCCAGGGGAGGCAGAGTGCCCTGCTTCAATTATGGACCCAAGAAAGGGACTCTTATGAGGCACAGCTCGTTACAGAGCGTGAGGAAAGGCATGCCAACATGGTCAACATCAATACCAGTCTACAGGGCATCCTCGCGGAGTTGCGTACCCTCAACAGCAACGTGGTCACTGCAAGTAATGGCATCCAGTCAGCCATGGCTGAGATGACCAATATGCAGAGAAACATTGTGGAGCAGTTTCAAATTCACAATGCTGCCATGGCCCAGGCTAGGTCCCATTCACATGGACCTCCACCTGGACCTCCACCTGGGTATTATGGGCAGCCACCCTATTAAGCCATGGGTGTGTGGGACATCTTTTCTCTTAACCCCCACTGTATTTACTTGTCCTTTGAGGTTTCAAACAATCCATTTTGTGTTGCTCATGCAGGTTGTGTTTTGTATTTGCTCCCATATAGCTCCTTAGAGTAATGCTTAAGGCCACTAGCCAATGCCATAGGTCTATGTGGAGTGTATCTGGCCACTTATGGCTTTAAATATGTATTTGGTTGGTGCTCCTCCTGTTTGCAGACATGTTTGTGTGACATTATGGCCATGCCCAAATATCCCTGGGCACAGGCAATATTAATGACTGGACTAGGCTGGCCTTTGGACTGGGTGTCCTTGTTTGGTTGTGCCACTCACTTCCAGGTGTAGATGTGCTCGATGTTTTTTTTGTTATGTCATCCATTTGTAACCACAGATGTATGTGGAATGTTTTCTGTTAAGCACTATAATTTTTAATTTTCGAAGTAAAAAAAAAAATCTCACTTACAATACTTGTGGCGTTTTTAGTGGGAACACATTTTAAACAGCTTGGGCTAAACCAGATAATTTTGGTTTGAAGAGGTGTAACAATGCAAATCTAAAGCTAAGGAAACTACATGAAATACATTAGGCAACAATTAAGGTAAAAATGTTTTACTTTGAGGTAATGCCACATTACGGCAAAACAACATATTTAACAAAAAGGATAACACAGACACACAGAATGTTGAGACACGAAATAAAATTAACTAAAATGCTGCAAGATCAGGTTGGCTCTAACTGATTGGCCAGACTCACTGGGTGGCCCCACAAAATTCTCTACATCATCCTCTACGGCTGAAGAGGGCAGGCTATCCACATAACGTGGGACACGTTCCAGGATGGCAAAATTGTGCAAAACAGCACATGCCATGATTATGTCGATCACTTTCTTGGGATCATATTGCAGGGCGCCCCCAGTATGGTCCAGGCAACGAAAACGTGTCTTCAACAGCCCAAAGGCCCTCTCCACAACAGCCCGGGTCTTGCGGTGCGCACGGTTGTACGCTTCCTGAGAGGCATCCTGGGGCCGCAGCACAGGCGTCATGAGCCAGGGTAGAAGTGGGTACCCGGAATCACCTTAAACAGACAATTAAATGTAATCAAAATTAAAAAGGCAACACAACAAACACAAATAATTTTACATATATCATAATGATGTAAGGTAAAGGGCAAAAAAAAACACCCAGGGCACATTAGCAAAATAAATATTGCCACTAATGTAGTACCTAATTAAAAATGGCACTTCAATATACCAATTAATTAACAAACATCTGCACGGCCAAGGGTATTTGGAATTTAAATATATTTTTAGTTTTCAGACATGTTACAATTAGGATGCTGCTGAGGGGCTATCCACATTTAGATGAAAACTACAATGTATGCAGTTTAAGTCCACTTTGACATTTAAAGACCAATAGTACAAAAGGAGCCAAAGCTCAAAGATCCTTGGGTATAAACTCCCAACCAATATATTTAGGGACATGGAACTTACAGACATCCTAACTAAAGGGAAAACATTCTGAAGGACAAAGCGAGGCAAGCATTTTTTTTGGAAGTTCATAATATATGACCCAAGAAAAAGGCAGTTTCTGGCTTATGTAAAGAATTCAAATACTAACATATCAACAAATACAAGATTAATCCCACATTTAATAGCACACAAATAGGACACACTTACCAAGCAGCCATGCCCCCGAAAATTCACCTGCCTCAAATCTCCGAAACAACCCAGATCGCCTGAGGATATATGAGTTGTGGGACGATCCTGGGTAGCCGGCAAGGACACTCATAAAACGCATGTCCGGACCAACCACGGCCTGGACATTAAGGGAGTGTCCCATTTTACGATTCCTTAAGGCAAAAACATACAAAAAGGGTAATTGATATTTGACCCAAAATAAAAAATTAAAAAAAAAAACATGTCTGCACTCTATTGGGAAATACTAATGAAAAGCCTAGATAAAGCAGCTACACAAATGAGGGATAAACAAATATGCTGCCGCAAAGGAAAACAGGTTACATTACACGTTGGCCAACATAATAACCAATCTCAATACCTATATATATACTCGTCGGCAGCCCTAGGTACGAGTGCCACATGTGTGCAGTCAATAGCACCAATAACGTTGGGCATGTCGGCCACATTATAAAACCCAAGCTTAATGGCGTTTCTGGCTGCCATATCATCCGGAAAATAAATATATTTTGGAGTTATGGCAGCCATGCCTTCCAAAAATTTAGATAGTGCGCGGCTCAGCGTAGGCTGTGACATCCCCACGGAGAGGGCACCCAGCCTCTGGAACGAGCCGTTCGCCAAAAATTGCAGGCAGCCAAGCATCTTGGTCATACCTGAAATTGCTTGCCCCTTCCTTGTGGTGCGGGCTAACCATGGCCGCAGCTCACTATATAATTTATGGAGGGAAGCGCGATTAAGCCTGGTCAGCTCGAACAGCTCAACATCATTCATGCTATCGATGTTCATGCGACGACGCAGGGGCAATCTGCTCTCAGACATCTCGATCAACTCAATGCCAAAAAGCATAAGCCCTTGATGTGCCACAAACTCGCTCCGCTCCATCCTACTCCCGAGGCCAAATAGCTGCCGGCAAACATTTCGTAAAGCAGCTCTTTAATGGGCTTCAAAACAATTAGCAATCACCTCTCTGAATTGGTCGCAAGCCCATGTGAAGGACGTTAAAAATAGGATCGGACGCAAATAATACGATTTGGACGGGAAAAACACACGAACTAACGCAAATTATACGATTCTCGTACGAAATGCGTATGTTCATATACGTCTATGCGCAAACGATCGTGCGAATACGAAATGGGCAAAAAAACAAGAAAAAATGACAAACACCCACCTAAACTTACGATTCTCGATACGAAATCAATTAACTTTGGCTCTTTGAATCGAGGGGATAGTCTTCGTGGCATAGAGGCACTTTAAGATTGAGCAACTCCAAGAAGAAAGGAGGAGAAGCAAGAAGAAAAAAGGGAGTAGCGAAGAAGAAAATAGAAAGAGAAAAAAATTCTATATGTATATATAAATACACACAACTATAAAAACTACAGAAGACCAAGTAGCGGCCCTGCAAACTTGTTCAACAGAAGCTTGGTGCTGAAAAGCCCAAGAGGCACCAATAGCACGAGTGGAATGAGCAGTAATCCTAAAGGGAGGTTCCTTTCCCTTAGCAGAATAGGCTTGAACCACCGCCTGACGGATCCACTTGCTGATAGTGGTCCAGAAGTGAGAACAAAAAGAGCATCAGACTTCCTGAAAGTCTCAGTAGCGACCAAATAAAACTTCAGAGCCCTGACCACATCCAGAGAATGCAGAGTTCGCTCCTTTAGCAGGATTAGGACACAAGGAAGGCAAGACAATGTCCTGATTGAGATAAAAGGCAGACACAACCTTTGGCAAGAAATCCGGCTTAAGCTGGAACACCACCTTATCCTGATGCCTCTCAAAATAAGGAGGTTTGATGGAAAGCGCCACTAGCTCAGAAACTCGCCTTACACAAGTGATAGCCACCAGAAAGGCTACCTTAAGAGTCAAAATAGACAAGGCAGCCTCACAGATAGGCTCAAAGGGAGGCCCTTGCAGGGAAAACAACACCAGATTCAAATCCCAGACTGGTAGCAAAGGCTTACGGGGTGGACGCACATGAGAAACACCCTGGAAAAAGGTTTTAACCAGCCGGTGATTGGTAAAAGTTCTTTGGAAAAAAATTGCCAGAGCTGAAACATGGCCTTTTAGGGTACTAAGTTGAAGGCCCAGATCCAAACCATGTTGTAAGAATTCCAGAATCCTGGGAATAGAAAACACCCGACAGGGAAGAGACTTTGACTCACACCAGGCAATGTAAGCATGCCAGACCCTGTAATAGATAGACCTTCTTCCTAGCCCGAATCATGGTATCAACAACAGAGGCAGGCAACCCCTTTTCCATCAAGATGGAGGTTTCAGCAGCCAAGCTGTTAAAGCCAGAGTTTGTAAATTGGGATGGCTTAGCTGCCCCTAAGTGAGAAGATCTGGATCCTTGGGCAAGACGTGCCATTCTACTGCCAACTGCACGACGTCTGCAAACCAAACTCTTCTTGTCCAACAAGGGGCCACCAGGATGGCTGGTATCCGCTCCTGGGCTATCTTGAGCATGACCCTGCCCATGAGAGGAAACGGAGGGAACACATAGAGAAGCTGAAACTCCATCCAAGGTATTGCCAGGGCATCCGTGGCAAAGGCCAGAGGATCCTGAGATAGAGAGACAAATCTGGGAAGTTTGTGATTGTGACGGGACGCAAACAGGTCCACATCCGGCTGACCCCAGCTGTGACAGAGGGAGAGAAACACCCGGTTGTTGAGAGACCACTCCCCCAGACGAGACATCCCCCTGCTCAGGGAGTCTGCCACCTGGTTCTCCACCCCTGGGATGTAGATCGCTGAGATGCAGGGAACATGCTGTTCTGCCCAAGACAGAATCAGGGACACTTGCTTGAAGGCTCGCTTGCTCCGAGTCCCTCCCTGATGATTGATGTAGGCCACCGCCATCTGGTTGTCTGAGCGGATCTGAACAGCCCGACCCCAAAGGTGAGTGGATAGGCGAGAAAGAACCAACCTGATCGCCCTCAGTTCCAGGACGTTGATGGAAGCATGGGCCTCTTGTGGGCCCCACCGACCTCAGGGACTTCCAGAAGCCTCCCCAGCCAGTCAGACTGGCATCCGTGGGTCCCTGCACGGGGGCATTAAGGTCCTGCCCCCCAGAAGGTTCTTTGAGTCCAGCCACCACGAGAGAGACTGTCTGGCCAGGGGAGACAGAACAAATTCCTGATCCAGGGACACAGGGTCCCGATCCCAAACTGACAAGAGGTGCAACTGAAGAGGTCTCGTGTGAAACTTAGCAAAGGGGACTTCCTCGAAGCAGGACACCATCAGGCCCACCAACTGCATCCCCTGACAGATGGAGGGATGAGGACCTGACAGCAGAGCCCCAGCCTGTAGCTGAAGACCCTCCACCATCTGCTGAGGAAGGAACACCTTGACCTGAGAGGTATCCAGAGTCATGCCCAGAAAGGACCTCACCAAGGATGGAGACAGAGAAGACTTGTGATAGTTGATCACCCAGCTGAAAGACTCTAGAGTGGATGTCACCATTTGAGTGTCCCGCTCGGCCTGAGGAAAAGAGTCACAATCAGGATGTCGTCCAGGTAGGAATGATGTGGATGCCCTGGTTCCTTAGCATAGCCATCACTCCCGCCAGCACCTTGGTGAACACCCGAGGTGCTGAGGTGATACCGAAGGGTAGAGCCACAAACTGGTAATGCTGATCCTGCAGCTCGAACTTTAGAAATCTCTGATGACCTGGGAAGATAGGCACATGAAGAAAGCATCCCTGATGTCCACAGTGGTCATGAAGTGGCCCGGCAAAGGGTACTGACAGCAGAGCGCAGCGTCTCCATGCAAAAATGCTTGAATCTGACAAATTTGTTGAGGCCCTTCAGATCCAGAATGGGCCTCAGAGAGCCGTCCTTTTTGGGGACCGTGAAAAGACTGGAATAGTACCCCTGACCCCTTTCTTGATGGGGCACCAAACAAATGACTCCGGACTCTAACAAGCAACGAACCGCCAGAAGCAACCCTTGAGCAGACATGGGGTTAAAGACATCCGGGATCTGATAAATCTTGGGGGGGGGGGGCAGGCTGCAAACTCTATCTTGTAACCGGAGGTCACTACCTCCTGAATCCACCGGTCTGAGACATGAAGCCTCCAGACATGAGCAAAGAGCCGAAGCCGTCCCCCCACCCGGATGAGTGAGGGCGCCCCTTCATGCCTGAGGGGGCTTGGGAGAGGGTTTGGGCTTAGGATTCCAGGAGAGACCGGGACGAACATGGGGTCTGCCACGGCCCTAAGATTCTCTGCGACCACTGGAGAGGAGGGAGCCACAGCCTCCTCTGGGAATACGGAAGGAAGGGAGGGGAGCAGAGGACCCCTGAAAGGGCCGAGACTGCCTCCTACGCTGAGGCAGCCTTCCATCCTTGGCTAGAACATCAAGACGCTCCCCAAATAGCCGCAGCCCCACGAAGGGGAGGCCAGTGAGAGCTTTCTTAGCCGCAGCTGCCCACTGGCGCAACCAGACAGAGCGGCGCATAGCCACCAAGAGCGCAGAGGCCCTACCACACAGCCGCACAGCATCATCCATAGCAATAAGGATAAAGGCCACTAATTTAGAGAAAAGTAAGAGTCCTATATTCCTCCCCCACACTACCAGCTGTTGCTCCATCAATGAGACACTTGAGCAGCTTCTTAAGGGCAATAACAGTAATGGTGGCAGCACATACTGGGCGCAAGCCAGCCCCCACACAGGTAAAAGCATGGCAGGCCAATTGATCCATGCGCCGGTCCTCACCGTCCCTCAGAGTGGTAGTGTCAGGGGAAGGAATGACCGAAGTATTGGACAAGCCTAGCACGGGAGCGTCCACTTCATTGGGAAATGACCACCACTTAACAAGATCAGCAGGAAAGGGATACCTTTTATCCAAACTCTTGGGCACAGCAGGCAGCTTGTTAGGACGTTCCCTTTCAAGGTGGTAAAATGTTCCTGCTCAGGGAAATCTAGACGCTGTTTACCAGGGCGAAAAAGCTACCTCAGGGTAGCTACCTCAGGGGCAGCAATGTGCAAAATTTCAAAAATATGTGACAGCAGATTATCAGTGTCCTCAGGGTACCATGATTCCTCTCCGGATGCAGACCCAGGGTCACTATCGCAACCCTCCTGCTGGTTCCCAGAGGTGTCAGAATCCTGGGAGAGCTCCCCCATCTCAAGGGGGTGACAGCCACCAAGATCATCAATCCCCACATACACCTCAGTAAGGGGAGCGGGCCTGGGATCCAGGTGTCTCTTCTTGCCAGAGGCCTTCCTAGGAACAGTCCTGGCAAGCTGCTTTTCAATGTTAGCCACCCGCAGAGCCAAATCAGAATGTGACTCCCTGCCAACATTCCCCTCACTGGGGCCCAATTGCAGGAGCGGGAGAGTAGGTGAAGCCAACTTTCAGCGCACGGCACGCACACCGTGACACTGTTACTCACAGGGGATACCCCACACATGGAACACAGTCGGGCTTGCCCCGAAGGGCCCCCAAGCACGCTATCCCCAGAAGCCTCCATGGGGGGTACAGGCTTAAGACAGAAGCCACCCGGGATGCCCTCTCACGGGATGCCCCCAGAAGTCAATAAAGGGGGAATGTGGGGGAGGAAGGAGTGGAGCCGGGAGAAACCACAACCCAATGGTATCCCGCCTGAAAGACATAAGTAAAAACACACATGAGCATCCCGCAGCAAATACACCCCAATTCAATAAAAAAAACCCCAAGGGGGACTCGCGGACCAAAGACACCGCGGGGTCACACAGGCACAGACCGCAGCTTGTCCAAAATGGCGCCGGCAGAGGTACCTCGAGGGGCGGGCCGCGGGGGGAAGCTTACAGACTCCACACGGTCATTCCCCTCACATATATCCTCCCGCAGAGCGGGTTGTAGAGAGGATTCTACAGTTAAGCAGACTCCTTTGCATTTGTTATGGTCCCTCCTAAACACACAGTAGCCCTGCAGATTTACTGCACAGTCATAACTTTCATCCAGCCAGGTCTCGGTTACCCCCACTCAGGGACGGGCTGGCCATAGGGCATACCGGGCAGAATCCCGGTAGGCCGGCACATGGGAAGGCCGATGAGCAGAGCAGTGACATAGGTGGAGGCTGCTCTCACACACAGTAATCTTTACATCCAGATTATCTGCAAACATTAGTGTGTGTGTGAGAGCAGCGGCGGCCTCCACCCATTACACTGCTCTGCGCATCGGCCGCTGTTAGAACATTGGCTCAGCGCAGGCTCGCTCGGCATCAGCAATTACACTTACAGGACGGGGAAGCAGAGGAGCCGTCATAGCTCTGTGTCATGTGACAGAGCAGGATATGTGTGCACGCTGCTGCCCCCTAGTGACAGCCTGTCCCAGCTGGAGGGCAGTGGATGCTTCACCAGGTTCTGACATTTGTAACTCGGCTGCAGGGACGTGTAACTGCTGCTGCTTCTGCCACAAGGTAAAGCCTCCTCTTTGTGTGTCCTCCCTCCTGGCAGCTTATTAAGGAAAGTTTAGATGTTCAACCCCCCTCTACAAAACAAACAGTGTCCCATGTGCTGCTGTTAATAGACTGGGCTGTGCAGAGCTCCATGTTCCCTGTCCTTCATATACTGTATGTCTGCTAAATGGAGCTTCTCACAGCCCTGTAAGAGGAGAGAGGCTGATTGGCCAGTGTGACCAATGAGAAAACTTCTACAAAGCCACCTCACATCTGTGTCCAAATCTGATCTGTCTCCCGACCGATCCGTGTCCAAATCTGATCTGCCCCCCCGACCAATCTGTGTCCAAATCTGATCTTCCCCTAACCAATCTGTGTCCAAATCTGATCTGTCCCCCGACCTATCTGTATCCAAATCTGATCTGTCCCCTGACCGATCTGTATCCAAATCTGATCTGCCCCCCGACCGATCTGTGTCCAAATCTGATCTGTCCCCCGACCGATCTGTGTCCAAATCTGATCTGTCCCCCGACCGATCTGTGTCCAAATCTGATCTGTCCCCCGACCGATCTGTGTCCAAACCTGATCTGCCCCCGACCAATCTGTGTCTAAATCTGATCTGCCCCTAACCAATCTGTGTCCAAATCTGATCTGCCCCCCCGACCGATCTGTGTCCAAATCTGATCTGCCCCCGACTGATCTGTGTCCAAATCTGATCTGCCCCCCGTCCAATCTGTGTCCAAATCTGATCTGCCCCCGACCAATCTGTGTCCAAATCTGATCTGCTCCTGACCAATCTGTGTCCAAATATGATCTGCCCCGACCAATCTGTGTCCAAATATGATCTGCCCCCGACCAATCTGTGTCCAAATCTGATCTGCCCCTGACCAATCTGTGTCCAAATCTGATCTGTCCCCCGACCTATCTGTATCCAAATCTGATCTGTCCCCATCTGATCTGCCCCCCGACCGATCTGTGTCCAAATCTGATCTGTCCCCCGACCGATCTGTGTCCAAATCTGATCTGTCCCCCGACCGATCTGTGTCCAAATCTGATCTGTCCCCCGACCGATCTGTGTCCAAACCTGATCTGCCCCCGACCAATCTGTGTCCAAACCTGATCTGCCCCCGACCAATCTGTGTCTAAATCTGATCTGCCCCTAACCAATCTGTGTCCAAATCTGATTTGCCCCCCCGACCGATCTGTGTCCAAATCTGATCTGCCCCCGACCGATCTGTGTCCAAATCTGATCTGCCCCCCGTCCAACCTGTGTCCAAATCTGATCTGCCCCCGACCAATCTGTGTCCAAATCTGATCTGCCCCCGACCAATCTGTGTCTAAATCTGATCTGCCCCTAACCAATCTGTGTCCAAATCTGATCTGCCCCCCCCCGACCGATCTGTGTCCAAATCTGATCTGCCCCCGACCGATCTGTGTCCAAATCTGATCTGCCCCCCGTCCAACCTGTGTCCAAATCTGATCTGCCCCCGACCAATCTGTGTCCAAATCTGATCTGCTCCTGACCAATCTGTGTCCAAATATGATCTGCCCCGACCAATCTGTGTCCAAATATGATCTGCCCCCGACCAATCTGTGTCCAAATCTGATCTGCCCCTGACCAATCTGTGTCCAAATCTGATCTGCCCCTGACCAATCTGTGTCCAAATCTGATCTGCCACTGACCAATCTGTGTCCAAATCTGATCTGCCCCTGACCAATCTGTGTCCGAATCTGATCTGCCCCTGACCAATCTGTGTCCAAATCTGATCTGACCCTGACCGATCTGTGTCTCCAAATCTGATCTGCTCCCCAACCGATATGTGTCCAAATCTGATCTGCCCCTGACCAATCTGTGTCCAACTCTGATCTGCCCCCAACCAATCTGTATCCAAATATGATCTGCCCCTGACCAATCTGTGTCCAAATATGATCTGCCCCCGACCAATCTGTGTCCAAATATGATCTGCCCCTGACCAATCTGTGTCCAAATCTGATCTGCCCCCGACCAATCTGTGTCCAAATCTGATCTGCCCCTGACCGATCTGTGTCCAAATCTGATCTGCCCCTGACCGATCTGTGTCTCCAAATCTGATCTGCTCCCCAAGTGATCTGTGTCCATATCTGATCTGCCCCCGACCGATCTGTGTCTCCAAATCTGATCTGCTCCCCAACCGATCTGTGTCCAATTCTGATCTGCTCCCGACCGATCTGTGTCTCCAAATCTGATCTGCCACCGACTGACTGATCTGTGTCCAAATGTGATCTGCCCCCAACCAATCTGTGTCTCCAAATCTGATCTGTGCCCAAATCTGATCTGCCACCAACTGATCTATATACTAAACTAAATAGTGCTGCTAACTGTTCTGTGCCCCCGCTTTATCCACTACTGACTAATCTGTGCCCAAATGCATACCTTTTAACTTTTTAGAAATAGGGACAGTTGTTAAATTAAGCCTGTAAAGCGGGATGCCCCCCCTGCCTGTACAGCTGGATTCCCCCCCTGCCTGTAAAGTGGGATGCCTCTCTCAGCCTGTAAAGTGGGATGCCCCTCTCAGCCTGTAAACTGGGATGCCCCTCTCAGCCTGTAAACTGGGATGCCCCTCTCAGCCTGTAAACTGGGTTGCCCCTCTCAGCCTGTAAACTGGGTTGCCCCTCTCAGCCTGTAAAGTGGGATGCCCCTCTCAGCCTGTAATGAGCGATGCCCCTCTCAGCCTGTAATGTGAGACATTGCACACTGCCTCCAATGTGGGATGCTGCTTGCTGGCTATAATGGGGTGATTCTGCCCACTGTCTGGTGATTCGGAGGGGGGATTTTAGCACACCATTTTGTTCATAATATTTTTTTTCTTATTTTTGTCCTCTAAACCCTGGTAAACCATGGAACAAAATAAGATATATATATTATATTATATCTATATATATAAAATTATGTGACATTAATATACTATACTGGGCCAGGGACAGTAAAGCAGGGCCGCGGTGCCCCAAAAAGTCCCGGCCCGTTTTTTAGTCCCAGTCCGCCCCTGCCCCCACTATGTCATATTGTTCTTCTGTTGTTATCTGTTGTTATCCTTTCTAGTTCATCCATTTTATTAGTCAAGCTTCTAGCATTTGTAAGCATGCATTTCAAATGCTTATGATAATTCTAATATTTTTGTATATTGTCCTTATTCCTTCTAGATGTGCTAACCCCTCCCCCCACTCCACCCCCAGTTTCATGTCTACACCCACTGTCACTTTCTTTCCTACCTTCCCCTTTGTAACTGCTTTTACCCTCCCCCCAGTGCTTAGTTTAAGCACTCCTCCAACCTTTTAGCCATCCTCTCCCCCAGAACAGATGCACCCTCCCCATTGAGGTGCAACCCATCCCTGCCAAAGTACCTGTAGCCCACTGTGAAGTCAGCCCAGTTCTCTAAGAACCCAAACCCCTCCTTTTTACTCCAATATTCCTAGTATGTCACACCCCCCACTTCCCGATATTCATGACACTTGGGAACCCGGCCTGTAGAGGGTGATCTTGCAGAGATGACATGGAAAAAAGGAGCCCCTCCCGGTCCATAAGTACTGGGTTCCTCCCACTATTCCCCAGTCTTTTCGTCTCTGCAGTCGGGGGAAGCATTCAGAAGATGACTCTCCTTCAAGCTGCAGGTAGCCGGGTTTGCTCCCGGCCTTTTTTTCTCTATTTCTGTCTGAAACTCTTTAAACCTGTTTGGTTATATTGTATGCCTCCCAGCCCTGGCTGTGTGGTTCAGGCAAAGGCAGATACATACACCTTCTGGTGTATACAGGAGTATTGCTCCTCCGTGAGACCTAAATGTGGGTAGGCGGCTTCCGGGTTGGTGTTCCCGGCATGGGATGCCCCTATCCCTTTATAATCCCCTTGTGCCTTATGGGTGCTTTTCTATCCTCTCCCCTTAGTTCTCCTTTAACCCTGCTGTATAAAAAGGAGGGGGGAAGGGGGGGGGGGCGTTATCTGGGCTTATTTGTCACCATGCACAAAAAAAAAAAAAGAGATATATAAAATAAGTCTTTATTTCTTATTTTTATTATGTATGTTTTACTATACTATTTAATAGGAAATGTTTTATTTAGATTTTCCTATCTCTGTCTAGGCAGCATTTTTTGGTTACCTATTAAAGCTCTTTGTTTTCTGGCTGTGTTCAGATTTGAATTTTCCCTCCATTTTTGGCCATGTGATCCTGGAAGTGGGCGGGGCTTAGGCATGCTTTTATTCAGAGAGCACCTATATGCTCTGTTTGACTTCCTGTTTCCTGTTTCCTGCTTCCCTGTGGCCTTACCTCATGATGTGAGCTTATCGCATGGGCTGTGAGTACCCATCAGCTTGGCTCAAGGGAGTTTTTTTCTGTCATTTATTTATATTGTGTGCATTTGGTGACTGTTTTTTTGTTTTCTCTGTAGGTAGAAACTCCTTATTTAAGAAGGGGTTTCTCCTGGTCCTTATATATAAAAAAAAAAAAATAATAATAAAAAAGCCCTTAAGCCTTATTTGGGGGTCCATTTGTGTTTCAATCCTCCCACTTGGGACTATTTAAAGGGGCATCCCGGGTAGCAATTGCGTAAATCCCATATATACTTGGAGACTATAATCAATTATAGTATAATACTAAACACCATATGGAGGCATCCCAGGATAATGGACATGCAATTCTCTCTGAACAGACTCTGCAATGTTTTGGATGTGGGGCATCCCTTGTTGGGGATAACGCAATTCTTTGCGTCCCTTGTGCACAATTGACTATTATGCAGCAAACTGAGGCCCAGGCTTCAGGGCCTGCGGCTAATGCCTCATCTCCTACTCCGCCATGTCTTGTCCGTACCCCCAATGATATTGTCATGGGTGGTGAGTCACATGCTGATTTATGTGCCAGATTGGCTCATCTTGAAAGATTAATGTCTACCTCTGTGCCTAAGAAGGCCTCAGCTAAAAGAAAGCACTTGACTCATGCCGCTCCGGCAAGGGAGTCAGACAATTGTGAATTGCTTGATTGGTCTGATCCTTCTCAGTTAGAAGAAGGAGAATTATTATGAGGAATCAGATGTTTCTGATGAACAGCAATTTGTTGGTACTGAGATTGAGCAGGGTGAAGCAAGTGTTGTGGATACCCCAAAAGCTCTTGCTCAGTTATTTGAGGTTTTGGTTATTACTCCTCCTGAAGTAGTCCCTCCGCAAAAAGGGGAATTCTTTGGAGTCTCTAAGCCTCGTTTAGAATTTCCAAATCAAAAGCATTTTGATGAAATTATTCCTAAAGAATGGGAGAAGCCTGCGCGTCTTCCTGGCATTCCCTTGGGCTGGGACAAGAAATATCCCTTCCCAGCTGATACTGTTAAGCGTTGGTCATCACCACCTGTGCCCACCGCTCTGGGCATGTGTACACTCACTGCACGGATGGGTTAAATGTGGAGGACAAATTCCTATGTGTGCGCAAGCATACAATGGCCATCTATGCATTAATATTTAATTAATTTATAGAGAGACTGGATTTTTAAAAGATACTCTGCTCATGAGTGGATGCCCCTGTGCTTAATTTATCCAATTCTTCTGTGTTGCATTCTCCTGACTCCACTACACTTAAAGATGGAGAGGATAAGCATATTGATCAAATGGCGTGCCAGCTTTTTCCAGTGTGGGCTCGGCCTTGCTGCCTGTTGGTGCTTCGGCACTCATGACAGTGGCTATTAGGTCTGTTGTGAGAGACCTAATGGATTACTCAGGGCTTGATCCGGCCTCTGATGAGTACGCCGCTCTTAAGCAATGTGAGATGTTTGCATCTTTTGTACTTTCTGCCTTAGATGATACTCTGCTCATGTGCAGCAGAACCTCTGCCTTGTTAGTCGCCATCCGGCGGTCAGTATGGTTGCGGCAGTGGGCAGCTGATATTGTAGATAAGAAATCGCTTACAGCGCTCCCTTTTGTGGGATTGCGCCTCTTTGGAGAAATAATTGGATTCTGTCACTAAAGGAGGTAAATTACCTCAGCGTAAGAAACAACGTTGTTCCTTTCGTGGAATAGAGGAAAGGGACGTGGCCGTCCAAGTCAGAATTGGGGGTCTAAAACCAAATCTGCCACTAAGCCTGCTCAACAATGAGGGGACGCCCTCACCCTTACGGGTGGGGGGACGGCTGCGGTTCTTCTTCCAGGTCTGGGTTCAGGAGGTATCAGACAATTGGGTTCTGGAAGTAGTCTCTTCCGGTTATTAACTGGAATTCGAGTCCTGGCCTCCTCCCAGATTTTTCATGCCCCGGATGCCGTCAGATCCGGCAATCGCGCACGGGCTGCGGGCAGCAGTAGCGAATCTGTTAAACATGGCTGTTATTGGCCTAGTGCCTCCAGCGGAAAGGGGTTTGGGGTTTTACTCCAACCTATTCACGGTACCCAAAAAGGACGGCTCTGTTCGGCCTATCCTAGACCTAAGGAGACTCAATCAATTTATCCGTTTCGGAAAATTCCGCATGTAGTCTCTGCGATCAACGATCGATGCTCTCCGTCAGGGGGACTTCATGACATCCATAGACATCAAGGATGCTTATTTGCACATTCCTATTTTCCGGGTCACCAGAGATTTCTCAGGTTCTCGATAGAAGACCAGCATTATAAATTTGTGGCCCTGCCATTCGGCCTTACCTCGGCCCCAAGAGTCTTTACCAAGATGCTGGCAGGAGTGATGGATATATTCAGGGTCCAGGGCATCCGCATTGTGCCTTTTCTGGACGATCTTCTTATCGCGGCCTCCTCCCTCGAACAATAAGAGTTGGACACCAGGATGGTGGTCTCTAAGCTAGAGAGGTTCGGATGGGTAATAAGTTACCCCAAATCCTCTCTCTGTCCGTCCAGGGAAATTCCCTTCCTGGGCCTGATTCTGGATACATTTCAGGCCAGGGTTTTTCTTCCTCAGTCCAAAATGGTTCTGATTCAGGACTTTATTCGTCTATTTTTATCCAACCCTCGTCAGTCTATTCGTCTAGGGATGAGACTAGTGGGATTGATGGTAGCTGCATTCAAGGCAGTCCCATTTGCCCAGTTTCACATAAGGGTGCTTCAGCTCTTCCTCTTGGCAAAGTGGGACAGGTGCCCACTATCATTGAATCAGACTTGTCTATTGTCTTCCCACGTTTTGCAGTCCCTTCAGTGGTGGTTAATATCGCACAACCTCCAGAAGGGCAAGTCATTTCTGACTCTGGTTACTGGTTACCACGGATGCCAGCCTGGTGGACTGGGGGGGCTTCTGGAAGAAGCATCAGTTCCAAGGATTGTGGGGGCCTCAGGAGGCTCATTCTCCAATCAATGTATTAGAGCTTCGGGCCATACGTCTTGTTCTACTTCGACTGACCCATTTCTTACAGGGTCTGCCAGTTCAGATTCGGTCAGACAACCGAACAGCTGTTGCATACATCAATCACCACGGAGGGACTCGCAGTTGGGGTGCCCTCCGGGAAGTGTAATCCTTCAGTGGGCAGAGATCAATGTTCCCTGCATATCATCAGTTTACATTCCGGGGATAGAGAATGTGGAGGCAGACTCCCTGAGCAGGGGATGTTCTCGCCAGGGAGAATGGTCTCTCAATCCAAGGGTCTTTTAGTTCCTCTGTCACAAGTGGGGGACTCCACGGTTGGACCTGTTTGCTTCTCGTCACAATCACAAGCTTCCAGCTTTTGTGTCTCTATCCCAGGATCCTCTGGCAGTGGCAGCGGATGCCATGTCTCTGGCCTGGAAGGATCTGGGGTTCCTATATCTGTTTCCCCCATTCTCCATGATCAGCAAGGTGGTGCGCAAGCTAGCACTGGAGGAGGTGCCCCAATTCTGGTGGCGCCAAGGTGGCCAAGACGTCTGTGGTACGCAGACGTCGTAAGGCTGGCAGTGGATCGTGTCCATCTGCCTCTTCTTCTAGATCTCATCACTCAGGGTCAACTTTGTTACCCCAATTTACAAACGCTGGCTTTGACGGCATGGCTGCTGAAGTCTCCATCTTGAAAGAAGAAGGTCTTTCTGATGTGGTTATTCAGACTCTTATTAGAGCTAGGAAGAAGTCTTCCTCTGTCATTTATTACAGGACTTGGAGGTCCTATATTGATTGGTGTGAATCCAGGGCTTTTCCCTGTAGAGTATTTTCTATTCCTAGAATTCTGGAATATCTGCAACGAGGTCTGGATATGGGATTACAGATTAGTACTTTGAAAGAGCAAGTCTCTGCCTTGGCAATTTTCTTTCTAAGATCGTTTGCTCTTCATCCCTTGGTTAAGACCTTTTTCCAAGGAGTCGCGCATGTGCAGCCTCCCAGAAAGCCTTTACTTCCTGTTTGGTATCTTAATTTGGTGCTTTCGGCTATGCAAGCTGCTCCCTTTGAGCCATTGCAGTATATTCCTCTTCCTATTCTTACTCAGAAGGTTGCCTTTTTGGTTGCTATTACTTCTGTCCGCCGAGTTTCTGAACTGGCGGCTTTGTCTATTCAAGCCCCTTATTTTGAGAGGCATCAAGATAAGGTTGTTGGGGGGCGGAGCTTGCCATGGCGCCGTGAGGACCTGATTACTATCGGCTCCTGGCCCCATCAGCTTTTATAAGCATTTTCTAAGCCTAATCCTGAGCCCCGACCCGTGGCACATACCTGAGGAGAAGGGGAGCATCCCTAGCTGCTGCAGGATTCGGTCTTGGAGGGATCTGAGGAGTGGAGGCGCCTGTCCGGGACGGTGCAGTGCGGGCCCAGGGGAGCGGCCGCCATCTTGCCGCCATCGCACCCGGACTTGTGCAGCGGCTGAGGAGGAGTGAGCGGTGCCACAGTCCGGGCACCAGCGGTGTGGGCCTCTGCACCGGCGGCGCCCTGCTCCGCCGACTTCGAGGAGTGGAGGCACCTGCCCGGGACAGTGCAGTGCGGGCCTGAGGGAACGGCCGCCATTTTGCCGCCATCGCATCCGGACCCGTGCGGCAGCTGAGAGGAGGAGTGAACGGCGCCACAACCCGGGCACCAGCGCTGTGAGCCTCTGCACAGGCGGTGTCCTGCCCCACCGTCTGATGAGCTGCGGACGGCGGGGAAGCCCTGTCAGAGAGGCGGCCGGAGGAGCGCCCGCCATCTTGTCCCCGCCGCGTTGATGACAGTCCCCTGATCCGGAGGGTGAGGAGTCCTGACAGTCCCGCCCCTGGCTTGAGGAGGTGAGCGCCTGACCTGGGGCCCCCCCACATCTGTCACCCTCTGTGCCGCAGCGCCTGGGAGGCGCAGACCCGGACGCCTCACCTATCCACCCACCCCTTGCTCTGCCCCTAAGTAAAGAGGGGTGCTGGGAACGCACCATTCTCTGCGGGGACCCGGGGCTGCATTGCCTGGGAGGCGCAGGCCCGGACGCCTCACCCATTCACCCACACCTTGCTCTACCATCAAGTAAAGAGGGACGTTGGGAGTGCGCCTTCCTCTGCTGGGACCCAGGGCTACATGGCCTGAGAAGCGCAGGCCCAGACGCCTCGCCCACTCACCCACCCCTTGCTCTCCCATCAAGTAAAGAGGGACGCTGGGAGTGCATCTTCCTCTGCTGGGACCCAGGGCTGCATTGCCTGGGAAGCGCGGGCCCAAGCGCCTCACCCATTCACCCACCCCTTGCTCTGCCCCTAAGTAAAGAGGGGCGCTGGGAACGCACCATTCTCTGCGGGGACCCGGGGCTGCATTGCCTGGGAGGCGCAGGCCCGGACGCCTCACCCATTCACCCACCCCTTGCTCTACCATCAAGTAAAGAGGGACGTTGGGAGTGCGCCTTCCTCTGCTGGGACCCGGGGCTACATTGCCTGAGAAGCGCAGGCCCGGACGCCTCGCCCACTCACCCACCCCTTGCTCTCCCATCAAGTAAAGAGGGACGCTGGGAGTGCACCTTCCTCTGCTGGGACCCAGGGCTGCATTGCCTGGGAAGCGTGGGCCTGAGCGCCTCACCCATTCACCCACCCCTTGCTCTGCCATCAAGTAAAGAGGGATGCTGGTAGTGCACCTTCTTCTGCTGGGACCCGGGGCTGCATTGCCTGAGAGACGCAGGCCCAGACGCCTCACCCATCCACCCACCCCTTGTTCTCCCATCAGGTAAAGAGGGACGCTGGGAGTGCACCTTCCTCTGCTGGGACCCGGGGCTGCATTGCCTGGGAAGCGCAGGCCCGAACGCCTCACCCATTCACCCACCCCTTGCTCTGCCATCAAGTAAAGAGGGACGCTGGGAGTGCACCTTCTTCTGCTGGGACCCGGGGCTGCATTGCCTGAGAGACGCAGGCCCGGACGCCTCACCCATCCACCCACCCCTTGCTCTCCCATCAAGTAAAGAGGGACGCTGGGAGTGCACCTTCCTCTGCTGAGACCCGGGGCTGCATTGCCTGGGAGGCGCGGGCCTGGACGCCTCATCCATCCACCCACCCCTTGCTCTTCCCTTAAGTAAAGAGGGACACTGGGAGCGCGTCTTCCTCTACTGGGACCCGAGGCTACACTGCGAAGAAGCACACCGCTTTCCACCCACCACGTTGGAAAAAAAAAGCTCCTATGATAGAAGAACCAAGCGTCTATGTGTAATATTGCTCCATTACGGATACAGCTTTACTATTACCCAACTTCACCTTACGCTGCGTCCTGTATCATAATCGGTGTGTTCCGGGCATACTCCAGTTAACCTGTCCCAGCTCTGGAAGAAGCATCTTGGAGGAAACCTAGGGGAGTTCTGGGAGTGTTGCAGAGCGGATCCCAACCGTGATGGGCGGCGGTAGCAAACATAAAGATTCCAAGACCCAGACGAGGGGCTCTCTGGCCGCCAGCCAGACCGATCTCAACTGGTATATCTCAAAGCCCGGGGAGACCCCTCGGGGTCCGGGTCCTTCGGGTAGCCCGTCCCGTGGGATCACGGGGGAAGAGCCTGCTCAAGGGGATACTAGCTCACCCAGACCACCCCCGGTGGAGCGCACGCTATCCGAAATCTGGGCTCACTTGCGCTCCATGCCTACTAAGGAGGACTTGTCTCCGATTACGCGTTCAATCAGCGAAAAACTATCCGAAGAAGTTGGTCTCCTGAAAGGAGATCTGAGACAACTAGACGCTAGGCTGGACAAGTTAGAGCAAACCCAGGAAGAGGATGGGTCCGCCATACGGCAGCTCACACTTCGCTTGCAAGCGCAGGAAACAGCCACCAACAATCTAACCCTTCACCTGGAAGACCTAGAAAACCGCAACAGGAGGAATAACATTCGCATTAGAGGTCTTCCTGAAGCAACGCGATCGGAGGACCTAATGCCTACACTCCAGGGCATCTTCTCTGCGCTCCTAGGAGAACAATCAGAAGGGGGCTCTAAGATAGAAATTGACCGAGCGCATAGGGCCATCGCCCCTCCCCCCCGACCGGGCGACCCTCCAAGAGACGTGATCTGTAGGATCCACTTTTTCCAAGAGAAAGAAGCGATCATGTCAGCGACAAGGAGGAGGGGGCCCTTAGACTTCGACGGGGCGGAACTTCACTTTTACTCCGACCTCTCAAGATCTACGCTGGCGAGAAGGAGAATCCTACGACCACTGCTAGAATTGCTCAAACAGAACAACGTGACTTATCGGTGGGGCTATCCTTTCGCTCTGATTGCTTCAAAGGGGGGCAAAACTTCTGCACTTCGTAGGCATGAGGACTTGCCAGCCTTTCTGAAACAGTTTGGACTTCGACCTCTCCAGGTCCCGGACTGGATGGGCGTCAGCCCGGATCTATATCCTTCTCAGCCCAGAGGGCGACGATCTCTCCATCCCCCCGATGCGTGAGCCTGAGTGATTTTGATTGTCACATATAAGGTCGCCGTATTATAAAGGACACTGTTGTTTTTGCTGGACTCCCTCCCCCCCCCCTCCCCTCACCTGTGATGATCGGACTGCCTTCTGACAGGTTGTATGCCCGCATTTATACCCTGTTACGATATATGTTTATTGATAGTATCTAAATGCTACTTATCATAGATTTATAGTGGGTTTAGGATGCACTTTCTTGGTCGGGCGCTGGTCCCTGGGCCGGGATTGTGAGAGCCCCGTGGCCCGAGCGGAGACTAATAGGACGTCGACGCGGTGGTCTCTCGGCTCGTGCTCGGGGATCGGCTCCGACCATCTGTGGGGGGGGGGGTTGGGTGGGTGGGTGGAGTCGGTCTTTCAGGGACCCGTTACGTTAGCAGTCTGCCTGCTCCTTTCCTCGCTGGCAGACAGTTGAGCCCCGGTTTGAATTCCCAGATTTGGTCTGATTCAACTGTTTTGATTCTTAATATTAACTCAGGATTACAATTGCACTGTTATGGTAATGTGTTATAATTTATGGGCGGCCCGGGGCTGACGCCGGATCAGAGTGATTTAATTTGTGCTTCGCACTCTTGTCCCCAAGTTGAGGGCGGGCCGCGGCTCCTTGATCCCCGGTTTCTGGGGTTGTGGGGTCGCTGCCGGCTCCTCTAGTTCTCTTGTGGGTAGGGCTTTGCCCGCCCTCTTATACACCGGGTTTCCGAGCCGCCTCTCTGATCACCCCTTGGGATCGGGGGGCGCCCTTGGATCCTCGTTAGTTACTGTTAGGTGTTCAGGTTTGAGGGAGCTAAACCCTGTTCATTGGACTGGGATGCTTCCCAACACCACTCCTTTTCTCTCTTTTTCTGCCTTTTACTTTCTCTCTTTCCCTCTTTCCTTCCCTCCCACTGTCCCTTTCCCCTCTCCCCTTCCTCGTCACCTCCTCCCGTTCCCGCTAACCAAGCCCCCAGTTAGACCAGGGGGTCTGAGCGATGACCGAGGATTGCCATAGAATGAGGGACTCTGATTCTAGAGCGGGACATAGCCCTCCTTTTACCAAAAAACTCAGGGTGATTTCGTTGAACGCTAGAGGACTGAACACTCCTATTAAGAGATCCAAATTAGCTCAGAAATTGTCCAGACATAAAGCAAACTTCGCCTTCATACAGGAGACGCATCTGAGGGGGGAGGGTGCCCCTAGGCTATCCTCCAGGTCCTTCTCCCAGTCTTTTACCAGTAATGCACCGGATGTCAAGGCACGGGGGGTGGCAATACTGATCGCTAGGAACACTCCTTTCCGGGTCACAGACAAAATCTCGGATGGGAAGGGGAGATACCTGATCCTCAAGGGTTCTCTGTTTAATAAGAAGTATACTTTAGCTGTTGCATACGCCCCTAACTCTGGGCAGGTAACCTTTCTAGAATCCTTTGTAAACAAACTCATGGCAGTACAGGATGGACCCATCATTCTCGGAGGAGACTTAAACGTAGCGTTAGATCCCTTATTGGATTCATCCACGGGACGTTTGGCTCTGGCATATGCGGCATTGAGGAAAATAAAGAAGATTCTTCAGAAGGCCCAGCTCTGCGATCCCTGGCGAATTAGCCACCCCACCACTAAAGATTACTCCTATTACTCTGCGGTTCATGCCTCATATTCCAGAATCGACTATGTTCTAGTATCCGATTGCCTTCTACCACAGATAACAGACACCAAGATAGAACCCACAATCATATCAGACCATGCCCCCGTGGCCCTCTCCTTCAACTTAACCACTGGTTCTAGGGGAGAGTGGACGTGGAGGCTGAATGAATCCCTTCTGCAAGATGAGCCACTGGTCCTTGACCTTCAAAAAGCCATAAAAGAGTTTTTTGAGCTTAATAAAAGCAAAGACACCTCCCCATTCAACAATTGGCTAGCTCATAAGGCAGTAATCAGGGGCATTCTAATCGGACACGCCACTCGGAGGAAAAGGGACAGGGAGCGGGAGCTGCAGAAACGACTGGAGAGAGTACAAGAGCTGGAGAGATCTCATAAAGCCTCATTAGCCAAAAGCAACTTATTGGAGCTCTCGGAGGCCAGGACGGCCCTGAACTCTCTTCTGTCCTCTAGGGCCGCCTATATCATAAAGAGATGTAGGAGAATATATTTCGAATGGGGGAACAAAAGCAGTGCACTCTTGGCAAGAGCCCTTAGAAAGCAGCAATCATTGAATTATATAGAGGCTATTGTTGACGAACGCCAGACAAAGCTTTATAATACCCCGGATATTGCAAAAACTTTTCAGTCTTTTTACCAAAATCTTTATAATATCCACTCTGTGGGGGTAAGCCCGAACCAGGGGCGTCTGGAGAAAATGAAGCAATATATAGAGGACTCAGGAATGCCGGTTTTGCGTAGGGAGGAGAGGGAAGCCCTTGAGAGCCCAATCTCCATGGAGGAGCTTAAATTGGCAGTTCAAGGCTCGCCGAATGGGAAGTCCCCAGGGCCTGATGGGTTCTCGGTCATTTATTATAAACAATTTCTCCATCTTCTCGGCCCACATTTTCTCTCTGCCCTCAACTCGCTCTTGGAGCTCTCTGGTCCAGCCACCATCCCGACTGAGGCATTAACCGTTCATGTCACTGTAATACAGAAGCCTGGGAAGGACCCACTCTCCTGCGGTAGTTATAGACCCATCTCATTATTGAATGTAGATCTCAAGCTCTACGCAAAAGTTCTGGCAAATAGGCTGTCGGGGCTGCTCCCGGGGTTGGTGGATGGTGATCAGGCCGGATTTATCCCAGGGCGGGAAGCCCGCGATAATACAACCAGGGTGCTGAACCTACTTCATAAGGTCAAACAAACCGGGGAGCCGGTTGTGTTGCTGTCCACTGATGCCAAGAAGGCCTTTGACCGGGTAAATTGGCAGTTTATTAGAGCAGTTCTAGAGCATATCGGGTTGGGACCTAAGGTGTTGCAACTGGTTATGGCCCTTTTTTCTGACCCCTCGGCAAGAATCAAGGTTAATGGCGCTCTATCGGACCGAGTCGACATTAGAAATGGTACCAGACCGGGTTGCCCCCTTTCCCCCTTGATTTTTGCATTATCTATGGAACCGTTTCTGTGTAGAATTAGGGGACAGGAGGATATACAAGGGATCACAGTCGGTTCAGCCACACATAAGATCTCAGCCTATGCGGACGATCTGCTTTTCTTCCTCACAAACCCGAGGGTGGGCGCCCCGGTGTTGATGAGGGAGTTTGAGAAGTTTGGTAGGCTTTCCTTCTTAAAAATAAACTATGATAAATCAGAAGCGTTGGGGGTGAATCTCCCCGTTGAGACTGCTGCCTTCCTCAGATCTTCCTTCCCGTTTAGATGGCCTCCTTTAGCCATCACATATCTTGGCACCAAGATTACTAAAACAGTAGATGGGATATACACTGCAAACTTTGGCCCCCTCCTCTCTAGACTTAAGGCGGATTTAGCAAATTGGGACCTTCCCACCTTCTCGTGGCTGGGCAGAATAAGTATTATTAAAATGACGGTCTTACCTAGGATCCTCTATCTGCTTCAGGTCCTCCCTATACACATCCCTAGGGCATACTTTAAATCCTTGAACTCTGCCTTCATTAAATTTATCTGGCAGGGGCGTAAACCAAGGGTGAAACTGCGGCTTCTTTTTAAACCTAAATCAGCTGGGGGTTTAGCCTGCCCTGATCTGCTTCAGTATTGGCATGCGGTGCATCTCCAACGAGTGCTGGACTGGCACCATCAGCGTACAAGAAAGAGGTGGGTGGGCCTGGAGGCGACCTGGTTACAATTCCCTCTGAAGGACGCTGCTTGGGTGGCTGGAAAGGGGAGGGCCCCTGGTAAAGATCACCCGCTCATAGCTACTTCCCTTGAGGTCCTGGATAGAGTTAGAGGTAGGGCAGAGATATCACCCTGGCCGACCCCCCTGGTCCCGCTGGTGAGCAACCCTTCCCTCCCAATAGGCATACTCCCTCGTCTTAGGGAGACCTTTAATGAGAGGGGCACCCCGAGGGGGCTGGATCTCATATCACCTTCGGGCTGGACTCTGCTGGAAGATCTCCGGGACAAGTGGGATATGCACCTGTTCGACCACTGGCTTTTGTTTACCTTCCGGAGCTTTCTTCTGAGCCTGGGACCTAAACAGGCGCTGACCAGGACCCTCACCCCCTTTGAACGGCTGGCTACGGCACAGGATCCCCCCCTAAGTTGATATCTCAATTGTATGCCTTGCTAGGGAACTCTCAGAACGGGGAGCCGCCCTGATGCTGTGCGGACTGGGAGAGGGACCTGAACAGGCAGCTGACAGAGGGCCAGTGGAGATATGTATTTCTAGCAACTCATAAAACCTCTATGTCCTCCAAGACACAAGAAACAAATTATAAATGTCTTACAAGATGGTATTTTACCCCGCAGAGATTACATAGGATAGACCCGACAGTGTTGGAGGTGCCGGGGAGCGACGGGGAGCTTCTTCCATGTGTTTTGGGAATGCTCTAAGATAGTACCTTTTTGGCAATCTGTAGCCAGCATTGCCGGGGAGATTGTGGGCAGTCCTGTACCCTGAGACCCCTCTCTGCTCCTCCTGCACCTAGCGGATGTCCCCCTGAAGACTTATAGGAGATCGCTTCTGAGGCATCTCATTAATGCAGCAAAGGCTGTCATCCCGAGATTATGAAGATCGGAGGGGACCCCATCAGTGACGGACTGGGTGGGGGAAATTAACCGGGCAATGGAAATGGAAGAGCTCACCGCCTCTATCCATGGGGTTACACAACAATTTCTACAGACCTGGACACCGTGGTTCCTTTTTAAAGACTCAGACAGATACAAGATACTCACAAGGGATGGGTCCCAGACAGGCCCTTAGCACCTCTGACAACCATACTTACCTCACCCCTTTGCTGATTTCCGTGTGACGTGCTCTATAGAACTGGGGAATCCTAGGTGGCGATCTATAATACGCCCTATGAGGGTTATACTCGTAGCACCCCCTTCCCATTCCCTTCCCCCTTCTTTCCCCTACTCTTTTCTATCTTTGTTTTCTTATCTTCCTCCTCTCTCTCTCTATGGTTCAAGTTCTGCTAAGCCAGTCTGCTTCAGAACAGGATAACTATGTTTGGAACTGGTGGGATCTTCCCCCCCCGCATCGGCGGGGTCCGCCGCGGGCGCTAGTTGCTTGGTTCCCGTGGGGGGTTACTGCCGGCTGGGCGGATGGTCAATAGACGGGCTATGTCACACTTTATTTTTATGACATATAAGTATGTAATGCTGGATCTTAGTCTTAAATGCATGTTTACTACCTAATTGTTTGTATGCCGACTAGCTTCGCTAGGCTTCAAGCTAATTCCTATTTGTATTGACTTGTTATATACTTGAAAATAAATAAAGAATTAAAAAAAAAAAAAGATAAGGTTGTTTTCCGTTTTAAACCGGATTTCCTTCCTAAGGTGGTGTCTGCTTTCCACCTAAATCAGGATATATGGCTTGATGCAGAGCCTCCCCGTTCAGTTCTCCCGTGCGTTTTCCCATTGGTTTTGGCCTTTGATTGGGTCAGGAAAGGGTGCTACATTGATTTTAGTGTGCGCTTATGCGCTCAGGTGTGCGCTCAGCCGCCTTTCCGATTGTCGGCTGGCACGAGGCTGTTTCCCGGGAAAACGGACGCCTAGTTCATTGGTCCGTTTTTTTCAGTGATGCAGAGCCTTGATTTCCTATTGAAAACACCCTAATAAAACGGGGCCGCCGAGCCTTCACTTACGGTAAGTCAGAGCAGCCATATTTGCACTCAGGCAATAATATGCAGTCCTCTGTTGGAGCACATCAGCGGCGCCAGCTCCGCGGTCTTGTCCTGCTGAGTATGGCAGAAACCAGGCTGCACCGCATGCCTTTGGACATCGATGGCATGAGTATTTGATATTTTTTATGGGTTTTTTTGGGGGTCCTTTTTACAGGGTCTCCATAATTTTTATTTTATTGTCTGTGTGCAGGCATTTGAAGATGGGAGGCACTGGCTGGCCCTGATTTGGTTTTTGGGAGTCGTTTTTCTGGCTTTCCCTGCCTAGGAATTCCTGCCTACATGAGCGATTCAAATCAGCCGATCTATTTGGTGGCTGGCTACTGGGTATGTGTATGAAACTTGTATTGGTTACGCACCCTGTCTGACTGTGTTTTTTCCCTTAACACACTATTTGGTAACTTTTTTCGTAGTATATTTGGAGCCCAATTATTGATCTACAAATTAAATGGGTTAAGTGACTGTACCCTATTGCGTCATGTTCTTGCCCTCTTATGTAAGTAGTATTCCCCAGACTTTTTTAATGAGAGTACAGGTTGGATGTGCATGTAGTCTCATTACAATTGTCCTTTCCTCCCACCCTACCCCGCTCACCTATTTGTCCCTCTTTTCTATTGTTGCAATGCACACCTTTTTTTATTTTTTTTTTTTTTTTTGTTTTAGGGCAGGAGACTCTGCCTATCCTTTGGTCCTCTGGATGAAGACCCCCATCCTGCACCGATCTTCACAGGCAGAGGAGCGCTACAATACTGCCCCCAGGAGGACTCGCTCTGTGTTGGAGCGAGGCTTTGTTCTCTTGAAGATGAGGTTCCGTTGTCTTGATGAGACTGGGGGGGGGGGGCACTACAATAGACGCCTGCAACGGTCCTAAACCTAATCATGGCTTGTGGGCTACTCCACCACCTTTAGTTTCAGCCCTTCCCACCCCTCCTTTTTCTTGCACCCAAAGTGGCACCGCGCAAACCATACGTGCACTACTAGTGTTTAGTGTTTTTTCAGAGACCACATTTTTTTTTGGTATTTTTCAAACAAATTTTGTTTGGTCATTTGTTTTTTTGGGCCCAAAAGAAAAAATAACACGTGGGCACAGAAAATGTATTCCCCACAAATCAGTGCAAATTGGCTGCAATGTGGGCCAGGCTTTGATTAATCTCACCCATATGGCTGGTTAGGGCAGAGATATTTCTGTTTAATACCTCTACTTGGGCGTTGAGGTTTGTGAGTTGGGTGCACACAGTCTCATTGAATTGCTGTGTTGTCGCAGCAAAGGCAATATTTTCCTGCCTCCATGTTTCCTCCAAAATTTGAAGTTGCCTTCTTTGGGAAATATGGCGTCTAGACTGGGTAGGAGCAGTGGGACGGGTGGTTGGTTCTGGTTCCGAAGGTGGTTGTGGATGTGGTGGTTGTGCCGGGGTTGACTGCGTTGCTGCCACTGGTGCAGTAGTGGTTAGTGACATATGTGGGGTGTCCTCCTCCAAATCTCGTATGTGGTCGATGATGGGTGGGCTTCCTGTGGTCTGTAAAGAAATATAGCATCCTTTTAGTTTATTTCTGTCCACAAAAGCTCTCAAATATCAATGTTAAAGTACACACCAAGGCCCATTGACTTACCTCATCGCAATCCACAATTTGGGTTTGTGGTGTAGAAGCCTGGTGTGCCCTTGGCCTCGGTGCTAACGCAGGGGTTTGTGGGCCTGGTGTGTCCTGTTGACTTGGTCCTTAGAATGTAGATAGGAAGATTAGCTAAATGGCCAAGTACAGTGTGTTGTGTAGTATAACACTGCCTTCTTGAACTTTTTGTAATAGGTCATGGCAAAATCAGACTCACCTTGGGACCTTACATTCCGGTCTGTGTCTTGTGCCTCTGCCAGGCCCTGGATGCTGGCCGGGTGTATGTATGTATATACATGTTCCTCAGCGGGAGTAAGGATTATTTTAGTGGGTAAGCCACCCCCTGTCTGTTGGCTGGGGAAGATTAAATTACACCTAATAAGTGTTACATCCTTTTTACAATGTTACAAAAAATGCATTTTACTTTTTCCTTTACTTCTGCTCCACCCCCTGTCTGTTGGCTGGGGAAGATTAAATTACACCTAATAAGTGTTACATCCTTTTAACAATGTGAATAAAAATTGTCCTTTACCTCTGCTGACGGCGCATGTCCATTTTTTTTTTTTTGCTGTAGTATTTCAGGTCCCCAAATTTCCTTTTTATTTGTTAAATATCTCTCCGGACTGATCCAACACTATTGACCTGCCTGCAAATATTAGTCCAGATCTCCATCTTAGCCTGCTTAGTGGTTGTTTTGGAGGTGCGGCCAAATAAGGCATCATAATGCTCGCAAACTGCATTTGCCACCGCCATGCTTTGAGCATCGCAAAATCGGGCAGTTAGTGAGCCACGCCGTAGTTGTCTGCCACATGGGTGTGTGGTCTCCCCTGCCTCTGAGGAAATTGATGGTTGGGTATCTGGGGAGTCGTGTGTGCTTCTTTGGCTTATGGGGGAGGGGGATGTTGTGTGTGCGCTTCTCTGGCTTAATGTCTGGGTTCCTGTTGAGCTATCAGATGTGGAGCTGCATGTGGAATCTGAGGTACTGGAATTTGGGGAACCAGAGGGTGGAGGTGGAGGGGTGGGTGACCTGGGTGGGGTGGTGGTTTTTGCAATGCGCTTACCCTTGCTTATGTGTTTGGATTTGTGGGTATGCTTGGTGTGTGGAGGTGGAGGATGCTGCATGGTCTGACTAGATGGGGCACCCTTGTGTGTGCGTGGTTTTCTTGCAGGTGGTGGTGAATGGCTTACTGTACCCTTGGTCCTGCGTTTTTTTGAATGTGCCTGTTTGTGTGGAGTATCCACCGTTTTAGTGGGGGCATGTTCGGCATGTGTCTGGTGCCTGCTCTTCTGTCTTGTGGAGGATGAGGCATGTGTGCGGCTGCTATGTGCCTCGGCCCTTGGTTGGCTCTTTTTGCTCCCTTTAGGTCTACCCATATTGATATGGTATCCATCACAGAGCTGAGTGCCTTGTGCTTTAAATATGTTTTCCGTGTGGCCGTGGTCAACAGCGGGTGCGCGCCTGCACGCACGCACGTCTCCGCGGGGGAACGTCAGAGCTATACCTTGCAAACCCAGAAAAGCTGTCGGCCGCAATCTTTACCCCGGAGCAGGTCGACATCATCATGGATGTGAGTATGCGCGCGTGCGTTTATGTGCGCGCACACATTCCTTGTAATAAAAAAAAAACAAAGCGCCAGAATAGTCTGAAACAACTTAGTTTTTCACGTTACATACAAGCTCACCTTAGTTTAACACATGTACGCAGCTCCAAACTAGGCTACATGCAGATAGCAGAACTAGGGCAATGTGAGGCAGCAAGAGGTTCAAAAAGTGACTTTAGTTAGGCCAGCAAACTTGTTAATGCTTTTTGTGTACATGAGACAACAACAGTCTCTAATATCAGTGTCTTTGTCATGCAAACAGATTCACAGCAGCAACCAAGGGCGCAAGAATGGAGACTCCGCCCCTGACGCAATATGCGCCTAAAACATGGTAAGTGGCATTTTTTGGTACCAAAGTAAATGAACCAACAATTCCATTGGCCACAAAATGTAAAAACCAAAAAAAAAAAAGCAAAGACTTTGTCTAAAAAGCCCTTAAAGCGGACCTTCACTCAGAATAAGAGTCTATCTTATATGTTTCCCACACCCTGTACATAAAGTTTGCCCACCTTCAAAATCATCCTACCTGCACCTAGTGCATGTTATGAGGCTTTCAACATCCAAGATGGCGGATTATGGAAGCCGCCATCTTATCAGGCAGCCTGCAAACAGGAAGTGCCTTCTAACTGTGCTGCTCTGCATTCTGGGATTGCTGACCTTTTCAAGAGCACAGCTCTGCTCTGTGTGAGCAAAGCACAGCTGTAACCCACCCCCTGTACCTTATCCCACTCTCCTCTCCTCAGTAAGTGTGATGCTTCTGAGTCAAGATGGCGGCGGCCGTATACTAAATTCCTGAACTGAGTTGCAGCCCAGTGGTGGAAAGAATAATTATTGATTGACTAAAAAATTACAATCTATTATTTTGAGATGCTGCAGAATCTTTTGTTAAGAGTTTGGGCTTTTCAGTAAATCACGCAGAAGGTCCGGTTTAAAAAGGGCCCAAAAAAACACACGCACAACCAAACCAAATAAACAATGCTAAATTAATGTTGTTTTTCATTCACAGATACAAGAAAATCACAGCCACAAGACACCGAGGCCTAAAGAATTTTAATTTGGCTTAAAATGAAAATAGTTTATTTGTTAAAACATTTAGATTCAATTATTTGTAAAAAACTTTGTTTAAAAATTTCAATTTCCAACGTTGGAATAAAAAAGAAAGAAAAAAAAAATTGACAGTTGTGTTTCCTGCAAATGTACAATCACACAACATCATCACACATTTACATGACACAAAAAGTTTAGATATGGGACAATAAATCAAAAACAATCAGAAAGAATTAAGGTATGCATTAATGGCAAGGAAAAAGGAACAACCAAAATTTTTAAAAATAATATATATATGTGTCAAATTGGCAGTGGTTGCCATATGAATATTCCAATGGAGGTTTAGGGATGTGCGCTTGCGTGTAGCCAGATTGGCAACTGAAGAGCCATGGAGATGTAAGTATACTTGCTAAAAACAACAAAATGGAAGGTCAAATACGACGGAAACCAAGCAGGTACGTTCAAAAATCCAGGAAAAATCAGGGAAAAACGGGCCGCCCGTGTGAACGTGAACGGGAGCCCTGATCAAATTGAAGGCACCCGAGAGAGCAAAAAAAGCTTTCCGAGTGAAGTGAAATTGACGGATCAGTTAGGGAGCCATTCCGACGGAGGCTCTGCATCACATTTGAGCCACGATTCAAACGGGAGACCCGGACAATCGGAAGGATTTAAGGGCAGTTCAGAGGAGGCTCTGCATCAGGCCCATAGTTCTTCCTTCCTTGTGTCCTAAACCTAGTAACGACAAAGAAAGGGTCTTACATTCTTTGGATGTAGTTCGTTGTGTTAAAGCGGACCTTCACTCTAAATAAGAGTCTATCTTATATGTTTCCCACACCCTGTACATACAGATTGCTCACATTAAAAATCATCCTACCTGCATCTACTGCATTTTATAAGCCTTTAAACATCCAAGATGGCGGCTTATGGAAGCTGCCATTTTTGCAGGCAGCCTGCAAACAGGAAGTGCCTGCAAACAGGAAGTGACTGTGCTGCTCTGCATTCTGGGACTGCTGACCTTTCCCTGACCCCAGCTCTGCTCTGTCTGAGCAAAGCACAGCTATAACCCGCCCCCCTGTACCTTATCCCACTCTCCTCTCCTCAGTAAGTGTGATGCTTCTGAGTCAAGATGGCGGCGCCCGTATCCTAAATTCCCGAACAGAGTTGCAGCCCAGTGGGGGAAAGTATAATAAATTAGTGACTAAACATGTAAAATATATTAATTTTAGATGCTGAGGAATTGTTTTTTAAGAGTTTGGGCTTTTCATTAAATCATGGTGAAGGTCCGGTTTAAGTATTATTTAGTTACTACCTCGGCCTTCCACAAGATGGATGCTCCTGCCAAATCTTCCCTTAGTAAGTGGATATGTCAGGCTATCATTGGGGCCTATATGGCGAAGGGGAAGGTTCCCCCTTTTCGTGTCACAGCTCATTCTACTCGTGCTATTGGAGCCTCTTGGGCTTTTCAGCACCAAGCTTCTGTTGAACAAGTCTGCAAGGCTGCGACTTGGTCTTCTGTGCATACTTTTTCTAAGTTTTACAAGGTTGATGTGCGGGCCTCAGCGGATGCTGTTTTTGGCCGCAAAGTTCTGTAAGCTGCAGTAATTTAAGTTATGAATTATTCCTTTGGGATCCCCACCCATTATAGACACTGCTATTGGATGTCTCAAGTGTCATGAATATCGGGAAGTGGGGGGTGTGACATACTAGGAATAATACCATTTTGTGAGTACTCACCTGTAAAATAGTACGAGTTTTACGAGTATGTCACACCCCCCACTTCTCCTGCCCTTTTTTGTTCGAGGGATCCTTTATATGGTGATTATTTTTTGTAATATTTCAAATAATTTTACAATTATTGAATATAATTGGCTCTTTTTGTTCTAAGGGATCCTTTATTTGGTATTATTATTCTCATATAATTTTACAATTATTGAATATAATTGGCTCTTCCTGGTTCTTCACTGCTGTTTAAAAAGACTGAGGAATAGTGGGAGGAACCCAGTACTTATGGACCAGGAGGGGCTCCTTTTTTCCATGTCATCTCTGCAAGATCGCCCTCTACAGGCCGGGTTCCCAAGTGTCATGAATATCGGGAAGTGGGGGGTGTGACATACTTGTAATAACCATTTTACAGGTGAGTATCTCACAAAATGGTATTTTTGAACACCGCCTTGCGTATGCTAATGCAATACGGAAACAGTATTAATGCTTTACAGTTTTGAGCCTATTATTACAGTAACTGAAATACATTATGTGAATTTTAAATCTAAGCAAATGTCCAATAATGTTTTTTTTTTTTTAAGTTGTAGCCTAATGTTAGATATTGTATTTGTGCATTCTATAATGTAAATATAATGTATTGGGCATTTCATAGTGTTAGTACCTTGCAACAGGGTTAAAGGTTTTGCTTTCAGTTTCGTTTTGTGCACTTCCGGTTTGCCTATGCGCAGCTATGGCTCCTCGCAGACCTGCCAGGCGTCTCCCTAGCTCCTCTTCCTCCTCATCCTCTGATGTTCCCCCCCTGAGGAACAGGCAGCATGTTGAGCCCTCGGGTGAATGGGCAGATAATGAAGGTAAGTGTTAGTTTATGAGTGTGAGGGTTTAAGACTTGTATACCCATGCATTACATACTCTGTTGTGGCCTTCTTTCCATGTGTTATTATTTGCTGCTGATTTAAATGTTTTATGCTTAACTTAGCTAATTTCATGATTGTTATATTTATATTAGTTATACATTTCACATTTATATTTTATATATATATATATATATATATATATATATAGGGATTTTTAATTGTTTTTATTTTTGTAATGGGGAAGTCAATCCATGAGCCAATATCTTTGTTTAATGTTGGATTCCTCATAAATATTAAAATTATTACCCATGGGACAGAAATTAATTTTTTTATTTATTTTTACATTTAACTACATTATTGTTTTTCTATACAGTGACATGAACAAGCCCTTTATGGCAGTTTTAAGGACAACAACAATTTTTTTGGGGGTCCCATATATTTTTAATTACTATTTATATTATGTTAATGTAATATTAACTGATCTTGTTTAAAAGTGAATTACTAATTTTTTTTTATTTTGTCTACATCTAGGACTTCTGTGTTATGGAGTACGACTATGCCCTGAGTGCCAGGAGCAGAATTGTGTAGCAGGTACAGGCCATGTGTCCCGGCACTTCAACACCATATTTTATAATCCAGAGGTGGTCTGACTTTAAGCACCGGGACAATGAGGGCATCTATAAGCTCTATGGTGCCTATGCTTCTAGTAAGTTCAACACACATACACATTTACTAATCTTACATATTTACACATTTAACTGCTGATGTCTAACAATATCTCCTTTGTTTTTTTTCCCCTCTCCACAGATAAGTGTCCTCCCCTGGATAAGTACGGAAAGGGTTTTCTCCCCCGCAGATAAGGGGTTGGGTTGAATGAGTCTGCGAGGAAGGGTCTAAACCACAGCTGTGATGGTGAGTAATGTTATTTTTGACAATAATCTTGTAGACATGCATTTGTATGTGTCCATGACCATGCACACATGTTAGTGGCAGTCTAGAGTTGACATTCATACATGGAGACCCTCTTTTTTAATATTCAATCATCATTGAATCAAAGCATGGTAGTTTCCTGCCCCTGCAAATGTAACTTAACCCTACATGGTAAATGCAGCAGTTGGGTATGTGCTTTATGTGCTGGGTTTCATTTACTGTTACTATTGTAACAGCCCATTCACTAATTATTAGATCCCCAAAAAATTGAAATTTAATAGGTCTATGTATGTAGATCATATTGCCTCAGGTGTAATTGACCACTACATTAACCCTTTAAATGCCAGCCACGTAAAATTTACGTGGTTGCCTCTCCGCCACTTAAGTGCCAGCCACGTAAATTTTACGTGCCTGGCATTCCCCAATCACACAAAAAAAAGTTTAAAAAAAGTCACTTACCTGACCCCTTGTTTGGTCCGGCCGGGTCTCCTCTAAAGCCAGCGGGGCTCCGATCGCCGATCGGGGCTTCTCCGGCTGCAGGGGAGGGCCCGGAATAGGGTTCCCCCCCCCGTTTCAGCAGCCGCTGGGATTGCCTGTTAAAAAAAAATAAATAAAAAATGACAGTTACTCACCTCCGCTCCCGCCGACTCCCGCCGCCTCTCCTCTTCATGGGGGGGCTCCGATTACCCCCCCCCCGGGTCTTCTGTCTTCTGGAGGGGGGCATAACAGCCCTCCCTCCGTCGCAACTTCCGATGGCGGCCGCCATCTTGACGTCACCGTCGGGTGTCATCGGGGCACCCGGCAGTTCTACTGTCAGATGCCGGTGACGGCTGGGCAGAGGAGGAGGGAGGTAGGCGATCATCCAATCGCCTGCCTCCCCCCTTCTCTGCCCAGCTGTCACCTGCATCAGATCGCCGCGGGACACTGCATCTGAACATCGGAGGTGAGTAAAGTTAATTTTTTTTTTCTAATAAACTATTATAAAAACCTGTGTCTGTGTTTATTTTGTATACTGTTAACCCTTTGTGAACTGGTAAGGGGTCCATGTGACCCCTTATACCAGTTCACAGGGCTCGGGGGTCTGGCAAGTCACCTGCGCAAGCAGGTGGCTTGCCATTAACCCCTGGCACCCCCATTACCTGCCTCCCCAAAGGCCAGGGGGGGGCAGAAGAGCCCGGGCCCACATAGGCTATGTGGGCTCGTAGGCTGCAGAGTGGGGGGGCCACAAAAGCTGGCCCCCCCCACTCTGTGCCTACAAGCCCCCATAGCTGGTCCCGGGCTGGTTACTTTGGGTAAGGGGGACCCCACGTCAATTTTTTTTTGATTTTTAAGGGTTTTTAACCCTTAAAAATAAAAAAAAATAATGGGGTCTGCCCCCCCCCCCCCCCTGGGAGGGGGGACCCTATGTCATTTTTTTTTGATTAACCCTTTGTGTTCTGTCATCCAACAGCTATAAAAGGCTTCTAGCAAGTGAGCAGAAGCCAGTGATCACCGAGGGACAGAGTGCTCCAGGATGGATGGGAGGTGAGTACAGTGTAAAAAAAAAATTAAAATTAATAAAATATTTTTTTCTCTGCTTGTGTCTGTGTGATTATTTACTTTTAACCCCTTGTGAACTGGTAAGGGGTCCATGACCCCTATACCAGTTCACAAGGCTGGGCTAGCGGGTGGCTTGCCATTAACCCCTGGCACCCCCATTACCTGCCTCCCCAAAGGCCAGGGGGGGCAGAAGAGCCCGGGCCCACATAGGCTATGTGGGCTCGTAGGCTGCAGGGTGGGGGGGCTACAAAAGCTGGCCCCCCCACTCTGTGCCTACAAGCCCCCATAACTGGTCCCGGGCTGGTTACTTTGGGTAAGGGGGACCCCACGTCAATTTTTTAACCCTTAAAAATAAAAAAAAAATGGGGTCTCCCTCCCCTGGGAGGGGGGACCCTATGTCATTTTTTTTCTCGATTTAACCCTTTGTAGTGTGGATGGTATTTGTATTTTTTTTGTGAATGTTATAAAATACTTGTTTCAGTTAGAGGGGTCTCCTGGGCAGGAACAGGGGGCTACCGATAAATATGTGGTACCGTTCTAATCGGTAGAAATGGGGCTTTCACATGCAATATGATTTTCCTTAATAAAATACATTTTATTAAGGAGTCAATTTTCTAAAATTTTTTTTATTTATTTATTTTTTTTACTTAATAATATTGTAAAAAAAAAAAAAAAAAATGTACAAACAAGACATTTCATGTTAAAGCCTAAACTCTGCTGCAAAAAAATATATATATAATTTTCCTGAAAGTTCCAGCAAAAATGGCGCAAAACATGGCACAAAACATGACGCAAAATGGGGAAAAATGGCCTGTCAACAGAGGGTGACAAAATCTCAAGTAGGCTGGCAATTAAAAGGGTTAATAGTACCTATGCATGTTGGGTATTGTTCTGTTCGGGGGACCTTGCGCTTTCAGACTTAGCTTGTTTTTTCTGGTTTGCATATTTATATTTTAGGAAAAGGTGTTTTTTATTCAGCTTTTTTATTAATTTTTTTGGGAAACCCTGCGCAACCAAAGAATTCTTTGAGGTAATAATTTCAGAAAGATGAGCCCACTAGAACAAGCTGGGTACCCTTAGAAAGCTTAACGTGTACTTTCAGGGAATATATGGTTTATGGGGGATATTCCAAATGTCAAGGGTTGTTTTGGTTGAAAAATCGCAAGGTGCGCACTTTGTCTGCAGAGCTGAAATTTTCAAGTAAAATTACCGTTACGCACATGCTTTACTTTGGGGTGTTTGGCAACTCTTCCCTTGACAGTAGCTATGCATGTTGGGTATTGTTCTGTTCGGGGGATGTTGCGTTTTCACATTAAACTTGTTTTTTCTTGTTTGTATATAGTTTTTTTAGGAAAATTTGGCTTTGATTCTGCTTTTTTATCCTTTTTTTAGGGAAACTCTTTGCAACCAAAGAATCCATTGAGGGATTACTTCCAGAAAACTATGGCCACATCAACAAGCCTGGTACGCCTAGAAAGCCTGAGGTGTGTACTTCCAGAGAATATATAGTTTGTTGGGGGTATTTCAAATGTAAAGGGTTGTTTTTCTGGAAAAACTGCAAGGTGCGCATATTGCGTAGCATAGTTGTATTTTATCTGAAAATCCCCTAAAGCGCTGTTTCAGTTTGGGGGAGTCTCCTGGGCAGGAAAGGGTGTCTACCTATACATATGTGGTACCGCTGTAACCGGGAGAAATTGGGATTTCACACGCAATAAGATTTCATTGACAAACTTACATTTTTTATTACAAAAAAAACTACAATATTTTTTTTGCACATATTTCACCCAAAAATATTAAGAATACACCTAACAAATGACAAACAAGACATTTCATGTTAAAGCCCAGACTCTGCTGAAAAAAACAATATATCATTTTCCTGGGAAATCCCTGGAAATCCCTTCAAAAATCACATTTGAACATGGGGAGCGCAAAATAGTGCAAAATGGTCTGGCAACAGAGTGTGACAAAAACTCCAGGTAGGCTGGCACTTAAAGGGTTAAAAGAGCAGTATCGCGAAATTTGCATTAAAAAAAAAATAATTAAATAGCCACACAATAGATTCTAACATGTGTATAAATAATGTGGCGATAGAAAAAGGAAAAAATATATGCTTTTCTTTTAAATTGTATAATGACAATGGCTCAGTCCATTTGCTGAATAGGGGGATCTGCTGGGTTGTATTTAGTGAGCTGCTTCATTTAGCCCACTGGTCTCCTAGCAACACTTTACCTCAGAGGCTGACACTGTAATCAGTGGTAACGGATGTGTGTGTGTGAGGTGCTGCTTTTGTTATGAGACCAGGTGACTCAAATGTGTAAAATCTATACAAAATAAACTAAACTGACTGAAAATGACTGAAATTCTTCTTTGAATAACTGTGCAGGAAAATCTAAAGGTATTAAAGTGGAACAAAACCCTGAGTGGCCGACCCTGAAGTCTATAAGACCCGGCCATCGACCTTCCCCCTTGGGCATTCTAAATTGGGATGCCCCACTGTGTGAAACAACCCCTGGATAACCACAGATCCCCCCATTTTTCTGGTGCGCTCACGCAGATAGTCATTTAGACAGGCCGGGCAGCCAGGAAGGTTACTGCTCAGGCTCCCCATCTGCGTGCAAACAGCGCTGATTGGATGAGAGCCCGCGCATTTGCTGTGGGACAGGGAAAGGTACGTTTTCACAGGCGAACTTGGGGATTTCACATATCAGGGCATCCCAAGTCGGGATGCCCCTAGGGGCACAAAACAAAACTCCAGATAGTGAAAATCCTGGGTTGGGCCTTGCTCAAAACACACAAATCTGAAAGAAAGATCATATGGAAAAATGTGTTGAGAAAAGAGAGAGAAAATGGTAAGCTGAAAGATTCTGCAGCAGAGCCAACATGAAGGGAAAACTGTCAAAATCAGCTAAATGACTTCTAGAGCTTTTCTCTCTGTTTTAGATATATACGTTCTGGCCAGGCAATGTTGCAATGTTGTTATCTTATGCTGGACGGCTGGCAGCACTGAACAGCTGATACTTTGTTACATTGTTTCCCCTCTCCTCAGTGTGGAACAGGCCAGAGTGTCAGGCCCCGACACTCAGCAGACATAAACATGAGCTATTAGTCTCCAGCTGCACAACACAGACATCATTTTTTTCTACATCCCTCAGAACGAGGAGGGGGGCCTCTCGCCCACTTATGAGGAGAGAGTACAGATTGGAAATGAAATGAGGGCGCGGTTGCCCCTCCAGGCAGAGTTTTTCAAAATCTGTGTAACCCCTGATGTTCTCCTTTCGAAAGCCTATCCTGGACAGTACTGATTGAAATCTTAAGAGAGTCCATGGGTCTAAGTCCCCATTCTCTAGCTTAACTCTTAGGTCGCCCAAGGAGGTCCACCCCCTCTCTGTTATCAAATGGCCCCCCCTTAGCTGGCCCACCCTCCCCCACTCCCTAAGGTCCGTCCTTGAACAATTTGCCAAAAGCAGCGGGTTATCTATTAACGCGATCATGGGGGAGGGCCAAGGGGACACATCTAATCGCTTCCTGTAGCCCCATAGGACTCCAAGTGTGGCCGCAATTGTAGGGTGGGAACTCACCTCTAGAGCATGGGTCTCTCTATTCCAAGCGGATGTGTCCAATGGGGCCGGCGCCAGAGCTTGCTCCAGATGGACCCACCTCTTTGTTCCCTTGCAGGTGTGCCACTCGCATACTCTCTGTAAATGGGAAGCCACCCACTATAGTTGAACGTCCGGCATCGCCATGCCCCCTAAATGCTTGGGCTTACACAGTACCTGCCGCCTGAGCCTTGCCCTCCTTTTCCGCCAAACAAAGCCCATGAGAGTTTTATCCAGCTCCCTAAAGAAGCGCGTAGGGATATGTATCGGCAGTGCTTGGAACAGAAACAACAATTTTGGCAGGACCGACATTTTAATTATATTCACCCTGTCCATCCAAGGGAAGGTGGGGGAGTCCCACCTATCTAGGTCAGCTGCGTGCCGAGGTATGTTATCGAACTCTCAGACCATTTAAAGGAAAATGTCTGCTGAACACTCCTGGCCACATCCGCCGAGAGTGATATGTTTAACGCTTCAGATTTCTCGAAGTTGATTTTAAAAAAGGAGAGTCTTCCATAAATTTCAAACTCCTTTATCAGTACTGGCACAGTGATCGTGGGGTTTGTAACAAAGAAAAGGAGATCATCCGCGTAAGCAGCGACCTTGTGGATGTCTCCTCTGAGTCTTAATCCCCCTATGTCCACGTTCCACCTAATTCTACACAGGAATGGTTCCGGGTTCCATTACGGATCGGCAACGGGGCAGAGAGATGGCCATTCACCTTAACCCTAGCAGAGGGAATCATATAGAGGGCTTCTATAAGCTTTCTCATATTGTCCCCCCAGTCCCACGTGTCTAAGGTCTCTTTTAGAAAAGGTCAGCTCACCCTATCGAAGGCCTTCTCTGCCTCCGTGGATAAGAGCATCATTGGTATGTCAGAGTGTTGCGCAGTGTATATTGTGCTAATTGCCCGCACCACATTATCCCTGGCCTCCCTTCCCAGCACGAAACTCGTTTGGTTCAAATGGACCACTTGGGCCACCACCGGGGCAAGTCTATTGGCAAGGATTTTAGAATAAAGCTTCAGGTCCGCATTGAGAAGGGAGATGGGACGGTAACTTTTACAAGACAGCGGGTCCTTACCCAGCTTATGCAAGACAGAGATGTGGGCAGCAAGGTCCCCGCTTGAGAACGCGCCTGGCGCATCTGGGTCTGTGATTGAGTTCCATGCCCTGACCATGCGTGGGCCTAACAATGAGATGAAAGTTTTATAGTATTTAACCGAGTATCCATCTGGTCCCGGAGCCTTTCCCGACGGGGTCTGTTTGATCGCCTCCAACAGTTCCTGTAGCCCAATCGGGTCTTCTAGTGGGGCAGAGATCCCCTCGGGAACCGATGGCATACCAGAGCTCCCTAAGTATTCTTCTATTTTGCCCAGGCACGTCCGCGCCGCTACCCCCTCGCTAAGGCCGTACAAATTTGAATAATAAGCTCTAAATGTATCCGCTATCCCCTCTGTGGTATGCTGTGTTCGTTGGGTGTTGTCCAGGATCTCGGAGATGAAATTCTGAGATCGCTGTTGTCTGAGTGACCTAGCTAGTAGTGCACTGCTCTTATTCCCATACTCGTAATATGTGCGTTTACATCTCCTAATTACATGTTTAGCCTTCTGTCTCAATAGGGCATTTAGGGCCTCTCTTGTCTGGGTCAGTTCCCCAAGGACTTTCACAGCCTCAGCCTGTTTGTGGAACAGTTCTAGGCGCTTAACCCTATCTGAGAGCTTAGTTATCTGAGCTAATCTCTCCCTCTTGAGCCTCGCTCCATGGCTGATCAGGAGACCCCTTATCACACTTTTGTGTGCCTCCCACAGTGTCAGAGGCGAGACCTCCCCGTTATTGTTGACCCTAAAGTAGGACTCTAGACCCTCCCTTATGTCTGTCACGCTCGGGGTAACTCCAGCCCTCTTGATAAGCTCACAACCCCCAATCTCCACAGCCAGCTTCACCTGTAGGAGCCCCCGCTTGCCGGGACGCAAGAAACGCCTACCCGGGATCGGTTGCCCCCAGGACTTAATGGCTCAAAGGATGTAAGCTTATATGTGGGAGGTCTGGAGAACCAATAGCAAGAGCGGGGGTGACGGAAGTCCAGAGACAGGCCAGAGGTCGACAGCGGGAAGACAGAGATCGTGGCGGTACAAAGGATAAGGCAACTCGTGGTCAAGGTTCAAAGCGGAGGTCGGCAACAGGGGTTCAGATCGAGAATGGTCGGTTCAGGCGGTGGTCGGCAAACGGAATCAATAACTTCAAAAGACAAGGTACTGAGCGCTATCACAGGCACTGAGCATCTGATGGCATGAACCCTTTATAGGAAGCTAGAATGATAGAGACTGGGGAATTGAGTGTGTGATTGGTGCAACTGGGAACTAGGAATCAATTGGGAGATAGCCCAAGCCCATCTATGGGCTCATTGGCCCAGACAAGGAGGGGGGCGTAAGCCCTACTGGAAACTAGGGCTCATTGGCCCTTTAAACTAGTCCTCCGGCGGGCGCGCACAGAACAGCGCCGCCAGAGAGAATAAGGCACACGTGCTCACGCCCGCGTGCGAGCACGCCGACTGGAGCCGGAGCTGAGAGCGGGGGGCGTGGCCGAGCTGGGCACCGCTCGAGCCGCCCCCGCCCGAGCAGATGCCGCACGGCCAGGACTTCGGGCCGGGAGCCGCGCCGCCTGCTGTCCGGGGACGACGCGGGAACGGGGACACGGTGAGTGATAGCTGACACTACCCCCCCTTCACGAGGGGCCTCCGGACCCTCACCCGGTTTCCCCGGATTGTCATGATGAAACTTCTTTACCAGGGCCCTGGCATGAACATCCCTTGCTGCTACCCAGCACCTTTCTTCTGGACCGTAGCCAACCCAGTCAACCAAATATTGTAAAGAATTCCGCACTTTACGTGAATCCAGTATCTTATTTACTTCATATTCAGGCTCATTATCAATCAGAATTGGCGAAGGACCAGCAGGAGGAGTGTTCTTAGCTGGTTTTAACAGAGAAACGTGGAAAGAATTAGGTATTTTCATAGACGGCGGAAGTTGAACTTTAAAAGACACATTGTTCAACTTCTTGATAATCGGAAAAGGACCAATGAACTTTGGCCCTAATTTACTAGAGGGTTGACGGAGCGCAATATTTTTAGTGGAGACCCAAACTAGATCGCCTACCCAAAGAACAGGTTCCTGTGACCTGCGGCGGTCAGCAAATTTCTTGTACTTCAAGCCGATAGTTTTTAGACTTTCCTGGACGCGCGCCCAAATATCCCTCCATTCCTGAAGCCACTCCTCCAATGCCGGTAAATCGGAAGGTGACCCTGAAAGGGAAGAGGCTCTAGGATTTTTCCCCAGATTACAAAAAAAAGGAGATACCTTAGTACTCTCACTAGGTCGTTATTGTAAGCGAACTCAGCAAAATCAATAAATTCCGCCCATTGCTCTTGCGCATCAGAGACATAACATCTTAAGTATTGTTCTAAAGTTTGATTTGTTCTTTCTGTCTGCCCATTAGACTGGGGATGATAGGCAGATGAAAGAGAAATCTGAATACCCAGCCGCGAACAGAAGTGTTTCCAAAACCGTGAAGTAAATTGGACCCCCCGACACTATATTAGACAGAATACCATGGATACAAAAAATGTGCGAAGTAAATAGTCGCAAGAGCTCAGGAGCCGATGGAAGCTTGGGCAAAGGTACGAAATGTGCCATCTTACTGAAACGATCCACGACCACCCAAATTACAGTATTTCCACGTGAGGGAGGCAAATCTACTATAAAAGCCATTGAAATATGAGTCCATGGTTCAGCAGGAATTTCAAGTGGAACCAAACCCCCACTAGGGGCCTTGTGACCCCCTTTACTTCGCGCACAAACTGAACAAGCGTCGATAAAGGCAGTAACATCGCGTCTCATGGAAGGCCACCATACATGACGTCGGGCTAGCACTAACGTCTTACGTTACCCAAATGACCTGCAGTTTTAGCGTCGTGAAATTCGCGAATTACATCTGAACGCAGGTGCGGCGGAACAAACTGACACCCCAAGGGAACTTCACTAGGAGATTCATCTTGAAACGGCGCCAAGGTATTGGAGAGATCAGGAAGTAACGCCCCAACCACACAACCCATGGGTAGAATAGGTTCACCAGTATCACCCCGATCCTTACATTCACCAAACATGCGATATAGAGAATCAGCTTCAGTATTCTTTACACCCGGCTTGAAAGTAATTATAAAATTAAAGCGCGAGAAGAACAATGCCCAACGTGCCTGACGAGAGTTCAGCCTCTTGGCAGAACCGATGTATTCAAGATTTTTGTGATTGGTATACACAGTTATCGGATGCAATGAACCCTCCAACCAGTGTCGCCATTCGTCAAATGCCAGTTTAACAGCTAATAATTCCCTATTACCAACATCATAATTTTGTTTCGCGGTACTGAATTTACGTGAAAAATAGGCGCATGGATGTAGGCGCTCAGGGTTACCAGAATATTGTGACAATACTGCACTCACTCCCAGCTCAGAAGCATCCACTTTAATAACAAAGGCTTTTTGAATATCTGGATGAACTAACACAGGTGCCAAAGTGAAGGCTCGTTTCAAGGTCAGGAATGCCTCACAGACAGAGGGAGACCAGTTAGCAGTAATAGCACCCTTACGGGTCAGGTTGGTAAGTGGAGCTACAACATGGGAGAAGCCCTTGATGAAACGCCGATAAAAATTTGTAAATCCTAAAAAACGTTGTAATTCTTTTAAAGTCTTGGGTTGAACCCAATCCTGAACCGCCGAAACTTTATCCGCGTCCATCTCCAAACCCTGGCTGGTAATAACATACCCTAGGAAGGGAACAGTGGTGACTTCAAACACACATTTAGAAAGTTTAGCATATAAGTTGTTCTCTCTTCATTTTTGTAGTACCAACTTAACATGGCGTCTGTGCTCCAACAAAGAATTAGAAAAGATGAGAATATCGTCCAAGTAGATGACCACAAATCTACCGAGATACTCTGTGAATATATCATTAACAAAATTTTGAAAGATGGCTGGCGCATTACAAAGACCAAAAGGCATGACCAGCCGGAGCTGAGAGCGGGGGGCGTGGCCGAGCTGGGCACCGCTCGAGCCGCCCCTGCCCGAGCAGATGCCGCACGGCCAGGACTTCGGGCCAGGAGCCACGCCGCCAGCCGCCCGGGGACGACGCGGGAATGGGGACACGGTGAGTGAGAGCTGACAATGTCCTGCGCTACTACCGCATTCTGGAGGAGCGACTTGTTCAGCCTCCACATTGCGGCGGGCGGGGTTCTGTCTATGAGGTCTAGGTCGAGGAATGCCGGGGCATGATCCGAAAAGGAGGTCGGATAAATCCTGTCTCCGGAGGCCAGGCTCAATAACCTGTGTGAGACCCAAATATAATCCAGCCTGGAGTACGTCCCATGAGTGTTAGAGTAAAAGGAGTAATCCCGCGGGGTTGGAAGACTAGGCCCGTGGTCCACGGATGAGGAGCTGCACATCAATTGTAGCTAGCCAGCAAGGCATATCCCGGCCGTGAACTCGCAGGTGGCAAAGCCCCGCTGCTCAAGGAGACAGATCAAAATGGGTTACTGCCCTGCCCGGTAGCACAATCCGACAGCTGCCCAGATGGAAGACCCCATGGGGGTGCACACCCAATCGCACATCAGACCAGTTAAGTCAACTCTGTAGACAATGAACTACAACATTTCAAAGAAAAAACGATGAACCTCAATAACAACTTTCAGCAAACAATACAGGGGGGGTCCCAAGACTGGGACAATCGACCAGGACGGCGGCTGGGGCGGGGGGCACGGCCAAAACCAGTCGGCCGGCCCCCCACCCCGGCCGCCACCTGATCCCCCCGCCAGCCCCCCGGTGGCACCCCCACCACCAACGGCCCAACCAGACAGGTACAATGTTGATCAGAACATCAAGTCTAGGCCGCGGGCAGCAGGGGGCGCCACGTAAGGGCCAGCGCTACACGTTCTCTTCTTTGATCTTTTCTGAATCTTTTGCACATATAGGTGTTAATGCATCTGCAACCTGCATCTTGCATCGTGCATCATTTTTCCAATGAGGTAAGAATAATTTTTTGAGCATCTGGAAACAACAGCACCCTATCTGGCCTCTCCAATTGCCTTGCAGTTATTTCTTCATTCATGTCATCTCGCTACCTCAAGCTAAACATGGACAAGATAGAACTGGTCATTTTCCCACCATCTAACTCCCCTCCCCTCTCTAACACGTCTATTTCTGTCAACAATTACACAATAACAGCAACTCCCCAAGCTCGTGCCTGGGAATCATTCTGGACTCTGCACTCTCATTCAAACCACATATTCACTCCCTGGCCACCTCCTGTCGCCTCCAACTTAAAAACATCTCACGCATCCGTTCCTTCCTCTCACCTGACACCACTAAAATGCTAGTGCATTCCCTGGTCATATCCCGACTGGATTACTGCAACATCCTTCTTTTTGGCTTACCAACTAACAGACTGGCACCACTCCAATCTATCCTGAACTCCGCTGCTCCCTCATCCATCTCTCCTCTCGCTTCGCCAGTTCTGCGCCTCTCTGCCAATCCCTACACTGGCTGCCAGTCCCACAGCGAATCCTGTTCAAAACTCTAACTCTCGCATACAAAGCTCTCTTCAACCAGGCCCCTCCCTACATCTCATCTCTAATCCAACAATATCAACCTAGACGCAGTCTTCGCTCTGCTGCTGACCTTTTCCTGTCCTCCACCCTGGTCACCTCCTCTCATGCCCACCTCCAGGACTTCTCACGTGCAACTCCAATCTTCTGGAATGCCCTCCCCCACCCAATCCGCCACTCCACAACTCTCAAAACCTTCAAAGGTGCCCTTAAAACTCACTTATACAGACAATCATTTAATCTAGTTTAACCAGTTTTCAAAAGGGCACATTCCACAAAGCTCAATATTGACTGCTTGTGATCTTTCCCCCTCGTCTTCACCCCTCTTCCTTTAGACTGTAAGCTCGCAAGGGCAGGGCTCTCTTTCCTATTGTATCTTGTACTCAGAATATCCATTGTCAACTTTGTAAACCTGCATTGGATATATTATATGTACCGTATGTTCCTACCCTGTCTGTAACTACTACTTTGTAAAGCGCTACGGAAGATGATGGCGCTATATAAATAAACAATAATAAATAAATAAAATAAATACATATGGTATATGCTAAAGAATTTGCAACTTTTTTATGGGTAACATACATACTTATTATCATACATACTTATTAACATACATTTATCCGCTATTAACCTTTGTAAACTACTGTTCCATACTTGTGAAAAACTCATGCACCAAAACTAATAATGAAGAACATTGTCTACCTAACAAACCCTAGCTACAGTAAAAACCTTTTCTTCTAAATGCTTTTTCCAACCACCGCTTTAAATAGAAAGAACAAATATGGATTGTATGGCAAACAAATTTTAAAGGGAAGTCTTGGCCTTATGGTAAGGAAGCGGCCTTGTGACCAGATGGTGGCAGGTTCAGTTAACCTTAAATTATAATCATATGCCCAATTATATTACACACTCTCACGCTGGATGTTCACGATCTGGGGTTCTTAGCTTGCAGGAGACTGTCCAACTATTACTAAGCCTTTTGTGATTTTAAAAATAAGTGTGCACCATCTTTAAAAATAACTTGGCCAGAAATACCAAGGTTCAATACAATGAGACATTCAACTGTGTTTATTTAGGTACAAAAGTGAGATGATTAATAAATATCCAGGACTATCTAAACTTTTCTTGTGTCTCTTTTCTGCTGGTAAATGACATTTCCTCCTGTTATAGCATCTAAACGTTGCCCCAGGCATGGTAGGCCTGACAGGAAAAGGTTACTTTTTTGGTTTGGCTAGATTATTACTAGGGATGAGCGAATCAATCCGGACGAACCCGGATTTGATCCGAATTTCATGAAAAATTCGATTCGGATCGAATCCGAATTTCCCCGCGATTCGATCGCTCGAAGTTTTCCTTTAACATCCATTCATTTACATTACAAGCATTCTAAGATGGTGGACGGGACATGTCCAGACATCAGCCATGCACCAGTGCAAGCTGGGACAGTCACATGCAGCCTATCAGCAGCCAGCAAGCCCGGTGATGTCACAGCGCTATTTAAGTCGGCGGACATCTTGCTTTTCCTCATTTCTCTATTGCATTCGTGAGAGACAGAACGCTGCTGTAGGCAGGGAGAGACAGTTAGACAGACAGGGACAGACAGGGACAGGCTGGAGACAGGCAGGAGACAGGCAGGAGACAGACAGAAAGTCAGCGAAAAGCAGGGAAGGTTAGGAAAAATCGGAGGCAGTCACAGGGAGATTTTTTTTTTTTTCATCCAGCCTGAGTGTTACTGGCTGGCTGACTGGCTTTGTTAGCGTTTTCAGGCTGCTTATACACTAACTGTGCATATATACTGAACTGATCTCAAGTCTGCTGTGAGGCATCCCATTCTGTGACTACACCAGCCTCTATTTAATACCATAACCATTTGCACTTATTCTAATAGAAATTTGGCCTGATAAACACACTTGCTGTGCATAGTATTACTGCTGCCAGGTGCTCTCTGGTTTTTGGGGCATCCCATTCTGTGACTACACCAGCCTCTATTTAATACCATAACCATTTGCACTTATTCTAATAGAAATTAGGCCTGATAAAGACACTTTTGCTGTGCATAGTCTTACTGCTGCCAGGTGCTCTCTGGTTTTTGGGGCATCCCATTCTGTGACTACACCAGCCTCTATTTAATACCATAACCATTTGCACTTACTCTAATAGAAATTAGGCCTGATAAAGACACTTTTGCTGTGCATAGTCTTACTGCTGCCAGGTGCTCTCTGGTTTTTGGGGCATCCCATTCTGTGACTACACCAGCCTCTATTTAATACCATAACCATTTGCATTTATTCTAATAGAAATTAGGCCTGATAAAGACACTTTTGCTGTGCATAGTCTTACTGCTGCCAGGTGCTCTCTGGTTTTTGGGGCATCCCATTCTGTGACTACACCAGCCTCTATTTAATACCATAACCATTTGCACTTATTCTAATAGAAATTAGTCCTGATAAAGACACTTTTGCTGTGCATAGTCTTACTGCTGCCAGGTGCTCTCTGGTTTTTGGGGCATCCCAGTCTGTGACTACACCAGCCTCTATTTAATACCATAACCATTTGCACTTATTCTAATAGAAATTAGGCCTGATAAAGACACTTTTGCTGTGCATAGTCTTACTGCTGCCAGGTGCTCTCTGGTTTTTGGGGCATCCCATTCTGTGACTACACCAGCCTCTATTTAATACCATAACCATTTGCACTTATTCTAATAGAAATTAGGCCTGGTAAAGACACATTTGCTGTGCATAGTCTTACTGCTGCCAGGTGCTCTCTGGTTTTTGGGGCATCCCATTCTGTGACTACACCAGCCTCTATTTAATACCATAACCATTTGCACTTATTCTAATAGAAATTAGGCCTGATAAAGACACTTTTGCTGTGCATAGTCTTACTGCTGCCAGGTGCTCTCTGGTTTTTGGGGCATCCCATTCTGTGACTACACCAGCCTCTATTTAATACCATAACCATTTGCACTTATTCTAATAGAAATTAGGCCTGATAAAGACACTTTTGCTGTGCATAGTCTTACTGCTGCCAGGTGCTCTCTGGTTTTTGGGGCATCCCATTCTGTGACTACACCAGCCTCTATTTAATACCATAACCATTTGCACTTATTCTAATAGAAATTAGGCCTGATAAAGACACTTTTGCTGTGCATAGTCTTATGCTGCCAGGTGCTCTCTGTTTTTTGGGGCATCCCATTCTGTGACTACACCAGCCTCTATTTAATACCATAACCATTTGCACTTATTCTAATAGAAATTAGGCCTGATAAAGACACTTTTGCTGTGCATAGTCTTACTGCTGCCAGGTGCTCTCTGGTTTTTGGGGCATCCCATTCTGTGACTACACCAGCCTCTATTTAATACCATAACCATTTGCACTTATTCTAATAGAAATTAGGCCTGATAAAGACACTTTTGCTGTGCATAGTCTTACTGCTGCCAGGTGCTCTCTGGTTTTTGGGGCATCCCATTCTGTGACTACACCAGCCTCTATTTAATACCATAACCATTTGCACTTATTCTAATAGAAATTAGGCCTGATAAAGACACTTTTGCTGTGCATAGTCTTACTGCTGCCAGGTGCTCTCTGGTTTTTGGGGCATCCCATTCTGTGACTACACCAGCCTCTATTTAATACCATAACCATTTGCACTTATTCTAATAGAAATTAGGCCTGATAAAGACACTTTTGCTGTGCATAGTCTTATGCTGCCAGGTGCTCTCTGTTTTTTGGGGCATCCCATTCTGTGACTACACCAGCCTCTATTTAATACCATAACCATTTGCACTTATTCTAATAGAAATTAGGCCTGATAAAGACACTTTTGCTGTGCATAGTCTTACTGCTGCCAGGTGCTCTCTGGTTTTTGGGGCATCCCATTCTGTGACTACACCAGCCTCTATTTAATACCATAACCATTTGCACTTATTCTAATAGAAATTAGGCCTGATAAAGACACTTTTGCTGTGCATAGTCTTACTGCTGCCAGGTGCTCTCTGGTTTTTGGGGCATCCCATTCTGTGACTACACCAGCCTCTATTTAATACCATAACCATTTGCACTTATTCTAATAGAAATTAGGCCTGATAAAGACACTTTTGCTGTGCATAGTAGTACTGCTGCCAGGTGCACTGCTGGCTGTTGGGGCATCCCATTCTGTAACATAGCATACCCCTCTTTATTTACACTAAGCAGCTCTCTTATTTACACTAGGCAGGCCTGTTGGAGGCTGCGTGTTACTGCTCACTTTTGGTGTGCATTATATTCTGTTTCATATAGACCCACCGCTGCCTGGGGGTTCTTAAAATATCACCTACTACCACGCCAGTTAGACTATGTCGGGCAGACAAGTGCCTGGAAGTGAAAAGAGGAGTGGCAGAGGCCAAGATTCCGCAGGCAGAGCTCGCAGCAGACTGGGGGCCAGTAGCAGCAGGAGTCACGCTGAGAGACCTAATCTGCCAGTATCTGCTAGTGGTCGGGTCTCCACCAGTAACGCATCCGTGGTAGATTGGTTGACGCGCTCATCAACAACATCATCACAACTTACGTCTGAGACCCCCAGTCTAGGGTCGGTAGGTTCCTCTGACACAACCCTGAGTTGGCATGCCCCGAGAGCAGTCCCTGTCCTCCCATTGCCTCTGTCCTATGCCGTTCCCTCCCCCAGCGACGTATCCTATGCTTTGGGTTCAGCTCCACTCTTTAGTGAGGAGGACGATCGGATAGAGATCAGCAGCTACTGCCCAGCCAAGAAATGGAGGTGGCTTCTTTAGCTAGGCAGACAAATAGTGATGTGGACAGTGTCGTGGGTGCTGCGAGCATTCCAGCTCCTGCGCCAGACACTGTTGACGAATCCACGAACATCAGTGACGTACAGCCACAACTCGGTGATAATGATGATGACGATGAAGCCGATCGCACTTGGGAGCCGGGTGATGAAGGGGCTTCATCGTCATCATCAGGAGAAGAGGGGCGCAGGTTGCCCCGGTGTCAGCAGCTGAGGCAGCAAGGTGGTAGCAGTCAGCATGGGGGCACAATTCCAAAGGCTGGAGCTGGCCGGGGCCGGGGTAGAGCACCTGCTGTGTGGCAGTCTACCTTATCGGGAGGTAGTGGAGCAGGGGTTCCTGGAGTTGGCAACAGCAGCAGTGAATCAGTGAGGCCAGGGGGTGGGAAAAGTAGCTACTCGGTAGTGTGGCAGTTTTTCCTGAAGCATCCGCAGGAGGGTAACATGGCCACATGCAAGATATGTAGGCAAAAGGTGAAGCGTGGCCAGGGTCCAAATGTTGGCACCACGGCCCTGCGTCAACATATGATGCGTCACCATAAAGCGACCTGGGAGAACCGAGGCTCCCAAGGGGTGGTCCAGTCTGCTTCCTCACCAAGTGGCACGCCGCTCCCAATTTCTGCCAGCCAAGGCTCCAGTACCTCAGCCGAAGGCAGCTGTGCGTCATACCCATCCTCTGTCGCTCCTGCTCCTCTTCCTCCTCCTCCAAGTCATGCATCCTGCCAGCAATCCATCAGCAAAGCCATGTCCAAGAGACAGCAGTATGCGCCCACTCATCCTACGGCGCAGAAGCTGAATGTGCTTCTGTCCAAGTTGCTGGTGCTGCAGTCGCTCCCTTTTCAGGTGGTGGAATCTGCACCTTTCAGAGAACTGATGGCTTGTGCCAAGCCGAGGTGGAGAGTCCCAAGCCGTCATTTCTTTGCCAAGAAGGCAGTACCAGCGCTGCACACTTTTGTTGAACAGAAGGTGGGCCAGTCCTTGAGCCTGTCGGTGTGTAGCAAAGTGCATGGCAGCGCCGACATCTGGAGCTGTAACTACGGTCAGGGACAGTACATGCTGCCCTTTGCAGCAGCAGCAGCAACTTGGACAGGTCACGCCGCTTCGGCCTTCGCGCTCCCTGCCCGTTAGGCCTGTGACACCGTGCGACTCGGCCTACTCATCCTCCGCCATCTCCTCACCCTCCACTGTAGGCTCAAGTCTCAGTGCCCCTCCAGTCTACCATGTGTGCAGGGCACGGAGGTGTCACGCAGTGCTTCACATGGTTTGTCTTGGCGAACGGAATCACACAGGGGAGGAACTGCTTAAATGTATTCATCAGGAAATCCAAACATGGCTTACTCCAAGAAAACTTAAAATGGGAATCATGGTTACCGACAATGGGAAGAACATTTTGTCTGCACTGCGCCAAGGAAGCCTGACCCATGCCCCCTGCATGGCTCACGTCTTCAATCTGGTTGTCAAGCGGTTTCTGAAGTGTTCCCCCATCTGCAAGACATCCTAACAACTTCAAGGAAACTTTGCATGCACTTCAGCCACTCATACACCGCCAAACACACCCTTCTTGAGCTACAGTGTCAGAATGGTATCCCCCAACATAGTCTGATTTGCGATGTTTCCACCCGTTGGAATTCCACCCTTCACATGTTAGACCGATTATATGAACAGAGAAAAGCCATCACGGATTTCCTGATGATCCAAGCAGATAGGGGGACTCCCCTGTGTAACTTCAATGTCAACCAGTGGCAACTCATACGTGACACCTGCCGTTTGCTCAGGCCCTTTGAGGAAGCCACTTTATTTGTCAGTCGGCAGGATTACGGGATGAACGACGTGATTCCACTGCTTCATGTACTACAGCACATGTTGGAAACCATGGCTGGTCAGGGCACTGGAGACATGGCGTTTACATCTTACGGCCACATGAACCCCGTTGGAGCTGAACTGGAGGAGGAGGAGGAAGAGGAGAAGGAGGAGTTCCCCAGCGAAACACAGTTTAGGCTTGGCGAAATGGCTGGTTTATCTAGTCAGCGGACAGGAGAGGAGGAGCAGGAGCAGCCAGAGGAGCTAGAGGTTTTTGAGGAAGGCGAGACAGAGGACCCGGGCACACCGTGGCAGTATGCAGTGGAGATGGAGACAGGTAGTCCATCCGAGTCACTTGCGCAAATGGCAGGAAGCATGCTCACGTGCTTGCGTAGTGACCCCAGAATTGTTTCCATTTGTCGGCGGGATGACTTCTGGCTGTCCACCTTATTGGACCCTCGCTTCCGGCACAAAATGGGGGCATTTTTTAAACCCACCGAGAGGGAGGACAAACTGAACTACTACAAAGACATTCTACGTAGGCAGTTGGCCGATGCCTATCTGCGCCATGGTCCATACTCTCGCAGGTCTGACTCGAGGGGACCTCTGCGCTCACCTTCCACTGCCATGGTCGCTGGGGGGCTTGGCAGGAGCAGCAGCAGCAGCTCCATCAGCAGCAGCCTCAGTCTTCAGTCGCTAATGAGTAGCTTTCTACACCCGCATAGTGAGGCTACTCATGAGCAGCAGGAAGACCTGGAGCAGGACCTCAACCAGCAGGTCATGTCATACTTTGACATGACCATGCCAACACACCTTGAGGATCCGCTGGACTTCTGGGCAGCCAAACTTGATTTGTGGCCGCAACTAGCAGAGTTTGCCCTGGAAAAGCTGTCCTGCCCGGCAAGTAGCGTGCCATCTGAGCGGGTGTTTAGTGTGGCGGGGGCCATAGTTACGGCGAGGAGAACTCGTCTGTCAACTAAAAATGTGGAGAGACTCACCTTTGTCAAAATGAATCAGGGATGGATCAGCCAGGATTTCCACCCACCAATGCCTGATGCATGCGACTAGATTCAGCATGGTGCCACGTTTTACACTTTCCAAATGGTGCAAAACATATTTATGTCTTTAGGCCAATTTTTGGGCTCCTGCTGATGCCAACTCCAGGGTGTGAATCATCCAATTTTTGGGCTCCTGAAGCCAACTCCAGTGTCTCTTTAAAGTAATATTTGGGCTCCTGCTGCTGCTGCTGCCAACTCCAGGGTGTGATTCATCCAATTTTTGGGCTCCTGAAGCCAACTCCAGTGTCTCTTTAAAGTAATGTTTTGGCTCCTGCTGCTGCTGCTGCCAACTCCAGGGTGTGATTCATCCAATTTTTGGGCTCCTAAAGCCAACCCCAGTGTCTCTTTAAAGTAATGTTTGTGCTCCTGCTGCTCCTGCTGCTGCCAACTCCAGGGTGTGAATCATCCAATTTTTGGGCTCCTGAAGCCAACCCCAGTGTCTCTTTAAAGTAATGTTTGGGCTCCTGCTGCTGCTGCTGCTGCCAACTCCAGGGTGTGATTCATCCAATCTTTGGGCTCCTGCTGCCAACCCCAGTGTCTCTTTAAAGTAATGTTTGGGCTCCTGCTGCTGCTGCTGCTGCCAACTCCAGGGTGTGATTCATCCAATTTTTGGGCTCCTGAAGCCAACCCCAGTGTCTCTTTAAAGTAATGTTTGGGCTCCTGCTGCTGCTGCCAACTCCAGGGTGTGATTCATCCAATTTTTGGGCTCCTGAAGCCAACCTCAGTGTCTCTTTAAAGTAATATTTGGGCTCCTGCTGCTGCCAACTCCAGGGTGTGATTCATCCAATTTTTGGGCTCCTGAAGCCAACCCTAGTGTATCTTTACAGTAATGTTTGGGCTGCTGCTGCTGCCAACTCCAGGGTGTGATTCATCCAATTTTTGGGCTCCTGAAGCCAACCCCAGGGTCTCTTTAAAGTAATATTTGGGCTGCTGCTGCTGCCAACTCCAGGGTGTGAATCATCCAATTTTTGGGCTCCTGAAGCCAACCCCAGTGTCTCTTTAAAGTAATGTTTGGGCTGCTGCTGCCAACTCCAGGGTGTGATTCATCCAATTTTTGGGCTATTGAAGCCAACCCCAGTGTCTCTTTAAAGTAATGTTTGGGCTCCTGTTGCTGCTGCTGCTGCTGCTGCCAACTCCTGCCAACTCCAGGGTGTGAATCATCCAATTTTTGGGCTCCTGAAGCCAACCCCAGTGTCTATTTAAAGTAATGTTTGGGCTCCTGCTGCTGCCAACTCCAGGGTGTGATTCATCCAATTTTTGGGCTATTGAAGCCAACCCCAGTGTCTCTTTAAAGTAATGTTTGGGCTCCTGCTGCTGCTGCCAACTCCAGGGTGTGATTCATCCAATTTTTGGGCTCCTGAAGCCAACCCCAGGGTCTCTTTAAAGTAATATTTGGGCTCCTGCTGCTGCTGCTGCCAACTCCAGGGTGTGAATCATCTAATTTTTGGGCTCCTGAAGCCAACCCCAGGGTCTCTTTAAAGTAATATTTGGGCTCCTGCTGCTGCTGCTGCCAACTCCAGGGTGTGAATCATCCAATTTTTGGGCTCCTGAAGCCAACCCCAGTGTCTCTTTAAAGTAATGTTTGGGCTGCTGCTGCTGCCAACTCCAGGGTGTGATTCATCCAATTTTTGGGCTATTGAAGCCAACCCCAGTGTCTCTTTAAAGTAATGTTTTGGCTCCTGTTGCTGCTGCTGCTGCTGCCAACTCCTGCCAACTCCAGGGTGTGAATCATCCAATTTTTGGGCTCCTGAAGCCAACCCCAGTGTCTTTTTAAAGTAATGTTTGGGCTCCTGCTGCTGCCAACTCCAGGGTGTGATTCATCCAATTTTTGGGCTATTGAAGCCAACCCCAGTGTCTCTTTAAAGTAATGTTTGGGCTCCTGCTGATGCTGCCAACTCCAGGGTGTGATTCATCCAATTTTTGGGCTCCTGAAGCCAACCCCAGGGTCTCTTTAAAGTAATATTTGGGCTCCTGCTGCTGCTGCTGCCAACTCCAGGGTGTGATTCATCCAATTTTTGGGCTCCTGAAGCCAACCCCAGTGTCTCTTTAAAGTAATGTTTGGGCTCCTGTTGCTGCTGCTGCTGCTGCTGCCAACTCCTGCCAACTCCAGGGTGTGAATCATCCAATTTTTGGGCTCCTGAAGCCAACCCTAGTGTCTCTTTAAAGTAATGTTTGGGCTCCTGCTGCTGCTGCTGCTGCCAACTCCAGGGTGTGATTCATCCAATCTTTGGGCTCCTGCTGAAAACCCCAGTGTCTCTTTAAAGTAATGTTTGGGCTCCTGCTGCTGCTGTCAACTCCAGGGTGTGAATCATCCAATTTGTGGGCTCCTGAAGCCAACCCCAGTGTCTCTTTAAAGTAATGTTTGGGCTGCTGCTGCTGCTGCCAACTCCAGGGTGTGATTCATCCAATTTTTGGGCTCCTGCTGCTGCCAACTCCAGTGTCTCTTTAAAGCAATGTTTGGGCTCCTGCCCCTCATAGTGATGCCACTTCAACTCTCTGCAATTGTGCCGCTCTGCGATTCTATTAGCGATGCCTCTGATCTGCATGTGATATTTATTCAAAGTATTATTTAACTAACCCAGCATGCATCCTATGCGTGTTACAGCAAGGCAGAATGGTTTACAACCCTATTGAGGCTCTAGGAGGCTCAGAAATAGCCATTTTTAATAGCGATTCGTCGCGAATAAATTCGGGTCGAAACGATTTTTGTCGGAAAATTCGGCTAATCAGTCGAATCGAATTTTTCAAAAGTTCGCTCATCTCTAATTATTACCGATGCCAAAAAAGTTCTGTTTTGCTTGAAAATCCACTCAACTAATAGGAAAGACAGTCCATTTTAAACATATTTCCCCTACTGCAAATGCTGCTGATTAAATAGCATTCCTTGGGTTAAGGAGCATCAAAGCAAAGGACAACATGTGTTGTGCATACTTTGGTTCTGATGACTCTTGGCTCCCATAATCCTATAGGATTACTGATGTTTGGAATTTGAGCACATAGTTCACAGGAAGGTCACTAAGTTTTGAGACCAGGCTGTAAAACTGTTACTAGCACAGTCACAGTCTATTCCATGTGTCATCACAGGAAGGAGAGGGCAATTTCAAAGCCATGGTACACACAGTGGCTACATAATCAGGGCATAAGTACAGGGGGCTCAGGGGTAGTGAGCGGAGCAGGGCCCTTAAGGTCAGGAAGCCACTTGTCTGAGCTGTTTAGTCTTGTCTAGTTATATCCAAGTGGGTTAAAATGGACAACAGTTACTGTATGAACCATAATGTTTTATATATTGTAAAGGGGCTCCACCTTGGGACAGGTCCAGCCACACCTTCAGATTCCTGAGTAAATCCCCTTCATGTCCCTACCCTCCAGCGATGTCATTAGTCACATTGGGGGTAAATCCACAAAGGCTGGTAAAGAAAAGGTTCCTTCCAAGTAGGGCCCAGGACTAACTTGGCAAGGCACCAAGGAAGGACAAGGGAGGATGACAGATGCTAGCAACAGTAACAGCTACTTCCTGGAATGAAGAAGATGACAGCCGCCGGCCTGGGAGGAACCCCCGACCTGATAGATCTGCAGAGAGGATGCCATCCAGTGGGGGACAGTTGAAGGGGAATGCGACAAAAGAAGAGTTCTTACTTTCTTATATTAAAACTGTATTTTTTACACAGATCAGGGCATGTTGTTGAATACATTGACCGCATAGTAATTGTTGCACTCCACTTGCTCCACCCTTATCTAAAGTGCTCTCTAGAATGCTAAAGAAGTATGGTCAACGCACAATTCTATGTAACACAAATTGCAATTATCTACCTGTACCTACGGCTGTAATAACTGTATGCTCTCCATACCTGTAATGTTGAAAACCCAATAAAAATATTGAAACAAAAAAAAAAACTGTATTTTTTTAACTGTTTGAGAATTATTAACGGGGGTCAAGGGACCCCTATATCAGTTCATATGATGTGGTGGCCAGCATTCCACCTGGCTTGCCAGATGAACTGACCTAGATATTGCTTGTATCTGGGATTGGGCAAACCAAACCAAATCTCCAGGATCTGGGTTGAATCTAGCTTCACTCCAAACCAGACCCAAAGCCCATCACTGCCATCTGCTTCACAAGAAAGACCAGCTGCTATCCCTTCAGGTGAGCTGGCAGAAGTGCAGTAAATTTTCAGGGGAGGGAATTATGGCAGAAGCTTGTGTGTTAGATTTAATCCTTAAACTTTTTATGTAAATATCACCCCAGCCTAACTAAGAATGTTTCACCACCCAGTTTCGCATCTCCCTTTGCCTAAAAAGTGTTAGGAAGCACAGAAACAGGCTTCAAATGACAAATTGTGAACGTTAAATGCAGTCAGTTGGGACCAATAAAAATATTTGACCAACACGATTGATTTAATAAAAAATCTTTAGTCAGCAGAAATTCACAGAAATTGACAGGCCTGGTGGAGGGGGGGGGGGCATGTGTCTTCTCACAAACATTTCAAACACATTGCTATGTCTTCAGATATATCATTCTCAAGTCCAGGTTCATCATGTGTTTCAGTTGTGTGCTTCCCAATTCCTAATACACATATAGCTGTGACAGGGAACTAATGAACATCAAGTAAAACACAAAGTAATGTTACAGGACTTTTCTCCTTTTCACCCATTCTCTAAGGCTAAATGGAACGGACCCTACACAACTTTAGATAAAATTGGACCTTCTATTTATCTTATAGATTTAGGAGGAAATGTCTCAAGGTGGACCCACGCATGCCAGATAATGGCTTTTAAGGAAAACATGAATTGACAAATGACAACAATAACTAATATGCTGAGCATTAACAATATGAGCATTAATATTATGAGCATTAACATTCAGATTTTTTTATAGAATTTTATTTTCCCGTTTTGATTTTGGTAGATTAAAGTGGACCAACATCGAGAGGTGATCGGCCTGGAAATCTATAAGATTCCCGGGCCGATCACCTCCCACCCCGCGGGACATCCGAGATCGGGATGTCCCCCGGGGTGAAACCCCCCCAAACACCCCAAATCACCTACCTTATCTTCCGCCGCCGCCGCCTCCCTCGCGCCCCTCTAGGCGTGCCCGCGCCGGCCGTCTGTGAATGGCCGGCATGGGCGCGCGCGCCGAAAGTGATGCGGGGGAGGCGGCGGCGGAAGCCGCTTGGATGTTCCTGTTCCCCGCCTGGACGTTGGCGGGGATTGGACCGGGCAGTCACGTGGGAGCGGGGAGAGGTGAGTTTATTGGGGTTTCTGGGGGGTTTCACACAGCGGGGCACCCCCGATCGGGGTGCCCCGCCGAAGTGGACCAAAACTCAGGATAGTCAAAATCCTGGGTGTTGGTCCACTTTAAATACACCGGGAAGAGACCAAGACATTTTTTTAGGGATCCATTTTAATTTTGAGACACAGCGAACCACATGAATTTTTTTTTTACACTATAGTTGGGTATTGGGGGCGCGTAGGTTGAACTTTGAGGGGAGATAATCACGAACAGGCTCAGAATCCAATGTAGTTATTTTGAATGTTTTGTTGTGGACAGTTCAGCTGCTGTGCTTCATATTTTCACAGGCATTCAAGTCCAGAACTCCTTTTCAGATAACAGTAGAGGCGGACCACAACAGAATGAAAGTCTCCAAGTGGCCTTAACTTGAGGGAATGAAGGATGGCGACAGATACGTGTTGAGTAGAGATGAGCGAACTTTTGAAAAATTCGATTCGACTGATTCGCAGAATTTTCCATCAAAAATCGCTTCGACCCAAATTTATTTGCGACGAATCGCTATTAAAAATGGCTATTTCTGAGCTTCCTAGAGCCTCAATAGGGTTGTAAACCATTCTGCCTTGCTGTAACATGCATAGGATGCATGCTGGGTTACTGAAATAATACTGTAAATAATTAGGACATGCAGATCAGAGGCATCGCTATTAGAATCGCAGAGCGGCACAATTACAGAGAGTTGAGGTGGCATCACTATGAGGGGCCCCTATATTGCCTGAAAAAAACACCCTGGAGCTGGCAGCAGCAGGAGCCCAAATATTGGCTAAAACACATCCTGGAGATGGCAGCAGGAGCCCAAAAATTGGCTGAATGACACCCTGGAGTTGCAAGCAGCAGCAGCAGGAACCCAAACATAGCTTGAAAGAGACACTGGAGTTGGCAGCAGGAGCCCAAAAATTGGATGAATCACACCCTGGAGTTGCAAGCAGCAGCAGGAGCCCAACATTGTCTGAAAGAAACACTGGAGTTGGCAGCAGGAGCCCAAAAATTGGATGAATCACACCCTGGAGTTGCAAGCAGCAGCAGCAGCAGCCCAAACGTAGGTTGAAAGAGACACTGGAGTTGGCAGCAGGAGCCCAAAAATTAGATGAATCACACTCTGGAGTTGCAAGCAGCAGCAGGAGCCCAACATTGGCTGAAATAGACACTGGAGTTGGCAGCAGGAGCCCAAAAATTAGATGAATCACACCCTGGAGTTGCAAGCAGCAGCAGGAGCCCAACATTGGCTGAAAGGGACACTGGAGTTGGCAGCAGGAGCCCAAAAATTGGATGAATTACACCCTGGAGTTGCAAGCAGCAGCAGCCCAAACATTACTTTAAAGAGACACTGGAGTTGGCTTCAGGAGCCCAAAAATTGGATGAATTACACCCTGGAGTTGCAAGCAGTAGGAGCCAAAACATTACTTTAAAGAGACACTGGAGTTGGCAGCAGGAGCCCAAAAATTGGATGAATCACACCCTGGAGTTGCAAGCAGCAGCAGCAGGAGCCCAAACATTACTTTAAAGAGACACTGGAGTTGGCAGCAGGAGCCCAAAAATTGACTGACACACCCTGGAGTTGGCAGCAGCAGCAGCAGGAACCTAGAAATTGGCTGGAAGGCACCCTGAAGTTGGCAGCAGCAGGAGCACATACATTAGCTGGAAGGCACACCCTGGAGTTGGCAGCAGCATAAGCAGGAGCCCAAACATTGCTTGAAAGACACCCTGGAGTTGGCAGCAGCAGCAGGAGGCCAAAAATTAGCTGAGAGAGACACTGGAGTTGGCAGCAGGAGCCCAAAAATTGGATGAATCACACCCTGGAGTTGCAAGCAGCAACAGAAGCAGCCCAAACATTACTTTAAAGAGACACTGGAGTTGGCATCAGGAGCCCAAAAATTGGATGAATCACACCCTGGAGTTGCAAGCAGCAGCAGCAGGAGCCCAAACATTACTTTAAAGAGATACTGGAGTTGGCAGCAGGAGCCCAAAAATTGACTGACACACCCTGGAGTTGGCAGCAGCAGCAGGAGCCTAGAAATTGGCTGGAAGGCACCCTGAAGTTGGCAGCAGCAGCAGCAAATACATTAGCTGGAAGGCACACCCTGGAGTTGGCAGCAGCATAAGCAGGAGCCCAAACATTGCTTGAAAGACACCCTGGAGTTGGCAGCAGCAGCAGCAGCAGGAGGCCAAAAACTGGCTGAGAGAGACACTGGAGTTGGCAGCAGGAGCCCAAAAATTGGATGAATCACACCCTGGAGTTGCAAGCAGCAGCAGGAGACCAACATTGGCTGAAAGAGACACTGGAGTTGGCAGCAGGAGCCCCAAAATTGGATGAATCACACCCTGGAGTGGCAAGCAGCAGCAGGAGCCCAAACAATACTTTAAATATACTCTAGAGTTGGCTTCAGGAGCCCAAAAATTGGATGAATCACACCCTGGAGTTGCAAGCAGCAGCAGCAGCAGGAGCCCAAACATTACTTTAAAGAGACACTGGAGTTGGCAGCAGGAGCCCAAAAATTGGATGAATCACACCCTGGAGTTGCAAGCAGCAGCAGCAGGAGCCCAAACATTACTTTAAAGAGACTTGCCGGGCAGGACAGCTTTTCCAGGGCAAACTCTGCTAGTTGGGGCCACAAATCAAGTTTGGCTGCCCAGAAGTCCAGTGGATCCTCAAGGTGTGTTGGCATGGTCATGTCAAGGTATGACATGACCTGCTGGTTGAGGTCCTGCTCCAGGTCTTCCTGCTGCTCATGAGTAGCCTCACTATGCGGGTGTAGAAAGCTACTCATTAGCGACTGAAGACTGAGGCTGCTGCTGATGGAGCTGCTGCTGCTGCTCCTGCCAACCCCCCCAGCAGCCATGGCAGTGGAAGGTGAGCGCAGAGGTCCCCCCGAGTCAGACCTGCGAGAGTATGGACCATGGCGCAGATAGGCATCGGCCAACTGCCTACGTAGAATGTCTTTGTAGTAGTTCAGTTTGTCCTCCCTCTCGGCGGGTTTAAAAAATGCCACCATTTTGTGCCGGAAGCGAGGGTCCAATAAGGTGGACAGCCAGAAGTCATCCCGCCGACAAATGGAAACAATTCTGGGGTCACTACGCAAGCATGTGAGCATGCTTCCTGCCATTTGCGCAAGTGACTCGGATGGACTACCTGTCTCCATCTCCACTGCATACTGCCACGGTGTGTCCGGGTCCTCTGTCTCGCCTTCCTCAAAACCCTCTAGCTCCTCTGGCTGCTCCTGCTCCTCCTCTCCTGTCCGCTGACTAGATAAACCAGCCATTTCGCCAAGCCTAAACTGTGTTTCGCTGGGCAACTCCTCCTCCTCTTCCTCCTCCTCCTCCAGTTCAGCTCCAACGGGGTTCATGTGGCCCTAAGATGTAGACGCCATGTCTCCAGTGCCCTGACCAGCCATGGTTTCCAACATGTGCTGTGGTACAAGAAGCAGTGGAATCACGTTGTTCATAATCCTGCCGACAAATAAAGTGGCTTCCTCAAAGGGCCTGAGCAAACGGCAGGTGTCACGTATGAGCTGCCACTGGTTGACATTGAAGTTACACAGAGGAGTCCCCCTATCCGCTTGGATCATCAGGAAATCCGTGATGGCTTTTCTCTGTTCATATAATCGGTCCAACATGGGAAGGGTGGAATTCCAACGGTAGGAAACATCGCAAATCAGACTATGTTGGGGGATACCGTTCTGACGCTGTAGCTCAAGAAGGGTGTGTTTGGCGGTGTATGAGTGGCTGAAGTGCATGCAAAGTTTCCTTGAAGTTGTTAGGATGTCTTGCATATGGGGGGAACACTTAAGAAACCGCTTGACAACCAGATTGAAGACGTGAGCCATGCAGGGGGCATGGGTCAGCCTTCCTTGGCGCAGCGCAGACAGAATGTTCTTCCCATTGTCAGTAACCATGATTCCCATTTTAAGTTTTCTTGGAGTAAGCCATGTTTGGATTTCCTGATGAATAAATTTAAGCAGTTCCTCCCCTGTGTGACTCCATTCGCCAAGACAAACCATGTGAAGCACTGCGTGACACCTCCGTGCCCTGTACACATGGTAGACTGGAGGGGCACTGAGGCTTGAGCCTACAGTGGAGGGTGAGGAGATGGCGGAGGATGAGGAGGCCGAGTCGCACAGTGTCAAAGGCCCAACGGGCAGGGAGCGCGGAGGCCGAAGCGGCGTGACCTGTCCAAGTTGCTGCTGCTGCTGCTGCTGCAAAGGGACCACATTCACCCAGTGGGCCATAAACGACATGTACTGTCCCTGACCGTAGTTACAGCTCCAGACGTCGGCGCTGCCATGCACTTTGCTACACACCGACAGGCTCAAGGACTGGCCCACCTTTTGTTCAACAAAAGTGTGCAGCGCTGGTACTGCCTTCTTGGCAAAGAAATGACGGCTTGGGACTCTCCACCTCGGCTCGGCACAAGCCATCAGTTCTCTGAAAGGTGCAGAGTCCACCACCTGAAAAGGGAGCGACTGCGGCACCAGCAACTTGGACAGGAGCACATTCAGCTTCTGCGCCGTAGGATGAGTGGGCGCATACTGCTGTCTCTTGGACATGGCTTCGCTGATGGATTGCTGGCAGGATGCATGACTTGGAGGAGGAGGAGCAGGAGCGACAGAGGATGGGTATGATGTACAGCTGCCTTCGGCTGAGGTGCTGGAGCGTTGGCTGGCAGAAATTGGGAGCGGCGTGCCACTTGGTGAGGAAGCAGACTGGACCCCCCCTTGGGAGCCTCGGTTCTCCCAGGTCGCTTTATGGTGACGCATCATATGTTGACGCAGGGCCGTGGTGCCAACATTTGGGCCCTGGCCACGCTTCACCTTCTGCCTACATATCTTGCATGTGGCCATGTTACCCTCCGACGGATGCTTCAGGAAAAACTGCCACACTGCCGAGTAGCTACTTTTCCCACCAACAGGCCTCACTGATTCGCTGCTCCACTACCGGGCAGGCCTCACTGATTCACTGCTCCACTACCTCCCAATAAGGTAGCCTGCCACGCAGCAGGTGCTCTACCCCGGCCCCGGCCCCTTTGGCTCCAGCCTTTTCAATTGTGCCCCCATGCTGACTGCCAACCATGCTGCTAACACCTTGCTGCCTGAGCTGCTGACTCCGGGGCAACCTGCGCCCCTCTTCTCCTGATGATGACGATGAAGCCCCTTCATCACCCGGCTCCCAAGTGCAATTGGCTTCATCATCATCATCATCATCATCATCATCATCACCTAGTTGTGGCTGTACGTCACTGATGTTCGTGGATTCCTCAACAGTGTCTGGCGCAGGAGCTGGAACGCTCGCAACACCCACGACACCGTCCACATCACTATTTGTCTGCCTAGCTAGAGAAGCCTGGTCTTGGCTGGGCAGTAGCTGCTGACTGTCCTCTATCTGATCGTCCTCCTCACTAAAGAGTGGAGCTGAACCCAAAGCATAGGATACGTCGCTGGGGGAGGGAACGGCGTAGGACAGAGGCAATGGGAGGACAGGGACTGCTCTCGGGGCATGCCAACTCAGGCTTGTGTCAGAGGAACCTATCGACCCTAGACTGGGGGTCTCAGATGTAACTTGTGATGATGTTGATGAGCGCGTTAACCAATCTACCCCGGCAGATGCGTTACTGGTGGAGACACGACCGCTAGCAGATACTGGCAGATCAGGTCTCTCACCGTGACTCCTGCTGCCACTCGCCCCTAGTCTGCTGCGACCTCTGTCTGCTGAATCTTGGCCTCTGCCACTCCTCTTTGAACATCCTGGCACTTGTCTGCCTGACATTTTTATGTATTTGCTTATTTAGTATAAACAGATAGGGTGCAAGGTACAGCTTTGGGGTGCCCTGCGGCCTGGTTTATTAAAAGCAGTCAAAAACAAGTGCAAACTGAGGTAGCTTAATAAAGCAGCTGATGCTGATCAACGCTTATGTTGTATACCAGATAGGGTGCAAGGTGCAGCTTTGGGGTGCCCTGCGGCCTGGTTTATTGAAAACAGTCAAAAACAAGTGCAAACTGAAGTAGCTTAATAAAGCAGCTGATGCTGATCAACGCTTATGTTGTATACCAGATAGGGTGCAAGGTGCAGCTTTGGGGTGCCTTGCGGCCTGGTTTCTTAAAAGCAGTCAAAAACAAGTGCAAACTGAGGTAGCTTAATAAAGCAGCTGATGCTGATCAACGCTTATGTTGTATACCAGATAGGGTGCAAGGTGCAGCTTTGGGGTGCCCTGCGGCCTGGTTTCTTGAAAACAGTCAAAAACAAGTGCAAACTGAAGTAGCTTAATAAAGCAGCTGATGCTGATCAACGCTTATGTTGTGTACCAGATAGGGTGCAAGGTGCAGCTTTGGGGTGCCCTGCGGCCTGGTTTATTAAAAGCAGTCAAAAACAAGTGCAAACTGAAGTAGCTTAATAAAGCAGCTGATGCTGATAAACGCTTATGTTGTATACCAGATAGGGTGCAAGGTGCAGCTTTGGGGTGCCCTGCGGCCTGGTTTATTAAAAGCAGTGAAAAACAAGTGCAAATTGAGGTAGCTTAATAAAGCAGCTGATGCTGATCAACGCTTATGTTGTATACCAGATAGGGTGCAAGGTGCAGCTTTGGGGTGCGGCGGCCTGGTTTATTGAAAACAGTCAAAAACAAGCGCAAACTGAAGCAGCTTAATATAGCAGCTGATGCTGATCAACGCTTATGTTGTATACCAGATAGGGTGCAAGGTGCAGCTTTGGGGTGCCCTGCGGCCTGGTTTATTAAAAGCAGTCAAAAACAAGTGCAAACTGAAGTAGCTTAATAAAGCAGCTGATGCTGATCAACGCATATGTTGTATACCAGATAGGGTGCAAGGTGCAGCTTTGGGGTGCCCTGCGGCCTGGTTTCTTGAAAACAGTCAAAAACAAGTGCAAACTGAAGTAGCTTAATAAAGCAGCTGATGCTGATCAACGCTTATGTTGTGTACCAGATAGGGTGCAAGGTGCAGCTTTGGGGTGCCCTGCGGCCTGGTTTATTAAAAGCAGTCAAAAACAAGTGCAAACTGAAGTAGCTTAATAAAGCAGCTGATGCTGATCAACGCTTATGTTGTATACCAGATAGGGTGCAAAGTGAAGCTTTGGGGTGCCCTGCGGCCTGGTTTATTAAAAGCAGTGAAAAACAAGTGCAAATTGAGGTAGCTTAATAAAGCAGCTGATGCTGATCTACGCTTATGTTGTATACCAGATAGGGTGCAAGGTGCAGCTTTGGGGTGCCCTGCGGCCTGGTTTATTGAAAACAGTCAAAAACAAGTGCAAACTGAAGTAGCTTAATAAAGCAGCTGATGCTGATCAACGCTTATGTTGTATACCAGATAGGGTGCAAGGTGCAGCTTTGGGGTGCCCTGCGGCCTGGTTTATTAAAAGCAGTCAAAAACAAGTGCAAACTGAAGTAGCTTAATAAAGCAGCTGATGCTGATCAACGCTTATGTTGTATACCAGATAGGGTGCAAGGTGCAGCTTTGGGGTGCCCTGCGGCCTGGTTTATTAAAAGCAGTCAAAAACAAGTGCAAACTGAGGTAGCTTAATAAAGCAGCTGATGCTGATCAACGCTTATGTTGTATACCAGATAGGGTGCAAGGTGCAGCTTTGGGGTGCCCTGCGGCCTGGTTTATTGAAAACAGTCAAAAACAAGTGCAAACTGAGGTAGCTTAATAAAGCAGCTGATGCTGATCAACGCTTATGTTGTATACCAGATAGGGTGCAAGGTGCAGCTTTGGGGTGCCCTGCGGCCTGGTCTATTAAAAGCAGTCAAAAACAAGTGCAAACTGAGGTAGCCTAATAAAGCAGCTGATGCTGATCAACGCTTATGTTGTATACCAGATAGGGTGCAAGGTGCAGCTTTGGGGTGCCCTGCGGCCTGGTTTATTGAAAACAGTCAAAAGCAAGTGCAAACTGAAGTAGCTTAATAAAGCAGCTGATGCTGATCAACGCTTATGTTGTATACCAGATAGGGTGCAAGGTGCAGCTTTGGGGTGCCCTGCGGCCTGGTTTATTAAAAGCAGTCAAAAACAAGTGCAAACCGAGGTAGCTTAATAAAGCAGCTGATGCTGATCAACGCTTATGTTGTATAACAGATAGGGTGCAAGGTGCAGCTTTGGGGTGCCCTTCGGCCTGGTTTCTTGAAAACAGTCAAAAACAAGTGCAAACTGAAGTAGCTTAATAAAGCAACTGATGCTGATCAACGCTTATGTTTTATACCAGATAGGGTGCAAGGTGCAGCTTTGGGGTGCCCTGCGGCCTGGTTTCTTAAAAGCAGTCAAAAACAAGTGCAAACTGAGGTAGCTTAATAAAGCAGCTGATGCTGATCAACGCTTATGTTGTATACCAGATAGGGTGCAAGGTGCAGCTTTGGGGTGCCCTGCGGCCTGGTTTCTTGAAAACAGTCAAAAACAAGTGCAAACTGAAGTAGCTTAATAAAGCAGCTGATGCTGATCAACGCTTATGTTGTATGCCAGATAGGGTGCAAGGTGCAGCTTTGGGGTGCCCTGCGGCCTGGTTTATTAAAAGCAGTCAAAAACAAGTGCAAACTGAGGTAGCTTAATAAAGCAGCTGATGCTGATCAACGCTTATGTTGTATACCAGATAGGGTGCAAGGTGCAGCTTTGGGGTGCCCTGCGGTCTGGTTTATTGAAAACAGTCAAAAACAAGTGCAAACTGAAGCAGCTTATTAAAGCAGCTGATGCTGATCAACGCTTATGTTGTATACCAGATAGGGTGCAAGGTGCAGCTTTGGGGTGCCCTGCGGCCTGGTTTATTAAAAGCAGTCAAAAACAAGTGCAAACTGAGGTAGCTTAATAAAGCAGCTGATGCTGATCAACGCTTATGTTGTATACCAGATAGGGTGCAAGGTGCAGCTTTGGGGTGCCCTGCGGCCTGGTTTATTGAAAACAGTCAAAAACAAGCGCAAACTGAAGTAGCTTAATAAAGCAGCTGATGCTGATCAGCGCTTATGTTGTATACCAGATAGGGTGCAAGGTGCAGCTTTGGGGTGCCCTGCGGCCTGGTTTATTAAAAGCAGTCAAAAACAGGTGCAAACTGAAGCAGCTTAATAAAGCAGCTGATGCTGATCAACGCTTATGTTGTATACCAGATAGGGTGCAAGGTGCAGCTTTGGGCTGCCCTGCTGCCTGGTTTATTAAAAGCAGTCAAAAACAAGTGCAAACTGAGGTAGCTTAATAAAGCAGCTGATGCTGATCAACGCTTATGTTGTATACCAGATAGGGTGCAAGGTGCAGCTTTGGGGTGCCCTGCGGCCTGGTTTATTGAAAACAGTCAAAAACAAGTGCAAACTGAAGTAGCTTAATAAAGCAGCTGATGCTGATCAACACTTATGTTGTATACCAGATAGGGTGCAAGGTGCAGCTTTGGGGTGCCCTGCGGCCTGGTTTATTAAAAGCAGTCAAAATCAAGCGCAAACTGAAGTAGCTTAATATAGCAGCTGATGCTGATCAACGCTTATGTTGTGTACCAGATAGGGTGCAAGGTGCAGCTTTGGGGTGCCCTGCGGCCTGGTTTATTAAAAGCAGTCAAAAACAAGTGCAAACTGAAGTAGCTTAATAAAGCAGCTGATGCTGATCAACGCTTATGTTGTATACCAGATAGGGTGCAAGGTGCAGCTTTGGGGTGCCCTGCGGCCTGGTTTATTAAAAGCAGTCAAAAACAAGTGCAAACTGAGGTAGCTTAATAAAGCAGCTGATGCTGATCAACGCTTATGTTGTATACCAGATAGGGTGCAAGGTGCAGCTTTGGGGTGCCCTGCGGCCTGGTTTATTGAAAACAGTCAAAAGCAAGTGCAAACTGAAGTAGCTTAATAAAGCAGCTGATGCTGATCAACGCTTATGTTGTATACCAGATAGGGTGCAAGGTGCAGCTTTGGGGTGCCCTGCGGCCTGGTCTATTAAAAGCAGTCAAAAACAAGTGCAAACTGAGGTAGCTTAATAAAGCAGCTGATGCTGATCAACGCTTATGTTGTATACCAGATAGGGTGCAAGGTGCAGCTTTGGGGTGCCCTGCAGCCTGGTTTATTGAAAACAGTCAAAAGCAAGTGCAAACTGAAGTAGCTTAATAAAGCAGCTGATGCTGATCAACGCTTATGTTGTATACCAGATAGGGTGCAAGGTGCAGCTTTGGGGTGCCCTGCGGCCTGGTTTATTAAAACAGTCAAAAAACAAGTGCAAACTGAGGTAGCTTAATAAAGCAGCTGATGCTGATCAACGCTTATGTTGTATAACAGATAGGGTGCAAGGTGCAGCTTTGGGGTGCCCTGCGGCCTGGTTTATTGAAAACAGTCAAAAACAAGTGCAAACTGAAGTAGCTTAATAAAGCAACTGATGCTGATCAACGCTTATGTTTTATACCAGATAGGGTGCAAGGTGCAGCTTTGGGGTGCCCTGCGGCCTGGTTTATTAAAAGCAGTCAAAAACAAGTGAAAACTGAGGTAGCTTAATAAAGCAGCTGATGCTGATCAACGCTTATGTTGTATACCAGATAGGGTGCAAGGTGCAGCTTTGGGCTGCCCTGCGGCCTGGTTTCTTGAAAACACTCAAAAACAAGTGCAAACTGAAGTAGCTTAATAAAGCAGCTGATGCTGATCAACGCTTATGTTGTATGCCAGATAGGGTGCAAGGTGCAGCTTTGGGGTGCCCTGCGGCCTGGTTTATTAAAAGCAGCCAAAAACAAGTGCAAACTGAGGTAGCTTAATAAAGCAGCTGATGCTGATCAACGCTTATGTTGTATACCAGATAGGGTGCAAGGTGCAGCTTTGGGGTGCCCTGCGGTCTGGTTTATTGAAAACAGTCAAAAACAAGTGCAAACTGAAGCAGCTTATTAAAGCAGCTGATGCTGATCAACGCTTATGTTTTATACCAGATAGGGTGCAAGGTGCAGCTTTGGGGTGCCCTGCGGCCTGGTTTATTAAAAGCAGTCAAAAACAAGTGCAAACTGAGGTAGCTTAATAAAGCAGCTGATGCTGATCAACGCTTATGTTGTATACCAGATAGGGTGCAAGGTGCAGCTTTGGGGTGCCCTGCGGCCTGGTTTCTTGAAAACAGTCAAAAACAAGCGCAAACTGAAGTAGCTTAATAAAGCAGCTGATGCTGATCAGCGCTTATGTTGTATACCAGATAGGGTGCAAGGTGCAGCTTTGGGGTGCCCTGCGGCCTGGTTTATTAAAAGCAGTCAAAAACAGGCGCAAACTGAAGCAGCTTAATAAAGCAGCTGATGCTGATCAACGCTTATGTTGTATACCAGATAGGGTGCAAGGTGCAGCTTTGGGGTGCCCTGCGGCCTGGTTTATTGAAAACAGTCAAAAACAAGTGCAAACTGAAGTAGCTTAATAAAGCAGCTGATGCTGATCAACGCTTATGTTGTATACATCTGGTTAAAATAGCATGCGCCTTGGGATGCCAGGTTGGCGTAATGTATTTTAAGCTGAGCAAAAAGTATTAACTATAATCCAAGTATGAGAAATCCTTTTGTTTAACAGATAGGGTTAAATAGCATGTGCCTTGGGATTCCAGTGTGGCGTAATGTATTTTAAGCTGAACAAAAAGTAACAATAATCCAAGTATGAGAAATGCTTTTAGCAGATAGGGTTAAATAGCATGTGCCTTGGGATGCCAGTGTGGCGTATTGTATTTTAAGCTGAACAAAAAGTAACAATAATGCAAGTATGAGAAATGCTTTTAGCAGATAGAGTTAAATAGCATGTGCTTTGGGATTCCAGTGTGGCGTAATGTATTTTAAGCTGAACAAAAAGTAACAATAATCCAAGTATGAGAAATGCTTTTAGCAGATAGGGTTAAAATAGCATGTGCCTTGGGATGCCAGTGTGGCGTAATGTATTTTAAGCTGAACAAAAAGTAACAATAATCCAAGTATGAGAAATGCTTTTAGCAGATAGGGTTAAAATAGCATGTGCCTTGGGATGCCAGTGTGGCGTAATGTATTTTAAGCTGAGCAAAAAGTATTAACTATAATCCAAGTATGAGAAATCCTTTTGTTTAACAGATAGGGTTAAAATAGCATGTGCCTAGGGATGCCAGTGTGGCGTAATGTATTTTAAGCTGAACAAAAAGTAACAATAAACCAAGTATGAGAAATGCTTTTAGCAGATAGGGTTAAAATAGCATGTGCCTTGGGATGCCAGTGTGGCGTAATGTATTTTAAGCTGAACAAAAAGTAACAATAATCCAAGTATGAGAAATGCTTTTAGCAGATAGGGTTAAATAGCATGTGCCTTGGGATGCCAGTGTGGTGTAATGTATTTTAAGCTGAGCAAAAAGTATTAACTATAATCCAAGTATGAGAAATCCTTTTGTTTAACCGATAGGGTTAAATAGCATGTGCATTGCATGCACAGTGTGCAGCTGTATTTAAACCAAACCAAATATATTAACAGTAACCCAGTAATTATGAATCATAGCCAGCACTAGGCACCCTGTCAATTGGGTTGATTCAAAGAAACATGTAACAGCTTGGATTTGGGTCACGATCATCCTATTTTTCACGTCCGCTCGTGCGTTCGTATGAACTTGCGAGTGATTCAATAAGCAAATACGTTTCTATCCTAAAATATACGTCCGTTCGTATGATATCTCCCGAACTTGCCTCAGTCAGTTGGCAATCGTAAAAATCACGTTCATGTGCTCACCTGTTGCGGCGGCAGCCTGTTTTTTCTGCTGCTTCTATCTTCCACCTCTTCCAATAACTTGCGTTTGCCTCTGGTTTTCATTGGTTTTTGGCCTCTTAGATTCGTGCGTTCGTATGTTTATAAGATCTTGCGCATGCGCACCCTCAACCAGAAACTTACCTAAACCCCTTAGCGCTTGCATCCAACTTCATTTCTCGGTCCCTCAAACTTACCTAAACCCCTTAGCGCCTGCATCCAACTTCATTTCTCGGTCCCTCAAACTTACCTAAACCCCTTAGCGCTTGCATCCAACTTCATTTCTCGGTCCCTCAAACTTACCTAAACCCCTTAGCGCCTGCATTCAACTTCATTTTTCGGTCCCTCAAACTTACCTAAACCCCTTAGCGCCTGCATCCAACTTCATTTCTCGGTCCCTCAAACTTACCTAAACCCCTTGGCGCTTGCATCCTTCTTCATTTCTCGGTCCCTCAAATTTACCTAAACCCCTTGGCGCTTGCATCCTTCTTCATTTCTCGGTCCCTCAAACTTACCTAAACCCCTTGGCGCTTGCATCCTTCTTCATGTTGTACAAAGTTTCTCAGCCAGCCCAAGATGTTGAAAAATCTTCAATTTTATTAAACTTCCATCAATAAAATCAGCAGTCCAACAGGAACAATCATGGTATAAGCAAGATAAGGCCTAACGCCAACGCGTTTCGGACAACAGGTCCTTAATCATGACATTTAATGGTAGCATTTCCTTCATCCTTATATACATAGTTAGTAATGACCAGGGCCCTCCCATTGATCACGTGATACACTCAATCACAGTAGTTATCTAGAGCAGGTGATTGCCTAGAGTAGTTCAAATTAACCCCACTTAAGCAGGGGTAGAGTCAGACAAACTACAGACAATTGGATCGCACATGATCAAAGTTAGGTTTGCATCTAATCGTCCCATTGGTCATTTAATATTTATCACAACATGTAAACAACATAACTTTAATACATTAAATCTATAAATTCATCAATATATGTTACAACATTGTTTTAAAAATTCATCAATAGAGAACAAGCCCTAAAATAAAGCTGCGAGCAGTGTTTCATAGGGATCATCAAATGACTAGAGGGATATCTTATTCAAAATCTGTCAGCAACCAAAGGGTTAATGTACTGTGTGTTCACACTTGGGACTAGATTATTGAAAGAGCTGTTTTACAGACTTAGTTTTTCCCATCTGATTTCGCTATAGAAATGTGCCCGACAATGTAACATTCATATAATATAAACATTGTTAGTTTCGGTCTGGCAGTATGCCCAGACTGAACTGTTACACCTAGAGCCTCTAAAAAGGATACATAAGTGTTAGTCATCAGAGGGAATAATCTGTTACTTTTGTTCAAAGGGAAAGGTTTAAGTTTGTTACATTGGGACATCTGTTATATAAAGCCATTTGTTAGTTTATATTTGGCTGTGCGCCCAGAGGCTGAGAGTTCATTTACAACGTTTTCTTTAGTGAACAAGACATAAATCACCAATTTTATTCATACTGATTCACATATGTTATGCGACATCTCCCTGCATTTCTTATGAATCATTATTATAATTATTATTATTAACACTACATTATATTAATTAATTTAAATAATATCAATGTTTCAGTATACAGACATTCCAGGTTCCATTCCAAAGCTAGACTCAAAACAGCCCATATTTATTTTAAAAATAGGTCAACATCCCAACGGGAATTTAACCCATTAGGCATCCGGGTCCTCAACTGAAAAATCCAATACACTTCTCTCTGTAGTAGCTTTTCCCATAAATCTCCCCCTCTCGCTCCTGGTGTAACTTTTTCAATCCCTGTACATCTAAAGTGCTTAGTATCACCACCGTGAACATCTCTGAAATGTTTGCTGACATTAGATAAAGAGGTTGTACGATCTGATTGGGCCGCTGAGAGGTGTTCCCACATTCTCCGTTTTAATTGTCTGGTGGTACAGCCGACATATTGGACTTGACAATATTCACATAGTACCAGATAAATCACATCTTCATGTTGCCGACCCTAAAACTTACCCAAACCACATAATGTACATATGTCTATATGTTTCTAAGCGTGTTTTTTCTTGTTTGTGTAATTGTTTTTGGTTGCGCATATTAGAAAAGACACATTTATGAAGTCTTAAAATATAATTTATTTAAATTATTTTTTTTTTTTGGGATATTTTTGGTTTAAACATAATTTTTTTATTGGGGTGTTTTGTTTAAAACCCCTTTTTTTTTGTTTTTTTGTTTTTTTTAACAAACATATTAAAATTTTTTTTTTGTTCCCTTAAAAACAGAGATACATTTTTTTTTTTTTTTAAAACCAAAAACTATAAAAATTTAAAAACAATTTTAAAATTTGTAAAACTTTTAACAAAAGTAGCCAGGACCAAGGGCACTAATCCTCCTCCTCTTCTTCATCTGTTGGCCCCAACGTCGCCTGTATGGCCAGCAGCTCGGCCACCAACTCCTTTATTCTTTTTTTTTTCCCAGCCAATGTTTTTGGGATCATCCCTGTAACCAATAGAGAATTAAACATAAATAGGAGTCCCAGACCGGTTTGTATGCTGGAAATAGATTTGGGGTTAATCAAATACATGTAAATGCATGACATATGTCATTCTTCCAAGGGATAAAGTTAATGCATTTCCCACAGGTAAGTCTTTAAACTCCTTAAAGCGGACCTTCCACATTATTTAATGAAAACCAATAACTATTCCCAAATGATTCTGCACCAGATCAAAGTAAATTTGGGATGTTTTTTGATTACAGCGCCGCCATCTGGACTCTGAAGCATAACACTTAATGAGGAGTGGAGAGTTGGATAAAGTACAGGGGAGTAGGTTACAGTGGTGCGTTGGGATTCCAGAGCATAGCTGGGTTGAGGGAAAGGTCATCACTCCCACAATGCATGGCAGCACCTTACTTTTTTCAATCTGTATCCCATGCTGCCTGTAAATATTGCGCATTCCATATTCCGCAATATTGGTTTTGTTCAGTCTAATAACATGCATTAGATGGCTGAAGGGTGTTTTTCCATGTTTCTAATCTGTAGGTACAGTGTGTTGGCTAATTCTTATGTTCTTAATACAAGTTAGGGTCCTCTTTAAGCTAACGAAGTGCCCACATGAAAGTGTGAACTACACATTGGCTACGCCTTTAGTTATGTGTGTGTTATTAGCTAACCAAACATTAATATGAATAATGGCATGGAGACTTACGGAGTTGGTGGCCGACAGATGGCTGGTTGGGGCCAACAGGCTGCCCTTGGTCCTGGCTATGCTGTGAAGAAGTCCCTGGAGAAACATGTGACATTTGGTTAGTACTTGTATAGAGTCACTATTCCCAACATATCTGGCTCCCAGTCTGGCTGACATCACTCACCTTCGCCAGGATCGACTTCCAGCATCTCTGCTGCCTCCTCCTCCACTATCTCACCCGCACCAGAAGCTTCTACAAATACATAATAAAGGATAACTTAGTTTTTGGCCTGCCATGTATATCTTTGTGCCTATACATGAAGAGTGACATACCAGAGCCTTCCCCATGCCTGGCCAGGTATGACTCCACGCCCACGCGGTTGGGCCCCTCCTCTGTGGTAAGGTCCAGGGGCTGGTCTGAGGAGGCCACAGAGGAGGGGTAGGTCCGTCGCCCGGGAGATCCACCACCTTCACTCACAGATGCAGACTCATGCAGCACTGGTCGGCCTGTACGCCTCCGGGTGCGGCGAATTCTGAAATCCATTTCCAACACTACCAAAGAAAAGTCATTATAAATAAAGGCATAACTTATACATTTGGAACATATACCATGCAATTGCTTTGTACTTACTTGGGAAATGGATTCCAAAAAACCTCCGCACCCGGGGCATGTGCAGACGTTTCAGGTCCGACCAATGCTGCATTATCTGGGTGTGAGTGAAGGTGGTGCTGGTGACACGGTGTATCTCCGCGATGATCTCCCGGGCGATGTCCCTTTTCTCGCACACATTGGGCGCGAAGTCATACCGGCGCTGAAGCATGATCTGAAAAACATAATGGACACAGAGCTTTTACTTTTACACACAGACCCATAGGTGTTGCATCACAAGTTGAGAATTTCATGTCATTAACACACACATTTAGAGTGGCAGCCATTTTTGGGGAGTGCCTTAAAGAGGACGTTGACTGTGAATGAGAGTCTGGTCTTATGTTATATGTATCACACACCATGTACATACAGATAATAGCCAACATCAAGAATCAGGCCACCTGCATCTATGGCATGTTAGGATGGTTTAAACATCCAAGATGTAGGCTTATGCTTAGGCTTTTGGACCACGTGTGTGGCTTCCCGTTGTGTTTTTATGGCTTAGGAAAACAGTGTTCCTCAAACATCCGCATCAAGGTCCGAGACAGGCCAGGTTTGCCAGCTAGCCCCGCTACTCCACAGGTTAATTAACTGTTGCTAAGCCTGAGCAATTGCCCTAATTAGGACATCAGCATAGACAGGTTAAAACGTGGCCAGGCTCGGCCCTTGAGGATGAAGTGTGAGGAGCCAGTTCTTAAACATTAAGAGACCCCAAACTAGTTCCAAACGCATCATTTACATTTAGGCCATCATTGACTATTAGATTAAAATGCACAGGCAGCCACTTACCAGCATGAGGATCTCTTCCTGTTGACGGGTGAAGATAGTGGGCGCCATCTTTATGCTTCTTCAAGGCAGCAGATAAGTGAAACCCCAGCGGTTTCCTGGTTCCGCTCGAACGTACGTTCGTACGAGCGCGTAGTCGTGCGCATAGGCGTCACACGCTGGGCTCATTATTTAAAGGTCCCTGCACCCAAAGCTCATTCTCTTTGAGCATTTGTGGAAGATGGCACCTAAAAAGGCAATCTCCAAGCGACCCCAGCAAAGCCAGACCGCGGAGGGCCCAACAACCAGGTCCCAGCAAGGTAGGATAAAGCTGAGAGCCAAGACTACTACCTCTGCCCCACCAAGGGACACTGGACCCTCTGGAACCCAAGAAAGGGGCCCCAAGCCACATGCCCCTGCAGCCAAAAAGCAGGCAACAGCAGCACCCACCACCTCTGCCCCCAGAAGAGGCCGCACAAGGGAGCCCACACCGGCCATGGGTTCAAGTAGGGCAGTTCGGCAACCCAGGCCCCGCAGCAGGGCCCGAACCCCATCCAGGGCCAGAAGCCCAGCCAGGGCCCGAACCCCATCCAGGGCCAGAAGCCCAGCCAGGGCCCGAAGAACCCCATCCAGGGCCAGAAGCCCAGCCAGGGCCCGCCGAACCCCATCCAGGGCCAGAAGCCCAGCCAGGGCCCGCCGAACCCCATCCAGGGCCAGAAGCCCAGCCAGGGCCCGCCGAACCCCATCCAGGGCCAGAAGCCCAGCCAGGGCCCGAAGAACCCCATCCAGGGCCAGAAGCCCAGCCAGGGCCCGAAGAACCCCATCCAGGGCCAGAAGCCCAGCCAGGGCCCGCCGAACCCCATCCAGGGCCAGAAGCCCAGCCAGGGCCCGCCGAACCCCATCCAGGGCCAGAAGCCCAGCCAGGGCCCGAAGAACCCCATCCAGGGCCACAAGCCCAGCCAGGGCCCGCCGAACCCCATCCAGGGCCAGAAGCCCAGCCAGGGCCCGCCAAACCCCATCCAGGGCTAGAAGCCCAGCCAGGGCCCGCCGAACCCCATCCAGGGCCAGAAGCCCAGCCAGGGCCCGCCGAACCCCATCCAGGGCCAGAAGCCCAGCCAGGGCCCGAAGAACCCCATCCAGGGCCAGAAGCCCAGCCAGGGCCCGCCGAACCCCATCCAGGGCCAGAAGCCCAGCCAGGGCCCGCCGAACCCCATCCAGGGCCAGAAGCCCAGCCAGAGCCCGAAGAACCCCATCCAGGGCCAGAAGCCCAGCCAGGGCCCGCCGAACCCCATCCAGGGCCAGAAGCCCAGCCAGGGCCCGCCGAACCCCATCCAGGGCCAGAAGCCCAGCCAGGGCCCGCCGAACCCCATCCAGGGCCAGAAGCCCAGCCAGGGCCCGCCGAACCCCATCCAGGGCCAGAAGCCCAGCCAGGGCCCGAAGAACCCCATCCAGGGCCAGAAGCCCAGCCAGGGCCCGCCGAACCCCATCCAGGGCCAGAAGCCCAGCCAGGGCCCGCCGAACCCCATCCAGGGCCAGAAGCCCAGCCAGGGCCCGAAGAACCCCATCCAGGGCCAGAAGCCCCTACAGGGCCCGCAGCAGGGCCAGAAGCCCACGACCTGCCACCAGCCGGGAACAGAGCCCCCGACCTGGCACCAGCCGGGAACATAGCCCCCCAAGAGGGCCCAGAATTTCCACCATGACCACATCTACACCTGGAAGTTTGGTGGCCAGCCACGCAAGAACACCCAGTCCCTTGGCCAGTCCAGTCATTGGGAAGCCAACAACCCGGCCATTCCCCTACCCAGCCCCAGGCCATAATGTCACCACATGTGTCTGCACACATGGAGGAGCAGCCAAGCCAACCATCTGGCCGCACATTGCGCCGCGGCCAGTTGAGTGGGAGATTCTCCCATGACCAAAATATGGCATTGGCTAGTGGCCTTACATTTTACTATGACGAGCTCTATGGGAGCAAATCAAAACACACCACAAAGCAGCGCAAGATGGAATTGTTTGAAACCATCCTACGACAAGTAAATGCAGCGGGGGAAGAGAGGAAAGATGTGTCCCAAATTCAGAAGAAAATCTCTGATCTGAAGTATGCTGTACGGCAAAAAGAAATTAAAAGGCATAATTACAGGTAAATAAATGATGTCTCCAAATATAATGTTTAGGATGTACTGTATGCACCTTTTCTGAGTACCAAACGATTTTCTCTTTTCAGCCTGAAAACTGGAGGTGGCTTTCCTTCAAAATTGGAGTTTACCCCTGCTGAGGAGATTGTGCTGGGACTTCTCCATCCGGTCGCGGTCGGTGGACATGCTGGTCTAAGGGACACAGACTCACCGACCCGTACCCACGGTGAGTACTCTTAAATCTGCATGTTTGCCTGTTTGCTAAATAATCTAAAGTTCACTAGTAACAAGATGACGGGATGGCCCTATGGTTTGCCTTGCTTGGCCTCGCACTACTGTGCCTGTTTGTGTCCTCTTTTGGTCCCTGTGAATCACACATTTAGGACCACATCCATTATGGCAAAGATCAAATTTCAAATTGTATTGGTCAAGTCATGAAGTTTCTCCTGAAAAGTGATATATTTTGAATCAATCACAAAACACACATCATTATGGATGGGTTGCCTATTTGTTGTGTGAGTTGTGTTTGAGTTAACAATTTAATTACCCACCCCCAAACATATCTGACCTAGAGCAGCGAGACTCAACTGGCGGGCCGGGGTCCCAATGCGGACCTTGGCACCAGATTCCAGGACAGCCCTGCACTCAGTTACTTCTGTGTTGACGTGCTCAGAGCTGCCCCCTTGATCGGCGATGTAGTGGTTGTTCTCCTGCCCAATGTCATGGCTCCCTGAAACATAGCATTGCAATATGAAGTACTGCACAGGAAGTGGCATTGCAAGGTACACAGTAACTTGGTACATCTTTCTCTTGGCACAATCGTGTCCCGCTGCCCCTGCTCTGCCCCATCTGCCACAGTCCCCCCATGCCCCCCCCCACATAAGCCCCATACATTTGTAACAGATTTGCTCCATCCATCCCATCACCATCAATTCGTGAACTCCCCCCTTTAGCCATCCAATCCCTGTCCCCTCAGCTCTGCCCCATCCAGCCCAGCAAGGGCAAGCAGCCTTTATTAGTTTGCACTTTGAAATCTCAAGCCCCTCCACCAGTGTGTTTATTTCTAACTAGACACCCCCTGCGTCAGCCCCATGGCCAGACATTCACCTCTCACCACATACCTTTAAATGGACCTTTACAAGAATTGTTTGAGTACCCCGGACCTAGCGAATGGTAGTCTAAATCCAAAAATGTGCGTTGCAAGTTGTATGCTGACTGGGTACACTTCCTGACTTAGAACTGAGGTCAGTTAGCAGTTTTCGCGAGCCATTGCACCTATCTAAACTTGCGTGTCTTTTAACAAATGTCCCCATTGCTCTAGAGTTGCTTAATATTACAAATAGTGGTTTATTTGATTACCTATCAAAAAAATGGTTATGTGTGTGTTTACCTTGTTTGTTTTTCTCTTCTTCAGCCCAGCATGATCCCTCAGCAAGGGTAAACTCACCCCCCAGTTTGGTTATGCCTACCAGGTCCGTACAGCATAGGAGCCCAGATCCGAGATTTCCGGTAAGTTAATTTAGTACCATAAATACTACCAAGTGCTTAAGAATGTGTTAAACTGTGGGAATCCCAAATTTGGACGCCAACTTACACTTTTTTTTTTATATGTCCCTACAGACCCGCACACTCATGGAAGAGATCTAGGAAATGGAGGAAGATGATGTCTCCATGCAGGGCACGTCGGATGACCTCCCCCTGGGTCCCAATTTGGAACTGCTCCATAATGTTTCTCTGGCCAATCCTCAGCAGCAGAGTGAATCTCCATCCATTGTGCATGCACATGGGGAGACTGACACAACAGTCCCCAGTGTTCACTCTGCTGCTGAGGATTTGCAAAGCAGGCCTGTTGCTGTTGAGGGGACGACACCACGCGGCAGGGCACGCCCAAGAGCCAGGGTAATTGTGCGGCGGACTCCATTACGCCGCCCCACAATTTCCCAGGGGAGGCAGAGTGCCCTGCTTCAATTATGGACCCAAGAAAGGGACTCTTATGAGGCACAGCTCGTTACAGAGCGTGAGGAAAGGCATGCCGACATGGTCACCATCAATACCAGTTTACAGGGCATCCTCGCGGAGTTGCGTACCCTCAACAGCAACGTGGTAACTGCAAGTAATGGCATCCAGTCAGCCATGGCTGAGATGACCAATATGCAGAGAAACATTGTGGAGCAGTTTCAAATTCACAATGCTGCCATGGCCCAGGCTAGGTCCCATTCACATGGACCTCCACCTGGACCTCCACCTGGGTATTATGGGCAGCCACCCTATTAAGCCATGGTTGTGTGGGACATCTTTTCTCTTAACCCCCACTGTATTTACTTGTCCTTTGAGGTTTCAAACAATCCATTTTGTGTTGCTCATGCAGGTTGTGTTTTGTATTTGCTCCCATATAGCTCCTTAGAGTAATGCTTAAGGCCACTAGCCAATGCCATAGGTCTATGTGGAGTGTATCTGGCCACTTATGGCTTTAAATATGTATTTGGTTGGTGCTCCTCCTGTTTGCAGACATGTTTGTGTGACATTATGGCCATGCCCAAATATCCCTGGGCACAGGCAATATTAATGACTGGACTAGGCTGGCCTTTGGACTGGGTGTCCTTGTTTGGTTGTGCCACTCACTTCCAGGTGTAGATGTGCTCGATGTTTTTTTGGTTATGTCATCCATTTGTAACCACAGATGTATGTGGAATGTTTTCTGTTAAGCACAATAATTTAAACTTTTCTAAGTAAAAAAATATTCTCACTTACAATACTTGTGGCGTTTTTAGTGGGAACACATTTTAAACAGCTTGGGCTAAACCAGATAATTTTGGTTTTAAGAGGTGTAACAATGCAAATATCAAGCTAAGGAAACTACATGAAATACATTAGGCAACAATTAAGGTAATAATGTTTTACTTTGAGGTAATGCCACATTACGGCAAAACAACATATTTAACAAAAAGGATAACACAGACACACAGAATGTTGAGACACGAAATAAAATTAACTAAAATGCTGCAAGATCAAGTTTGCTCTAACTGATTGGGCAGACTCACTGGGTGGCCCCACAAAATTCTCGACATCATCCTCTAGGGCTGTAGAGGGCAGGCTATCCACATAACGTGGGACACGTTCCAGTATCGCAAAATTGTGCAAAACAGCACATGCCATGATTATGTCGATCACTTTTTTGGGATCATATTGCAGGGCGCCCCCAGTATGGTCCAAGCAACGAAAACGGGTCTTCAACAGCCCAAAGGCCCTCTCCACAACAGCCCTGGTCTTGCGGTGCGCACGGTTGTACGCTTCCTGAGAGGCATCCTGGGGCCGCAGCACAGGCGTCATGAGCCAGGGTAGAAGTGGGTACCCGGAATCACCTTAAACAGACAATTAAATGTAATCAAAATTAAAAAGGCAACACAACAAACACAAAGAATTTTACATATATCATAATGATGTAAGGTAAAGGGCCAAAAAAAACACCCAGGGCACATTAGCAAAATAACTATTGCCACTAATGTAGTAGATAATTAAAAATGGCACTTCAATATACCAATTAATTAACAAACATCTGCACGGCCAAGGGTAGTTGGAATTTAAATATATTTTGAGGTTTCTGACATGTTACAATTAGGATGCTGCTGAGGGGCTATCCACATTTATATGAAAACTACAATGTATGCAGTTTAAGTCCACTTTGACATTTAAAGACCAATACTACAAAAGGAGCAAAAGCTCACAGATCCTTGGGTATAAACTCCCAACCAATATATTTAGGGATATGGAACTTACAGACATCCTAACTAAAGGGAAAACATTCTGAAGGACAAAGCGAGGCAAGCATTTTGTTTTGGAGTTCATAATATATGACCCAACAAAAAGGCAGTTTCTGGCTTATGTAAAGAATTCAAATACAAACATATCAACAAATACAAGATTAATCCCACATTTAATAGCACACAAATAGGACACACTTACCAAGCAGCCATGCACCCGAAAATTCACCTGCCTCAAATCTCCTAAACAACCCAGATCGCCTGAGGATATACGAGTCGTGCGACGATCCTGGGTAGCCGGCAAGGACACTCATAAAACGCATGTCCGGACCAACCACGGCCTGGACATTAAGGGAGTGTCCCATTTTTCGATTCCTTAAGGCAAAAACATACAAAAAGGGTAATTGATATTTGAAAAAAAAAAAAAAAAAAAAATAATACATGTCTGCACTCTATTGGGAAAGACTAATGAAAAGCCTAGATAAAGCAGCTACACAAATGAGGGATAAACAAATATGCGGCCGCAAAGGAAAACAGGTTACATTACACGTTGGCCAACATAATAACCAATCTCAATACCTATATATATACTCGTCGGCAGCCCTAGGTACGAGTGCCACATGTGTGCAGTCAATAGCACCAATAACGTTGGGCATGTCGGCCACATTATAAAACCCAAGCTTAATGGCGTTTCTGGCTGCCATATCATCCGGAAAATAAATATATTTTGGAGTTATGGCAGCCATGCCTTCCAAAAATTTAGATAGTGCGCGGCTCAGCGTAGGCTGTGACATCCCCACGGAGAGGGCACCCAGCCTCTGGAACGAGCCGTTCGCCAAAAATTGCAGGCAGCCAAGCATCTTGGTCATACCTGAAATTGCATGCCCCTTCCTTGTGGTGCGGGCTAACCATGGCCGCAGCTCACTATATAATTTATGGAGGGAAGCGCGATTAAGCCTGGTCAGCTCGAACAGCTCAACATCATTCATGCTATCGATGTTCATGCGACGACGCAGGGGCAATCTGCTCTCAGACATCTCGATCAACTCAATGCCAAAAAGCATAAGCCCTTGATGTGCCACAAACTCGCTCCTCTCCATCCTACTCCCGAGGCCAAATAGCTGCCGGCAAACATTTCGTAAAGCAGCTCTTTAATGGGCTTCAAAACAATTAGCAATCACCTCTCTGAATTGGTCGCAAGCCCATGTGAAGGACGTAAAAAATAGGATCGGACGCAAATAATACGATTTGGATGGGAAAAACACACGAACTAACGCAAAATATACGATTCTCGTACGAAATGCGTATGTTCATATACGTCTATGCGCGAACGATCGTGCGAATACGAAATGGGCAAAAAAACAAGAAAAAATGACAAACACCCACCCAAACTTACGATTCTCGATACGAAATCAATTAACTTTTGCTCTTTGAATCGAGGGGAATGTGACTTGTATGCTGCTGGATTGTTTTGGTTTTAAACCTCTTTGCCTAGCTCTGTCTACCACTCTAAATCTCCCTACCTATCTGTAAATCTCCCTACCTATCGCTAACTGTCTGTCCCTGTCTGTCCCTGTCTGCAGCCAGCCAGCAACCACCCTTGTCTCACGAATGCAAGTCTGAAATGCGCACAAGCAAGATGGCCGCTGCTTTATATAGCGCTGTGACGTCACCGGGGTTCCTGGCTGCTGATAGGCTGCATGTGACCTTCCCATGATACCTTGCCCCAGGGGATATGTCCGGACATGTGCTTCCACCATTTTAGAATGCCTGTAATTGAAATAAATGGAGTTTAAAGGAAAACTTTGATCGATCGAATCGCGGGGAAATTTGGATTCGTTCAAAATCGAATTTTTCATGAAATTCGGAACGAATCCGGGTTCGTCCCGATCGATTCGCTCATCCCTAGTGTTGAGGTTTGGAGCTGCAAGAAACATCTGGACATTCATTAAATAGCCATTGGGAATGCAGGTAATTGGCCCACTCCATCTCCTGCCACTCTCCAATGTTTTCAGTGGGGCAGAGGACACAAATCCTCCTTCCTTTAAAAATTAAAAAAGTGTGCCCTACTTTCCTGCAGAGGGGGGACCCTGTGACAAAAAAAAAATATATAACCCTTGGTAGTGTGGATACTAGTTGAATTTTAGTTGAAAATGTCATAAAGCACTCTTTTCAGTTTGGGGGCCTCCTGGGCAAGAAAAATTTAGTTTTTGGAGGGAAAAATCATCAAAGTGAAAAAAATGACACACAAGACACTTTCCACTATTTAGGAGGATGAGAAACTTCCTGTCAAAAAGATCAGAGCGGCCAAAAGGTCCTATGCTGAAAAGCTAGAGGATATGTTCTCATCTAGAGATCACTGATCTATTTGGAAAGCTTTCAGCAAATCTATAATTTAAAAAAAACAGGTGTCCCCTCTAATGACAACTTACGCCAAGCTAAGTCACTGAACCAGTTGTACTGCAGGTTTGATATTGACTCTGGCCTTACCCTACCATCAACTGCACTCAAACAAGTGGGCCCCTATGGTCGACTGTCAGTGAGAGTATTATTACCTATCAGTTTGCAAGCCTAATCCCAAGGAAAGCAACCGGACTTGATGGAATATCTGCGAGATGCCTAAAGTCCTGTGCACATCAGCTTTCCCCTGTACTCACGAACATATGTGCCATCATGCTTGAAGTCTTCAACTATCATTCCAGTACCTGTAGCCCTAACATCAGTGGCAATGAAGTTGGATGAGTGTCTGTTTCACAATACCTCAAGAAAGATATTGACTATAAATTAAATCCATTGCAGTTTTCCTACAGATCCAGCAGGTCATCAGAGGACACTGTGGGCTTTGCTCTGCAGATGGTGCTGGAGCATCTGGACCACACTAACTCCTGAGCAAGGATCCTCTTTGTGGATGATTTCAGCTCAGTTTGTAATGCCATCAAGTCTGATCTGCTGGTTACCAAAATGGATTGTCTTGGCATTCCCTTCAACATCTGTGTTTGGACACACAGTTTCCTGTCACAGTCAGTGGGTAAGGTTAGGTTCCCACATTTCAACTATTAGAACCATCAGCACAGGTGTCCTTCAAGTGTGTTCTCTCTTCTCCCTATACACCAAGGACTGTGCATCCACATCAGACTCCGATGACGACACTGGTCTGATCAGGAATGGGGATGAATGGCCCTACAGAGAGGAAATTCATCAGACTGGAGTGGTGTTGTTTCAGAAACAACCTTGTCCTGAACTCCACTAAGAGGCCGATTCATTAATAGCGGCAGGTAGCGACAGATGAGCGCCTGAAGTATGGCGCTATGAGCGCCGCTAGCGTACGCCGCGGGCGGCTGCGATTCGCTATAGCAGGCCTCCTCAGTCGCTACCTGGCGTTGTTGTGAACAATGCCTACATTGGTGAATATGATGTTTCAGATCAGCTTTGTAGGCGCTGTCATTTTGACACACGCTATTCAACACAGCGCCTGAGCGTTGGTTTGCTGTTGGCTTGAAATCAATGTTAGTACCTTCAGTAGTAAACACATTGCAACATGTTTCTTTGGTGAATTTTGTTTTATTGTTTAATTTTTTGGGGTGAAAGTCACAAATAAAAATCAAGTGGTTTTAATTGTTATGTTGGTCAACTCCCCCCCCCCCCCTTATAGTGGTTTTGGTCATCTTACACACCCCTTATAGTGGTTTGGGTCAACTTTCCCCCACCCCCTTATAGTGGTTTTGGTCATCTTACACACCCTTTATAGTGGTTTTGGTCATTTTACACACCCCTTATAGTGGTTTGGGTCATCTTACACACCCCTTATAGTGGTTTTGGTCATCTTACACACCCCTTATAGTGGTTTGGGTCAACTTTCCCCCACCCCCTTATAGTGGTTTTGGTCATCTTACACACCCCTTATAGTGGTTTTGGTCATTTTACACCCCCCTTATAGTGGTTTGGTCATCTTACACACCCCTTATAGTGGTTTGGGTCATCTTACACACCCCTTATAGTGGTTTGGGTCAACTTCCCCCCCCCCTTATAGTGGTTTTGGTCATCTTACACACCCCTTATAGTGGTTTGGGTCATCTTACACACCCCTTATAGTGGTTTGGGTCAACTTTCCCTCCCCCCCTCTTATAGTGGTTTGGGTCATCTTACACACCCCTTATAGTGGTTTGGGTCAACTCCCCCCCCCCCTTATAGTGGTTTTGGTCATCTTACACACCCCTTATAGTGGTTTGGGTCAACCCCCCCCCTTATAGTGGTTTGGGCCATCTTACACACCCCTTATAGTGGTTTGGGTCAACTTCCCCCCCCCCCTTATAGTGGTTTGGGTCATCTTACACACCCCTTATAGTGGTTTGGGTCATCTTACCCCCCCCCCCTTATAGTGGTTTTGGTCATCTTACACACCCCACACCCCTTATAGTGGTTTGGGTCATCTTACACACCCCTTATAGTGGTTTGGGTCAACTCCCCCCCCCCCTTATAGTGGTTTGGGTCATCTTACACACCCCTTATAGTGGTTTGGGTCAACTTCCCCCCCCCTTATAGTGGTTTTGGTCATCTTGCACACCCCTTATAGTGGTTTGGGTCATCTTACACACCCCTTATAGTGGTTTGGGTCAACTCCCCCCCCCTATAGTGGTTTTGGTCATCTTACACACCCCTTATAGTGGTTTGGGTCATCTTACACACCCCTTATAGTGGTTTGGGTCATTTTACACACCCCTTATAGTGGTTTGGGTCATCTTACACACCCCTTATAGTGGTTTGGGTCAACTTCCCCCCCCTCTTATAGTGGTTTTGGTCATCTTGCACACCCCTTATAGTGGTTTGGGTCATCTTACACACCCCTTATAGTGGTTTGGGTCAACTTCCCCCCCCCCCCCTTATAGTGGTTTTGGTCATCTTACACACCCCTTATAGTGGTTTGGGTCATCTTACACACCCCTTATAGTGGTTTGGGTCAACTTTCCCTCCCCCCCTTATAGTGGTTTGGGTCATCTTACACACCCCTTATAGTGGTTTGGGTCAACTCCCCCCCCCCCCCTTATAGTGGTTTTGGTCATCTTACACACCCCTTATAGTGGTTTGGGTCAACTCCCCCCCCCCCTTATAGTGGTTTTGGTCATCTTACACACCCCTTATAGTGGTTTGGGTCAACTCCCCCCCCTTATAGTGGTTTGGGTCATCTTACACACCCCTTATAGTGGTTTGGGTCAACTCCCCCCCCCCCTTATAATGGTTTTGGTCATCTTGCACACCCCTTATAGTGGTTTGGTTCATCTTACACACCCCTTATAGTGGTTTGGGTCAACTCTCCCCCCCCCCTTATAGTGATTTGGGTCATCTTACACACCCCTTATAGTGGTTTGGGTCAACACCCCCCCCCCCCCCATAGTGGTTTTGGTCATCTTACACACCCCTTATAGTGGTTTGGGTCATCTTACACACCCCTTATAGTGGTTTGGGTCAACTTTCCCCCCCCTTATAGTGGTTTGGGTCATCTTACACACCCCTTATAGTAGTTTGTGACAAATTATGATTGTAGGCAACAAATAGTTCCCCTGTAGTGCAGTACTTGGATTAGAGTGAAGGGTAGTTAGCTTACCGCAAAAAACGAAGTGATCATGCTTTCCCTTAGCTCAAAGCCAGTCTGGGTGTCCTCACTCGTTTCTGCGGGCAAGTTGGGGATTTCGGGCACCAGTGCTGTTTCTTCAGGGGGTTGGATTCTGTGGCATATACACACAGCATGCCAGGATAATCTTGGAGACCTTTTGTGGACTGTACAACATCTCTCCTCCTGGGCGTGCCAAACACAGAAAGCGGGCTTTCAGCAGTCCAATGGTTCGTTCCACAATGCTTCTGGTTTTGCGATGTGCTGCATTGTAGCTTTCTTGGGCAGAGGTCTGTGGGTTTCTGACCGGAGTCATCACCCACGTTCTCTGCCCATATCCCTTGTCCGCTGTGGAAAAAACACAATGAGAGAGACAGCAATTAGTACTAGTACATGTTTTTTTTGGCATTTAAAAAAATGTAGCTTACTAGGCCACATATTTTATGCAAAATACGTTGACATGGTTAGTTATTTACCCAGTAGCCAGCCAGCTGGCATTTCGTTGTTCTCAAACTTCCGGCACAGGACTGACCGCTGCAGCACGTAAGAGTCATGGCATGAGCCAGGGAAACCAGATCTCACGGCCCGCAGCTTCATGTCATTGTCACAGACAACCATGACATTGATGGCGTGGAACTGTTTTCTGTTCCGATAATGCAGCTCCTGTGCACGGGGAGGGCGGAAAGGGATATGTGTACCATCCACGCACCCTAGCACATTCGGGATCCCTCCCATGCGATAGAAAGCATGTTTTATTTGGGCAACCTCATCCTCATCCTCAGGAAACTTGATGTAAATAGGGATCAGGTCACGAATAGCCAGTACTACCTGGAAAAATATGCGGCTCATTGTAGCCTGGCTGATCCCGCTGTGGAGGGCAGAGGTTGCCTGGAAGTTCCCTCGTGCCACAATATTAAGAGTGGCACATAGGCGTACTATGCCTGGAATGGATCTGGTGCGTTTGGTGGATGGCTCGATTTTGTTCTTAATCTGATCATATAGGGACTGTAGTGCTGCACGATTCAGACGGAAGCGGCTCCTGATCTGCTCGTCACTTAAATACCACACTGAAAGGCGGATGCCAAAGGATCGGGTGCCCTAAGCCTCACAGCACCCTCCTCCCTGGCCTCCTGCTCTTCCAGCATTCTCACACATCCCGGCACCCATAACCCATACATCACCCTCTTATCCATCTCACACTCAACAGATATACAAAAGAAGCAAAACAAAAACAAAAACCACAAACACACCACACACACAAGCAAGCACACTCCTCACACACTCACTACAATGCAGCTCACCACAAAACCAGAAGTATAGTGGTCTGAACCACCAGACTGCTGAAAGTGTGCTTTCTAAGTTAGGCACAACCAAGAGGGGAGTTGCTGCACAGCCCACAAAAGGCCCCAAAATCAAGCCTCACTTGCTGTATGCTCCACAATATTTGCATATGCCAACAAAATCAATCTCCTAAAGAAACAGCACTGATGTCAGAAATCACCCAACAAGCCACAGAGAGTGAGGACCAAACCCAGCCAGACACTAAAATGAGTTAAGGGACCAAAGCACCGCACCACAGCCTTTGCCACAGTGTAACAATACCAGAAGGTTGGCAAATCCAGCCATTTATACTTAACTTTGAAAAAGGACAGGTCCGCTTTGCCGCCTTTTGCGTTGCTCTGCTATTTCCTGTCTGCAATTAGCTGACCCAGGTGTGCGTGAAACGGATTGCGCATGCGCACGCTAGTAGCGCTACTAGCGTACGTGAGCCGAAACTTGCGTGCATTAACGGACATGACTGAAAATTCTGTGGTGGACCAATGAAAGGTAAGCTGCTCTTAATTTAAATAGCCGTTTGTAGAGCCACATGTCACAAGTGTTTAATATACATGAGTACATTGTTGTCTTTGGTTGTGTGTTGTTTGGTTAATGAGCTCTGTAATTAGTTAATTGCCTACCACACATGGTTCACTCAGTGCAGTGGAGCTGTGGCTACAAGCACCTGGCCAGTATGTGTGAAGCAATTAAGTGGACCTGTTTGTGATTGGTTGTTAGAGCACATAAAACCTGCACAACCCAAAAAGAGGGTGATGCCATTCTGTAGTCTGTATGCGTGCTTGTGTGTTGTATAGTGGTGTGTGTGTGCAGCTACAGGATGGAGCCAAATTCTGGACATCTGCCGGCCACAGCTGGCCCAAGTAGGAGTGTGTTGGATGCTGTACGCAGACCTCCCTTAAGGAAAAGGGCCCAGGCCCAAGGTGAGCCTGCACCCAAGGCCAGCCGCCCATTTGCCAAGAGGGAGCCAGAATTTAATTTGGCGGATAACAATACTCTTGTGCGCCTTATCCTGGCCAAATGGGAGCTAATCTTTGGCTCCCAAAGCCAGTCTATAGGCAAGCAAGAAAGGAGCAAATTGTGGGATGCCATTGGGGAGGAGCTTACTAGCAGTGCTCAAGACCCACGTAGTGGCCCTGTCACAAACTGGCACTTACCTGGACCCCGTTCCGGCGTTGTCCTCGGGCAGCCGGCTGCTGCAGCTCCTGCCCGGCGGCCGCGCCGAGCGATGGCGGCGGCGGCTCAGGCGGCTGCGAGCACGGCTGCTCGCTCCCCTCGCTCCCGCGTCACTGTCTCGTGCGCGCACGCGCGTGCACGAGCACAAGCACATAGTCTTTATGCCCTCCGGCGGCGCTGCACACAGCGCGCCCGCCGGAGGCTGTAGTAAGGGGGGGGTTGAACCAAGGGGCACAGGCACGCCCCTTGGTTCTGGCTATAGGCTTATGAGCCGTAGGGAAGTTCTGGACTACTCGCCCTGCTGGTCCAATCCTAGGTTGGATCTGAGTTGCACCAATCACACTCGTTCCCCTTGGCCAATCATACCTAGTTCCTATAAAGGTTCGCCCCGTCACTTCTTCAGTGCCTGTTATAGCGCCTTGTACCTTGCTTTGTCTTGTGAAATACTTTGATTTCACCGTTGCCGACCCCTGCCTGAACCGACTATTCTCGATCTCATCTCCGTTGCCGACCCCTGCCTGAACCGACTATTCTCGATCTGATCTCCGTTGCTGACCCCTGCCTGAACCGACTACTCTCGATCTGATCTCCGTTGCCGACCTCTGCTTTGTACCTTGACCTCGAGCTGCCTCTTCCCTCGGTCCCGCTGCTATCTCTGACTTCCCCGTGTCAACCTCTGGCCTGTCTCTGGACTTCCGCTACACTCGCTCTTAGCCATTGGTTCTTCAGACCTCTAAAACAGTAAGCTCTCATCCTTTGAGCCATTGAAGTCCTGGGGGCAACCGATCCCGGGCAGGCGTATTTTGCGTCCCGGCAAGAGGGGGCTCCTACAGGTGAAGCTGGCTGCGGAGATTGGGGGTTGAGGGCTTACCTAGAGGTCTGGAGTTACCAGAGCGTAACATTATAACAGGCCAAAGATGGATGACCTGGTACAGCAGGTGCAAGCTATGGCCACGGCGATAAACCATCTTGCACAAAGAGTGGCCACTGAGGAGTCTCGTCAGTTACCAGCATCCTCTGTACCACCTCATATCTCTGAACCAAAGATTCCACTGCCTGAAAAATTTTTGGGAGAATGAGCTAAATTTTCTAATTTTAAGAATGCCTGCGAACTGTATTTCAAGCTGAGACCCATCTCCTCAGGCACTGAGTCCCAACGAGTAGGCCTAGTCATTTCTCTGCTTCAAGGAGACCCGCAGTCCTGGGCCTTTAGTTTACCATCTCATGATTCTGCCCTACAATCCGTTACAGCATTTTTTAGTGCTATGGGCGTTTTATATGCTGATCCTGATCAACAATCTACGGCAGAGAATAGGCTTCAGGCCTTAAGACAAGGACGGAATTCGGCTGAAGATTATAGTGCTGAATTCCACCGCTGGGCTATCGAATCTAGGTGGAATGATCCCGCTCTGTGTAGTCAGTTCAGGGTGGGGCTGTCGGAAAGCATCAAGGATGCTTTGGTCAATTTTCCTCCACCCGCAGATCTAGACCAATTAATGCAGGTCTCCATTAAAATAGACAGGCGTCTTAGAGAGAGGGCTAGGGAGAGAGCCAGGGCTCCCACGTCCTTCAGATCCTTCCAGAGTCTTAGTTCCCCAGCTACCCGTGGGGAAAATACCTCATCTCCTTCCCAGGAAGAACCCATGCAATTAGGGAGAACCCGGTTATCCCAAGAGGAAAAGCAGCGTAGGCGATCCAAGGGGTTATGCCTATATTGTGGGAACTCGGGACATTTCGCTGGGTCTTGTCCAAACAAGGGGAAGCCGGTGGAAAACTCCCACACCTAGATCAGAGAGAGAGTGCTAATCTAGGTGAGTCAGTTTGCAACTCTCGCCAAAAAAAAAAGCTAGTGCCTATTGACCTGTTTTGGGGTTCTTCAAAGCAAACTGTTTCCGCCTTTATCGACAGTGGTGCGGCGGGAAACTTTTTGGACAGGAGTATGATCTCCATTTTAGGTATCCCTTTAGTTCCTCTTGAAAGATTCCTACAAGTTTTGGCTATCAATGGGAAGGCCATCCAGGGGGGACCTATAAATACCAAGACCTCCTCTTCGGTTAATTGTTGGCTCTTCCCACTCTGAGTTCTTAGAATTTTTATCTTCGATTGTCCAGAAACTCTGGTGGTTTTGGGATACCCCTGGTTACAACTCCACAACCCGGTGTTAGATTGGCGGGTTGGGGAGTTGATCAAGTGGAGTGATCATTGCAAAAATCACTGCTTTACTACAGGCCTCAGAAGTGTGCAAGTTTTACCTCAGGGATTACCTCAGCCATATGCAGACTGGGCTGATGTCTTCTCTGAACGTTCTCCTGATACTCTTCCTCCACACCGGTCTTATGACTGCCCTATTGACTTGCTACCTGGCACGATTCCCCCGAGGGGAAAAATCTATAATCTTACTCTGCCCGAAGAGCAAGCAATGAGGGAGTACATTACCGAAAATTTAAGGAAGGGATTTATCCGCCCCTCTACTTCACCTGCTGGGGCCGGATTCTTTTTTGTTGAGAAAAAAGATGGCGGCCTGAGACCATGCATTGATTATCGAGCCTTGAATAAGATCACTGTTAAGAACCGATACCCCTTGCCCCTGATTGGGGATCTGTTCAATCAAGTCACAGGGTCCCGAATTTTTTCCAAGTTGGATTTAAGAGGGGCATACAATCTGATTCGCATCCGGCAGGGGGATGAGTGGAAAACTGCATTTAATGTGAAAGACGGCCATTACGAGTACCTGGTCATGCCTTTTGGTCTTTGTAATGCGCCAGCCATCTTTCAAGATTTTGTTAACGATATATTCAGGGAATATCTCGGTAGATTTGTAGTCATCTACTTGGATGATATTCTCATTTTTTCTAATTCTTTACCGGAGCACAGACACCATGTTAAGTTGGTGCTACAAAAATTAAGAGAGAACAACTTATTTGCTAAACTGTCTAAGTGTGTGTTTGAAGTCACTACAGTTCCCTTCTTAGGGTATGTTATCACCAACCAGGGTTTGGAGATGGACGCAGGGAAGGTTTCAGCAGTTCAGGATTGGGTCCAACCCAAAACTTTAAAGGAATTGCAACGTTTTCTAGGTTTTGCAAATTTCTATCGGCGCTTCATAAAAGGGTTTTCCCATGTTGTTGCACCCCTTACCAACCTTACCCGCAAGGGGGCTTTTACTGCTAACTGGTCCCCCTCTGCCTGTAAGGGCCTTTCTAACCTTGAAACGGGCCTTTACTTCGGCACCTGTGTTAATTCATCCAGATATTCATAAAGCCTTCGTTATAGAAGTAGATGCTTCGGAGCTGGGAGTGGGTGCAGTTTTGTCACAATATTCTGGTAACCCTGAGCGTCTCCATCCATGCGCTTATTTTTCCCGTAAATTCAGTACCGCGGAACAAAATTATGATGTTGGCAATAGGGAACTATTAGCTATTAAACTGGCATTTGATGAATGGCGACACTGGTTGGAGGGTTCATTACACAGTAAGTGTATACTGATCATAAAAATCTCGAATACATAGGTTCGGCCAAGAGGCTGAACTCTCGTCAGGCACGTTGGGCATTATTCTTCTTGCGCTTTAATTGTATTATTACTTTCAAGCCGGGTGTAAAAAATACTAAAGCTGATGCTCTATCTCGCATGTTCGGTGAATGTAAGGATCGGGGTGATTCTGGTGAACCAATTGTACCCACGGGTTGTGTGGTCGGGGCGTTACTTCCTGATCTCTCTAATACCTTGGCGCCGTTTCAAGATGAATCGCCTAGCAATGTTCCCTTGGGGTGCCAGTTTGTTCCGCCGCACCTGCGCTCGGATGTAATTCGCGAATTTCACGATGCCAAATCTGCTGGTCATTTGGGTAACCGTAAGAAATTTCTGCTTGCCCGTCGTCATGTATGGTGGCCTACCATGAGACACGATGTTACTGCCTTTATCGACGCTTGTGTTATTTGTGCCCGAAGTAAAGGAGTTCACAAGGTTCCTAGTGGCGGTTTGGTTCCTCTTGAAATTCCTGCTGAGCCATGGACCCATATTTCTATGGATTTTATTGTAGATTTACCTCTCTCACATGGTAATACTGTAATTTGGGTGGTCGTAGATCGTTTCAGTAAGATGGCACATTTCGTTCCTTTGGCCAAACTTAATTCTGCACCTGAGCTTTCGCGGCTGTTTACTTCGCATATTTTTCGTATTCATGGTATTCCGTCCAATATAGTCTCTGATTGGGGTGTTCAATTTACTTCCCGTTTTTGGAAACACTTCTGTTCGCGGTTGGGAATACAGATCTCTCTTTCTTCTGCCTACCATCCTCAGACTAATGGGCAGACGGAAAGAACTAATCAAACTTTAGATCAATACTTAAGGTGTTATGTTTCCGATGCCCAAGAACAATGGGCGGAATTTATTGATTTCGCCGAATTTGCTTACAATAACGCGCCTAGTGAGAGTACCAAGGTATCTCCTTTTTATTGTAACTTAGGGAAAAATCCTAGAGCTTCTTCCCTTCCAATTTGCCGGCATTGGAGGAGTTTCTTCAGGAACGAAAGAATATCTGGACACGCGTTCAGGAGATTCTTAAGACCACTGGCTTGAGGTATAAGAAATTTGCCGATCGCAGCAGATCACAGGAACCTGTTCTTCAAGTAGGTGATCTAGTTTGGGTCTCCACTAAAAATATCGCGCTCCGTCAACCCTCTAGTAAATTGGGTCCGAAATGTATTGGTCCTTTCCCGATTATCAAGAAATTGAATAATGTGTCTTTTAAAATTCAACTCCCGCCGACTATGAAAATACCTAATTCTTTTCATGTTTCACTGTTAAAACCGGCGAAGAATACTCCTCTTGCTGGTCCTTCGCCAATTCTTGTTGATAATGAGCCCGAGTATGAAGTGAATAAGATCTTGGATTCACGTAAGGTGCGCAATTCTTTACAGTATTTGGTGGACTGGGTTGGCTATGGTCCAGAGGAAAGATGCTGGGTGGCAGCGAGGGATGTTCATGCCAAGGCTCTTGTAAGGAGATTCCATTGGGACAATCCAGGGAAACCGGGTGAGGGTCCGGAGGCCCCTTGTGAAGGGGGGTAGTGTCACAAACCGGCACTTACCTGGACCCCCTTCCGGCGTTGTCCTCGGGCAGCCGGCTGCTGCAGCTCCTGCCCGGCGGCCGCGCCGAGCGGCGGCGGCTGCGAGCACGGCTGCTCGCTCCCCTCACTCCCGCGTCACTGGCTCGTGCGCGCATGCGCGTGCACGAGCACATAGTCTTTATGCCCTCCGGCGGCGCTGCACACAGCGCACCCGCCGGAGGCTGTAGTAAGGGGGGGGGGTTGAACCAAGGGGCACAGGCACGCCCCTTGGTTCTGGCTATAGGCTTATGAGCCCTAGGGAAGTTCTGGGCTACTCGCCCTGCTAGTCCAATCCTAGGTTGGATCTGAGTTGCACCAATCACTACACTCGTTCCCCTTGGCCAATCATACCTAGTTCCTATAAAGGTTCGCCCCGTCACTTCTTCAGTGCCTGTTATAGCGCCTTGTACCTTGCTTTGTCTTGTGAAATAATTTGATTGATCTCCGTTGCCGACCCCTGCCTGAACCGACTATTCTCGATCTCATCTCCGTTGCCGACCCCTGCCTGAACCGACTATTCTCGATCTGATCTCCGTTGCTGACCCCTGCCTGAACCGACTACTCTCGATCTGATCTCCGTTGCCAACCTCTGCTTTGTACCTTGACCTCGAGCTGCCTCTTCCCTCGGTCCCGCTGCTATCGCTGACTTCCCCTTGTCAACCTCTGGCCTGTCTCTGGACTTCCGCTACACTCGCTCTTAGCCATTGGTTCTTCAGACCTCTAAAACCAGTAAGCTCTCATCCTTTGAGCCATTGAAGTCCTGGGGGCAACCGATCCCGGGCAGGCGTATTTTGCGTCCCGGCAAGCGGGGGCTCCTACAGGTGAAGCTGGCTGCGAAGATTGGGGGTTGAGGGCTTACCTAGAGGGCTGGAGTTACCAGAGCGTGACAGGCCCATCCTGCAAGAAACGCTTCTACACTTTGAGAAGGGCCCTTATGCAAAAGATGAAGCATGATCTTGATGTCGAGAGTGGGACCATCCAGGGTCCAAAGAGTACCTACAGGCCATATGAGGAGATGCTGAAGGCCAAAATTCCGCTGATTCTGCTGCAGGGTGTTGATGCTGGGGATGACACCACAGGTTGGACTGAAGGTACATATTTTCTGCATATTTTTTGCTGGTAATGTTAAAGTGGACCAACACCCAGGATTTTGACTATCCTGGGTCTTGGTCCACTTCGGTGGGGCACCCCCGATCGGGGTGCCCCGCTGTGTGAAACCCACCCGAACCCCCCGAACTCACCTCTGTCAGCGGCGACGGACAAGCCGCGGACAAGTGGCTCCTCCGCCGCCGCCTCCCGCGCGTCCCTGTTGACGCGCGCGTGCCCGCGCCGGCCATTCACAGACGGCCGGCGCGGGCGCGCGCACGACTAGAGGGGCGCGAGGGAGGCGGCGGCGGCCGGCCGCCGCCGAAACTAAGGTAAGGAGTTTGGGGGGTTTGGGGGGGTTTCACCCCGCGGGACATCCCGATCTCGGATGTCCCGTGGGGAGGGAGGTGATCGGCCCGGGAATCTTATAGATTCCCGGGCCGATCACGGGTGGGTGTTGGTCCACTTTAATGTATGTGATTTGCTTTGTCTCTTTCTGGCCAACTAACAGTAGGACCTGTGAAGTAGTACATTATACCTCATAAATGTTTTCCTTTCTTGTCTGTTGCTTTCTGCATAGGTGCAAATGGTGATGTCCAAGATTTGGCTGAGGAGGACCCCACAACTCCTGCCCTTCAACCAACCTCAAGCCTAACCCAGTCTGCCATTGAAGGTATTAATCACTAATTTATGGGCTGGTTGCTTTTGTACAAAATGGGTGTGGGAGCACCTCAAACAATAGCTTGTACCACTTTTGAGGATTACTAATATGGGCCTGCGGACTAATTTCACGCCCACTTTAACCCTCTCAGCAACTAACTAACAAGGCCCCAACATGTGTAGCTATGTGGGAAGCCAGAGATGTGTGGCCATATATCTGCATATACATGTGGAAGCCACACTGGCCTTGATTAGGGAATATTAGTGATTGAGCTGCTCACACACACCTTAATTTATGTTTTTTTTTTTTGCCGCACATTACCAATGGCTAAATTTTTTCTTTGCTTTTGCCTAGCTGCACCGCCATTGGCACCAGCATCTCCTCAGGAGCCAAGCTACTCTTTGGATGCCGGTAAGTGCATGTGTCAACCTTGCTTTAGCCGCTTTAACACAAGTGCATGTCTTTCATTCCTCTTTTTTCTTGGTAGGCCAAGTGACTGCTTCATCTTTGGACACCACTTCCGATGTTGCAGGTCAACAGGACCCTGTTGGTGTGTATTGCCCAAAACAATCCCCTCGATTCAAAGAGCAAAAGTTAATTGATTTCGGATCGAGATTCGTAAGTTTGGGTGGGTGTTAGTCATTTATTCCTTTTTTTTTGGCCATTTCCGACTCGCACGAGCCTACGTACGAATTCGTATGCTCTTACGATCATCGGAAGTTCGTTCCTAAATTGTAGGATCAAAACGTAAAACTTAGGATCAAATCCTAAAACTTAGGATCAAAACGTAAAACTTAGGATAATCGGATGTGTTTAGGTGTGATTCAGAGAGCAGTTTTCCAACCTCTAAATACGTTTTAAAAGAAAGCCACTGCCGACACCTTTTAGCAGTCGGATTGCTGTTCTTGAACAGGTTTTTTGGCTATGTGGAGGAGTCTGCGCGTCTTGAGCTCCAATGAACTGCATGTATCAGCATAGCCGAGGCCATAAATTGTATGGCAATGCATACCTGATTCATGTATGCCTTATAAAAGCATTTTAATGTGGACCTTAATTAGTCCTTTGCATGTAAACCTTTATTTTGCAATACATCCATATATTTGCGTTAATTAAAAAAACTTATGTCCTTTGTTATTTATTTTTAAATTGATGTACTAGAATAATATTTTTAGATTGAATTTATTGGTGTAGTTGTTTACCTTTGCTTTGTTTTATTATTTTAGCTCATCTTTGGTCAGATGCATCACACTTACTGAGGAGAGGAGAGCGGGATAAAGTGCTGGATGTGGGTTACTGCTGTATTTTGCACAGACACAGCAGAGCTGGGGGCACGGAAAGGTCAGAAATCAAAGAATGCAGAGCAACACAGTCACAAGGCCCTTTCTGTTTGCAGGGTGCCCGATAATACCTGACCCACCATCTTGGCTGTTTCTAGACTCATAACATGCAGAAGTTGCTGGGTGTTTTTTTATATTTGAGAGCAATCTGTATGTAGAGGGTTGTACCATTTGAAGCCAAAATATTAAAATTAAATCCTCAAGTAAAAAATGCAAGTTAACTAAAAATTAAACAAAGTAAGATTTACTTATGCAAATGCATTCATTAATGGTTGGTTACTACAAAATGAATGAAATAAAGAAAAATAAAAGACCAAATATTTAGAATGCACTTTAATGAGATGCACTTTAATGAGGTAAGTTTGTAGTGCGCAGCCGCAAGATCAGAAGGATTTACGTCCAGACAAAAAAGGAAAAAGGGCAAAACCAATGTTGCAACCTGAGAAATGAAACGGAAAAATCAGGATGGAAACTGACATAGGTCTGATTTGCGAACTGCCATACGAACGGACCTACATTTTAGGATAGAAAAGTATTTGCTTATAGAATCACTCGCAAGTTCATACGAGCGCACGAGCGTTCGGGAAAAATAGGATGATCGGCACCAAAATCAAAGCTGTTACATGTTTCTTTGAATCGACCCCAATGTATCCTTTATGCTGTTTATGTTACACTGGTTCTATTTGGTTAGTCTAATAATCTACATGTTTGCTAGGTCAACTTGAAGATGGCTTTTTTTAGTGGATTTGCCATCCCCAGGCTCATTAGTAAACTGTTTAGAGTGATTGCAATGCATTTTTTTGGGTCTATTAAAAGACAAACATTCACCCGAGTAATGTTAGGAATATTTAGAGACATTAATTGTGTATTTTAGTTGGCCGGAATATCGGAAGTGGCTGTCCGAAAAGGGCCCTTCACGTTGAGGCTGCTAGAGATGAGGGTAAGTTGGTTTTGCTTGATTATCTAGTAAGGATTTTTGCAAACCTTTTTTGGTAATTTAGTAGGCCAACTTGTGTTTAAACGTGTATTTTCAAGGGCAAAGCTCGAGTGAGGGCCCAACTCCGGACATGTGGGAGATGGCGGGTATGTGTAATTTGAGCAATGTGTCTGTTATTGTTTGGCCCAATTATTGGCTCATCTTCCTCTTACATACATGTTAGCAATCTGAGTTTACAAGATCCCTTTTGGCTAGTGTGTAATCTGCCACTTTGTCGAGGTATGGCCTCGATAGTCTATCCATATTACATTTGAGTTTGGTCCACTGACCTACTAACATGACTTTCCTGTTTAGCATATGCCAGCTTGCCCCATCTCTCAGATGTGGATTTGCCCCTTTCTGGCAGCCAGACCCCGGAACTACTTCGGGCGGACGGCACTGAGGTAACATGGCTGATTTTGGGGAACAATAACCACATTGACATGTTTGTGGGTAGTCCAGGAACCAACATGTAACATGTTATTTCTTTTGTGTTTTGGTAGGAGGCCAGACCTGAACCCCAAGCTGGGACCTTTTCCCAAGTGCCATGTGGCCAAGCTACAGAGCCTCAAGCAAGGGTAAGTTGGATTGTTACACTTTGGGTAAATGATTGGGAGGGGCATACCTGCATTGTTTCGGCTTCACTACAATCTTTTCTTTTGGTTTTTTAGCCTGAACACACAACAAGAGGAGGTGTGGCACCGACCAGTGCCGATTTTTACGAGCTAGGGCTCCGGATGCTGGAGGACTACAGTCGCCAACAGCCGCGTGATGGAACTAATGAGCGCATTGCGGCGTTGGAAAATCAGGTGCTGGTGTATCGGCAACAAATTGAGGACCTGCAGCGCCAGCTCCAGGATGTCAGACAAGGCCAACAAGTTGAAACCAACAGGGTACTGGATCGCATTGCACATGCGATGGAGCAATCTTTCCAGCGCCAGGACCAAACTTTGTTGTTGATGCATCAGCTGATACAACAGCAGTCTATTTTTTTTACTACACTGTTGTCCCCCAACACCACCCCTAGCAATGACTCTAAACCTCCCAGGCCCCCAAGCCAAGAATATTGATGTTATTTTTGTTCTGTTTAATTTTGTGCAAATACATTTGAGTACCCACCTCTAAATTGTGTTTTTTCAAAGACATACCCCTCGATTCAAAGAGCAAAAGTTAATTGATTTCGTATCGAGAATCGTAAGTTTGGGTGGGTGTTAGTAATTTTTTCCTGTTTTTTTGGCCATTTCCGACTCGCACGAGCCTACGTACGAATTCGTATGCTCTTACGATCATCGGAAGTTCGTTCCTAAATTGTAGGATCAAAACGTAAAACTTAGGATCAAATCCTAAAACTTAGGATCAAAACGTAAAACTTAGGATAATCGGATGTGTTTAGGTGTGATTCAGAGAGCAGTTTTCCAACCTCTAAATACGTTTTAAAAGAAAGCCACTGCCGACACCTTTTAGCAGTCGGATTGCTGTTCTTGAACAGGTTTTTTGGCTATGTGGAGGAGTCTGCGCGTCTTGAGCTCCAATGAACTGCATGTATCAGCATAGCCGAGGCCATAAATTGTATGGCAATGCATACCTGATTCATGTATGCCTTATAAAAGCATTTTAATGTGGACCTTAATTAGTCCTTTGCATGTAAACCTTTATTTTGCAATACATCCATATATTTGCGTTAATTAAAAAAACTTATGTCCTTTGTTATTTATTTTTAAATTGATGTACTAGAATAATATTTTTAGATTGAATTTATTGGTGTAGTTGTTTACCTTTGCTTTGTTTAATTATTTTAGCTCATCTTTGGTCAGATGCATCACACTTACTGAGGAGAGGAGAGCGGGATAAAGTGCTGGATGTGGGTTACTGCTGTATTTTGCACAGACACAGCAGAGCTGGGGGCACGGAAAGGTCAGAAATCAAAGAATGCAGAGCAACACAGTCACAAGGCCCTTTCTGTTTGCAGGGTGCCCGATAATACCTGACCCACCATCTTGGCTGTTTCTAGACTCATAACATGCAGAAGTTGCTGGGTGTTTTTTTATATTTGAGAGCAATCTGTATGTAGAGGGTTGTACCATTTGAAGCCAAAAATATTAAAATTAAATCCTCAAGTAAAAAATGCAAGTTAACTAAAAATTAAACAAAGTAAGATTTACTTATGCAAATGCATTCATTAATGGTTGGTTACTACAAAATGAATGAAATAAAGAAAAATAAAAGACCAAATATTTAGAATGCACTTTAATGAGATGCACTTTAATGAGGTAAGTTTGTAGTGCGCAGCCGCAAGATCAGAAGGATTTACGTCCAGACAAAAAAGGAAAAAGGGCAAAACCAATGTTGCAACCTGAGAAATGAAACGGAAAAATCAGGATGGAAACTGACATAGGTCTGATTTGCGAACTGCCATACGAACGGACCTACATTTTAGGATAGAAAAGTATTTGCTTATAGAATCACTCGCAAGTTCATACGAGCGCACGAGCGTTCGGGAAAAATAGGATGATCGGCACCAAAATCAAAGCTGTTACATGTTTCTTTGAATCGACCCGCACGAGCCTACGTACGAATGCGTATATGCTCTTACGATCAGCGGAAGTCCGTTCCTAAATTTTAGGATCAAAACGTAAAACTTAGGATCAAATCCTAAAACTTAGGATCAAAACGTAAAACTTAGGTTAATTGGATGTGTTTAGGTGTGATTCAGAGAAACCTCTAAACGCGTTTTAAAAGAAAGCCACAGCCGACACCTTTTAGCAGCCGGATTGCTGTTCGTGAACAGGTTTTTTGGCTATGTGGAGGAGTCTGCGCGTCTTGAGCTCCAATGAACTGCATGTATCAGCATGGCCGAGGCCATAAATTGTATGGCAATGCATACCTGATTCATGTATGCCTTATAAAAGCATTTTAATGTGGACCTTAATTAGTCCTTTGCATGTAAACCTTTATTTTGCAATATATTTGCGTTAATTAAAGAAACTTATGTCCTTTGTTATTTATTTTAAAATTGAGGTACTAGAATAATATTTTTAGATTGCATTTATTGGTGTAGTTGTTTACCTTTGCTTTGTTTAATTATTTAAGCACATCTTTGGTCAGATGCATCACACTTACTGAGGAGAGGAGAGCGGGATAAAGTGCAGGATGTGGGTTACTGCTGTATTTTGCACAGACACAGCAGAGCTGGGGGCATGGAAAGGTCAGAAATCAAAGAATCCAGAGCAACACAGTCACAAGGCCCTTTCTGTTTGCAGGCTGCCCGATAATACCTGAGCCGCCATCTTGGCTGTTTCTAGGCTCATAACATGCAGAAGTTGCTGGGTGTTTTTTAATATTTGTGAGCAATCTGTATGTAGAGGGTGTGGGTAACCACACAAAAAATTTAAAGTTGTACCATTTGAAGCAAAAATGTTAAAATTAAATCCACAAGTAAAAAATGCAAGTTAACTAAAAATTAAACAAAGTAAGATTTACTTATGCAAATGCATTCAGTAATGGTTGGTTACTACAAAATGAATGAAATAAAGAAAAATAAAAGACCAAATATTTAGAATGCACTTTAATGAGTCAAGTTTGTAGTGCGGAGCCGCAAGATCAGAAGGATTTACGTCCAGACAAAAAAGGAAAAAGGGCAAAACCAATGTTGCAACCTGAGAAATGAAACGGAAAATTCAGGATGGAAACTGACATAGGTCTGATTCCCGAACTGCCATACGAACGGACGTATATTTTAGGATAGAAACGTATTTGCTTATTGAATCACTCGCAAGTTCATACGAACGCACGAGCGGACGTGAAAAATAGGATGATCGTGAGCCAAATCCAAGCTGTTACATGTTTCTTTGAATCAACCCAATAGCTAAGAACACAGTCAGGGATGAGTCTCTAGAGGGTTGATTCAAAGAAACATGTAACAGCTTGGATTTGGCTCACGATCATCCTATTTTTCACGTCCGCTCGTGCGTTCGTATGAACTTGCGAGTGATTCAATAAGCAAATACGTTTCTATCCTAAAAGATACGTCCGTTCGTATGATATCTCCCGAACTTGCCTCAGTCAGTTGGCAATCGTAAAAATCACGCTCATGTGCTCACCTGTTGCGGCGGCAGCCTGTTTTTTCGGCTGCTTCCATCGTCAACCACTTCCAATTACTTGCGTTTGCCTCTGGCTTTCATTGGTTTTTGGCCTCTTAGATTCGTGCGTTCGTATGTTTATAAGATCTTGCGCATGCGCACCCTCAACCAGAAACTTACCTAAACCTCTTAGTGCTTGCATCCAACTTCATTTCTCGGTCCCTCAAACTTACCTAAACCCCTTAGCGGCTGCATCCAACTTCATTTCTCGGTCCCTCAAACTTACCTAAAACTCTTAGCGCTTGCATCCAACTTAATTTCTCGGTCCCTCAAACTTACCTAAACCTCTTAGCGCTTGCATCCAACTTCATTTCTCGGTCCCTCAAACTTACCTAAACCCCTTAGCGGCTGCATCCAACTTCATTTCTCGGTCCCTCAAACTTACCTAAACCTCTTAGCGCTTGCATCCAACTTCATTTCTCGGTCCCTCAAACTTACCTAAACCCCTTAGCGGCTGCATCCAACTTCATTTCTCGGTCCCTCAAACTTACCTAAACCCCTTAGCGGCTGCATCCAACTTCATTTCTCGGTCCCTCAAACTTACCTAAACCCCTTAGCGGCTGCATCCAACTTCATTTCTCGGTCCCTCAAACTTACCTAAACCTCTTAGCGCTTGCATCCAACTTCATTTCTCGGTCCCTCAAACTTACCTAAACCTCTTAGCGCTTGCATCCAACTTCATTTCTCGGTCCCTCAAACTTACCTAAACCTCTTAGCGCTTGCATCCAACTTCATTTCTCGGTCCCTCAAACTTACCTAAACCCCTTAGCGGCTGCATCCAACTTCATTTCTCGGTCCCTCAAACTTACCTAAACCCCTTAGCGGCTGCATCCAACTTCATTTCTCGGTCCCTCAAACTTACCTAAACCCCTTAGCGGCTGCATCCAACTTCATTTCTCGGTCCCTCAAACTTACCTAAACCTCTTAGCGGCTGCATCCAACTTCATTTCTCGGTCCCTCAAACTTACCTAAACCCCTTAGCGGCTGCATCCAACTTCATTTCTCGGTCCCTCAAACTTACCTAAACCTCTTAGCGCTTGCATCCAACTTCATTACTCGGTCCCTCAAACTTACCTAAACCTCTTAGCGCTTGCATCCAACTTCATTTCTCGGTCCCTCAAACTTACCTAAACCTCTTAGCGCTTGCATCCAACTTCATTTCTCGGTCCCTCAAACTTACCTAAACCCCTTAGCGGCTGCATCCAACTTCATTTCTCGGTCCCTAAAACGTAAGAAAATCACATAATGTACATATGTCTATATGTTTCTAAGCGTGTTGTTTCTGGTTTGTGTAATTTTTTGGGTGTGTGCATATTAGAAAAGACACATTTAGGAAGGCTTAAAATCTAATTTATTTAAATTATTTGCTTGGTTTTGTTTGTACTAATTTTCAAAACCTCTTTTTTTTTTTTGGTTGTTTTGTTTAAAACTTTTTTTTTTTTTTTTGGTCTCGGTAAAACACATATAAATTTTTTTTTTTTTTTTAACAGTAAAACACATATATTTTTTTTGTTGGTTTTTAACAGTAAAACACATATAAATGTTTTTTTTTTTTTAAACAGTAAAACACATATTTTTTTTTTTTTTTTTTTTTTAAAAAAACATATTTTTTGTTTTTTTTAAAAATACATAAAACCCTTTTTAAAATGGTAACAAATTTAAAAACAAGTCAAACAAAGGAGCCAGGACCAAGGGCACTATTCATCATCCTCTTCTTCATCTGTTGGCCCCAACGTCGCCTGTATGGCCAGCAGCTCGGCCACCAACTCCTTCATTCTTTTTTTTTTGCCCGCCAATGTTTGGGGGATCATCCCTGTAACCAATAGAGAAAGAAACATAAATAGGAGTCCCAGACCGGTTTGTATGCTGGAAATAGATTTAGGGTTAATCAAATACATGTAAATGCATGACATATGTCATTCTTCCAAGGGATACAGTTAATGCATTTCCCACAGGTAAGTGTTTAAACTCCTTAAACCGGACCTTCCACATTATTTAATGAAAACCAATAACTATTCACAAATGATTCTGCACCACCTCAAAGTTAATTAGGGTTTTTTTGGGATTACAGCGCCGCCATCTGGACTCTGAAGCATAACACTTAATGAGGAGTGGAGAGTTGGATAAAGTACAGGGGAGTAGGTTACAGTGGTGCGTTGGGAATCCCGAGCATAGCTGGGTTGAGGGAAAGGTCATCACTCACACAATGCATGGCAGCACCTTCCTTTTTTCAATCTGTATCCCATGCTGCCTGTCAATATTGCGCATTCCATATTCCCCAATATTGGTTTGGTTCAGTCTAATAACATGCATTAGATGGGTGAAGGGTGTTTTTCCATGTTTCTAATCTGTAGGTACAGTGTGATGGCTAATTCTTTGGTTCTTAAGACAACTTAGGGTCCTCTTTAAGCTAACGAAGTGCCCACATGAAAGTGTGAACTACACATTGGCTACGCCTTTAGTTATGTGTGTGTTATTAGCTAACCAAACAGTAATATGAATAATGGCATGGAGACTTACGGAGTTGGTGGCCGACAGATGGCTGGTTGGGGCCAACAGGCTGCCCTTGGTCCTGGCTCTGCTGTGAAGAAGTCCCTGGAGAAACATGTGACATTTGGTTAGTACTTGTAGAGAGTCACTATTCCCAACATATCTGGCTCCCAGTCTGGCTGACATCACTCACCTTCGCCAGGATCGACTTCCAGCATCTCTGCTGCCTCCTCCTCCACTATTTCACCCGCACCAGAAGCTTCTACAAATACATAATAAAGGATAACTTAGTTTTTGGCCTGCCATGTATATCTTTGTGCCTATACATGAAGAGTGACATACCAGAGCCTTCCCCATGCCTGGCCAGGTATGACTCCACGCCCACGCGGTTTGGCCCCTCCTCTGTGGTAAGGTCCAGGGGCTGGTCTGAGGAGGCCACAGAGGAGGGGTAGGTCCGTCGCCCGGGAGATCCACCACCTTCACTCACAGATGCAGACTCATGCAGCACTGGTCGGCCTGTACGCCTCCGGGTGCGGCGTATTCTGAAATCCATTTCCAACACTACCAAAGAAAATTCATTATAAATAAAGGCATAACTTATACATTTGGAACATATACCATGCAATTGCTTTGTACTTACTTGGGAAATGGATTCCAAAAAACCTCCGCACCCGGGGCATGTGCAGACGTTTCAGGTCCGACCAATGCTGCATTATCTGGGTGTGAGTGAAGGTGGTGCTCGTCACACGGTGTATCTCCGCGATGATCTCCCGGGCGATGTCCCTTTTATCGCACACATTGGGCGCGAAGTCATACCGGCGCTGAAGCATGATCTGAAAAACATAATGGACAAAGAGATTTTACTTTTACACACACACACATATGTGTTGCATCACAAGTTGAGAATTTCATGTCATTAACACACACATTTCGAGTGGCAGCCATTTTTGGGGAGTGCCTTAAAGAGGACGTTGACTGTGAATGAGAGTCTGGTCTTATGTTATATGTATCACACACCATGTACATACAGATAATAGCCAACATCAAGAATCAGCCCACCTGCATCTATGGCATGTTAGGATGGTTTAAACATCCAAGATGTAGGCTAATGCTTAGGCTTTTGGACCACGTGTGTGGCTTCCCGTTGTGTTTTTATGGCTTAGGAAAACAGTGTTCCTCAAACATCCGCCTCAAGGTCCGAGACAGCCCAGGTTTGGCAGCTAGCCCCGCTACTCCACAGGTTAATTAACTGTTGCTAAGCCGGAGCAATTGGCCGAATTAGGACATCAGCATAGACAGGTGAAAACGTGGCCAGGCTCGGCCCTTGAGGATGAAGTGTGAGGAGCCAGTGATTAAACATTAAGAGACCCCAAACTAGTTCCAAACGCATCATTTACATTTAGGCCATCATTGACTATTAGATTAAAATGCACAGGCAGCCACTTACCAGCATGAGGATATCTTCCTGTTGACGGGTGAAGATAGTGGGCGCCATCTTTATGCTTCTTCAAGGCAGCAGATAAGTGAAACCCCAGCGGTTTCCTGGTTCCGCTCGAACGTACGTTCGTACGAGCGCGTAGTCGTGCGCATAGGCGTCACACGCTGGGCTCATTATTTAAAGGTCCCTGCACCCAAAGCTCATTCTCTTTGAGCATTTGTGTAAGATGGCACCTAAAAAGCCTATGAGCAAGCGACCCCAGCAAAGCAAGACCGCGGAGGGCCCAACAACAAGGTCCCAGCAAGGTAGGAGAAAGCTGAGAGGCAAGACTACCACCTCGGCCCCACCAAGGGACCCTGGACCCTCAGGAACCCAAAAAAGGGGCCCCAAGCCCCGTGCCCCTGCAGCCAAAAAGCAGCCAACTGCAGCACCCACCACCTCTGCCCCCAGAAGAGGCCGCACAAGGGAGCCCACACCGGCCATGGCTTCAAGTAGGGCAGTTCGGCAACCCAGGCCCCGCAGCAGGGCCCGAACCCCATCCAGGGCCAGAAGCCCATCCAGGGCCCGAAGCCCAGCCAGAGGCCGCCGAACCCCATCCAGGGCCAGAAGCCCAGCCAGAGGCCGCCGAACCCCATCCAGGGCCAGAAGCCCAGCCAGAGGCCGCCGAACCCCATCCAGGGCCCGAAGCCCAGCCAGAGGCCGCCGAACCCCATCCAGGGCCCGAAGCCCAGCCAGAGGCCGCCGAACCCCATCCAGGGCCCGAAGCCCAGCCAGAGGCCGCCGAACCCCATCCAGGGCCCGAAGCCCAGCCAGAGGCCGCCGAACCCCATCCAGGGCCAGAAGCCCAGCCAGAGGCCGCCGAACCCCATCCAGGGCCAGAAGCCCCTACAGGGCCCGAAGAACCCCATCCAGGGCCAGAAGCCCCTACAGGGCCCGAAGAACCCCATCCAGGGCCAGAAGCCCCCGACCTGGCACCAGCCGGGAACAGAGCCCCCGACCTGGCACCAGCCGGGAACATAGCCCCCCAAGAGGGCCCAGAATTGCAACCATGACCACATCTACACCTGGAAGTTCCGTGGCCAGCCACGCAAGAACACCCAGTCCCTTGGCCAGTCCAGTCCAGTCATTGGGAAGCCACCAATCCGGCCATTCCCCTACCCAGCCCCAGGCCATAATGTCACCACATGTGTCTGCACACATGGAGGAGCAGCCAAGCCAACCATCTGGCCGCACATTGCGCCGCGGCCAGTTGAGTGGGAGATTCTCCCATGACCAAAATATGGCATTGGCTAGTGGCCTTACATTATACTATGACGAGCTCTATGGGAGCAAATCCAAACACACCACAAAGCAGCGCAAGATGGAATTGTTTGAAACCATCCTCCGACAAGTAAATGCAGCGGGGGAAGAGAGGAAAGATGTGTCCCAAATTCAGAAGAAAATCTCTGATCTGAAGTATGCTGTACGGCAAAAAGAAATTAAAAGGCATAATTACAGGTAAATAAATGTTTTCTCTAAATATAATGTTTAGGATGTACTGTATGCACCTTTTCTGAGTACCAAACGATTTTCTCTTTTCAGCCTGAAAACTGGAGGTGGCTTTCCTTCTAAATTGGAGTTTACCCCTGCTGAGGAGATTGTGCTTGGACTTCTCCATCCGGTCGCGGTCGGTGGACATGCTGGTCTAAGGGACACAGACTCACCGACCCGTACCCACGGTGAGTACTCTTAAATCTGCATGTTTGCCTGTTTGCTAAATAATCTACAGTTCACTAGTAACAAGATAACGGGATGCCCCTATGGTTTGCCTTGCTTGGCCTCGCACTACTGTGCCTGTTTGTGTCCTCTTTTGGTCCCTGGGAATCACACATTTAGGCCCACAGCCATTATGGCAAAGATCAAATTTCCAATTGGATTGTTAAAGTCATGAAGTTTCTCCAGAAAAGTGATATATTTGGAATCAATCACAAAACACACATCATTATGTATGGGTTGCCTTTTTGTTGTGTGAGTTGTGTTTGAGTTAACAATGTCATTAGCCACCCCCAAACATATCTGACCTAGAGCAGCGAGACTCAACTGGCGGCCCGGGGTCCCAATGCGGACCTTGGCACCAGATTCCAGGACCCCTGCCCAGACAGCCCTGCACTCAGTTACTTCTGTGTTGACGTGCTCAGAGCTGCCCCCTTGATCGGCGATGTAGTGGTTGTTCTCCTGCCCAATGTGATGGCTCCCTGAAACATAGCATTGCAATATGAAGTACTGCACAGGAAGTGGCATTGCAAGGTACACAGTAACTTGGTAAAACTTTCTCTTGGCACAATCGTGTCCCGCTGCCCCTGCTCTGGCCCATCTGCCACAGTCCCCCCATGCCCCCCCCCCCCCACATAAGCCCCATACATTTGTAACAGATTTGCTCCATCCATCCCATCACCATCAATACGTTAACTCCCCCCTTTAGCCATCCAATCCCTGTCCCCTCAGCTCTGCCCCATCCAGCCCAGCAAGGGCAAGCAGCCTTTATTAGTTTGCACTTTGAAATCTCCAGCCCCTCCACCAGTGTGTTTATTTCTAACTAGACACCCCCTGCGTCAGCACCATGGCCAGACATTCACCTCTCACCACATACCTTTAAATTTCCAACAATTGTTTGAGTACCCCGGACCTAGCGAATGGTAGGCTAAATCCAAAAATGTGCGTTGAAAGTTGTATGCTGACTGGGTACACTTCCTGACTTAGAACTGAGGTCAGTTAGCAGTTTTCGCGAGCCATTGCACCTATCTAAACTTGCGTGTCTTTGAACAAATGTCCCCATTGCTCTAGAGTTGATTAATATTACAAATAGAGCTATATTTGATTACCTATCCCAAAAATGGTTATGTGTGTGTTTACGTGGTTTGTTTTTCTCTTCTTCAGCCCAGCATGATCCCTCAGCAAGGGTAAACTCACCCCCCAGTTTGGTTATGCCTACCAGGTCCGTACAGCATAGGAGCCCAGATCAGAGATTTCCGGTAAGTTAATTTAGTACCATAAATACTACCAAGTGCTTAAGAATGTGTTAAACTGTTGGAATCCCAAATTTGGACGCCAACTTACACTTTTTTTTTTATATGTCCCTACAGACCCGCACACTCATGGAAGAGATCCAGGACATGGAGGAAGATGATGATGTCTCCATGCAGGGCACGTCGGATGACCTCCCCCTGGGTCCCAATTTGGAACTGCTCCATAATGTTTCTCTGGCCAATCCTCAGCAGCAGAGTGAATCTCCATCCATTGTGCATGCACATGGGGAGACTGACACTACAGTCCCCAGTGTTCACTCTGCTGCTGAGGATTTGCAAAGCAGGCCTGTTGCTGTTGAGGGGACGACACCACGCGGCAGGGCACGCCCAAGAGCCAGGGTAATTGTGGGGCGGACTCCATTACGCCGCCCCACAATTTCCCAGGGGAGGCAGAGTGCCCTGCTTCAATTATGGACCCAACAAAGGGACTCTTATGACGCCCAGCTCGTTACAGAGCGTGAGCAAAGGCATGCCGACATGGTCAACATCCATACCAGTCTACAGGGCATCCTCGCGGAGTTGCGTACCCTCAACAGCAACGTGGTCAATGCAAGTAATGGCATCCAGTCAGCCATGGCTGAGATGACCAATATGCAGAGAAACATTGTGGAGCAGTTTCAAATTCACAATGCTGCCATGGCCCAGGCTAGGTCCCATTCACATGGACCTCCACCTGGACCTCCACCTGGGTATTATGGGCAGCCACCCTATTAAGCCATGGGTGTGTGGGACATCTTTTCTCTTAACCCCCACTGTATTTACTTGTCCTTTGAGGTTTCAAACAATCCATTTTGTGTTGCTCATGCAGGTTGTGTTTTGTATTTGCTCCCATATAGCTCCTTAGAGTAATGCTTAAGGCCACTAGCCAATGCCATAGGTCTATGTGGAGGGTATCTGGCCACTTATGGCTTTAAATATGTATTTGGTTGGTGCTCCTCCTGTTTGCAGACATGTTTGTGTGACATTATGGCCATGCCCAAATATCCCTGGGCACAGGCAATATTAATGACTGGACTAGGCTGGCCTTTGGACTGGGTGTCCTTGTTTGGTTGTGCCACTCACTTCCAGGTGTAGATGTGCTCGATGTTTTTTTTGTAATGTTATCCATTTGTAACCACAGATGTATGTGGAATGTTTTCTGTTAAGCACTATAATTTTTCCTTTTCTAAGTAAAAAAAAAATCTCACTTACAATACTTGTGGCGTTTTTAGTGGGAACACATTTTAAACAGCTTGGGCTAAACCAGATAATTTTTGTTTGAAGAGGTGTAACAATGCAAATCTAAAGCTAAGGAAACTACATGAAATACATTAGGCAACAATTAAGGTCTAAATGTTTTACTTTGAGGTAATGCCACATTACGGCAAAACAACATATTTAACAAAAAGGATAACACAGACACACAGAATGTTGAGACAGGGAAAAAAGTTAAGTAAAATGCTGCATGATCAGGTTGGCTCTAACAGATTGGCCAGACTCACTGGGGGGCCCCACAAAATTCTCGACTTCATCCTCGACGGCTGAAGAGGGCAGGCTGTCCACATAACGTGGGACACGTTCCAGGATGGCAAAATTGTGCAAAACAGCACATGCCATGATAATGTCGATCACTTTCTTGGGATCATATTGCAGGGCGCCCCCAGTATGGTCAAGGCAACGAAAACGTGTCTTCAGCAGCCCAAAGGCCCTCTCCACAACAGCCCGGGTCTTGCGATGCGCACGGTTGTATGCTTCCTGAGAGGCATCCTGGGGCCGCAGCACAGGCGTCATGAGCCAGGGTAGAAGTGGGTACCCGGAATCACCTTAAACAGAGAATTAAATGTAATCAAAATTAAAAAGGCAACACAACAAACACAAAAAATTTAACATATATCATAATGATGTAAGGTAAAGTGGCCAAAAAAAAAAACAGGGCACATTAGCCAAAAAAATCTTTCCACTAATGTATTACCTAATTAAAAATGGCACTTCAATATACCAATTAATTAACAAACATCTGCACGCCCAAGGGTATTTGGAATTTACATATATTTTTAGTTTTCAGACATGTTACAATTAGGATGCTGCTGAGGGGCTATCCACATTTATCTGGAAACTACAATGTATGCAGTTTAAGTCCACTTTGACATTTAAAGACCAATAGTACAAAAGGAGCCAAAGCTCAAAGATCCTTGGGTATAAACTCCAAACCAATATATTTAGGGACAAGGAACTTACAGACATCCTAACTAAAGGGAAAACATTCTGAAGGACAAAGCGAGGCAAGCATTTTTTTGGGAAGTTCATAATATATGACCCAAGAAAAAGGCAGTTTGACGCTTATGTAAAGAATTCAAATACAAACATATCAACAAATACAAGATTAATGCAACATTTAATAACACACAAATAGGACACACTTACCAAGCAGCCATGCCCCCGAAAATTCACCTGCCTCAAATCTCTGAAACAACCCAGATCGCCTGAGGATATAGGAGTCGTGGGACGATCCTGGGTAGCCGGCAAGGACACTCATAAACCGCATGTCCGGACCAACCACGCCCTGGACATTAAGGGAGTGTCCCATTTTACGATTCCTTAAGGCAAAAACATACAAAAAGGGTAATTGATATTTGACCCAAAATAAAAAATTAACAACAAAACATGTCTGCACTCTATTGGGAAATACTAATGAAAAGCCTAGATAAAGCAGCTACACAAATGAGGGATAAACAAATATGCTGCCGCAAAGGAAAACAGGTTACATGACACGTTGGCCAACATAATAACCAATCTCAATACCTATATATATACTCGTCGGCTGCCCTAGGTACGAGTGCCACATGTGTGCAGTCAATAGCACCAATAACGTTGGGCATGTCGGCCACATTATAAAACCCAAGCTTAATGGCATTTCTGGCTGCCATATCATCAGGAAAATAAATATATTTTTGAGTTATGGCAGCCATGCCTTCCAAAAATTTAGAGAGTGCGCGGCTCAGCGTAGGCTGTGACATCCCCACGGAGAGGGCACCCAGCCTCTGGAACGAGCCGTTCGCCAAAAATTGCAGGCAGCCAAGCATCTTGGTCATACCTGAAATTGCATGCCCCTTCCTTGTGGTGCGGGCTAACCATGGCCGCAGCTCACTATATAATTTATGGAGGGAAGCGCGATTAAGCCTGGTCAGCTCGAACAGCTCAACATCATTCATGCTATCGATGTTCATGCGACGACGCAGGGGCAATCTGCTCTCAGACATCTCGATCAACTCAATGCCAAAAAGCATAAGCCCTTGATGTGCCACAAACTCGCTCCGCTCCATCCTACTCCCGAGGCCAAATAGCTGCCGGCAAACATTTCGTAAAGCAGCTCTTTAATGGGCTTCCAAACAATTAGCAATCACCTCTCTGAATTGGTCGCAAGCCCATGTGAAGGACGTAAAAAATAGGATCGGACGCAAATAATACGATTTGGACGGGAAAAACACACGAACTAACGCAAATTATACGATTCTCGTACGAAATGCGTATGTTCATATACGTCTATGCGCGAACGATCGTGCGAATACGAAATGGGCAAAAAAACAAGAAAAAATGACAAACACCCACCCAAACTTACGATTCTCGATACGAAATCAATTAACTTTGGCTCTTTGAATCGAGGGGTAGATCTAGATATGTACATGTAGCCAGAAATGTAATACACACATTGGTGACCATATCTTACTATGGTTTACACATTAAATGGCTACAAAGGTACACCAACATTTCAAAACTAATGGGTTGGTAGACACTTAAACTATGCTTGACAAGGCACAACACACTGTAATTAAAAAAATACAAAATATTTATTAGGCCGCAAGGCGGGCAACAGGCCCAACATTCCGCCGCACAGCGGCAAAAACCATACCCCCCACCCTAACGACGCCTCTTCAAGGCCAGCAGCATAAGGCGAAGACGCCGGATCGACTGCCACAGTCTGCGATGCTGGTTTTCACAAGCTGTAGAGATTAGAAAAAAACCATATTCAAAACATAGAATGTGAGCTCAACATACACAGATGTAGCAATGTAATGTAATTGGCTCAAATTAGCTGACCCACACATTCACATTGTTGGCCACTGTGCCCTTAGGTGTTACCATTATATGAGTACTAGTGGCTGCCTTAAATGTGGCTACAACATCCCAAGCATACATTTACTCTGAACTCTTGGGAATAAATTAAGGTCTAAGTCCCAGTGTGGACATTTCTTTGGTTAGTTACAGCCAAACATCAGGGCCTAAGTCCTAACATATTAGAGGTCACCACCTTAGCAGGCCAATTTGGTTTTGAAGAAACCACAATTTTACACTATGTGGCAAAAACAAGAATGGGAGCCAACAATCAAGCATGCAGACATGCATTTAGGATTGTTGGACAAACACATGTAACCTAGATGTGTGCTTAGAAAACACATAGGTACATTGTAAATGTCTCCAGAATTTACTATAAGACATAGGGGTCCCAAGTCTTTAGGCATATGAAGTGGGATGTACTCACCATCACAGCTGTGGCTGGGGCCCATGCTGCTGGCCGTCCCAGGAGCCTGGGTGGGGAGGATGGTCACCGGCTCCGTCTGCGTGGCCACATCTGTCAGGAGAAAGCAAAAGAGAAACCAAAAATTAGTTGGCCAATGACACATGACTATTTGACATCCATCTGGTTAGGGAGTCTGCCAAAACCAATGCTTGCATGGTTACACACATGTTGTCCGACATTAGCATATTTCCTGGTCCATGAGTTCATGTAAATTATTTATGGGTGCAACATGGACACATAAAGATAATGTGCCAATAACCTTGACAGTGCAATGGTAAGGCCTAATTTGCAGTTGAGTGTAGAATCTTACTTGTAGAGTGTGCAACATGTGTTAGCAGGAACAACTTACAAAAATAACACATTTGCTAGCCGTCATCATGGTGTGGGCTGAAACATAGGGGTGGTTGCCAGTTGGATTGCACTGTAGTGGGGTTTGTGATGTTAATGTAAATTATAAAACCAGCTTGTACTATGGACCAGGAAACATGTGTATGTTTAAAGTGGACCAAGACCCAGGATTTATACTATCCTGGGTTTTGGTCCACTTTGGCGGGGCACCCCAATCGGAGATCGAGCCCGTCCGCCGCTGCCTCCCGCGCGTCACCCTTACAGGGCGCGCGCCCGCGCAGGCCATTCACAAACGGACAGCGCGGGCGCACGAACATCTAGAGGGGCACGCGGGAGGTGGCGGCGGTGGCTTCCACCGCCCCCAATGAGGTAAGGAGTTTGTGGGCTTTTGGGGGGGGGGCCCGCGGTGAGGGAGGTGATTGGGCAGGGAAGCTTATAGATTCCCGGGCCAATCAACAATGGGTGTTGGTCCACTTTAAGGAATGTCATAACATATGGAATGTGAGGGATAACAACAAACACTTACCACGACTATGCCCGTGGAGAAGACCTTGCCCAAAGCTCCTGGAGGTGCCGGCTATATGATGAGCTGCAAATTATAGAGGAATGGCAAGGGCTAAGTACAAATGGCCATATGGAACCTGTCACAGACTAACACTGACTAAATCTGCACTCACCAGGGGATGAGCTGCCACTTGAAGCCCAGGGAGGGCTCTGAGGAGGAGGCGTGGAGCCTCGGCTCCTCACACTCTGATCCGAAGATCCCCCACCCAAAGGGCCACCCTCCTCCCTCTCACTCCCTGCTCCTGTGGGAGAGTCCACAGCTTCCACCCCACTTGGACTCCCCACTTGAGAGTGGCCCCTTGGCTGGAGTGACTCCTCAGATTCAGAGTGTGAGGAGCTGAGGCTAGATCCTGACAGCCCCCCAGCAGCTCACTCCTCTGGGGCGTCATCCCCTTCCTCCCCTGGGTCCTCTAAATAGGACACTCGAGAGGGACCCTCCCCCGATGACTCCCCCGAGTCCGCCTGTCTTGTGCGGGGGAGGAATCCCTTCCCACGTTTCCCCAGGAGAGGACGCTTATCTGTGTTGAGGGGGTGAATAAAAAAATTACAATTACTACCCAAAATGGACACAGCTTAGAATATTATTTCCCAAAAAGTATAAACATAGCATCAACTTCCACTTACCTGAAGCGTACGCATCATATAGCCGGTACACGCCCTTAGGGTCCCGGCGCTTAAAGTCCGACCACTTCTGCATTATTGATCGCACACTGAGCCTGGTGTTGAAGCGCCGGGACACTGTGGCCTTCACCTCCAGGGCAATGCGCTTCTTGCCCCCACGGGCATAGTCACACTGGTGGATGCAGAAATCCTATGAGAAATTACAAAAAAAAATCAGACCAATGGACTAACCATTTATACTGAGAACAGATTAAACATATAATCCAAGGAAAACTTTAACCACCTGGCCATTTACGCGGCTATCCACCCTTTTTCTTTTTTTTTTGGCTGGCCCAGGGGGGAGGGGGTGGAGGGGGGTTAGGTGGGGGGGGTGAGGTAGGTGGGGGAGGTGGGGGAGGGGTGGGGGGGCCAGAGTCAGAGGAGGAGCTGGGGAGGCGCAGAATCCGTCTCCTGGGCAGCATGGTGGAAACGCAAAGGAGGAAACCGGAAGTGGATATGACGAAAGTGAACAAAAAAAATAAAAAAACGCTCCACGCACTAGGAAGAAGCTAATATCCGCTACGTGCAAGCTAAGTGGCGGTAATAGTAGATTTGTGCATTACAACAAGCTATTGGCCAAGACGCAATTAATTATTAGCAAGATTTAGCTGGTAAACGCAAAGGAGCAAACCGGAAGTGGATATGACGAAAGCGAAAAAAAAACACGCTCCGCGCACTAGGAACCAGCTAATATCCGCTACGTGCAAGCAAAGTGGCGGTAATAGGAGATTTACGCATTACAACAAGCTATTGGCCAAGACGCAATTAATTATTAGCTTGATTTAGCTGGGTGTTCAATATCCTGTAATGCATACGTCAGAGCCAAAAAAGATCTGGTTGATTAAAAATTAAAATGGGATTGCCAAATAAAATAAGAACACAATATAACTATACAACAACATGATAATGTGGAACACAGGAGAATGCATAACGGGTTGTTATGAGCTTGTACGCCTGAATAATCCTGCCGAATGCGGACATATGCGCGCTCTGAACTACAGTGTATTCATTAAGAACGACTGGGGTCACTGCAAGTGAATTCAGGGAAAAATGCAGAAAGGCACATGTATGAACAGCACAGCGCAGCACAGCGCAGCACAGCGCAGCACAGCGCCGCTAGCACCGCCACATAGCGAATCACAACAGCGACTGCACAAACACTGACCACCACAGATTGGGCTGCAGAATAGCTTGGGCGCTGACAATTTCAATGAGCGAACGTGAGCGCCAACCATGACTGACTAAAAAGTAGCTTTACAAGCCATGGGTGTTCTAGCAAGCTAATTTGAGGCAAGCTAATTTGAGGCTAATGTGTTTTGTGGGAGGAGATGCATTTTAGATTTCACTCACAACATTCCAGTAGAAAAATTACATCTTTCACCAAAAAATCACTAAAAACAAGACAGATTCATCAAACATATCCTAAACAACATGTGTTTAATTTTTGGCAAAAGACAAGAACACAAAAACCACTAAAAAAAAAAATTGCAGTGTCTGCCATTGAAATGTATGGGAGAGCACCAGGTAGCGAAAGGTCTGACCTGGCGCTGGGATGGGATTAGCAGCGGCGCTGTTTGTTGCAGTCCGCTACATGATGAATCCAGCGGTAGCTGACGCTTTCGCCTGCGCTAGCCTCTTTTAGTGTGATAAATGCGTGATTGTGTTCGCAGCCTGGCGTTCTGGAGTTGGTAGCCGCCGATAGCTGGCGATACCTGGCGCTATTGACACACTAGCTGACGCTATCACTTGTGGAATAAGGGCCTAAGACTGTAGAGCTAACAGTGGACAGGAAGGTCCCCGGCACCATACTACCAGTAGAAATTGATGGTCAGGAGATTAGGCGGCTCCAAGAAAATTTCTAGGGATTCGGATGGCCTGAGGTGCGAAAAGAACACAACGATCACATTAAAAAAGCCCTGAAAAGTCTCCTCTGTCTGCGACTGCTCAAGAAAGCTGGTATCCATTTATAATTCTGTCATTGGCGCAGTCCTGTCCGTCTCTATCAACTTTAGCAGACTGTTAATCCAACATAAAGAGTCATCGGGATACTGGCTAAAGGGGATGGTCTCTGCCTCTGAGCTATCCATCGTTCGTCCTGCAAATACAGTCTGAGTCTAACTACCTTAGACAACACCTGCATGGCGATTGGATGTAAACATGTAGGACTAGGGACCATACATGTACATAGATATCACTCTGTCACACTGTTAGTAGCTAGACATTATTGCTGTAGTGGCTGTCACTCTGTCAATGGCGGTAATGGTGTGCATATTTGAATTTGATTTGATATTGAATGTGTAACCACAAAGTTGTTATACTCGGTTATTCTACATGCACCCCCCCCCCCCCCCCCGTTGCCTACCTCCCTTACTGCTTTCTGACACCGTAACCAGACAAATCATATTTCTTGTACATTGAAATGAGTACTTGTCGAAATAAAGTAATTTTTGATTCTATCTTAAATTCCAGACTCTGCCGAATAGAACAGTGTGTAATTTTCCTGTAAATCCCTGGAAATTCCTGCAAAAAGCACAGTTAAACATACATAATGCAAAATGGTTAAAAATGACCTGTCAACAGAGGGTGACAAAATCTCAAGTAGGTTGGCAGTTATTCTGTTTTTTCATTAATTACAGAAGCTCTGTGCAACCAGTGAAGTTCTTGAAGGTTTTCATTCAGAAAACTGTGCTCACAACAAGCCTGGTACGACCAGTCCTTCAAAATCACAGTTAAACATGTATAGTGAAAAATACTAAAAAATGGCCTGACAACAGAGGGTGACAAAATCTCTAGGTAGGCTGTCAGTTAAAGGGTTAAAAGTGGTTAATGCTGCTTCTCACAGTCTTCCCCAGAAGACAAACATTATACAGAACATCACCCCTATAGAAGTGGAATGGTATGCACCAGGACACCCTGGATTTTATACTTACTAGTAAAAGAAAACCCTAAGTTGGAGCTAATTTTTCCTCAGTTGTCGTTCTGAGAGGTGAGAAGACATGGCGATGCATTTCATCTCATTTCTGGCACAAATGGAAAAATGATGTACCTCACCTATAAAAATTCCCAGGTAATCTCAGGTACAGGTTACCCTTAGTGAAAAAAGGTAGAGAGAAAATATGTTTTGTTGCATTTTTTGTGTCTAAACGCTAAAAAGCTCACCGACATGCAGGTTACACACCGCAATGCACACAGTAAGTCACACTGGCTTCACTAAAAAAATTAGCATGACTTCCACAGGATCACTTTAATAATAGACCATTTCATGATAGCGCTCCCTTAAAAGCACAGGATGGATGTTTTGCCTCTAAGTATAACTGTCAAGGCAAAATAGCACTGGTAAAATGTTGTACCATGTCAGCCATTGATATAAACAGAAATGCTAAAGTAACACCATTCACCGGCTATATATATTGTAAGCATGTAGCAGGAATGAACTTATATTCTGCAACCTTTATATGCTGGATTGCTTGAAAGCTGAACAAAATCTCGATTATCCCAGGTTTTGTTCTGTGCCCCGGAGGCATCCCCCAAATTGTGATGCACTGCTGTGAGAAACCCCAGATCTCCAAGTACAGCTTACCTCTTCCCTTCCCAGTGGCACATGCACTGCATCTGGTTCAATCAGAGCTATTTGCGGTGAATGGTTACTGTGAGGATGTCAAACCACTCAGTACACAAGTTGGTGAGCATACGTGATGACATCTTTGTTCAACCACCGGTCCACCACGTTCTGCACAGTAAGCGCTACCATATACTGTGCCCTCGACTCAGACCGGTGACTCATCACCTGTCCCAGCCAACACCTGCATACTTGAAGTGCGCATACTTCTTAATTAGATAATGCGTTAGATAATGTTTGTACCTACCTCAAAACGGCCTTAAGTGACCCCGCTGGAAATCCTCCAACTCCACCACCTAACTCCCCAGGTAAATCACACAGTGTTTCTTGACACCTCCTATTTAACATAATAAATGCCTCTAGTGGATACTTACATCTACTGTTGGTCCCCTTTTTTTCAGGTACTTGCATTCTTTATTTTTATTCATACATAAAAGTAAAGAAGTCTGCCTATAAGAAGTAAAAAGCAAGTGGAAGTGTTTCTGACTTAGAGACGAAATACAATAGAAATTGGGAAAATAATTATATTAATGGAGATAAGATTGTGGCTGACCATCTGAATAGCTACATTTGTTCAGTATTTTCAGATAGTGGCTTTCAAACCCATAGCAGGTATGGCCATAGCATAGCATCCAGCTGGGAGGGCCAAGTCCCAGAGTTTTTGGAGGCTAATGTCTTAGCTGAGCTGGCACATCTAAAGGTATGAAAGGCAATGGGTTCAGATGGAATCCACCCCAGAGTTCTAAGGGAACTCAGATTTGTGATTGCAGCCCCTCTGACTGATTTACTAAACTATTCCCTTTCAACTGGTGAGGTTCCAGATGATTGGAGAATGGCCAATGTTGTACCAATCCATAAGAAGGGGAGTAGAGAAGAGGCCATAAATTCCAGGCTAGTTATTTTACATCTATAGTGGTCAAACTAATGGAAAACAGATAATTTCCCATCTAAAAATGAATGACCTATTGGACCCAAAACAACACGGCTTTACTGAGGGCAGATCATGTCAGACCAATCTTATTGATTTCTTTGACAATGTCACTAAAGTGTTAGACGAAGGTGGTGCTGTGGATATCACCTATCTGGATTTTAGCAAATCCTTTGACACTGTACCACATAGAGAGCTCATAGATAAGTTATTAAAGTTAAGACTCAATCCCTGGATAGTTCAGTGGATTGCCAGCTGGTTGAAGGATCGGTGTCAGAGTGTTGTTGTTAATGGAGTGCAATCTGAACAAAGGAGGTGAGTTACAAGTGGTGTGCCACAAGGCTCTGTCCTTGGCCCCATTCTTTTTAAAATGTATGTATGTAATATAGAAGAAGGCTTAGTAGGAAAAGTTTGTCTGTTTGCTGATGATCATGCACTTGGGTAGAAGGAATCCCTGCTCTGTGTACCGTATGAGCAGTACTATTTAAGCCAGGACTTCGGAGGAAAAGATTTAGGGATACTGGACAGTGTAGCCAGGCAGTGAGAAAAACAAGCAGGATGCATAGCTCGAGGCATCACTAGTAGGAAGAGGGAGGTTGGGATGCCGCTGTATAGAGCCTTGGTGAGGCCACAGATACAATACTGTGTGCAGTTCTGGCGGAAATAAAGGAGAGATAGCACATGATTAAGACCTTTAAATATGTTAAAGGATTGGATAAGGTTCAGGAAGGAAGTGTTTTTAAGAAGAAACTTAATGAACAAGGGGGCACAACCTGAAGCTAGTCTGAGGGAAGATCAGGAGCAATGTTAGAAAATATTATTTTACAGAAAGAGTGGTAGATGCTTGGATCAAAATTCCAGCAGAGGTAGTTGAAAAACCAACAGTAAGTGAATTGAAACATGCCTGGGATAAGCATACATCTAGGGATGAGCGAATCGATCCGGACGAACCCGGATTCATTCCGAATTTCATTAAAAATTCGATTCTGAACGAATCCGAATTTACCCGCGACTCGATCTATCGAAGTTTTCCTTTAAACTCCATTCATTTCAATGACAGGCATTCTAAGATGGTGGACGGCACATGTCCAGACATGTACCCTGGGGCAAGGTATGATGGGACAGTCACATGCAACCTATCAGCAGCCAGGAGCCCCGGTGACGTCACAGCACTATATAAAGCGGCGGCCATCTTGCTTGTGCGCATTTGAGACTTGCAGTGCACAGACAACGGAGCTTGCTAAGTTGCTACAGACAGGGAGAGAGTAACAGAGAGGCAGGGAGACCCACAGAGTGTCAGGGAGAGCCATGGAAAGATAGGGAAAGATAGTGAAAAATCTGGAACGATCCAGGCAGGGACAGCAGATAAAGTGACAGGGAAAGAAATCTTTTTTTATTTTGATTTCACTTCATTTGCCAGATCAGTTTTAAATTGCTGTGTTTTGTGCTGTAAAAATTCCTGGACACTGTGCATCCCATGTTGGCAGTGGCACATTTAACATTTCTTATAGCTCGATTAGTTTTAATTTTTTTGGTCTGCTGTAAAAACCCCAGCCCACATGGGCATTCCATTTCAGCACGTGACCCTATCTTTTATATAAAATCCCACACCTGCACCTAGCACCCTAACTTTTATACTAAATAAGCATGCTTCTGCCTCAGCTTTACTAAGTTATTTAATTTTGCATTGGTTTCTGTCTGCTGTCATTGCACCAGGGCGCAGGGTATCCCAAACTTGCAGCTAGCACCCTATCTGTTATACAAAATAGGCGTGCTTCTGCCTCAGCTGTACTAAGTTATTCAATTTTGCATTGGTTTCTGTCTGCTGTCATTACACCAGGCCGCAGGGTATCCCAAAATTGCACCTAGCACCCTATCTGTTATACAAAATAAGCGTGCTTCTGCCTCAGCTTTACTAAGTTTTTTAATTTTGCATAGGTATCTGTCTGCTGTCATTACACCAGGGCGCAGGGTATCCCAAACGTGCACCTAGCACCCTATCTGTTATACAAAATAAGCGTGCTTCTGCCTCAGCTTTACTAAGTTATTTAATTTTGCATTGGTTTCTGTCTGCTGTCATTACACCAGGGCGCAGGGTATCCCAAACTTGCACCTAGCACCCTATCTGTTATACAAAATAAGCGTGCTTCTGCCTCAGCTTTAATAAGTTATTTAATTTTGCATTGGTTTCTGTCTGCTGTCATTACACCAGGCCGCAGGGTATCCCAAACTTGCAGCTAGCACCCTATCTGTTATACAAAATAAGCGTGCTTCTGCCTCAGCTGTACTAAGTTATTACATTTTGCATTGGTTTCTGTCTGCTGTCATTACACCAGGGCGCAGGGTATCCCAAACGTGCACCTAGCACCCTATCTGTTATACAAAATAAGCGTGCTTCTGCCTCAGCTTTAATAAGTTATTTAATTTTGCATTGGTTTCTGTCTGCTGTCATTACACCAGGCCGCAGGGTATCCCAAACTTGCAGCTAGCACCCTATCTGTTACACAAAATAAGCGTGCTTCAGCCTCAGCTGTACTAAGTTATTTAATTTTGCATTGGTTTCTGACTGCTGTCATTACACCAGGCCGCAGGGTATCCCAAACTTGCAGCTAGCACCCTATCTGTTATACAAAATAAGCGTGCTTCTGCCTCACCTGTACTAAGTGATTTAATTTTGCATTGGTTTCTGACTGCTGTCATTACACCAGGCCGCAGGGTATCCCAAACTTGCAGCTAGCACCCTATCTGTTACACAAAATAAGCGTGCTTCTGCCTCAGCTTCACTAAGTTATTTAATTTTGCATTGGTTTCTGACTGCTGTCATTACACCAGGCTGCTGGGTATCCCAAACTTGCAGCTAGCACCCTATCTGTTATACAAAATAAGCGTGCTTCTGCCTGAGCTTTACTAAGTTATTTAATTTTGCATTGGTTTCTGTGTGCTGTCATTAAACCAGACCGTAGGGTATCCCAAACTTGCAGCTAGCACCCTATCTGTTATACAAAATAAGCATGTTTCAGCCTCAGCTGTACTAAGTTATTTAATTTTGCATTGGTTTCTGCCTGCTGTCATTACACCAGGCCGCAGGGTATCCCAAACTTGCAGCTAGCACCCTATCTGTTATACAAAATAAGCGTGCTTCTGCCTGAGCTTTACTAAGTTATTTAATTTTGCATTGGTTTCGGTCTGCTGACATTACACCAGGCGGCAGGGTATCCCAAACTTGCAGCTAGCACCCTATCTGTTATACAAAATAAGCATGTTTCAGCCTCAGCTGTACTAAGTTATTTAATTTTGCATTGGTTTCTGACTGCTGTCATTACACCAGGCCGCAGGGTATCCCAAACTTGCAGCTAGCACCCTATCTGTTATTTAAAATAAGCGTGCTTCTGCCTCAGCTGTACTAAGTTATTTAATTTTGCGTTGGTTTCTGACTGCTGTCATTACACCAGGCCGCAGGGTATCCCAAACTTGCAGCTAGCACCCTATCTGTTATACAAAATAAGCGTGCTTCTGCCTGAGCTGTACTAAGTTATTTAATTTTGCATTGGTTTCTGACTGCTGTCATTACACCAGGCCGCAAGGTATCCCAAACTTGCAGCTAGCACCCTATCTGTTACACAAAATAAGCATGCTTCTGCCTCAGCTTTACTAAGTTATTTAATTTTGCATTGGTTTCTGACTGCTGTCATTACACGAGGCCGCTGGGTATCCCAAACTTGCAGCTAGCACCCTATCTGTTATACAAAATAAGCGTGCTTCTGCCTGAGCTTTACTAAGTTATTTAATTTTGCATTGGTTTCTGTCTGCTGTCATTACACCAGGGCGCAGGGTATCCAAAACTTGCAGCTAGCACCCTATCTGTTATACAAAATAAGCGTGCTTCAGCCTCAGCTGTACTAAGTTATTTAATTTTGCATTGGTCTCTGTCTGCTGTCATTACACCAGACCACAGGGTATCCCAAACTTGCAGCTAGCACCCTATCTGTTATACAAAATAAGCGTGCTTCAGCCTCAGCTGTACTAAGTTATTTAATTTTGCATTGGTTTCTAACTGCTGTCATTACACCAGGCTGCAGGGTATCCAAAGCTTGCAGCTAGCACCCTATCTGTTATACAAAATAAGTGTGCTTCACCCTCAGCTGTACTAAGTTATTTAATTTTGCATTGGTTTCTAACTGCTGTCATTACACCAGGCCGCAGGGTATCCCAAGCTTGCAGCTAGCACCCGATCTGTTATACAAAATAAGTGTGCTTCAGCCTCAGCTGTACTTAGTTATTTAATTTTGGATTGGTTTATGACTGCTGTCATTACACAAGGCCGCAAGGTATCCCAAACTTGCAGCTAGCACCCTATCTGTTATACAAAATAAGCGTGCTTCTGCCTCAGCTGTACTAAGTTATTTAATTTTGCATTGGTTTCTGACTGCTGTCATTACACCAGGCCGCAGGGTATCCCAAACTTGCAGCTAGCACCCTATCTGTTATACAAAATAAGCGTGCTTCTGCCTCAGCTTTACTAAGTTATTTAATTTTGCATTTGTTTCTAACTGCTGTCGTTACACCAGGCCGCAGGGTATCCAAAGCTTGCAACTAGCACCCTATCTGTTATACAAAATAAGTGTGCTTCACCCTCAGCTGTACTAAGTGATTTAATTTTGCATTGGTTTCTGACTGCTGTCAATACACCAGGCCGCAGGGTATCCCAAACTTGCAGCTAGCACCCTATCTATTATACAAAATAAGCGTGCTTCAGCCTCAGCTGTACTAAGTTATTTAATTTTGCATTGGTTTCTAACTGCTGTCATTACACCAGGCCGCAGGGTATCCAAAGCTTGCAGCTAGCACCCTATCTGTTATACAAAATAAGTGTGCTTCAGCCTCAGCTGTACTTAGTTATTTAATTTTTGATTGGTTTATGACTGCTGTCATTACACAAGGCCGCAGGGTATCCCAAACTTGCAGCTAGCACCCTATCTGTTATACAAAATAAGCGTGCTTCTGCCTCAGCTGTACTAAGTTATGTAATTTTGCATTGGTTTCTGACTGCTGTCATTACACCAGGCTGCAGGGTATCCCAAACTTGCAGCTAGCACCCTATCTGTTATACAAAATAAGCGTGCTTCTGCCTCAGCTTTACTAAGTTATTTAATTTTGCATTGGTTTCTAACTGCTGTCATTACACCAGGCCGCAGGGTATCCCAAGCTTGCAGCTAGCACCCTATCTGTTATACAAAATAAGTGTGCTTCAGCCTCAGCTGTACTAAGTTATTTATTTTGCATTGGTTTCTGACTGCTGTCAATACACCAGGCCGCAGGGTATCCCAAACTTGCAGCTAGCACCCTATCTGTTATACAAAATAAGCGTGCTTCTGCCTCAGCTTTACTAAGTTATTTAATTTTGCATTGGTTTCTGTCTGCTGTCATTACACCAGACCGCAGGGTATCTCAAACTTGCAGCTAGCACCCTATCTGTTATACAAAATAAGCGTGCTTCTGCCTCAGCTTTACCAAGTTATTTAATTTTGCATTGGTTTCTAACTGCTGTCATTACACCAGGCCGCAGGGTATCCCAAGCTTGCAGCTAGCACCCTATCTGTTATACAAAATAAGTGTGCTTCAGCCTCAGCTGTACTAAGTTATTTAATTTTGCATTGGTTTCGACTGCTGTCATTACACCAGGCTGCAGGGTATCCCAAACTTGCAGCTAGCACCCTATCTGTTATACAAAATAAGCGTGCTTCTGCCTCAGCTTTACTAAGTTATTTAATTTTGCATTGGTTTCTAACTGCTGTCATTACACCAGGCCGCAGGGTATCCCAAGCTTGCAGCTAGCACCCTATCTGTTATACAAAATAAGTGTGCTTCAGCCTCAGCTGTACTAAGTTATTTATTTTGCATTGGTTTCTGACTGCTGTCATTACACCAGGCCGCAGGGTATCCCAAACTTGCAGCTAGCACCCTATCTGTTATACAAAATAAGCGTGCTTCTGCCTCAGCTGTACTAAGTTATTTAATTTTGCATTGGTTTCTAACTGCTGTCATTACACCAGGCCGCAGGGTATCCCAAACTTGCAGCTAGCACCCTATCTGTTATACAAAATAAGCGTGCTTCTGCCTCAGCTTTACCAAGTTATTTAATTTTGCATTGGTTTCTAACTGCTGTCATTACACCAGGCCGCAGGGTATCCCAAGCTTGCAGCTAGCACCCTATCTGTTATACAAAATAAGTGTGCTTCAGCCTCAGCTGTACTAAGTTATTTAATTTTGCATTGGTTTCTGACTGCTGTCATTACACCAGGCCGCAGGGTATCCCAAACTTGCAGCTAGCACCCTATCTGTTATATAAAATAAGCGTGCTTCTGCCTCAGCTGTACTAAGTTATTTAATTTTGCATTGGTTTCGACTGCTGTCATTACACCAGGCCGCAGGGTATCCCAAACTTGCAGCTAGCACCCTATCTGTTATACAAAATAAGCGTGCTTCTGCCTCAGCTTTACTAAGTTATTTAATTTTGCATTGGTTTCTGTCTGCTGTCATTACACCAGACCGCAGGGTATCTCAAACTTGCAGCTAGCACCCTATCTGTTATACAAAATAAGCGTGCTTCTGCCTCAGCTGTACTAAGTTATGTAATTTTGCATTGGTTTCTGACTGCTGTCATTACACCAGGCTGCAGGGTATCCCAAACTTGCAGCTAGCACCCTCTCTGTTATACAAAATAAGCATGTTTCAGCCTCAGCTGTACTAAGGTATTTAATTTTGCATTGGTTTCTGACTGTTGTCATTACACCAGGCCGCAGGGTATCCAAAACTTGCAGCTAGCACCCTATCTGTTATACAAAATAAGCATTCTTCAGCCTCAGCTGTACTAAGTTATTTAATTTTGCATTGGTTTCTGACTGCTGTCATTACACCAGGCCGCAGGGTATCCCAAACTTGTAGCTAGCACCCTATCTGTTATACAAAATAAGCGTGCTTCTGCCTCAGCTTTACTAAGTTATTTAATTTTGCATTGGTTTCTGTCTGCTGTCATTACACCAGACCGCAGGGTATCCCAAACTTGCAGCTAGCACCCTACCTGTTATACAAAATAAGCGTGCTTCAGCCTCAGCTGTACTAAGTTATTTAATTTTGCATTGGTTTCTGTCTGCTGACATTACACCAGGCCGCAGGGTATCCCAAACTTGCAGGTAGCACCCAATCTGTTATACAAAATAAGCGTGCTTTAGCCTCAGCTGTACTAAGTTATTTAATTTTGCATTGGTTTTTGACTGCTCTCATTACACCAGGCCGCAGGGTATCCCAAACTTGCAGCTAGCACCCTATCTGTTATACAAAATAAGCGTGCTTCAGCCTCAGCTGTACTAAGTTATTTAATTTTGCATTGGTTTCTAACTGCTGTCATTACACCAGGCCGCAGGGTATCCCAAACTTGCAACTAGCACCCTATCTGTTATACAAAATAAGCAAATACATAAAAATTTCAGGCAGACAAGTGCCAGGAAGTTCAAAGAGGAGTGGCAGAGGCTAAGATTCTGCAGGCAGAGGTCGCAGCAGACTAGGGGCGAGTGGCAGCAGGCGTCATGGTGAGAGACCTGATCTTCCAGTATCTGCTAGCGGTCGTGTCTCCACCAGTAACGCATCTGTCGTGGTAGATTGGTTAACGCGCTCATCAACATCATCACAAGTTACATCTGAGACCCCCAGTCTAGGGTCGGTAGGTTCCTCTGACACAACCCTGAGTTGGCATACCCCGAGAGCAGTCCCTGTCCTCCCATTGCCTCTACACCGTTCCCTCCCCCAGTGACGTATCCTATGCTTTGGGTTCAGCTCCACTCTTTAGTGAGGAGGACGATCAGATAGAGGACAGTCAGCAGCTACTGCCTAGCCATGAAATGGAAGTGGCTTCTTTAGCTCGGCAGACAAATAGTGATGTGGACAGTGTCGTGGGTGTTGTGAGCTTTCCAGCTCCTGCGCCAGACACTGTTGAGGAAACCGAGAACATCAGTGATGTACAGCCACAACTTGGTGATGATGATGATGATGATGATGATGAAGCCGATCGCACTTGGGAGCCGGGTGATGAAGGGGCTTCATCGTCATCATCAGGAGAAGAGGGGCGCAGGTTGCCCCAGAGTCAGCAGCTGAGACAGCAAGGTATTAGAAGCATGGTTGGCAGTCAGCATGGGGCCTCAGCTGTACTAAGTTATTTAATTTTGCATTGGTTTCTGACTGCTGTCATTACACCAGGCCGCAGGGTATCCCAAACTTGTAGCTAGCACCCTATCTGTTATACAAAATAAGCGTGCTTCTGCCTCAGCTTTACTAAGTTATTTAATTTTGCATTGGTTTCTGTCTGCTGTCATTACACCAGACCGCAGGGTATCCCAAACTTGCAGCTAGCACCCTACCTGTTATACAAAATAAGCGTGCTTCAGCCTCAGCTGTACTAAGTTATTTAATTTTGCATTGGTTTCTGTCTGCTGACATTACACCAGGCCGCAGGGTATCCCAAACTTGCAGGTAGCACCCAATCTGTTATACAAAATAAGCGTGCTTTAGCCTCAGCTGTACTAAGTTATTTAATTTTGCATTGGTTTTTGACTGCTCTCATTACACCAGGCCGCAGGGTATCCCAAACTTGCAGCTAGCACCCTATCTGTTATACAAAATAAGCGTGCTTCAGCCTCAGCTGTACTAAGTTATTTAATTTTGCATTGGTTTCTAACTGCTGTCATTACACCAGGCCGCAGGGTATCCCAAACTTGCAACTAGCACCCTATCTGTTATACAAAATAAGCAAATACATAAAAATTTCAGGCAGACAAGTGCCAGGAAGTTCAAAGAGGAGTGGCAGAGGCTAAGATTCTGCAGGCAGAGGTCGCAGCAGACTAGGGGCGAGTGGCAGCAGGCGTCATGGTGAGAGACCTGATCTTCCAGTATCTGCTAGCGGTCGTGTCTCCACCAGTAACGCATCTGTCGTGGTAGATTGGTTAACGCGCTCATCAACATCATCACAAGTTACATCTGAGACCCCCAGTCTAGGGTCGGTAGGTTCCTCTGACACAACCCTGAGTTGGCATACCCCGAGAGCAGTCCCTGTCCTCCCATTGCCTCTACACCGTTCCCTCCTCCAGTGACGTATCCTATGCTTTGGGTTCAGCTCCACTCTTTAGTGAGGAGGACGATCAGATAGAGGACAGTCAGCAGCTACTGCCTAGCCATGAAATGGAAGTGGCTTCTTTAGCTCGGCAGACAAATAGTGATGTGGACAGTGTCGTGGGTGTTGTGAGCTTTCCAGCTCCTGCGCCAGACACTGTTGAGGAAACCGAGAACATCAGTGATGTACAGCCACAACTTGGTGATGATGATGATGATGATGATGATGAAGCCGATCGCACTTGGGAGCCGGGTGATGAAGGGGCTTCATCGTCATCATCAGGAGAAGAGGGGCGCAGGTTGCCCCAGAGTCAGCAGCTGAGACAGCAAGGTATTAGAAGCATGGTTGGCAGTCAGCATGGGGGCACAATTGTAAGCCTGGAGCCAAACAGGGCCGGGGCCGGAGTAGAGCACCTGCTGCGCGGCAGGCTACCTTATCGGGAGGTAGTGGAGCAGGGGTTCCTGGAGTTGGCGACAGTAGCAGTGAATCAGTGAGGCCTGTTGGTGGGAAAAGTAGCTACTGGGCAGTGTGGCAGCTTCTCCTGAAGCATCCGCAGGAGGGTAACATGGCCACATGTAAGATATGTAGGCAGAAGGTGAAGCGTGGCCAGGGCCCAAATGTTGGCACCACGGCCCTGCCTCAACATATGATGCGGCACCATAAAGCGGCCTGGGAGAACGGAGGCTTCGAAGAGGTGGTCCAGCCTGCTTCCTCACCAAGTGGTACGCCGCTCCCAATTTCTGCCAGCCAAGGCTCCAGCACTTCAGCCGAAGGCAGCTGCGCGTCATACCCATCCTCTGTCGCTCCTGCTCCTCTTCCTCCAAGTCATGCATCCCGCCAGCAATCCATCAGCGAAGCCATGTCCAAGAGACAGCAGTATGCGCCCACTCATCCTACGGCGCAGAAGCTGAATGTGCTCCTGTCCAAGTTGCTAGTGCTGCAGTTGCTCCCTTTTAAGGTGGTGGACTCTGCACCTTTCAGAGAACTGATGGCTTGTGCCGAGCCGAGGTGGAGAGTCCCAAGCCGTCATTTCTTTGCCAAGAAGGCAGTACCAGCGCTGCACACTTTTGTTGAACAGAAGGTGAGCCAGTCCTGGAGCCAGTCCGTGTGTAGCAAAGTGCATGGCAGCGCCGACGTCTGGAGCTGTAACTACGGTCAGGGACAGTACATGTCGTTTACCGGCCCACTGGGTGAATGTGGTCCCTTTGCAGCAGCAGCAACTTGGACAGGTCACACCACTTCGGCCTCCACGCTCCCTGCCCGTTGGGCCTGTGACACCGTGCGACTCGGCCTCCTCATCCTCCGCCATCTCCTCACCCTCCACTGTAGGCTCTAGTCTCAGTGCCCCTCCAGTCTACCATGTGTGCAGGACACGGAGGTGGAGGGGAGGAACTGCTTAAATTTATTCATCAGGAAATCCAAACATGGCTTACTCCAAAAAACTTAAAATGGGAATCATGGTTACCGACAATGGGAAGAACATTTTGTCTGCGCTGCGCCAAGGAAGCCTGACCCATGCCCCCTGCATGGCTCACGTCTTCAATCTGGTTGTCAAGCGGTTTCTGAAGTGTTCCCTCCATTTGCAAGACATCCTAACAACTTCAAAGAAACTTTGCATGCACTTCAGCCACTCATACACCGCCAAACACACCCTTCTTGAGCTACAGCGTCAGAACAGCATCCCCCAACATAGTGTGATTTGCGATGTTTCCACCCGTTGGAATTCCACCCTTCACATGTTGGACCGATTATATGAACAGAATCACTGATTTCCTGATGATCCAAGCGGATAGGGGGACTCCCCTGTGTAACTTCAATGTCAACCAGTGGCAGCTCATACGTGACACCTGCCGTTTGCTCAAGCCCTTTGAGGAAGCCACTTTATTTGTCAGTCGGCAGGATTACGGGATGAACGATGTGATTCCACTGCTTTATGTACTACAGCACATGTTGGAAACCATGGCTGGTCAGGGTACTGGAGACATGGCGTCTACATCTTACAGCCACATGAACCCTGTTGGAGCTGAACTGGAGGAGGAGGAAGAGGAGGAGGAGTGGCCCAGTGAAGCACAATTTAGGCTTGGCGAAATGGCTGGTTTATCTAGTCAGTGGACAGGAGAGGAGGAGCAGGAGCAGCCAGAGGAGCTAGAGGGTTTTGAGGAAGGCAAGACAGAGTACCCGGACACACCGTGGCAGTATGCAGTGGAGATGGAGACAGGTAGTCCCTCCGAGTCACTTGCGCAAATGGCAGGAAGCATGCTCACGTGCTTGCGTAGTGACCCCAGAATTGTTTCCATTTGTCAGCGGGATGACTTCTGGCTCTCCACCTTTTTGGACCCTCGCTTCCGGCACAAAAATGAAAGAGGACAAACTGAACTACTACAAAGACATTCTACGTAGTCAGTTGGCCGATGCCTATCTGCGCCATGGTCCATACTCTCGCAGGTCTGACTCGGGGGAACCTCTGCGCTCACCTTCCACTGCCATGCCAGCTGGGGGGGTTAGCAGGAGCAGCAGCAGCAGCTCCATCGGCAGCAGCCTCATCGGCGCTGCCATGCACTTTGCTACACTCTTCAGTCGCTAATGAGTAGCTTTCTACACCCGCATAGTGAGGCCATGAGCAGCAGGAAGACCTGGAGCAGGACCTCAACCAGCAGGTCATGTCATACCTTGACATGACCATGCCAACACACCTTGAGGATCCGCTGGACTTCTGGGCAGCCAAACTTTGTTTGTGGCCGCAACTAGCAGAGTTTGCCCTGGAAAAGCTGTCCTGCCCGGCAAGTAGCGTACCATCTGAGCGGGTGCTTAGTGCGGCGGGGGCCATAGTTACGGCGAGGAGAACTCGTCTGTCAACTAAAAATGTGGAGAGACTCACCTTTGTCAAAATGAATCAGGGATGGATCAGACAGGATTTCCACCCACCAATGGCAGATGCATGCGACTAGATTCAGCATGGTGCCACGTTTTACACTTTCCAAATGGTGCAAAACATATTTATGTCTTTAGTCCAATTTTTGGGCTCCTGCTGATGCCAACTTCAGGGTGTGCCTTCCAACCAATTTTTGGCCTCCTGCTGATGCCAACTTCAGGGTGTGCATTTGAGCCAATGTTTGGCCTCCTGCTGCTGCCAACTCCAGGGTGTCTTTCAAGCAATGTTCGGGCTCCTGCTTATGCTGCTGCCAACTCCAGGGTGTGCCTCCCAGCTAATGTATGTGCTCCTGCTGCTACCAACTTCAGGGTGCCTTCCAGCCAATTTCTAGGTTCCTGTTGCTCCTGCTGCTGCCAACTCCAGGGTGTGTCAGTCAAATTTTGGGCTCCTGCTGCTGCCAACTCCAGTGTCTCTTTATAGCAATGTTTGGGCTCCTGCTGCTGCTGCTGCTTGCAACTCGAGGGTGTGATTCATCCATTTTTTGGGCTCCTGCAGCCAACTCCAGTGTCTCTTTAAAGTAATATTTGGGCTGCTGCTGCTGCTGCTTGCAATGCCAGGGTGTGATTCATCCAATTTTTGGGCTCCTGCTGCCAACTCCAGTGTCTCTTTCAAGCTACAGTATGTTTGGGCTGCTGCTGCTTCTGCTTGCAACTCCAGGGTGTGATTCATCCAATTTTTGGGCTCCTGCTGCCAACTTCAGTGTCTCTTTCAAGCTATGTTTGGGCTGCTGCTGCTGCTGCTGCTTGCAACTCCAGGGTGTGATTCATCCATTTTTTGGGCTCCTGAAGCCAACTCCAGTGTCTCTTTCAAGCTATGTTTGGGCTGCTGCTGCTGCTGCTTGCAGCACCAGGGTGTGATTCAGCCAATTTTTGGGCTCATGCAGCCAACTCTAGTGTCTCTTTAAAGTAATGTTTGTGCTCCTGCTGCTGCTTGCAACTCCAGGGTGTGATTCATCCAATTTTTGGGCTCCTGCTGCCACCTCCAGTGTCTCTTTCAAGCTATGTTTGGGCTGCTTCTGCTTGCAACTCCAGGGTGTGATTCATCCAATTTTTGGGCTCCTGCTGCCAACTCCAGTGTCTCTTTCAAGCTATGTTTGGGCTGCTGCTGCTTGCAACTCTAGGGTGTGATTCATCCAATTTTTGGGATCCTGAAGCCAACTCCAGTGTCTCTTTCAAGCTATGTTTGGGCTGCTGCTGCTGCTGCTTGCAACTCGAGGGTGTGATTCATCCAATTTTTGGGCTCCTGCAGCCAACTCCAGTGTCTCTTTAAAGTAATGTTTGTGCACCTGCTTCTGCTTGCAACTCCAGGGTGTGATTCATCCAATTTTTGGGCTCCTGAAGCCAACTCCAGTGTCTCTTTCAAGCTATGTTGGGGCTGCTGCTGCTGCTTGCAACTCCAGGGTGTGATTCATCCAATGTTTGGGCTCCTGAAGCCAACTCCAGTGTCTCTTTCAAGCTATGTTTGGGCTGCTGCTGCTGCTGCTTGCAACACCAGGGTGTGATTCAGCCAATTTTTGGACTCATGCAGCCAACTCCAGTGTCTCTTTAAAGTAATGTTTGTGCTCCTGCTGCTGCTTGCAACTCCAGGGTGTGATTCATCCAATTTTTGGGCTCCTGCTGCCAACTCCAGTGTCTCTTTCAAGCTATGTTTGGGCTCCTTCTGCTTGCAACTCCAGGGTGTGATTCATCCAATTTTTGGGCTGCTGCTGCCAACTCCAGTGTCTCTTTCAAGCTATGTTTGGGCTGCTGCTGCTGCTTGCAACTCCAGGGTGTGATTCATCCAATTTTTGGGATCCTGAAGCCAACTCCAGTGTCTCTTTCAAGCTATGTTTGTGCTGCTGCTGCTGCTGCTTGCAACTCGAGGGTGTGATTCATCCAATTTTTGGGCTCCTGCAGCCAACTCCAGTGTCTCTTTAAAGTAATGTTTGTGCTCCTGCTGCTGCTTGCAACTCCAGGGTGTGATTCATCCAATTTTTGGGCTCCTGCTGCCAACTCCAGTGTCTCTTTCAAGCTATGTTTGTGCTGCTGCTGCTGCTTGCAACTCGAGGGTGTGATTCATCCAATTTTTGGGCTCCTGCAGCCAACTCCAGTGTCTCTTTAAAGTAATGTTTGTGCTCCTGCTGCTGCTTGCAACTCCAGGGTGTGATTCATCCAATTTTTGGGCTCCTGCTGCCAACTCCAGTGTCTCTTTCAAGCTATGTTTGGGCTGCTTCTGCTTGCAACTCCAGGGTGTGATTCATCCAATTTTTGGGCTCCTGCAGCCAACTCCAGTGTCTCTTTCAAGCTATGTTTGGGCTCCTGCTGCTGCTGCTGCTTGCAACTCCAGGGTGTGATTCATCCAATTTTTGGGCTCCTGCAGCCAACTCCAGTGTCTCTTTCAAGCTATGTTTGGGCTCCTGCTGCTGCTCCTGCTGCTTGGAAATCCAGGGTGTGATTTATCCAATTTTTGGGCTCCTGCTGCCACCTCCAGTGTCTCTTTAAAGTAATGTTTGTGCTCCTGCTGCTGCTTGCAACTCCAGGGTGTGATTCATCCAATTTTTGGGCTCCTGCTGCCAACTCCAGTGTCTCTTTCAAGCTATGTTTGGGCTGCTGCTGCTTGCAACTCCAGGGTGTGATTCATCCAATTTTTGGGCTCCTGAAGCCAACTCCAGTGTCTCTTTCAAGCTATTTTTGGGCTGCTGCTGCTTGCAATTCCAGGGTGTGATTCATCCAATTTTTGGGCTCCTGCAGCCAACTCCAGTGTCTCTTTAAAGTAATGTTTGTGCTCCTTCTGCTGCTTGCAACTCCAGGGTGTGATTCATCCAATTTTTGGGCTCCTTCTGCCAACTCCAGTGTCTCTTTAAAGTAATGTTTGTGCTCCTGCTGCTGCTTGCAACTCCAGGGTGTGATTCATCCAATTTTTGGGCTCCTGCTGCCAACTCCAGTGTCTCTTTCAAGCTATGTTCGGGCTGCTGCTGCTGCTGCTTGCAACTCCAGGGTGTGATTCATCCAATTTTTAGGCTCCTGAAGCCAACTCAAGTGTCTCTTTCAAGCTATGTTTGGGCTGCTGCTGCTGCTTGCAACTCCAGGGTGTGATTCATCCAATTTTTGGGCGCCTGAAGCCAACTCCAGTGTCTCTTTCAAGCTATGTTTGGGCTGCTGCTGCTGCTGCTTCTTGCAACTCCAGGGTGTGATTCATCCAATTCTTGGGCTCCTGCTGCCAACTCCATTGTCTCTTTAAAGTAATGTTTGGGCTTCTGCGGCTGCTTGCAACTCCTGGGTGTGATTCATCCAATTTTTGGGCTCCTGCTGCCAACTCCAGTGTCTCTTTCAAGCTATGTTTGGGCTCCTGCTGCTCCTGCTGCCAACTCCAGTGTCTCTTTCAAGCAATGTTTGGGCTGCTGCTGCTTGCAACTCGAGGGTGTGATTCATCCAATTTTTGGGCTCCTGCAGCCAACTCCAGTGTCTCTTTAAAGTAATGTTTGTGCTCCTGCTGCTGCTTGCAACTCCAGGGTGTAATTCATCCAATTTTTGAGCTCCTGCTGCCAACTCCAGTGTCTCTTTCAAGCTATGTTTGGGCTCCTGCTACTGTTGCTTGCAACTCCAGGGTGTGATTCATCCAATTTTTGGGCTCCTGCTGCTCCTTACAACTCCAGGGTGTGATTCATCCAATTTTTGGGCTTCTGCAGCCAACTCCAGTGTGTCTTTCAAGCTATGTCAGGGCTCCTTCTGCTGCTCCTGCTGCTTGCAACTCCAGGGTGTGATTTATCCAATTTTTTGGGCTCCTGCAGCCACCTCCAGTGTCTCTTTAAAGTAATGTTTGTGCTCCTGCTGCTGCTTGCAACTCCAGGGTGTAATTCATCCAATTTTTGAGCTCCTGCTGCCAACTCCAGTGTCTCTTTCATGCTATGTTTGGGCTCCTGCTACTGTTGCTTGCAACTCCAGGGTGTGATTCATCCAATTTTTGGGCTCCTGCTGCTCCTTACAACTCCAGGGTGTGATTCATCCAATTTTTGGGCTTCTGCAGCCAACTCCAGTGTGTCTTTCAAGCTATGTTAGGGCTCCTTCTGCTGCTCCTGCTGCTTGCAACTCCAGGGTGTGATTTATCCAATTTTTTGGGCTCCTGCAGCCACCTCCAGTGTCTCTTTAAAGTAATGTTTGTGCTCCTGCTGCTGCTTGCAACTCCAGGGTGTGATTCATCCAATGTTTGGGCTCCTGCAGCCAACTCCAGTGTCTCTTTCAAGTTATATTTGGGCTGCTGCTGCTGCTGCTGGCAACTCCAGGGTGTGAGTCATCCAATTTTTGGGCTTCTGAAGCCAACTCCAGTGTCTCTTTCAAGCTATGTTTGGGCTGCTGCTGCTTGCCACTCCAGGGTGTGATTCATCCAATTTTTGGGCGCCTGAAGCCAACTCCAGTGTCTCTTTCAAGCTATGTTTGGGCAGCTTCTGCTTGCAACTCCAGGGTGTGATTCATCCAATTCTTGGGCTCCTGCTGCCAACTCCAGTGTCTCTTTAAAGCTATGTTCGGGCTGCTGCTGCTGCTGCTTGCAACTCCAGGGTGTGATTCATCCAATTTTTGGGCTCCTGAAGCCAACTCCAGTGTCTCTTTAAAGTAATGTTTGGGCTTCTGCTGCTGCTTGCAACTCCAGGGTGTGATTCATCCAATTTTTGGGCTCCTGCTGCCAACTCCAGTGTGTCTTTCAAGCTATGTTTGGGTTCCTGCTGCTTGCAGCTCCAGGGTGTGATTCATCCAATATTTGGGCTCCTGCTGCCAACTCCAGTGTGTCTTTCAAGCAGTGTTTGGGCTCCTTCTGCTCCTGCTTCCAACTCCAGTGTGTCTTTCAAGCAATGTTTGTGCTCCTGCTGCCAACTCCAGTGTGTCTTTCAAGCAATGTTTGGGCTCCTGCTGCTCCTGCTGCCAACTCCAGTGTCTCTTTCAAGCTATGTTTGGGCTCCTGCTGCTCCTGCTGCCAACTTCAGTGTCTCTTTCAAGCAATGTTTGGGCTCCTGCTGCCAACTCCAGTGTGTCTTTCAAGCAATGTTTGGGCTCCTGCTGCTCCTGCTGCCAACTCCAGTGTGTCTTTCAAGCAATGTTTGGCTTCCTGCTTATGCTGCTGCCAACTCCAGGGTGTGCCTTCCAGCTAATGTATGTGCTCCTGCTGCTGCCAACTTCAGGGTGCCTTCCAGGTTCCTGCTGCTGCCAACTCCAGGGTGTTTCAGTCAATTTTTGGGCTCCTGCTGCGGCTGCTGTCAACTCCAGTGTCTCTTTCAAGCTATGTTTGGGCTCCTGCTGCTGCTTGCAACTCCAGGGTGTGATTCATCCAATTTTTGGGCTCCTGCTGCCAACTCCAGTGTCTCTTTCAAGCTGTGTTTGGGCTGCTGCTGCTTGCAACTCCAGGGTGTGATTCATCCAATTCTTGGGCTCCTGCTGCCAACTCCAGTGTCTCTTTAAAGCTATGTTCGGGCTGCTGCTGCTTGCAACTCCAGGGTGTGATTCATCCAATTTTTGGGCTCCTGAAGCCAACTCCAGTGTCTCTTTAAAGTAATGTTTGGGCTTCTGCTGCTGCTTGCAACTCCAGGGTGTGATTCATCCAATTTTTGGGCTCCTGCTGCCAACTCCAGTGTCTCTTTCAAGCTATGTTTGGGCTCCTGCTGCTCCTGCTGCCAACTCCAGTGTCTCTTTCAAGCAATGTTTGGGCTCCTGAAGCCAGCTGCAGTGTCTCTTTCAAGCTATGTTTGGGGTGCTGCTGCTGCTGCTTGCAAATCCAGGGTGTGATTCATCCAATTTTTGGGCTCCTGCTGCTAACTTCAATGTCTCTTTCAAGCTATGTTTGGGCTCCTGCTGCTTGCAGCTTCAGGGTGTGATTCATCCAATATTTGAGCTCCTGCTGCCAACTCCAGTGTGTCTTTCAAGCAATGTTTGGGCTCCTGCTGCTCCTGCTGCCAACTCCAGTGTCTCTTTCAAGCTATGTTTGGGCTCCTGCTGCTCCTGCTGCCAACTCCAGTGTCTCTTTCAAGCAATGTTTGGCCTCCTGCTGCCAACTCCAGTGTGTCTTTCAAGCAATGTTTGGCTTCCTGCTTATGCTGCTGCCAACTCCAGGGTGTGCCTTCCAGCTAATGTATGTGCTCCTGCTGCTGCCAACTTCAGGGTGCCTTCCAGCCAATTGCTAGGTTCCTGCTGCTGCCAACTCCAGGGTGTGTCAGTCAATTTTTGGGCTCCTGCTGCGGCTGCTGTCAACTCCAGTGTCTCTTTCAAGCTATGTTTGTGCTCCTGCTGCTGCTTGCAACTCCAGGGTGTGATTCATCCAATTTTTGGGCTCCTGCTGCCAACTCCAGTGTCTCTTTCAAGCTATGTTTGGGCTGTTGCTGCTGCTGCTTGCAACTCCAGGGTGTGATTTATCCAATTTTTGGGCTCCTGCAGCCAACTTCAGTGTCTCTTCAAAGGAATTTTTGGGCTCCTGCAGCTGCTGCTGCTGCTGCTGCTGCTGCTTGCAACTCCAGGGTGTGAATCAGCTAATTTTTGGGCTCCTGCTGCTGCCAGCTCCAGGGTGTGTTTTTCAGGCACTATAGGGGCCCCTCATAGTGATGCCACTTCAACTCTCTGCAATTGTGCCGCTCTGCGATTCTATTAGCGATGCCTCTGATCTGCATGTGATAATTATTTACAGTATTATTTCACTAGCCCAGCACGCATCCTATGCGTGTTACAGCAAGGCAGAATGGTTTACAACCCTATTGAGGCTCTAGGAAGCTCAGAAATAGCCGTTTTTAATAGCGATTCGTCGCAAATAAATTCGGGTCAAAGCGATTTTTGATGGAAAATTCGGCGATTCAGTTGAATCGAATTTTTCAAAAGTTCGCTCATCTCTAGTCTGGACATATTCCCTGGGGCAAGTTATCATGCAGCCTATCAGCAGCCAGGAAGCCCGGTGACGTCACCGTGCTATATAAAGCGGCGGCCCTCTTGCTTGTGCGCATTTCAGACTTGCATTCGTGAGACAGCGGTGGTTGCTGCAGACAGGGACAGACAGTTAGCGATAGGTAGGGAGAGTTACAGATAGATAGGGAGATTTACAGATAGGTAGGGAGATTTAGAGAGGCAGACAGAGCCAGGGAAAGATAGTGGAAAACCGGAACAATCCAGGGACAGCATAAAAGTGACAGTGACAGGGTGATTTGCCTGATCAGTTTTCTATTCAATTTGATTTCTTTGTGCTGTAAACCGTAATCTGCCTTGCCACTGTGCATGCAATCTATGCAGTGCCTTATGTAACCCTATCTGTTATACTAAATAAGTGTTGTTCAGCATCAGCTTTATTAAGCTATTGCATTTTGCATAGGTTTTATTCCTGCTGTCAATACACCAGGCCGCAGGGTATCCCAAACCACCATGTGGCACCCTATCTGTTATACTAAATAAGCGTCTACAGCCTCAGCTTTATTAAGTTATTGCATTTTGAATTGGTTTTTGTCCTGTTGTCAATACACCAGGCTCCAGGGTATCCAAACCACCACGTTGCACCCTATCTGTTATACTAAATAAGCGTTGTTCATCCAAAGCTTAATCAAGCTATTGCATTTTGCATAGGTTTTTGTCATGCTGTCAATACACCAGGCCGCAGGGTATCCCAAACCACCACGTGGCACCCTATCTGTTATACTAAATAAGCGTCTAAAGCCTCAGCTTTATTAAGTTATTGCATTTTGATTTGGTTTTGGTCTGCTTTAAATACACCAGACCGCAGGGGATCCCAAACCTGCACGTTGCACCCTATCTGTTATACTAAATAAGCGTTGTTCAGCATCAGCTTTACTAAGCTATTGCATTTTGCATAGGTTTTTGTCCTGCTGTCAATACACCAGGCCGCAGGGTGTCCCAAACCACCGCGTGGCACCCTATCTGTTATACTAAATAAGCGTTGTTCAGCATCAACTTTATTAAGCTATTGCATATTGCATTGGTTTTTGTCCTGCTGTCAATACACCAGGCCGCAGGGTATCCCAAACCACCACATGGCACACTATCTGTTATACTAACTAAGCGTTGTTCAGCATCAGCTTTATTAAGCTATTGCATATTGCATTGGTTTTTGTCCTGCTGTCAATACACCAGGCTGCAGAGTATCCCAAACCACCACGTGGCACCCTATCTGTTATAATAAATAAGCGTCTACAGCCTCAGCTTTATTAAGTTATTACATTTTGAATTGGTTTTGGTCTGCTTTAAATACACCAGGCCGCAGGGTATCCCAAATCACCACATGGCACAATATCTGTTATACTAAATAAGCGTCTACAGCCTCAGCTTTATTAAGCTATTGCATTTTGCATAGGTTTTTGTTCTGCTGTCAATACACCAGGTCGCAGAGTATCCCAAACCACCATGTGGCACCCTATCTGTTAGACTAAATAAGCATCTACAGCCTCAGCTTTATTAAGCTATTGCATTTTGCATAGGTTTTTGTATTGCTGTCAATACACCAGGCCGCAGAGTATCCCAAACCACCACATGGCACCCTATTTGTTATACTAAATAACCGTTGTTCAGCATTAGCTTTAATAAGCTATTGCATTTTGCATAGGTTTTTGTCCTGCTGTCAAAACACCAGGCCGCAGAGTATCCCAAACTACCACGTGACACCCTATCTGTTAGACTAAATAAGCCTCTACAGCCTCAGCTTTTTTAAGCTATTGCATTTTGAATTGGTTTTTGGTCTGCTTTAAATACACCAGGCCGCAGGGTATCCCAAACCTGCACGTTGCACCCTATCTGTTATACTAAATAAGCGTTGTTCAGCATCGGCTTTATTAAGCTATTGCATTTTGCATAGGTTTTTGTCCTGCTGTCAATACACCAGGCCACAGGGTATCCCAAACCACCACATTGCACCCTATCTGTTATACTAAATAAGCGTTTTTCAGCATCAGCTTTATTAAGCTATTGCATTTTGCATAGGCTTTTGTCCTGCTGTCAATACACCAGGCCACAGGGTATCCCAAACCACCACATTGCACCCTATCTGTTATACTAAATAAGCGTTGTTCAGCATCACCTTTATTAAGCTATTGCATTTTGAATTGATTTTTGTCCTGCTGTCAATACACCAGGCCACAGGGTATCCCAAACCACCACATTGCACCCTATCTGTTATACTAAATAAGCGTTGTTCAGCATCACCTTTTTTAAGCTATTGCATTTTGCATAGGCTTTTGTCCTGCTGTCAATACACCAGGCCACAGGGTATCCCAAACCACCATATTGCACCCTATCTGTTATACTAAATAAGTGTTTTTCAGCATCACCTTTATTAAGCTATTGCATTTTGATTTTTGATTTTTGATTTTTGTCCTGCTGTCAATACACCAGGTTGCAGGGTATCCCAAACCACCACGTGGCACCCTATCTGTTATACTAAATAAGCATTGATCAGCATCAGTTTAATAAGCTATTGCATTTTGCATTGGTTTTTGGACTGCTGTCAATACACCAGGCCGCAGAATATCCCAAACCACCACATTGCACCCTATCTGTTATACTAAATAATCGTTATTAAGCATCATCTTTGTTAAGCTATTGCATTTTAAATTGATTTTTGTCCTGCTGTCAATACACCAGGCCGCAGGGTATCCCAAACCACCACGTGGCACCCTATCTGTTATACTAAATAAGCATCTACAGCCTCAGCTTTATTAAGTTATTGCATTTTGAATTGGTTTTTGTCCTGCTGTCAATACACCAGGCCGCAGAGTATCCCAAACCACCACGTTGCACCCTTTCTGTTATAATAAATAAGCGTTGTTCAGTTTCAGCTTTATTAAGCTATTGCATTTTGCATAGGTTTTTGTCCTGCAGTCAATGCACCAGGCCGCAGGGTATCCCAAACCACCACGTGGCACCCTATCTGTTATACTAAATAAGCGTTGTTCAGCATCAGCTTTATTAAGATATTGCATATTGAATTGGTTTTTGTCCTGCTGTCAATACACCAGGCCGCAGGGTATCCCAAACCACCACGTGGCACCCTATCTGTTATACTAAATAAGCGTCTACAGCCTCAGCTTTATTAAGTTATTGCATTTTGAATTGTTTTTTTTCCTGCAGTCAATACACCAGGCCGCAGGGTATCCCAAACCACCACGTGGCACCCTATCTGTTATACTAAATTAGCGTTGTTCATTCTCAGCTTAATCAAGCTATTGCATTTTGCATAGGTTTTTGTCCTGCTGTCAATACACCAGGCCGGAGGGTATCCCAAACCACCACGTGGCACCCTATCTGTTATACTAAATAAGCGTCTAAAGCCTCAGCTTTATTAAGTTATTGCATTTTGATTTGGTTTTGGTCTGCTTTAAATACACCAGACCGCAGGGGATCCCAAACCTGCACGTTGCACCCTATCTGTTATACTAAATAAGCGTTGTTCAGCATCAGCTTTACTAAGCTATTGCATTTTGCATAGGTTTTTGTCCTGCTGTCAATACACCAGGCCGCAGGGTATCCCAAACCACCGCGTTGCACCCTATCTGTTATACTAAATAAGCGTTGTTCAGCATCAGCTTTATTAAGCTATTGCATATTGCATTGGTTTTTGTCCTGCTGTCAATACACCAGGCCGCAGGGTATCCCAAACCACCACATGGCACACTATCTGTTATACTAAATAAGCGTTGTTCAGCATCAGCTTTATTAAGCTATTGCATTTTGCATTGGTTTTTGTCCTGCTGTCAATACACCAGGCCGCAGGTTATCCCAAACCACCATGTGGCACCCTATCTGTTATACTAAATGAGCTTCTATAGCCTCAGCTTTATTAAGTTATTGCATTTTGAATTGGTTTTTGTCCTGCTGTCAATACACCAGGCTGCAGGGTATCCCAAACCACCACATGGCACACTATCTGTTATACTAACTAAGCGTTGTTCAGCATCAGCTTTATTAAGCTATTGCATATTGCATTGGTTTTTGTCCTGCTGTCAATACACCAGGCTGCAGAGTATCCCAAACCACCACGTGGCACCCTATCTGTTATAATAAATAAGCGTCTACAGCCTCAGCTTTATTAAGTTATTACATTTTGAATTGGTTTTGGTCTGCTTTAAATACACCAGGCCGCAGGGTATCCCAAATCACCACATGGCACAATATCTGTTATACTAAATAAGCGTCTACAGCCTCAGCTTTATTAAGCTATTGCATTTTGCATAGGTTTTTGTTCTGCTGTCAATACACCAGGTCGCAGAGTATCCCAAACCACCATGTGGCACCCTATCTGTTAGACTAAATAAGCATCTACAGCCTCAGCTTTATTAAACTATTGCATTTTGCATAGGTTTTTGTCCTGCTGTCAATACACCAGGCCGCAGAGTATCCCAAACCACCACATGGCACCCTATTTGTTATACTAAATAACCGTTGTTCAGCATTAGCTTTAATAAGCTATTGCATTTTGCATAGGTTTTTGTCCTGCTGTCAAAACACCAGGCCGCAGAGTATCCCAAACTACCACGTGACACCCTATCTGTTAGACTAAATAAGCCTCTACAGCCTCAGCTTTTTTAAGCTATTGCATTTTGAATTGGTTTTTGGTCTGCTTTAAATACACCAGGCCGCAGGGTATCCCAAACCTGCACGTTGCACCCTATCTGTTATACTAAATAAGCGTTGTTCAGCATCGGCTTTATTAAGCTATTGCATTTTGCATAGGTTTTTGTCCTGCTGTCAATACACCAGGCCACAGGGTATCCCAAACCACCACATTGCACCCTATCTGTTATACTAAATAAGCGTTTTTCAGCATCAGCTTTATTAAGCTATTGCATTTTGCATAGGCTTTTGTCCTGCTGTCAATACACCAGGCCACAGGGTATCCCAAACCACCACATTGCACCCTATCTGTTATACTAAATAAGCGTTGTTCAGCATCACCTTTATTAAGCTATTGCATTTTGAATTGATTTTTGTCCTGCTGTCAATACACCAGGCCACAGGGTATCCCAAACCACCACATTGCACCCTATCTGTTATACTAAATAAGCGTTGTTCAGCATCACCTTTTTTAAGCTATTGCATTTTGCATAGGCTTTTGTCCTGCTGTCAATACACCAGGCCACAGGGTATCCCAAACCACCATATTGCACCCTATCTGTTATACTAAATAAGTGTTTTTCAGCATCACCTTTATTAAGCTATTGCATTTTGATTTTTGATTTTTGATTTTTGTCCTGCTGTCAATACACCAGGTTGCAGGGTATCCCAAACCACCACGTGGCACCCTATCTGTTATACTAAATAAGCATTGATCAGCATCAGTTTAATAAGCTATTGCATTTTGCATTGGTTTTTGGACTGCTGTCAATACACCAGGCCGCAGAATATCCCAAACCACCACATTGCACCCTATCTGTTATACTAAATAATCGTTATTAAGCATCATCTTTGTTAAGCTATTGCATTTTAAATTGATTTTTGTCCTGCTGTCAATACACCAGGCCGCAGGGTATCCCAAACCACCACGTGGCACCCTATCTGTTATACTAAATAAGCATCTACAGCCTCAGCTTTATTAAGTTATTGCATTTTGAATTGGTTTTTGTCCTGCTGTCAATACACCAGGCCGCAGAGTATCCCAAACCACCACGTTGCACCCTTTCTGTTATAATAAATAAGCGTTGTTCAGTTTCAGCTTTATTAAGCTATTGCATTTTGCATAGGTTTTTGTCCTGCAGTCAATGCACCAGGCCGCAGGGTATCCCAAACCACCACGTGGCACCCTATCTGTTATACTAAATAAGCGTTGTTCAGCATCAGCTTTATTAAGATATTGCATATTGAATTGGTTTTTGTCCTGCTGTCAATACACCAGGCCGCAGGGTATCCCAAACCACCACGTGGCACCCTATCTGTTATACTAAATAAGCGTCTACAGCCTCAGCTTTATTAAGTTATTGCATTTTGAATTGTTTTTTTTCCTGCAGTCAATACACCAGGCCGCAGGGTATCCCAAACCACCACGTGGCACCCTATCTGTTATACTAAATTAGCGTTGTTCATTCTCAGCTTAATCAAGCTATTGCATTTTGCATAGGTTTTTGTCCTGCTGTCAATACACCAGGCCGGAGGGTATCCCAAACCACCACGTGGCACCCTATCTGTTATACTAAATAAGCGTCTAAAGCCTCAGCTTTATTAAGTTATTGCATTTTGATTTGGTTTTGGTCTGCTTTAAATACACCAGACCGCAGGGGATCCCAAACCTGCACGTTGCACCCTATCTGTTATACTAAATAAGCGTTGTTCAGCATCAGCTTTACTAAGCTATTGCATTTTGCATAGGTTTTTGTCCTGCTGTCAATACACCAGGCCGCAGGGTATCCCAAACCACCGCGTTGCACCCTATCTGTTATACTAAATAAGCGTTGTTCAGCATCAGCTTTATTAAGCTATTGCATATTGCATTGGTTTTTGTCCTGCTGTCAATACACCAGGCCGCAGGGTATCCCAAACCACCACATGGCACACTATCTGTTATACTAAATAAGCGTTGTTCAGCATCAGCTTTATTAAGCTATTGCATTTTGCATTGGTTTTTGTCCTGCTGTCAATACACCAGGCCGCAGGTTATCCCAAACCACCACGTGGCACCCTATCTGTTATACTAAATAAGCGTTGTTCAGCATCAGCTTTATTAAGCTATTGCATTTTGCATTGGTTTTTGTCCTGCTGTCAATACACCAGGCCGCAGGTTATCCCAAACCACCACGTGGCACCCTATCTGTTATACTAAATAAGCTTCTACAGCCTCAACTTTATTAAGTTATTGCATTTTGAATTGTTTTTTGTACTGCTGTCAATACACCAGGCCGCAGGACATACCAAACCACCACGTTGCACCCTATATGTTATACTAAATAAGAGTTGTTCAGCATCAGCTTTATTAAGCTATTGCATTTTGCATAGGTTTTTGTCCTGCTGTCAATACACCAGGCCGCAGAGTATCCCAAACTACCACGTTGCACCCTATCTGTTATACTAAATAAGCATTGTTCAGCATCACCTTTATTAAGCTATTGCATTTTGAATTGATTGTTGTCCTGCTGTCAATACACCAGGCCGCAGAGTATCCCAAACAACCACGTGGCACCCTATCTGTTATACTAAATAAGCGTCTACAGCCTCAGCTTTATTAAGTTATTGCATTTTGAATTGGTTTTTGTCCTGCTGTCAAAACACCAGCCTGCATGGTTTCCCAAACCACCACGTTGCACCCTATCTATTATACTTAATAAGCGTTGTTTAGCATCAGCTTTATTAAGCTATTGCATTTTGCATTGGTGTTTGTCCTGCTGTCAATACACCAGGCCGCAGGGTATCCCAAACCACCACATGGCACCCTATCTGTTATTCTAAGTAAGCGTTGTTCAGCATCGGCTTTATTAAGCTATTGCATTTTGCATAGGTTTTTGTCCTGCTGTCAATACACCAGGCCGCAGAGTATCCAAAACCACAACGTAGCACCCTGTCTGTTAGACTAAATATGCGTCTACAGCCTCAGACCTCAGCTTTATTAAGCTATTGCATTTTGAATTGGTTTTTGGTCTGCTTTAAATACAACAGGCTGCATGGCATCCCAAACCTGCACGTTGCACACTCTCTGTTATACTAAATAAGCGTTGTTCAGCATCAGCTTTATTAAGCTATTGCATTTTGCATTGGTTTTTGTCCTGCTGTCAATACACCAGGCAGCAGGGTATCCCAAAACACCACGTGGCACCCTATCTGTTATACTAAATAGGCGTCTACAGCCTCAGCTTTATTAAGTTATTGCATTTTGAATTGGTTTTGGTCTGCTTTAAATACACCAGGCCACAGGGTATCCCAAACCTCCACGTTGCACCCTCTCTGTTATACTAAATGCGCAATGTTCAGCCTCAGCTTTATTAGATTATTGCATTTTGACTTGGTTTTTGTCTGCTTTAAATACACAAGTCTGCAGGGTATCCCAAACCACCACATGGCGCCCTATCTGTTATACTAAATAAGCGTTGTTCAGCATCAGCTTTATTAAGCTATTGCATTTTGCATAGGTTTTTGTCCTGCTGTCAATACACCAGGCCGCAGAGTATCCCAAACCACCACGTGGCACCCTATCTGTTATACTAAATATGCGTTGTTCAGCATCAGCTTTATTAAGCTATTGCATTTTGCATAGGTTTTTGTCCTTCTGTCAATACACCAGGCCGCAGGGTATCCCAAACCACCACATGGCACCCTATCTGTTTTACTAAATAAGCGTTGTTCAGCATCAGCTTTATTAAGCTATTGCATTTTGCATAGGTTCTTGTCCTTCTGTCAAGACACCAGGCCGCAGAGTATCCCAAACCACCACGTGGCACCTTATCTGTTATACTAAATAAGCGTCTACAGCCTCAGCTTTATTAAGTTATTGCATTTTGAATTGGTTTTTGTCCTACTGTCAATACACCAGGCCGCAGGGTATCCCAAACCACCACGTTGCACCTTATCTGTTATACTAAATAAGCGTCTACAGCCTCAGCTTTATTAAGTTATTGCATTTTGATCTGCTATACTAAATAAGCGTTGTTCAGCATTAGCTTTATTAAGCTATTGCATTTTGCATAGGTTTTTGTCCTGCTGTCAATACACCAGGCCGCAGAGTATCCCAAACCACCGCGTGGCACCCTATCTGTTATACTAAATAAGCGTCTACAGCCTCAGCTTTTTTAAGTTATTGCATTTTGAATTGGCTTTTGTCCTCCTGTCAATACACCAGGCTGCAGGGTATCCCGAACCACCACATGGCACCCTATCTGGTATACTAAATAAGCGTTGTTCAGCATCAGCTTTATTAGGCTATTGCATTTTGCATAGGTTTTTGTCCTGCAGTCAATACACCAGGCCGCAGAGTATCTAAAACCACCACGTAGCACCTTATCTGTTATACTAAATAAGCGTTGTTCAGCATCAGCTTTTTTAAGCTATTGCATTTTGAATTGATTTTTGTCCTGCTGTCAATACACCAGGCCGCAGGGTATCCCAAACCACCACATGGAACCCTATCTGTTATACTAAATAAGCGTCTACAGCCTCAGCTTTATAAGGTTATAGCATTTTGAATTGGTTTTTGTCTTGCTGTCAATATACCAGGCCACAGGGTATCCCAAACCACCACGTGGCACCCTATCTGTTATACTAAATAAGCACCTACAGCCTCAGCTTTATTAAGTTATTGCATTTTGAATTGGTTGTTGTCCTGCTGTCAATACACCAGGCTGCAGGGTATCCCAAACCACCAAGTTGTACAATATCTGTTATACTAAAAAGCGTTGTTCAGCATCAGCTTTATTAAGCTATTGCATTTTGAATTGATTTTTGTTCTGCTGTCAATACACCAGGCTGCAGGGTATCCCAAACCACCACGTGGCACCCTATCTGTTATACTAAATAAGCGTTGTTCAGCATCATCTTTATTAAGCTATTGCATTTTGCATTGGTTTTTGTCCTGCTGTCAATACACCAGGCCGCAGGTTATCCCAAACCACCACGTGGCACCCTATCTGTTATACTAAATAAGCTTCTACAGCCTCAACTTTATTAAGTTATTGCATTTTGAATTGGTTTTTGTACTGCTGTCAATACACCAGGCCGCAGGGTATCCCAAACCTCCACATGGCACCCTATCTGTTATACTAAATAAGCATCTACAGCCTCAGCTTTATTAAGTTATTGCATTTTGAATTGGTTTTGGTGTGCTTTAAATACACCAGGCCACAGGGTATCCCAAACCACCACATGGAACCCTATCTGTTATACTAATTAAGCGTTGTTCAGCATCAGCTTTATTAAGCTATTGCATTTTGCATAGTTTTTTGTCCTGCTGTCAATACACCAGGCCCAGGTTATCAAAAACCACCATGTGGCACCCTATCTGTTATACTAAATGAGCTTCTATAGCCTCAGCTTTATTAAGTTATTGCATTTTGAATTGGTTTTTGTCCTGCTGTCAATACACCAGGCTGCAGGGTATCCCAAACCACCACGTGGCACCCTATCTGTTATACTAAATAAGCGTTGTTCAGCATCAGCTTTATTAAGCTATTGCATTTTGCATTGGTTTTTGTCCTGCTGTCAATACACCAGGCCGCAGGTTATCCCAAACCACCACGTGGCACCCTATCTGTTATACTAAATAAGCTTCTACAGCCTCAGCTTTATTAAGATATTAAATTTTGAATTGGTTTTTGTACTGCTGTCAATACACCAGGCCGCAGGGTATCCCAAACCACCACATGGCACCCTATCTGTTATACTAAATAAGCGTTGTTCAGCATCAGCTTTATTAAGCTATTGCATTTTGAATTGATTTTTGTCCTGCTGTCAATACACCAGACCGCAGAGTATCCCAAACCACCACGTTGCACCCTATCTGTTATAATAAATAAGCGTCTACAGCCTCAGCTTTATTAAGTTATTGCATTTTGAATTGGTTTTTGTCCTGCTGTCAATACACCAGGCCGCAGGGTATCCCAAACCACCACGTTGCACCCTATCTGTTATACTAAATAAGTGTTGTTCAGCATCAGCTTTATTAAGCTATTGCAGTTTGAATTGATTTTTGTCCTGCTGTCAATACACCAGGCCGCAGGGTATTCCAAACCACCACGTTGCACCCTATCTGTTATACTAAATAGGTGTCTACAGCCTCAGCTTTATTAAGTTATTGCATTTTGAATTGGTTTTGGTCTGCTTTCAATGCACCAGGCCGCAGGGTATCCCAAACCTGCACATTGTACCCTCTCTGATATACTAAATAAGCAATGTTCAGCATCAGCTTTATTAAGCTATTGCATTTTGCATTGGTTTTTGTCCTGCTGTCAATACACCAGGTCGCAGGGTATCCCAAACCTCCACGTTGCACCCTATCTGTTATACTAAATAAGCGTTGTTCAGCATCAGCTTTATTAAGCTATTGCATTTTGCATTGGTTTTTGTCCTGCTGCCAATACACCAGGCCACAGGGTATCCCAAACCACTGCGTAGCACCCTATCTGTTATACTAAATAAGCATCTACAGCCTCAACTTTATTAAATTATTGCATTTTGAATTGGTTTTGGTCTGTTTTAAATAAACTAGGCTGCAGGGTATCCCAAACCACCACATGGCACCCTATCTGTTATACTAAATAAGCGTTGTTCAGCATCAGCTTTATCAAGCTATTGCATTTTGCATAGGTTTTTTTCCTGCTGTCAATACACCAGGCCGCAGAGTATCCCAAACCACCACGTGGCACCTTATCTGTTATACTAAATAAGCGTTGTTCAGCATCAGCTTTTTTAAGCTATTGCATTTTGAATTGATTTTTGTCCTGCTGTCAATACACCAGGCCGCAGGGTATCCCAAACCACCACATGGAACCCTATCTGTTATACTAAATAAGCGTCTACAGCCTCAGCTTTATAAGGTTATAGCATTTTGAATTGGTTTTTGTCTTGCTGTCAATATACCAGGCCACAGGGTATCCCAAACCACCACGTGGCACCCTATCTGTTATACTAAATAAGCACCTACAGCCTCAGCTTTATTAAGTTATTGCATTTTGAATTGGTTTTTGTCCTGCTGTCAATACACCATGCTGCAGGGTATCCCAAACCACCACGTTGTACAATATCTGTTATACTAAAAAGCGTTGTTCAGCATCAGCTTTATTAAGCTTTTGCATTTTGAATTGATTTTTGTCCTGCTGTCAATACACCAGGCTGCAGGGTATCCCAAACCACCACGTGGCACCCTATCTGTTATACTAAATAAGCGTTGTTCAGCATAAGCTTTATTAAGCTATTGCATTTTGCATTGGTTTTTGTCCTGCTGTCAATACACCAGGCCACAGGTTATCCCAAACCACCACGTGGCACCCTATCTGTTATACTAAATAAGCTTCTACAGCCTCAGCTTTATTAAGTTATTGCATTTTGAATTGGTTTTTGTACTGCTGTCAATACACCAGGCCGCAGGGTATCCCAAACCTCCACATGGCACCCTATCTGTTATACTAAATAAGCGTTGTTCAGCATCAGCTTTATTAAGCTATTGCATTTTGAATTGATTTTTGTCCTGCTGTCAATACACCAGGCCGCAGGGTATCCCAAACCACCACGTGGCACCCTATCTGTTATACTAAATAAGCGTCTACAGCCTCAGCTTTATTAAGTTATTGCATTTTGAATTGGTTTTTGTCCTGCTGTCAATACACCAGGCCGCAGGGTATCCCAAACCCCCACATTGCACCCTATCTGTTATACTAAATAAGCGTTGTTCAGCATCAGCTTTATTAAGCTATTGCATTTTGCATTGGTTTTTGTCCTGCTGTCAATACACCAGGCCGCAGAGTATCCCAAACCACCACGTTGCACCCTATCTGTTATACTAAATAAGCGTTGTTCAGCATCACCTTTATTAAGCTATTGCATTTTGAATTGATTTTTGTCCTGCTTTCAATACACCAGGCCGCAGGGTATCCGAAACCACAACGTGGCACCCTATCTGTTATACTAAATAAGCGTCTACAGCCTCAGCTTTATTAGGTTATTGCATTTTGAATTGGTTTTTGTCCTGCTGTCAATACACCAGGCAGCAGGGTATCCCAAACCACCACGTTGCACCCTATCTGTTATACTAAATAAGCGTTGTTTAGCATCAGCTTTATTAAGCTATTGCATTTTGCACTGGTTTTTGTCCTGCTGTCAATACACCAGGCCGCATGGTATCCCAAACCACCACATGGCACCCTATCTGTTATACTAAATAAGCTTTGTTCAGCATCGGCTTTATTAAGCTATTGCATTTTGCATAGGTTTTTGTCCTGCTGTCAATACACCAGGCCGCAGAGTATAACAAACTACCGCATGGCAGCCTATCTGTTATTCTAAATAAGCGTCTACAGCCTCAGCTTTATTAAGTTATTGCATTTTGAATTGGTTTTGGTCTGCTTTAAATACACCAGGCCACAGGGTATCCCAAACCACCACATGGCACCCTATTTGTTATACTAAATAAGCGTTGTTCAGCATCAGCTTTATTAAGCTATTGCATTTTGCATTGGTTTTTGTCCTGCTGTCAATACACCAGGTCGCAGGGTATCCCAAACCTCCACGTTGCCCCCTATCTGTTATACTAAATAAGCGTTGTTCAGCATCAGCTTTATTAAGCTATTGCATTTTGCATTGGTTTTTGTCCTGCTGTCAATACACCAGGCCACAGGGTATCCCAAAGCACTGCGTAGCACCCTATCTGTTATACTAAATAAGCGTCTACAGCCACAGCTTTATTAAATTATTGCATTTTGAATTGGTTTTGGTCTGTTTTAAATACAATAGGCTGCAGGGTATCCCAAACCACCGCATGGCACCCTATCTGTTATACTAAATAAGCGTTGTTCAGCATCAGCAATACACCAGGCCGCAGAGTATCCCAAACCACCACGTGGCACCTTATCTGTTATACTAAATAAGCCTTGTTCAGCATCAGCTTTTTTAAGCTATTGCATTTTAAATAGATTTTTGTCCTTCTGTCAATACACCAGGCCGCAGGGTATCCCAAACCACCACATGGAACCCTATCTGTTATACTAAATAAGCGTCTACAGCCTCAGCTTTATAAGGTTATAGCATTTTGAATTGGTTTTTGTCTTGCTGTCAATATACCAGGCCACAGGGTATCCCAAACCACCACGTGGCAGCCTATCTGTTATACTAAATAGGCACCTACAGGCTCAGCTTTATTAAGTTTTTGCATTTTGAATTGGTTTTTGTCCTGCTGTCAATACACCAGGCTGCAGGGTATCCCAAACCACCACGCTGTACAATATCTGTTATACTAAAAAGCATTGTTCAGCATCAGCTTTATTAAGTTATTGCATTTTGAATTGATTTTTGTCCTGCTGTCAATACACCAGGCTGCAGGGTATCCCAAACACCACGTGGCACCCTATCTGCTATACTAAATAAGCGTTGTTCAGCATCAGCTTTATTAAGCTATTGCATTTTGCATTGGTTTTTGTCCTGCTGTCAATACACCAGGCCGCAGGTTATCCCAAACCACCACGTGGCACCCTATCTGTTATACTAAATAAGCATTGTTCAGCATCAGCTTTATTAAGCTATTGCATTTTGCATAGGTTTATGTCCTGCTGTCAATACACCAGGCCGCAGAGTATCCCAAACCACCACGTTGCACCCTATCTGTTATACTAAATAAGCGTTGTTCAGCATCACCTTTATTAAGCTATTGCATTTTGAATAGATTTTTGTCCTGCTGTCAATACACCAGGCCGCAGGGTATCCCAAACCATCACATGGCACCCTATCTGTTATACTAAATAAGCGTCTACAGCCTCAGCTTTATTAAGTTATTGCATTTTGAATTGATTTTTGTCCTGCTGTCAATACACCAGGCCGCAGGGTATCCCAAACCCCCACATGGCACCCTATCTGTTATACTAAATAAGCGTTGTTCAGCATCAGCTTTATTAAGCTATTGCATTTTCCATAGGTTTTGGTCCTGCTGTCTATACACCAGGCCGCAGAGTATCCCAAACCACCACGTTGCACCCTATCTGTTATACTAAATAAGCATTGTTCAGCATCACCTTTATTAAGCTATTGCATTTTAAATTGATTTTTGTCCTGCTTTCAATACACCAGGCCGCAGGGTATCCGAAACCACAACGTGGCACCCTATCTGTTATACTAAATAAGCGTCTACAGCCTCAGCTTTATTAAGTTATTGCATTTTGAATTGGTTTTTGTCCTGCTGTCAATACACCAGGCCACAGGGTATCCCAAACCACCACGTTGCACCCTATCTGTTATACTAAATAAGCGTTGTTTAGCATCAGCTTTATTAAGCTATTGCATTTTGGATTGGTTTTTGTCCTTCTGTCAATACACCAGGCCGCATGGTATCCCAAACCACCACATGGCACATTATCTGTTATACTAAATAAACTTTGTTCAGCATCGGCTTTATTAAGCTATTGCATTTTGCATAGGTTTTTGTCCTGCTGTCAATGCACCAGGCCGCAGAGTATAACAAACCACCGCATGGAAGCCTATCTGTTATTCTAAATAAGCGTATACAGCCTCAGCTTTATTAAGTTATTGCATTTTGAATTGGTTTTGGTCTGCTTTAAATACACCAGGCCACAGGGTATCCCACACCACAACCTGGCACCCTATCTGTTATACTAAATAAGCGTTGTTCAGCATTAGCTTTATTAAGCTATTGCATTTTCCATAGGTTTTTGTCCTGCTGTCAATACACCAGGCCGCAGAGTATCCAAAACCACCACGTAGCACCCTATCTGTTAGACTAAATAAGCGTCTACAGCCTCAGACCTCAGCTTTATTAAGCTATTGTATTTTGCATTGGTTTTTGTCCTGCTGTCAATACACCAGGTCGCAGGGTATCCCAAACCACCACGTGGCACCCTATCTGTTATACTAAATAAGCGTTGTTCAGCATCAGCTTTATTCAGCTATTGCATTTTGAATTGATTTTTGTCCTGCTGTCAATACACCAGGCTGCAGGGTATCCCAAACCACCACGTGGCACCCTATCTGTTATACTAAATAAGCGTTGTTCAGCATCAGCTTTATTAAGCTATTGCATTTTGCATTGGTTTTTGTCCTGCTGTCAATACACCAGGCCACAGGTTATCCCAAACCACCATGTGGCACCCTATCTGTTATACTAAATAAGCTTCTACAGCCTCAGCTTTATTAAGTTATTGCATTTTGAATTGGTTTTTGTCCTGCTGTCAATACACCAGGCCGCAGGGTATCCCAAACCTCCACATGGCACCCTATCTGTTATACTAAATAAGCGTTGTTCAGCATCAGCTTTATTAAGCTATTGCATTTTGAATTGATTTTTGTCCTGCTGTCAATACACCAGGCCGCAGGGTATCCCAAACCACCACGTGGCACCCTATCTGTTATACTAAATAAGCACCTACAGCCTCAGCTTTATTAAGTTATTGCATTTTGAATTAGTTTTTGTCCTGCTGTCAATACACCATGCTGCAGGGTATCCCAAACCACCACGTTGTACAATATCTGTTATACTAAAAAGCGTTGTTCAGCATCAGCTTTATTAAGCTATTGCATTTTGAATTGATTTTTGTCCTGCTGTCAATACACCAGGCTGCAGGGTATCCCAAACCACCACGTGGCACCCTATCTGTTATACTAAATAAGCGTTGTTCAGCATCAGCTTTATTAAGCTATTGCATTTTGCATTGGTTTTTGTCCTGCTGTCAATACACCAGGCCACGGGTTATCCCAAACCACCACGTGGCACCCTATCTGTTATACTAAATAAGCTTCTACAGCCTCAGCTTTATTAAGTTATTGCATTTTGAATTGGTTTTTGTACTGCTGTCAATACACCAGGCCGCAGGGTATCCCAAACCTCCACATGGCACCCTATCTGTTATACTAAATAAGCGTTGTTCAGCATCAGCTTTATTAAGCTATTGCATTTTGAATTGATTTTTGTCCTGCTGTCAATACACCAGGCCGCAGGGTATCCCAAACCACCAAGTGGCACCCTATCTGTTATACTAAATAAGCGTCTACAGCCTCAGCTTTATTAAGTTATTGCATTTTGAATTGGTTTTTGTCCTGCTGTCAATACACCAGGCCGCAGGGTATCCCAAACCCCCACATTGCACCCTATCTGTTATACTAAATAAGCGTTGTTCAGCATCAGCTTTATTAAGCTATTGCATTTTGCATTGGTTTTTGTCCTGCTGTCAATACACCAGGCCGCAGAGTATCCCAAACCACCACGTTGCACCCTATCTGTTATACTAAATAAGCGTTGTTCAGCATCACCTTTATTAAGCTATTGCATTTTGAATTGATTTTTGTCCTGCTTTCAATACACCAGGCCGCAGGGTATCCGAAACCACAACGTGGCACCCTATCTGTTATACTAAATAAGCGTCTACAGCCTCAGCTTTATTAGGTTATTGCATTTTGAATTGGTTTTTGTCCTGCTGTCAATACACCAGGCAGCAGGGTATCCCAAACCACCATGTTGCACCCTATCTGTTATACTAAATAAGCGTTGTTTAGCATCAGCTTTATTAAGCTATTGCATTTTGCACTGATTTTTGTCCTGCTGTCAATACACCAGGCCGCAGGGTATCCCAAACCACCACATGGCACCCTATCTGTTATACTAAATAAGCTTTGTTCAGCATCGGCTTTATTAAGCTATTGCATTTTGCATAGGTTTTTGTCCTGCTGTCAATACACCAGGCCGCAGAGTATAACAAACTACCGCATGGCAGCCTATCTGTTATTCTAAATAAGCGTCTACAGCCTCAGCTTTATTAAGTTATTGCATTTTGAATTGGTTTTGGTCTGCTTTAAATACACCAGGTCGCAGGGTATCCCAAACCTCCACGTTGCACCCTATCTGTTATACTAAATAAGCGTTGTTCAGCATCAGCTTTATTAAGCTATTGCATTTTGCATTGGTTTTTGTCCTGCTGTCAATACACCAGGCCACAGGGTATCCCAAAGCACTGCGTAGCACCCTATCTGTTATACTAAATAAGCGTCTACAGCCACAGCTTTATTAAATTATTGCATTTTGAATTGGTTTTGGTCTGTTTTAAATACAATAGGCTGCAGGGTATCCCAAACCACCGCATGGCACCATATCTGTTATACTAAATAAGCGTTGTTAAGCATCAGCAATACACCAGGCCGCAGAGTATCCCAAACCACCACGTGGCACCTTATCTGTTATACTAAATAAGCGTTGTTCAGCATCAGCTTTTTTAAGCTATTGCATTTTAAATTGATTTTTGTCCTTCTGTCAATACACCAGGCCGCAGGGTATCCCAAACCACCACATGGAACCCTATCTGTTATACTAAATAAGCGTCTACAGCCTCAGCTTTATAAGGTTATAGCATTTTGAATTGGTTTTTGTCTTGCTGTCAATATACCAGGCCACAGGGTATCCCAAACCACCACGTGGCAGCCTATCTGTTATACTAAATAGGCACCTACAGGCTCAGCTTTATTAAGTTTTTGCATTTTGAATTGGTTTTTGTCCTGCTGTCAATACACCAGGCTGCAGGGTATCCCAAACCACCACGCTGTACAATATCTGTTATACTAAAAAGCATTGTTCAGCATCAGCTTTATTAAGTTATTGCATTTTGAATTGATTTTTGTCCTGCTGTCAATACACCAGGCTGCAGGGTATCCCAAACACCACGTGGCACCCTATCTGTTATACTAAATAAGCTTCTACAGCCTCAGCTTTATTAAGTTATTGCATTTTGAATTGGTTTTTGTACTGCTGTCAATACACCAGGCGGCAGGGTATCCGAAACCACCACATGGCACCCTATCTGTTATACTAAATAAGCGTTGTTCAGCATCAGCTTTATTAAGCTATTGCATTTTGCATAGGTTTATGTCCTGCTGTCAATACACCAGGCCGCAGAGTATCCCAAACCACCACATTGCACCCTATCTGTTATACTAAATAAGCGTTGTTCAGCATCACCTTTATTAAGCTATTGCATTTTGAATAGATTTTTGTCCTGCTGTCAATACACCAGGCCGCAGGGTATCCCAAACCATCACATGGCACCCTATCTGTTATACTAAATAAGCGTCTACAGCCTCAGCTTTATTAAGTTATTGCATTTTGAATTGATTTTTGTCCTGCTGTCAATACACCAGGCCGCAGGGTATCCCAAACCACCACGTTGCACCCTATCTGTTATACTAAATAAGCGTTGTTTAGCATCAGCTTTATTAAGCTATTGCATTTTGGATTGGTTTTTGTCCTTCTGTCAATACACCAGGCCGCATGGTATCCCAAACCACCACATGGCACCCTATCTGTTATACTAAATAAACTTTGTTCAGCATCGGCTTTATTAAGCTATTGCATTTTGCATAGGTTTTTGTCCGGCTGTCAATAAACCAGGCCGCAGAGTATAACAAACCACCGCATGGAAGCCTATCTGTTATTCTAAATAAGCGTATACAGCCTCAGCTTTATTAAGTTATTGCATTTTGAATTGGTTTTGGTCTGTTTTAAATACACCAGGCCACAGGGTATCCCACACCACCACCTGGCACCCTATCTGTTATACTAAATAAGCGTTGTTCAGCATTAGCTTTATTAAGCTATTGCATTTTCCATAGATTTTTGTCCTGCTGTCAATACACCAGGCCGCAGAGTATCCAAAACCACCACGTAGCACCCTATCTGTTAGACTAAATAAGCGTCTACAGCCTCAGACCTCAGCTTTATTAAGCTATTGCATTTTGCATTGGTTTTTGTCCTGCTGTCAATACACCAGGTCGCAGGGTATCCCAAACCACCACGTGGCACCCTATCTGTTATACTAAATAAGCGTTGTTCAGCATCAGCTTTATTCAGCTATTGCATTTTGAATTGATTTTTGTCCTGCTGTCAATACACCAGGCTGCAGGGTATCCCAAACCACCACGTGGCACCCTATCTGTTATACTAAATAAGCGTTGTTCAGCATCAGCTTTATTAAGCTATTGCATTTTGCATTGGTTTTTGTCCTGCTGTCAATACACCAGGCCACAGGTTATCCCAAACCACCACGTGGCACCCTATCTGTTATACTAAATAAGCTTCTACAGCCTCAGCTTTATTAAGTTATTGCATTTTGAATTGGTTTTTGTCCTGCTGTCAATACACCAGGCCGCAGGGTATCCCAAACCTCCACATGGCACCCTATCTGTTATACTAAATAAGCGTTGTTCAGCATCAGCTTTATTAAGCTATTGCATTTTGAATTGATTTTTGTCCTGCTGTCAATACACCAGGCCGCAGGGTATCCCAAACCACCACGTGGCACCCTATCTGTTATACTAAATAAGCGTCTACAGCCTCAGCTTTATTAAGTTATTGCATTTTGAATTGGTTTTTGTCCTGCTGTCAATACACCAGGCCGCAGGGTATCCCAAACCCCCACATGGCACCCTATCTGTTATACTAAATAAGCGTTGTTCAGCATCAGCTTTATTAAGCTATTGCATTTTGCATTGGTTTTTGTCCTGCTGTCAATACACCAGGCCGCAGAGTATCCCAAACCACCACGTTGCACCCTATCTGTTATACTAAATAAGCGTTGTTCAGCATCACCTTTATTAAGCTATTGCATTTTGAATAGATTTTTGTCCTGCTGTCAATACACCAGGCCGCAGGGTATCCCAAACCACCACATGGCACCCTATCTGTTATACTAAATAAGCGTCTACAGCCTCAGCTTTATTAAGTTATTGCATTTTGAATTGGTTTTTGTCCTGCTGTCAATACACCAGGCCGCAGGGTATCCCAAACCTCACATGGCACCCTATCTGTTATACTAAATAAGCGTTGTTCAGCATCAGCTTTATTAAGCTATTGCATTTTCCATAGGTTTTGGTCCTGCTGTCTATACACCAGGCCGCAGAGTATCCCAAACCACCACGTTGCACCCTATCTGTTATACTAAATAAGCGTTGTTCAGCATCACCTTTATTAAGCTATTGCATTTTAAATTGATTTTTGTCCTGCTTTCAATACACCAGGCCGCAGGGTATCCGAAACCACAACGTGGCACCCTATCTGTTATACTAAATAAGCGTCTACAGCCTCAGCTTTATTAAGTTATTGCATTTTGAATTGGGTTTTGTCCTGCTGTCAATACACCAGGCCACAGGGTATCCCAAACCACCACGTTGCACCCTATCTGTTATACTAAATAAGCGTTGTTTAGCATCAGCTTTATTAAGCTATTGCATTTTGCATTGGTTTTTGTCCTTCTGTCAATACACCAGGCCGCCTGGTATCCCAAACCACCACATGGCACCCTATCTGTTATACTAAATAAACTTTGTTCAGCATCGGCTTTATTAAGCTATTGCATTTTGCATAGGTTTTTGTCCTGCTGTCAATACACCAGGCCGCAGAGTATAACAAACCACCGCATGGAAGCCTATCTGTTATTCTAAATAAGCGTATACAGCCTCAGCTTTATTAAGTTATTGCATTTTGAATTGGTTTTGGTCTGCTTTAAATACACCAGGCCACAGGGTATCCCACACCACCACCTGGCACCCTATCTGTTATACTAAATAAGCGTTGTTCAGCATCAGCTTTATTAAGCTATTGCATTTTCCATAGGTTTTTGTCCTGCTGTCAATACACCAGGCCGCAGAGTATCCAAAACCACCACGTAGCACCCTATCTGTTAGACTAAATAAGCGCCTACAGCCTCAGACCTCAGCTTTATTAAGCTTTTGCATTTTGCATTGGTTTTTGTCCTGCTGTCAATACACCAGGTTGCAGGGTATCCCAAACCACCACGTGGCACCCTATCTGTTATACTAAATAAGCATTGTTCAGCATCAGCTTTATTAAGCTATTGCATTTTGCATTGGTTTTTGTCCTGCTGTCAATACACCAGGCCGCAGGGTATCTCAAACCACCGCGTGGCACCCTATCTGTTATACTAAATAGGCGTCTACAGCCTCAGCTTTATTAAGTTATTGCACTTTGAATTGGTTTTGGTCTGCTTTAAATACATCAGGCCGCAGGGTATCCCAAACCTGCACGTTGCACCCTCTCTGTTATACTAAATAAGCAATGTTCAGCATTAGCTTTATTAAGCTATTACATTTTGCATTGGTTTTTGTCCTGCTGTCAATACACCAGGTAGCAGGGTATCCCAAACCTCCACGTTGCACCCTATCTGTTATACTAAATAAGCGTTGTTCAGCATCCCCTTTATAAAGCTATTGCATTTTGAATTGATTTTTGTCCTGCTGTCAATACACCAGGCCGCATGGTATCCCAAACCACCACGTTGCACCCTATCTGTTATACTAAATAAGCGTCTACAGCCTCAGCTTTGTTAAGTTATTGCATTTTGAATTGGTTCTTGTCCTGCTGTCAATACACCAGGCCGCAGGGTATCCCAAACCCCCACATTGCACCCTATCTGTTATACTAAATAAGCGTTGTTCAGCATCAGCTTTATTAAGCTATTGCATTTTGCATAGGTTTTTGTCCTGCTGTCAATACACCAGGCCGCAGAGTATCCCAAACCACCACGTTGCACCCTATCTGTTATACTAAATAAGCGTTGTTCAGCATCACCTTTATTAAGCTATTGCATTTTGAATTGATTTTTGTCCTGCTTTCAATACACCAGGCCGCAGGGTATCCGAAACCACAACGTGGCACCCTATCTGTTATACTAAATAAGCGTCTACAGCCTCAGCTTTATTAGGTTATTGCATTTTGAATTGGTTTTTGTCCTGCTGTCAATACACCAGGCAGCAGGGTATCCCAAACCACCACGTTGCACCCTATCTGTTATACTAAATAAGCGTTGTTTAGCATCAGCTTTATTAAGCTATTGCATTTTGCACTGGTTTTTGTCCTGCTGTCAATACACCAGGCCGCATGGTATCCCAAACCACCACATGGCACCCTATCTGTTATACTAAATAAGCTTTGTTCAGCATCGGCTTTATTAAGCTATTGCATTTTGCATAGGTTTTTGTCCTGCTGTCAATACACCAGGCCGCAGAGTATAACAAACTACCGCATGGCAGCCTATCTGTTATTCTAAATAAGCGTCTACAGCCTCAGCTTTATTAAGTTATTGCATTTTGAATTGGTTTTGGTCTGCTTTAAATACACCAGGCCACAGGGTATCCCAAACCACCACATGGCATCCTATTTGTTATACTAAATAAGCGTTGTTCAGCATCAGCTTTATTAAGCTATTGCATTTTGCATTGGTTTTTGTCCTGCTGTCAATACACCAGGTCGCAGGGTATCCCAAACCTCCACGTTGCACCCTATCTGTTATACTAAATAAGCGTTGTTCAGCATCAGCTTTATTAAGCTATTGCATTTTGCATTGGTTTTTGTCCTGCTGTCAATACACCAGGCCACAGGGTATCCCAAAGCACTGCGTAGCACCCTATCTGTTATACTAAATAAGCGTCTACAGCCACAGCTTTATTAAATTATTGCATTTTGAATTGGTTTTGGTCTGTTTTAAATACAATAGGCTGCAGGGTATCCCAAACCACCGCATGGCACCCTATCTGTTATACTAAATAAGCGTTGTTCAGCATCAGCAATACACCAGGCCGCAGAGTATCCCAAACCACCACGTGGCACCTTATCTGTTATACTAAATAAGCGTTGTTCAGCATCAGCTTTTTTAAGCTATTGCATTTTAAATTGATTTTTGTCCTTCTGTCAATACACCAGGCCGCAGGGTATCCCAAACCACCACATGGAACCCTATCTGTTATACTAAATAAGCGTCTACAGCCTCAGCTTTATAAGGTTATAGCATTTTGAATTGGTTTTTGTCTTGCTGTCAATATACCAGGCCACAGGGTATCCCAAACCACCACGTGGCAGCCTATCTGTTATACTAAATAGGCACCTACAGGCTCAGCTTTATTAAGTTTTTGCATTTTGAATAGGTTTTTGTCCTGCTGTCAATACACCAGGCTGCAGGGTATCCCAAACCACCACGCTGTACAATATCTGTTATACTAAAAAGCATTGTTCAGCATCAGCTTTATTAAGTTATTGCATTTTGAATTGATTTTTGTCCTGCTGTCAATACACCAGGCTGCAGGGTATCCCAAACACCACGTGGCACCCTATCTGCTATACTAAATAAGCGTTGTTCAGCATCAGCTTTATTAAGCTATTGCATTTTGCATTGGTTTTTGTCCTGCTGTCAATACACCAGGCCGCAGGTTATCCCAAACCACCACGTGGCACCCTATCTGTTATACTAAATAAGCTTCTACAGCCTCAGCTTTATTAAGTTATTGCATTTTGAATTGGTTTTTGTACTGCTGTCAATACACCAGGCGGCAGGGTATCCGAAACCACCACATGGCACCCTATCTGTTATACTAAATAAGCATTGTTCAGCATCAGCTTTATTAAGCTATTGCATTTTGCATAGGTTTATGTCCTGCTGTCAATACACCAGGCCGCAGAGTATCCCAAACCACCACGTTGCACCCTATCTGTTATACTAAATAAGCGTTGTTCAGCATCACCTTTATTAAGCTATTGCATTTTGAATAGATTTTTGTCCTGCTGCCAATACACCAGGCCGCAGGGTATCCCAAACCATCACATGGCACCCTATCTGTTATACTAAATAAGCGTCTACAGCCTCAGCTTTATTAAGTTATTGCATTTTGAATTGATTTTTGTCCTGCTGTCAATACACCAGGCCGCAGGGTATCCCAAACCCCCACATGGCACCCTATCTGTTATACTAAATAAGCGTTGTTCAGCATCAGCTTTATTAAGCTATTGCATTTTCCATAGGTTTTGGTCCTGCTGTCTATGCACCAGGCCGCAGAGTATCCCAAACCACCACGTTGCACCCTATCTGTTATACTAAATAAGCATTGTTCAGCATCACCTTTATTAAGCTATTGCATTTTAAATTGATTTTTGTCCTGCTTTCAATACACCAGGCCGCAGGGTATCCGAAACCACAACGTGGCACCCTATCTGTTATACTAAATAAGCGTCTACAGCCTCAGCTTTATTAAGTTATTGCATTTTGAATTGGTTTTTGTCCTGCTGTCAATACACCAGGCCACAGGGTATCCCAAACCACCACGTTGCACCCTATCTGTTATACTAAATAAGCGTTGTTTAGCATCAGCTTTATTAAGCTATTGCATTTTGGATTGGTTTTTGTCCTTCTGTCAATACACCAGGCCGCATGGTATCCCAAACCACCACATGGCACATTATCTGTTATACTAAATAAACTTTGTTCAGCATCGGCTTTATTAAGCTATTGCATTTTGCATAGGTTTTTGTCCTGCTGTCAATGCACCAGGCCGCAGAGTATAACAAACCACCGCATGGAAGCCTATCTGTTATTCTAAATAAGCATATACAGCCTCAGCTTTATTAAGTTATTGCATTTTGAATTGGTTTTGGTCTGCTTTAAATACACCAGGCCACAGGGTATCCCACACCACAACCTGGCACCCTATCTGTTATACTAAATAAGCGTTGTTCAGCATTAGCTTTATTAAGCTATTGCATTTTCCATAGGTTTTTGTCCTGCTGTCAATACACCAGGCCGCAGAGTATCCAAAACCACCACGTAGCACCCTATCTGTTAGACTAAATAAGCGTCTACAGCCTCAGACCTCAGCTTTATTAAGCTATTGTATTTTGCATTGGTTTTTGTCCTGCTGTCAATACACCAGGTCGCAGGGTATCCCAAACCACCACGTGGCACCCTATCTGTTATACTAAATAAGCTTCTACAGCCTCAGCTTTATTAAGTTATTGCATTTTGAATTGGTTTTTGTACTGCTGTCAATACACCAGGCCGCAGGGTATCCCAAACCTCCACATGGCACCCTATCTGTTATACTAAATAAGCGTTGTTCAGCATCAGCTTTATTAAGCTATTGCATTTTGAATTGATTTTTGTCCTGCTGTCAATACACCAGGCCGCAGGGTATCCCAAACCACCACGTGGCACCCTATCTGTTATACTAAATAAGCGTCTACAGCCTCAGCTTTATTAAGTTATTGCATTTTGAATTGGTTTTTGTCCTGCTGTCAATACACCAGGCCGCAGGGTATCCCAAACCCCCACATTGCACCCTATCTGTTATACTAAATAAGCGTTGTTCAGCATCAGCTTTATTAAGCTATTGCATTTTGCATTGGTTTTTGTCCTGCTGTCAATACACCAGGCCGCAGAGTATCCCAAACCACCACGTTGCACCCTATCTGTTATACTAAATAAGCGTTGTTCAGCATCACCTTTATTAAGCTATTGCATTTTGAATTGATTTTTGTCCTGCTTTCAATACACCAGGCCGCAGGGTATCCGAAACCACAACGTGGCACCCTATCTGTTATACTAAATAAGCGTCTACAGCCTCAGCTTTATTAGGTTATTGCATTTTGAATTGGTTTTTGTCCTGCTGTCAATACACCAGGCAGCAGGGTATCCCAAACCACCACGTTGCACCCTATCTGTTATACTAAATAAGCGTTGTTTAGCATCAGCTTTATTAAGCTATTGCATTTTGCACTGGTTTTTGTCCTGCTGTCAATACACCAGGCCGCATGGTATCCCAAACCACCACATGGCACCCTATCTGTTATACTAAATAAGCTTTGTTCAGCATCGGCTTTATTAAGCTATTGCATTTTGCATAGGTTTTTGTCCTGCTGTCAATACACCAGGCCGCAGAGTATAACAAACTACCGCATGGCAGCCTATCTGTTATTCTAAATAAGCGTCTACAGCCTCAGCTTTATTAAGTTATTGCATTTTGAATTGGTTTTGGTCTGCTTTAAATACACCAGGCCACAGGGTATCCCAAACCACCACATGGCACCCTATTTGTTATACTAAATAAGCGTTGTTCAGCATCAGCTTTATTAAGCTATTGCATTTTGCATTGGTTTTTGTCCTGCTGTCAATACACCAGGTCGCAGGGTATCCCAAACCTCCACGTTGCACCCTATCTGTTATACTAAATAAGCGTTGTTCAGCATCAGCTTTATTAAGCTATTGCATTTTGCATTGGTTTTTGTCCTGCTGTCAATACACCAGGCCACAGGGTATCCCAAAGCACTGCGTAGCACCCTATCTGTTATACTAAATAAGCGTCTACAGCCACAGCTTTATTAAATTATTGCATTTTGAATTGGTTTTGGTCTGTTTTAAATACAATAGGCTGCAGGGTATCCCAAACCACCACATGGCACCCTATCTGTTATACTAAATAAGCGTTGTTCAGCATCAGCAATACACCAGGCCGCAGAGTATCCCAAACCACCACGTGGCACCTTATCTGTTATACTAAATAAGCGTTGTTCAGCATCAGCTTTTTTAAGCTATTGCATTTTAAATTGATTTTTGTCCTTCTGTCAATACACCAGGCCGCAGGGTATCCCAAACCACCACATGGAACCCTATCTGTTATACTAAATAAGCGTCTACAGCCTCAGCTTTATAAGGTTATAGCATTTTGAATTGGTTTTTGTCTTGCTGTCAATATACCAGGCCACAGGGTATCCCAAACCACCACGTGGCAGCCTATCTGTTATACTAAATAGGCACCTACAGGCTCAGCTTTATTAAGTTTTTGCATTTTGAATTGGTTTTTGTCCTGCTGTCAATACACCAGGCTGCAGGGTATCCCAAACCACCACGCTGTACAATATCTGTTATACTAAAAAGCATTGTTCAGCATCAGCTTTATTAAGTTATTTCATTTTGAATTGATTTTTGTCCTGCTGTCAATACACCAGGCTGCAGGGTATCCCAAACACCACGTGGCACCCTATCTGCTATACTAAATAAGCGTTGTTCAGCATCAGCTTTATTAAGCTATTGCATTTTGCATTGGTTTTTGTCCTGCTGTCAATACACCAGGCCGCAGGTTATCCCAAACCACCACGTGGCACCCTATCTGTTATACTAAATAAGCGTCTACAGCCTCAGCTTTATTAAGTTATTGCATTTTGAATTGATTTTTGTCCTGCTGTCAATACACCAGGCCGCAGGGTATCCCAAACCCCCACATGGCACCCTATCTGTTATACTAAATAAGCGTTGTTCAGCATCAGCTTTATTAAGCTATTGCATTTTCCATAGGTTTTGGTCCTGCTGTCTATACACCAGGCCGCAGAGTATCCCAAACCACCACGTTGCACCCTATCTGTTATACTAAATAAGCATTGTTCAGCATCACCTTTATTAAGCTATTGCATTTTAAATTGATTTTTGTCCTGCTTTCAATACACCAGGCCGCAGGGTATCCGAAACCACAACGTGGCACCCTATCTGTTATACTAAATAAGCGTCTACAGCCTCAGCTTTATTAAGTTATTGCATTTTGAATTGGTTTTTGTCCTGCTGTCAATACACCAGGCCACAGGGTATCCCAAACCACCACGTTGCACCCTATCTGTTATACTAAATAAGCGTTGTTTAGCATCAGCTTTATTAAGCTATTGCATTTTGGATTGGTTTTTGTCCTTCTGTCAATACACCAGGCCGCATGGTATCCCAAACCACCACATGGCACATTATCTGTTATACTAAATAAACTTTGTTCAGCATCGGCTTTATTAAGCTATTGCATTTTGCATAGGTTTTTGTCCTGCTGTCAATGCACCAGGCCGCAGAGTATAACAAACCACCGCATGGAAGCCTATCTGTTATTCTAAATAAGCGTATACAGCCTCAGCTTTATTAAGTTATTGCATTTTGAATTGGTTTTGGTCTGCTTTAAATACACCAGGCCACAGGGTATCCCACACCACAACCTGGCACCCTATCTGTTATACTAAATAAGCGTTGTTCAGCATTAGCTTTATTAAGCTATTGCATTTTCCATAGGTTTTTGTCCTGCTGTCAATACACCAGGCCGCAGAGTATCCAAAACCACCACGTAGCACCCTATCTGTTAGACTAAATAAGCGTCTACAGCCTCAGACCTCAGCTTTATTAAGCTATTGTATTTTGCATTGGTTTTTGTCCTGCTGTCAATACACCAGGTCGCAGGGTATCCCAAACCACCACGTGGCACCCTATCTGTTATACTAAATAAGCTTCTACAGCCTCAGCTTTATTAAGTTATTGCATTTTGAATTGGTTTTTGTACTGCTGTCAATACACCAGGCCGCAGGGTATCCCAAACCTCCACATGGCACCCTATCTGTTATACTAAATAAGCGTTGTTCAGCATCAGCTTTATTAAGCTATTGCATTTTGAATTGATTTTTGTCCTGCTGTCAATACACCAGGCCGCAGGGTATCCCAAACCACCACGTGGCACCCTATCTGTTATACTAAATAAGCGTCTACAGCCTCAGCTTTATTAAGTTATTGCATTTTGAATTGGTTTTTGTCCTGCTGTCAATACACCAGGCCGCAGGGTATCCCAAACCCCCACATTGCACCCTATCTGTTATACTAAATAAGCGTTGTTCAGCATCAGCTTTATTAAGCTATTGCATTTTGCATTGGTTTTTGTCCTGCTGTCAATACACCAGGCCGCAGAGTATCCCAAACCACCACGTTGCACCCTATCTGTTATACTAAATAAGCGTTGTTCAGCATCACCTTTATTAAGCTATTGCATTTTGAATTGATTTTTGTCCTGCTTTCAATACACCAGGCCGCAGGGTATCCGAAACCACAACGTGGCACCCTATCTGTTATACTAAATAAGCGTCTACAGCCTCAGCTTTATTAGGTTATTGCATTTTGAATTGGTTTTTGTCCTGCTGTCAATACACCAGGCAGCAGGGTATCCCAAACCACCACGTTGCACCCTATCTGTTATACTAAATAAGCGTTGTTTAGCATCAGCTTTATTAAGCTATTGCATTTTGCACTGGTTTTTGTCCTGCTGTCAATACACCAGGCCGCATGGTATCCCAAACCACCACATGGCACCCTATCTGTTATACTAAATAAGCTTTGTTCAGCATCGGCTTTATTAAGCTATTGCATTTTGCATAGGTTTTTGTCCTGCTGTCAATACACCAGGCCGCAGAGTATAACAAACTACCGCATGGCAGCCTATCTGTTATTCTAAATAAGCGTCTACAGCCTCAGCTTTATTAAGTTATTGCATTTTGAATTGGTTTTGGTCTGCTTTAAATACACCAGGCCACAGGGTATCCCAAACCACCACATGGCACCCTATTTGTTATACTAAATAAGCGTTGTTCAGCATCAGCTTTATTAAGCTATTGCATTTTGCATTGGTTTTTGTCCTGCTGTCAATACACCAGGTCGCAGGGTATCCCAAACCTCCACGTTGCACCCTATCTGTTATACTAAATAAGCGTTGTTCAGCATCAGCTTTATTAAGCTATTGCATTTTGCATTGGTTTTTGTCCTGCTGTCAATACACCAGGCCACAGGGTATCCCAAAGCACTGCGTAGCACCCTATCTGTTATACTAAATAAGCGTCTACAGCCACAGCTTTATTAAATTATTGCATTTTGAATTGGTTTTGGTCTGTTTTAAATACAATAGGCTGCAGGGTATCCCAAACCACCGCATGGCACCCTATCTGTTATACTAAATAAGCGTTGTTCAGCATCAGCAATACACCAGGCCGCAGAGTATCCCAAACCACCACGTGGCACCTTATCTGTTATACTAAATAAGCGTTGTTCAGCATCAGCTTTTTTAAGCTATTGCATTTTAAATTGATTTTTGTCCTTCTGTCAATACACCAGGCCGCAGGGTATCCCAAACCACCACATGGAACCCTATCTGTTATACTAAATAAGCGTCTACAGCCTCAGCTTTATAAGGTTATAGCATTTTGAATTGGTTTTTGTCTTGCTGTCAATATACCAGGCCACAGGGTATCCCAAACCACCACGTGGCAGCCTATCTGTTATACTAAATAGGCACCTACAGGCTCAGCTTTATTAAGTTTTTGCATTTTGAATTGGTTTTTGTCCTGTTGTCAATACACCAGGCTGCAGGGTATCCCAAACCACCACGCTGTACAATATCTGTTATACTAAAAAGCATTGTTCAGCATCAGCTTTATTAAGTTATTGCATTTTGAATTGATTTTTGTCCTGCTGTCAATACACCAGGCTGCAGGGTATCCCAAACACCACGTGGCACCCTATCTGCTATACTAAATAAGCGTTGTTCAGCATCAGCTTTATTAAGCTATTGCATTTTGCATTGGTTTTTGTCCTGCTGTCAATACACCAGGCCGCAGGTTATCCCAAACCACCACGTGGCACCCTATCTGTTATACTAAATAAGCTTCTACAGCCTCAGCTTTATTAAGTTATTGCATTTTGAATTGGTTTTTGTACTGCTGTCAATACACCAGGCGGCAGGGTATCCGAAACCACCACATGGCACCCTATCTGTTATACTAAATAAGCATTGTTCAGCATCAGCTTTATTAAGCTATTGCATTTTGCATAGGTTTATGTCCTGCTGTCAATACACCAGGCCGCAGAGTATCCCAAACCACCACGTTGCACCCTATCTGTTATACTAAATAAGCGTTGTTCAGCATCACCTTTATTAAGCTATTGCATTTTGAATAGATTTTTGTCCTGCTGTCAATACACCAGGCCGCAGGGTATCCCAAACCATCACATGGCACCCTATCTGTTATACTAAATAAGCGTCTACAGCCTCAGCTTTATTAAGTTATTGCATTTTGAATTGATTTTTGTCCTGCTGTCAATACACCAGGCCGCAGGGTATCCCAAACCCCCACATGGCACCCTATCTGTTATACTAAATAAGCGTTGTTCAGCATCAGCTTTATTAAGCTATTGCATTTTCCATAGGTTTTGGTCCTGCTGTCTATACACCAGGCCGCAGAGTATCCCAAACCACCACGTTGCACCCTATCTGTTATACTAAATAAGCATTGTTCAGCATCACCTTTATTAAGCTATTGCATTTTAAATTGATTTTTGTCCTGCTTTCAATACACCAGGCCGCAGGGTATCCGAAACCACAACGTGGCACCCTATCTGTTATACTAAATAAGCGTCTACAGCCTCAGCTTTATTAAGTTATTGCATTTTGAATTGGTTTTTGTCCTGCTGTCAATACACCAGGCCACAGGGTATCCCAAACCACCACGTTGCACCCTATCTGTTATACTAAATAAGCGTTGTTTAGCATCAGCTTTATTAAGCTATTGCATTTTGGATTGGTTTTTGTCCTTCTGTCAATACACCAGGCCGCATGGTATCCCAAACCACCACATGGCACATTATCTGTTATACTAAATAAACTTTGTTCAGCATCGGCTTTATTAAGCTATTGCATTTTGCATAGGTTTTTGTCCTGCTGTCAATGCACCAGGCCGCAGAGTATAACAAACCACCGCATGGAAGCCTATCTGTTATTCTAAATAAGCGTATACAGCCTCAGCTTTATTAAGTTATTGCATTTTGAATTGGTTTTGGTCTGCTTTAAATACACCAGGCCACAGGGTATCCCACACCACAACCTGGCACCCTATCTGTTATACTAAATAAGCGTTGTTCAGCATTAGCTTTATTAAGCTATTGCATTTTCCATAGGTTTTTGTCCTGCTGTCAATACACCAGGCCGCAGAGTATCCAAAACCACCACGTAGCACCCTATCTGTTAGACTAAATAAGCGTCTACAGCCTCAGACCTCAGCTTTATTAAGCTATTGTATTTTGCATTGGTTTTTGTCCTGCTGTCAATACACCAGGTCGCAGGGTATCCCAAACCACCACGTGGCACCCTATCTGTTATACTAAATAAGCTTCTACAGCCTCAGCTTTATTAAGTTATTGCATTTTGAATTGGTTTTTGTACTGCTGTCAATACACCAGGCCGCAGGGTATCCCAAACCTCCACATGGCACCCTATCTGTTATACTAAATAAGCGTTGTTCAGCATCAGCTTTATTAAGCTATTGCATTTTGAATTGATTTTTGTCCTGCTGTCAATACACCAGGCCGCAGGGTATCCCAAACCACCACGTGGCACCCTATCTGTTATACTAAATAAGCGTCTACAGCCTCAGCTTTATTAAGTTATTGCATTTTGAATTGGTTTTTGTCCTGCTGTCAATACACCAGGCCGCAGGGTATCCCAAACCCCCACATTGCACCCTATCTGTTATACTAAATAAGCGTTGTTCAGCATCAGCTTTATTAAGCTATTGCATTTTGCATTGGTTTTTGTCCTGCTGTCAATACACCAGGCCGCAGAGTATCCCAAACCACCACGTTGCACCCTATCTGTTATACTAAATAAGCGTTGTTCAGCATCACCTTTATTAAGCTATTGCATTTTGAATTGATTTTTGTCCTGCTTTCAATACACCAGGCCGCAGGGTATCCGAAACCACAACGTGGCACCCTATCTGTTATACTAAATAAGCGTCTACAGCCTCAGCTTTATTAGGTTATTGCATTTTGAATTGGTTTTTGTCCTGCTGTCAATACACCAGGCAGCAGGGTATCCCAAACCACCACGTTGCACCCTATCTGTTATACTAAATAAGCGTTGTTTAGCATCAGCTTTATTAAGCTATTGCATTTTGCACTGGTTTTTGTCCTGCTGTCAATACACCAGGCCGCATGGTATCCCAAACCACCACATGGCACCCTATCTGTTATACTAAATAAGCTTTGTTCAGCATCGGCTTTATTAAGCTATTGCATTTTGCATAGGTTTTTGTCCTGCTGTCAATACACCAGGCCGCAGAGTATAACAAACTACCGCATGGCAGCCTATCTGTTATTCTAAATAAGCGTCTACAGCCTCAGCTTTATTAAGTTATTGCATTTTGAATTGGTTTTGATCTGCTTTAAATACACCAGGCCACAGGGTATCCCAAACCACCACATGGCACCCTATTTGTTATACTAAATAAGCGTTGTTCAGCATCAGCTTTATTAAGCTATTGCATTTTGCATTGGTTTTTGTCCTGCTGTCAATACACCAGGTCGCAGGGTATCCCAAACCTCCACGTTGCACCCTATCTGTTATACTAAATAAGCGTTGTTCAGCATCAGCTTTATTAAGCTATTGCATTTTGCATTGGTTTTTGTCCTGCTGTCAATACACCAGGCCACAGGGTATCCCAAAGCACTGCGTAGCACCCTATCTGTTATACTAAATAAGCGTCTACAGCCACAGCTTTATTAAATTATTGCATTTTGAATTGGTTTTGGTCTGTTTTAAATACAATAGGCTGCAGGGTATCCCAAACCACCGCATGGCACCCTATCTGTTATACTAAATAAGCGTTGTTCAGCATCAGCAATACACCAGGCCGCAGAGTATCCCAAACCACCACGTGGCACCTTATCTGTTATACTAAATAAGCGTTGTTCAGCATCAGCTTTTTTAAGCTATTGCATTTTAAATTGATTTTTGTCCTTCTGTCAATACACCAGGCCGCAGGGTATCCCAAACCACCACATGGAACCCTATCTGTTATACTAAATAAGCGTCTACAGCCTCAGCTTTATAAGGTTATAGCATTTTGAATTGGTTTTTGTCTTGCTGTCAATATACCAGGCCACAGGGTATCCCAAACCACCACGTGGCAGCCTATCTGTTATACTAAATAGGCACCTACAGGCTCAGCTTTATTAAGTTTTTGCATTTTGAATTGGTTTTTGTCCTGCTGTCAATACACCAGGCTGCAGGGTATCCCAAACCACCACGCTGTACAATATCTGTTATACTAAAAAGCATTGTTCAGCATCAGCTTTATTAAGTTATTTCATTTTGAATTGATTTTTGTCCTGCTGTCAATACACCAGGCTGCAGGGTATCCCAAACACCACGTGGCACCCTATCTGCTATACTAAATAAGCGTTGTTCAGCATCAGCTTTATTAAGCTATTGCATTTTGCATTGGTTTTTGTCCTGCTGTCAATACACCAGGCCGCAGGTTATCCCAAACCACCACGTGGCACCCTATCTGTTATACTAAATAAGCGTCTACAGCCTCAGCTTTATTAAGTTATTGCATTTTGAATTGATTTTTGTCCTGCTGTCAATACACCAGGCCGCAGGGTATCCCAAACCCCCACATGGCACCCTATCTGTTATACTAAATAAGCGTTGTTCAGCATCAGCTTTATTAAGCTATTGCATTTTCCATAGGTTTTGGTCCTGCTGTCTATACACCAGGCCGCAGAGTATCCCAAACCACCACGTTGCACCCTATCTGTTATACTAAATAAGCATTGTTCAGCATCACCTTTATTAAGCTATTGCATTTTAAATTGATTTTTGTCCTGCTGTCAATACACCAGGCCGCAGGGTATCCCAAACCATCACATGGCACCCTATCTGTTATACTAAATAAGCGTCTACAGCCTCAGCTTTATTAAGTTATTGCATTTTGAATTGATTTTTGTCCTGCTGTCAATACACCAGGCCGCAGGGTATCCCAAACCCCCACATGGCACCCTATCTGTTATACTAAATAAGCGTTGTTCAGCATCAGCTTTATTAAGCTATTGCATTTTCCATAGGTTTTGGTCCTGCTGTCTATACACCAGGCCGCAGAGTATCCCAAACCACCACGTTGCACCCTATCTGTTATACTAAATAAGCATTGTTCAGCATCACCTTTATTAAGCTATTGCATTTTAAATTGATTTTTGTCCTGCTTTCAATACACCAGGCCGCAGGGTATCCGAAACCACAACGTGGCACCCTATCTGTTATACTAAATAAGCGTCTACAGCCTCAGCTTTATTAAGTTATTGCATTTTGAATTGGTTTTTGTCCTGCTGTCAATACACCAGGCCACAGGGTATCCCAAACCACCACGTTGCACCCTATCTGTTATACTAAATAAGCGTTGTTTAGCATCAGCTTTATTAAGCTATTGCATTTTGGATTGGTTTTTGTCCTTCTGTCAATACACCAGGCCGCATGGTATCCCAAACCACCACATGGCACATTATCTGTTATACTAAATAAACTTTGTTCAGCATCGGCTTTATTAAGCTATTGCATTTTGCATAGGTTTTTGTCCTGCTGTCAATGCACCAGGCCGCAGAGTATAACAAACCACCGCATGGAAGCCTATCTGTTATTCTAAATAAGCGTATACAGCCTCAGCTTTATTAAGTTATTGCATTTTGAATTGGTTTTGGTCTGCTTTAAATACACCAGGCCACAGGGTATCCCACACCACAACCTGGCACCCTATCTGTTATACTAAATAAGCGTTGTTCAGCATTAGCTTTATTAAGCTATTGCATTTTCCATAGGTTTTTGTCCTGCTGTCAATACACCAGGCCGCAGAGTATCCAAAACCACCACGTAGCACCCTATCTGTTAGACTAAATAAGCGTCTACAGCCTCAGACCTCAGCTTTATTAAGCTATTGTATTTTGCATTGGTTTTTGTCCTGCTGTCAATACACCAGGTCGCAGGGTATCCCAAACCACCACGTGGCACCCTATCTGTTATACTAAATAAGCTTCTACAGCCTCAGCTTTATTAAGTTATTGCATTTTGAATTGGTTTTTGTACTGCTGTCAATACACCAGGCCGCAGGGTATCCCAAACCTCCACATGGCACCCTATCTGTTATACTAAATAAGCGTTGTTCAGCATCAGCTTTATTAAGCTATTGCATTTTGAATTGATTTTTGTCCTGCTGTCAATACACCAGGCCGCAGGGTATCCCAAACCACCACGTGGCACCCTATCTGTTATACTAAATAAGCGTCTACAGCCTCAGCTTTATTAAGTTATTGCATTTTGAATTGGTTTTTGTCCTGCTGTCAATACACCAGGCCGCAGGGTATCCCAAACCCCCACATTGCACCCTATCTGTTATACTAAATAAGCGTTGTTCAGCATCAGCTTTATTAAGCTATTGCATTTTGCATTGGTTTTTGTCCTGCTGTCAATACACCAGGCCGCAGAGTATCCCAAACCACCACGTTGCACCCTATCTGTTATACTAAATAAGCGTTGTTCAGCATCACCTTTATTAAGCTATTGCATTTTGAATTGATTTTTGTCCTGCTTTCAATACACCAGGCCGCAGGGTATCCGAAACCACAACGTGGCACCCTATCTGTTATACTAAATAAGCGTCTACAGCCTCAGCTTTATTAGGTTATTGCATTTTGAATTGGTTTTTGTCCTGCTGTCAATACACCAGGCAGCAGGGTATCCCAAACCACCACGTTGCACCCTATCTGTTATACTAAATAAGCGTTGTTTAGCATCAGCTTTATTAAGCTATTGCATTTTGCACTGGTTTTTGTCCTGCTGTCAATACACCAGGCCGCATGGTATCCCAAACCACCACATGGCACCCTATCTGTTATACTAAATAAGCTTTGTTCAGCATCGGCTTTATTAAGCTATTGCATTTTGCATAGGTTTTTGTCCTGCTGTCAATACACCAGGCCGCAGAGTATAACAAACTACCGCATGGCAGCCTATCTGTTATTCTAAATAAGCGTCTACAGCCTCAGCTTTATTAAGTTATTGCATTTTGAATTGGTTTTGGTCTGCTTTAAATACACCAGGCCACAGGGTATCCCAAACCACCACATGGCACCCTATTTGTTATACTAAATAAGCGTTGTTCAGCATCAGCTTTATTAAGCTATTGCATTTTGCATTGGTTTTTGTCCTGCTGTCAATACACCAGGTCGCAGGGTATCCCAAACCTCCACGTTGCACCCTATCTGTTATACTAAATAAGCGTTGTTCAGCATCAGCTTTATTAAGCTATTGCATTTTGCATTGGTTTTTGTCCTGCTGTCAATACACCAGGCCACAGGGTATCCCAAAGCACTGCGTAGCACCCTATCTGTTATACTAAATAAGCGTCTACAGCCACAGCTTTATTAAATTATTGCATTTTGAATTGGTTTTGGTCTGTTTTAAATACAATAGGCTGCAGGGTATCCCAAACCACCGCATGGCACCCTATCTGTTATACTAAATAAGCGTTGTTCAGCATCAGCAATACACCAGGCCGCAGAGTATCCCAAACCACCACGTGGCACCTTATCTGTTATACTAAATAAGCGTTGTTCAGCATCAGCTTTTTTAAGCTATTGCATTTTAAATTGATTTTTGTCCTTCTGTCAATACACCAGGCCGCAGGGTATCCCAAACCACCACATGGAACCCTATCTGTTATACTAAATAAGCGTCTACAGCCTCAGCTTTATAAGGTTATAGCATTTTGAATTGGTTTTTGTCTTGCTGTCAATATACCAGGCCACAGGGTATCCCAAACCACCACGTGGCAGCCTATCTGTTATACTAAATAGGCACCTACAGGCTCAGCTTTATTAAGTTTTTGCATTTTGAATTGGTTTTTGTCCTGCTGTCAATACACCAGGCTGCAGGGTATCCCAAACCACCACGCTGTACAATATCTGTTATACTAAAAAGCATTGTTCAGCATCAGCTTTATTAAGTTATTGCATTTTGAATTGATTTTTGTCCTGCTGTCAATACACCAGGCTGCAGGGTATCCCAAACACCACGTGGCACCCTATCTGCTATACTAAATAAGCGTTGTTCAGCATCAGCTTTATTAAGCTATTGCATTTTGCATTGGTTTTTGTCCTGCTGTCAATACACCAGGCCACAGGGTATCCCAAAGCACTGCGTAGCACCCTATCTGTTATACTAAATAAGCGTCTACAGCCACAGCTTTATTAAATTATTGCATTTTGAATTGGTTTTGGTCTGTTTTAAATACAATAGGCTGCAGGGTATCCCAAACCACCGCATGGCACCCTATCTGTTATACTAAATAAGCGTTGTTCAGCATCAGCAATACACCAGGCCGCAGAGTATCCCAAACCACCACGTGGCACCTTATCTGTTATACTAAATAAGCGTTGTTCAGCATCAGCTTTTTTAAGCTATTGCATTTTAAATTGATTTTTGTCCTTCTGTCAATACACCAGGCCGCAGGGTATCCCAAACCACCACATGGAACCCTATCTGTTATACTAAATAAGCGTCTACAGCCTCAGCTTTATAAGGTTATAGCATTTTGAATTGGTTTTTGTCTTGCTGTCAATATACCAGGCCACAGGGTATCCCAAACCACCACGTGGCAGCCTATCTGTTATACTAAATAGGCACCTACAGGCTCAGCTTTATTAAGTTTTTGCATTTTGAATTGGTTTTTGTCCTGCTGTCAATACACCAGGCTGCAGGGTATCCCAAACCACCACGCTGTACAATATCTGTTATACTAAAAAGCATTGTTCAGCATCAGCTTTATTAAGTTATTGCATTTTGAATTGATTTTTGTCCTGCTGTCAATACACCAGGCTGCAGGGTATCCCAAACACCACGTGGCACCCTATCTGCTATACTAAATAAGCGTTGTTCAGCATCAGCTTTATTAAGCTATTGCATTTTGCATTGGTTTTTGTCCTGCTGTCAATACACCAGGCCGCAGGTTATCCCAAACCACCACGTGGCACCCTATCTGTTATACTAAATAAGCTTCTACAGCCTCAGCTTTATTAAGTTATTGCATTTTGAATTGGTTTTTGTACTGCTGTCAATACACCAGGCGGCAGGGTATCCGAAACCACCACATGGCACCCTATCTGTTATACTAAATAAGCATTGTTCAGCATCAGCTTTATTAAGCTATTGCATTTTGCATAGGTTTATGTCCTGCTGTCAATACACCAGGCCGCAGAGTATCCCAAACCACCACGTTGCACCCTATCTGTTATACTAAATAAGCGTTGTTCAGCATCACCTTTATTAAGCTATTGCATTTTGAATAGATTTTTGTCCTGCTGTCAATACACCAGGCCGCAGGGTATCCCAAACCATCACATGGCACCCTATCTGTTATACTAAATAAGCGTCTACAGCCTCAGCTTTATTAAGTTATTGCATTTTGAATTGATTTTTGTCCTGCTGTCAATACACCAGGCCGCAGGGTATCCCAAACCCCCACATGGCACCCTATCTGTTATACTAAATAAGCGTTGTTCAGCATCAGCTTTATTAAGCTATTGCATTTTCCATAGGTTTTGGTCCTGCTGTCTATACACCAGGCCGCAGAGTATCCCAAACCACCACGTTGCACCCTATCTGTTATACTAAATAAGCATTGTTCAGCATCACCTTTATTAAGCTATTGCATTTTAAATTGATTTTTGTCCTGCTTTCAATACACCAGGCCGCAGGGTATCCGAAACCACAACGTGGCACCCTATCTGTTATACTAAATAAGCGTCTACAGCCTCAGCTTTATTAAGTTATTGCATTTTGAATTGGTTTTTGTCCTGCTGTCAATACACCAGGCCACAGGGTATCCCAAACCACCACGTTGCACCCTATCTGTTATACTAAATAAGCGTTGTTTAGCATCAGCTTTATTAAGCTATTGCATTTTGGATTGGTTTTTGTCCTTCTGTCAATACACCAGGCCGCATGGTATCCCAAACCACCACATGGCACATTATCTGTTATACTAAATAAACTTTGTTCAGCATCGGCTTTATTAAGCTATTGCATTTTGCATAGGTTTTTGTCCTGCTGTCAATGCACCAGGCCGCAGAGTATAACAAACCACCGCATGGAAGCCTATCTGTTATTCTAAATAAGCGTATACAGCCTCAGCTTTATTAAGTTATTGCATTTTGAATTGGTTTTGGTCTGCTTTAAATACACCAGGCCACAGGGTATCCCACACCACAACCTGGCACCCTATCTGTTATACTAAATAAGCGTTGTTCAGCATTAGCTTTATTAAGCTATTGCATTTTCCATAGGTTTTTGTCCTGCTGTCAATACACCAGGCCGCAGAGTATCCAAAACCACCACGTAGCACCCTATCTGTTAGACTAAATAAGCGTCTACAGCCTCAGACCTCAGCTTTATTAAGCTATTGTATTTTGCATTGGTTTTTGTCCTGCTGTCAATACACCAGGTCGCAGGGTATCCCAAACCACCACGTGGCACCCTATCTGTTATACTAAATAAGCGTTGTTCAGCATCAGCTTTATTCAGCTATTGCATTTTGAATTGATTTTTGTCCTGCTGTCAATACACCAGGCTGCAGGGTATCCCAAACCACCACGTGGCACCCTATCTGTTATACTAAATAAGCGTTGTTCAGCATCAGCTTTATTAAGCTATTGCATTTTGCATTGGTTTTTGTCCTGCTGTCAATACACCAGGCCACAGGTTATCCCAAACCACCACGTGGCACCCTATCTGTTATACTAAATAAGCTTCTACAGCCTCAGCTTTATTAAGTTATTGCATTTTGAATTGGTTTTTGTCCTGCTGTCAATACACCAGGCCGCAGGGTATCCCAAACCTCCACATGGCACCCTATCTGTTATACTAAATAAGCGTTGTTCAGCATCAGCTTTATTAAGCTATTGCATTTTGAATTGATTTTTGTCCTGCTGTCAATACACCAGGCCGCAGGGTATCCCAAACCACCACGTGGCACCCTATCTGTTATACTAAATAAGCACCTACAGCCTCAGCTTTATTAAGTTATTGCATTTTGAATTAGTTTTTGTCCTGCTGTCAATACACCATGCTGCAGGGTATCCCAAACCACCACGTTGTACAATATCTGTTATACTAAAAAGCGTTGTTCAGCATCAGCTTTATTAAGCTATTGCATTTTGAATTGATTTTTGTCCTGCTGTCAATACACCAGGCTGCAGGGTATCCCAAACCACCACGTGGCACCCTATCTGTTATACTAAATAAGCGTTGTTCAGCATCAGCTTTATTAAGCTATTGCATTTTGCATTGGTTTTTGTCCTGCTGTCAATACACCAGGCCACAGGTTATCCCAAACCACCACGTGGCACCCTATCTGTTATACTAAATAAGCTTCTACAGCCTCAGCTTTATTAAGTTATTGCATTTTAAATTGGTTTTTGTACTGCTGTCAATACACCAGGCCGCAGGGTATCCCAAACCTCCACATGGCACCCTATCTGTTATACTAAATAAGCGTTGTTCAGCATCAGCTTTATTAAGCTATTGCATTTTGAATTGATTTTTGTCCTGCTGTCAATACACCAGGCCGCAGGGTATCCCAAACCACCACGTGGCACCCTATCTGTTATACTAAATAAGCGTCTACAGCCTCAGCTTTATTAAGTTATTGCATTTTGAATTGGTTTTTGTCCTGCTGTCAATACACCAGGCCGCAGGGTATCCCAAACCCCCACATTGCACCCTATCTGTTATACTAAATAAGCGTTGTTCAGCATCAGCTTTATTAAGCTATTGCATTTTGCATTGGTTTTTGTCCTGCTGTCAATACACCAGGCCGCAGAGTATCCCAAACCACCACGTTGCACCCTATCTGTTATACTAAATAAGCGTTGTTCAGCATCACCTTTATTAAGCTATTGCATTTTGAATTGATTTTTGTCCTGCTTTCAATACACCAGGCCGCAGGGTATCCAAAACCACAACGTGGCACCCTATCTGTTATACTAAATAAGCGTCTACAGCCTCAGCTTTATTAGGTTATTGCATTTTGAATTGGTTTTTGTCCTGCTGTCAATACACCAGGCAGCAGGGTATCCCAAACCACCACGTTGCACCCTATCTGTTATACTAAATAAGCGTTGTTTAGCATCAGCTTTATTAAGCTATTGCATTTTGCACTGATTTTTGTCCTGCTGTCAATACACCAGGCCGCAGGGTATCCCAAACCACCACATGGCACCCTATCTGTTATACTAAATAAGCTTTGTTCAGCATCGGCTTTATTAAGCTATTGCATTTTGCATAGGTTTTTGTCCTGCTGTCAATACACCAGGCCGCAGAGTATAACAAACTACCGCATGGCAGCCTATCTGTTATTCTAAATAAGCGTCTACAGCCTCAGCTTTATTAAGTTATTGCATTTTGAATTGGTTTTGGTCTGCTTTAAATACACCAGGTCGCAGGGTATCCCAAACCTCCACGTTGCACCCTATCTGTTATACTAAATAAGCGTTGTTCAGCATCAGCTTTATTAAGCTATTGCATTTTGCATTGGTTTTTGTCCTGCTGTCAATACACCAGGCCACAGGGTATCCCAAAGCACTGCGTAGCACCCTATCTGTTATACTAAATAAGCGTCTACAGCCACAGCTTTATTAAATTATTGCATTTTGAATTGGTTTTGGTCTGTTTTAAATACAATAGGCTGCAGGGTATCCCAAACCACCGCATGGCACCCTATCTGTTATACTAAATAAGCGTTGTTAAGCATCAGCAATACACCAGGCCGCAGAGTATCCCAAACCACCACGTGGCACCTTATCTGTTATACTAAATAAGCGTTGTTCAGCATCAGCTTTTTTAAGCTATTGCATTTTAAATTGATTTTTGTCCTTCTGTCAATACACCAGGCCGCAGGGTATCCCAAACCACCACATGGAACCCTATCTGTTATACTAAATAAGCGTCTACAGCCTCAGCTTTATAAGGTTATAGCATTTTGAATTGGTTTTTGTCTTGCTGTCAATATACCAGGCCACAGGGTATCCCAAACCACCACGTGGCAGCCTATCTGTTATACTAAATAGGCACCTACAGGCTCAGCTTTATTAAGTTTTTGCATTTTGAATTGGTTTTTGTCCTGCTGTCAATACACCAGGCTGCAGGGTATCCCAAACCACCACGCTGTACAATATCTGTTATACTAAAAAGCATTGTTCAGCATCAGCTTTATTAAGTTATTGCATTTTGAATTGATTTTTGTCCTGCTGTCAATACACCACGTGGCACCCTATCTGTTATACTAAATAAGCTTCTACAGCCTCAGCTTTATTAAGTTATTGCATTTTGAATTGGTTTTTGTACTGCTGTCAATACACCAGGCGGCAGGGTATCCGAAACCACCACATGGCACCCTATCTGTTATACTAAATAAGCGTTGTTCAGCATCAGCTTTATTAAGCTATTGCATTTTGCATAGGTTTATGTCCTGCTGTCAATACACCAGGCCGCAGAGTATCCCAAACCACCACGTTGCACCCTATCTGTTATACTAAATAAGCGTTGTTCAGCATCACCTTTATTAAGCTATTGCATTTTGAATAGATTTTTGTCCTGCTGTCAATACACCAGGCCGCAGGGTATCCCAAACCATCACATGGCACCCTATCTGTTATACTAAATAAGCGTCTACAGCCTCAGCTTTATTAAGTTATTGCATTTTGAATTGATTTTTGTCCTGCTGTCAATACACCAGGCCGCAGGGTATCCCAAACCACCACGTTGCACCCTATCTGTTATACTAAATAAGCGTTGTTTAGCATCAGCTTTATTAAGCTATTGCATTTTGGATTGGTTTTTGTCCTTCTGTCAATACACCAGGCCGCATGGTATCCCAAACCACCACATGGCACCCTATCTGTTATACTAAATAAACTTTGTTCAGCATCGGCTTTATTAAGCTATTGCATTTTGCATAGGTTTTTGTCCTGCTGTCAATAAACCAGGCCGCAGAGTATAACAAACCACCGCATGGAAGCCTATCTGTTATTCTAAATAAGCGTATACAGCCTCAGCTTTATTAAGTTATTGCATTTTGAATTGGTTTTGGTCTGTTTTAAATACACCAGGCCACAGGGTATCCCACACCACCACCTGGCACCCTATCTGTTATACTAAATAAGCGTTGTTCAGCATTAGCTTTATTAAGCTATTGCATTTTCCATAGATTTTTGTCCTGCTGTCAATACACCAGGCCGCAGAGTATCCAAAACCACCACGTAGCACCCTATCTGTTAGACTAAATAAGCGTCTACAGCCTCAGACCTCAGCTTTATTAAGCTATTGCATTTTGCATTGGTTTTTGTCCTGCTGTCAATACACCAGGTCGCAGGGTATCCCAAACCACCACGTGGCACCCTATCTGTTATACTAAATAAGCGTTGTTCAGCATCAGCTTTATTCAGCTATTGCATTTTGAATTGATTTTTGTCCTGCTGTCAATACACCAGGCTGCAGGGTATCCCAAACCACCACGTGGCACCCTATCTGTTATACTAAATAAGCGTTGTTCAGCATCAGCTTTATTAAGCTATTGCATTTTGCATTGGTTTTTGTCCTGCTGTCAATACACCAGGCCACAGGTTATCCCAAACCACCACGTGGCACCCTATCTGTTATACTAAATAAGCTTCTACAGCCTCAGCTTTATTAAGTTATTGCATTTTGAATTGGTTTTTGTCCTGCTGTCAATACACCAGGCCGCAGGGTATCCCAAACCTCCACATGGCACCCTATCTGTTATACTAAATAAGCGTTGTTCAGCATCAGCTTTATTAAGCTATTGCATTTTGAATTGATTTTTGTCCTGCTGTCAATACACCAGGCCGCAGGGTATCCCAAACCACCACGTGGCACCCTATCTGTTATACTAAATAAGCGTCTACAGCCTCAGCTTTATTAAGTTATTGCATTTTGAATTGGTTTTTGTCCTGCTGTCAATACACCAGGCCGCAGGGTATCCCAAACCCCCACATGGCACCCTATCTGTTATACTAAATAAGCGTTGTTCAGCATCAGCTTTATTAAGCTATTGCATTTTGCATTGGTTTTTGTCCTGCTGTCAATACACCAGGCCGCAGAGTATCCCAAACCACCACGTTGCACCCTATCTGTTATACTAAATAAGCGTTGTTCAGCATCACCTTTATTAAGCTATTGCATTTTGAATAGATTTTTGTCCTGCTGTCAATACACCAGGCCGCAGGGTATCCCAACCACCACATGGCACCCTATCTGTTATACTAAATAAGCGTCTACAGCCTCAGCTTTATTAAGTTATTGCATTTTGAATTGGTTTTTGTCCTGCTGTCAATACACCAGGCCGCAGGGTATCCCAAACCTCACATGGCACCCTATCTGTTATACTAAATAAGCGTTGTTCAGCATCAGCTTTATTAAGCTATTGCATTTTCCATAGGTTTTGGTCCTGCTGTCTATACACCAGGCCGCAGAGTATCCCAAACCACCACGTTGCACCCTATCTGTTATACTAAATAAGCGTTGTTCAGCATCACCTTTATTAAGCTATTGCATTTTAAATTGATTTTTGTCCTGCTTTCAATACACCAGGCCGCAGGGTATCCGAAACCACAACGTGGCACCCTATCTGTTATACTAAATAAGCGTCTACAGCCTCAGCTTTATTAAGTTATTGCATTTTGAATTGGGTTTTGTCCTGCTGTCAATACACCAGGCCACAGGGTATCCCAAACCACCACGTTGCACCCTATCTGTTATACTAAATAAGCGTTGTTTAGCATCAGCTTTATTAAGCTATTGCATTTTGCATTGGTTTTTGTCCTTCTGTCAATACACCAGGCCGCATGGTATCCCAAACCACCACATGGCACCCTATCTGTTATACTAAATAAACTTTGTTCAGCATCGGCTTTATTAAGCTATTGCATTTTGCATAGGTTTTTGTCCTGCTGTCAATACACCAGGCCGCAGAGTATAACAAACCACCGCATGGAAGCCTATCTGTTATTCTAAATAAGCGTATACAGCCTCAGCTTTATTAAGTTATTGCATTTTGAATTGGTTTTGGTCTGCTTTAAATACACCAGGCCACAGGGTATCCCACACCACCACCTGGCACCCTATCTGTTATACTAAATAAGCGTTGTTCAGCATCAGCTTTATTAAGCTATTGCATTTTCCATAGGTTTTTGTCCTGCTGTCAATACACCAGGCCGCAGAGTATCCAAAACCACCACGTAGCACCCTATCTGTTAGACTAAATAAGCGCCTACAGCCTCAGACCTCAGCTTTATTAAGCTTTTGCATTTTGCATTGGTTTTTGTCCTGCTGTCAATACACCAGGTCGCAGGGTATCCCAAACCACCACGTGGCACCCTATCTGTTATACTAAATAAGCATTGTTCAGCATCAGCTTTATTAAGCTATTGCATTTTGCATTGGTTTTTGTCCTGCTGTCAATACACCAGGCCGCAGGGTATCTCAAACCACCGCGTGGCACCCTATCTGTTATACTAAATAGGCGTCTACAGCCTCAGCTTTATTAAGTTATTGCACTTTGAATTGGTTTTGGTCTGCTTTAAATACATCAGGCCGCAGGGTATCCCAAACCTGCACGTTGCACCCTCTCTGTTATACTAAATAAGCAATGTTCAGCATTAGCTTTATTAGGCTATTACATTTTGCATTGGTTTTTGTCCTGCTGTCAATACACCATGTAGCAGGGTATCCCAAACCTCCACGTTGCACCCTATCTGTTATACTAAATAAGCGTTGTTCAGCATCCCCTTTATAAAGCTATTGCATTTTGAATTGATTTTTGTCCTGCTGTCAATACACCAGGCCGCATGGTATCCCAAACCACCACGTTGCACCCTATCTGTTATACTAAATAAGCGTCTATAGCCTCAGCTTTATTAAGTTATTGCATTTTGAATTGGTTTTTGTCCTGCTGTCAATACACCAGGCCGCAGGGTATCCCAAACCCCCACATGGCACCCTATCTGTTATACTAAATAAGCGTTGTTCAGCATCAGCTTTATTAAGCTATTGCATTTTGCATAGGTTTTTGTCCTGCTGTCAATACACCAGGCCGCAGAGTATCCCAAACCACCACGTTGCACCCTATCTGTTATACTAAATAAGCGTTGTTCAGCATCACCTTTATTAAGCTATTGCATTTTGAATTGCTTTTTGTCCTGCTGTCAATACACCAGGCCGCAGGGTATCCCAAACCCCCACATGGCACCCTATCTGTTATACTAAATAAGCGTTGTTCAGCATCAGCTTTATTAAGCTATTGCATTTTGCATAGGTTTTTGTCCTGCTGTCAATACACCAGGCCGCAGAGTATCCCAAACCACCACGTTGCACCCTATCTGTTATACTAAATAAGCGTTGTTTAGCATCAGCTTTATTAAGCTTTTGCATTTTGCATTGGTTTTTGTCCTTTTGTCAATACACCAGGCCGCAGGGTATCCCAAACCACCACGTGGCACCCTATCTGTTATACTAAATAAGCGTTGTTCAGCATCAGCTTTATTAAGCTATTGCATTTTCATTGGTTTTTGTCCTGCTGTCAATACACCAGGCCACAGGTTATCCCAAACCACCACGTGGCACCCTATCTGTTATACTAAATAAGCTTCTACAGCCTCAGCTTTATTAAGTTATTGCATTTTGAATTGGTTTTTGTACTGCTGTCAATACACCAGGCCGCAGGGTATCCCAAACCTCCACATGGCACCCTATCTGTTATACTAAATAAGCGTTGTTCAGCATCAGCTTTATTAAGCTATTGCATTTTGAATTGGTTTTTGTCCTGCTGTCAATACACCAGGCCGCAGAGTATCCCAAACCACCACGTTGCACCCTATCTGTGATACTAAAAGAGCGTCTGCAGCCTCAGCTTTATTAAGTTATTGCATTTTGAATTGGTTTTTGTCCTGCTGTCAATACACCAGGCCGCAGGGTATCCCAAACCACCACGTTGCACCCTATCTGTTATACTAAATAATTGTTGTTCAGCATCAGCTTTATTAAGCTATTGCATTTTGAATTGATTTTTGTCCTGCTGTCAATACACCAGGCCGCAGGGTATCCCAAACCACCACGTTGCACCCTATCTGTTATACTAAATAAGCGTCTACAGCCTCAGCTTTATTAAGTTATTGCATTTTGAATTGGTTTTTGTCCTGCTGTCAATACACCAGGCCGCAGGGTATCCCAAACCCCCACATTGCACCCTATCTGTTATACTAAATAAGCGTTGTTCAGCATCAGCTTTATTAAGCTATTGCATTTTGCATTGGTTTTTGTCCTGCTGTCAATACACCAGGCCACAGAGTATCCCAAACCACCACGTTGCACCCTATCTGTTATACTAAATAAGCGTTGTTCAGCATCACCTTTATTAAGCTATTGCATTTTGAATTGATTTTTGGCCTGCTTTCAATACACCAGGCCGCAGGGAATCCGAAACCACAACGTGGCACCCTATCTGTTATACTAAATAAGCGTCTACAGCCTCAGCTTTATTAGGTTATTGCATTTTGAATTGGTTTTTGTCCTGCTGTCAATACACCAGGCCGCAGGGTATCCTAAACCACCACGTTGCACCCTATCTGTTATACTAAATAAGCGTTGTTTAGCATCAGCTTTATTAAGCTATTGCATTTTGCACTGGTTATTGTCCTGCTGTCAATACACCAGGCCGCAGGGTATCCCAAACCACCACATGGCACCCTATCTGTTATACTAAATAAGCTTTGTTCAGCATCGGCTTTATTAAGCTATTGCATTTTGCATAGGTTTTTGTCCTGCTGTCAATACACCAGGCCGCAGAGTATAACAAACCACCGCATGGCAGCCTATCTGTTATTCTAAATAAGCGTCTACAGCCTCACCTTTATTAAGTTATTGCATTTTGAATTGGTTTTGGTCTGCTTTAAATACACCAGGCCACAGGGTATCCCAAACCACCACATGGCACACTATTTGTTATACTAAATAAGCGTTGTTCAGCATCAGCTTTATTAAGCTATTGCATTTTGCATTGGTTTTTGTCCTGCTGTCAATACACCAGGTCGCAGGGTAACCCAAACCTCCACGTTGCACCCTATCTGTTATACTAAATAAGCGTTGTTCAGCATCAGCTTTATTAAGCTATTGCATTTTGCATTGGTTTTTGTCCTGCTGTCAATACACCAGGCCGCAAGGTATCCCAAAGCACTGCGTAGCACCCTATCTGTTATACTAAATAAGCGTCTACAGCCACAGCTTTATTAAATTATTGCATTTTGAATTGGTTTTGGTCTGTTTTAAATACAATAGGCTGCAGGGTATCCCAAACCACCGCATGGCACCCTATCTGTTATACTAAATAAGCGTTGTTCAGCATCAGCAATACACCAGGCCGCAGAGTATCCCAAACCACCACGTGGCACCTTATCTGTTATACTAAATAAGCGTTGTTCAGCATCAGCTTTTTCAAGCTATTGCATTTTAAATTGATTTTTGTCCTTCTGTCAATACACCAGGCCGCAGGGTATCCCAAACCACCACATGGAAGCCTATCTGTTATACTAAATAAGCGTCTACAGCCTCAGCTTTATAAGGTTATAGCATTTTGAATTGGTTTTTGTCTTGCTGTCAATATACCAGGCCACAGGGTATCCCAAACCACCACGTGGCACCCTATCTGTTATACTAAATAAGCACCTACAGGCTCAGCTTTATTAAGTTTTTGCATTTTGAATTGGTTTTTGTCCTGCTGTCAATACACCAGGCTGCAGGGTATCCCAAACCACCACGCTGTACAATATCTGTTATACTAAAAAGCGTTGTTCAGCATCAGCTTTATTAAGCTATTGCATTTTGAATTGATTTTTGTCCTGCTGTCAATACACCAGGCTGCAGGGTATCCCAAACACCACGTGGCACCCTATCTGCTATACTAAATAAGCGTTGTTCAGCATCAGCTTTATTAAGCTATTGCATTTTGCATTGGTTTTTGTCCTGCTGTCAATACACCAGGCCGCAGGTTATCCCAAACAACCACGTGGCACCCTATCTGTTATACTAAATAAGCTTCTACAGCCTCAGCTTTATTAAGTTATTGCATTTTGAATTGGTTTTTGTACTGCTGTCAATACACCAGGCCGCAGGGTATCCCAAACCACCACATGGCACACTATCTGTTATACTAAATAAGCGTTGTTCAGCATCAGCTTTATTAAGCTATTGCATTTTGCATAGGTTTATGTCCTGCTGTCAATACACCAGGCCGCAGAGTATCCCAAACCACCACGTTGCACCCTATCTGTTATACTAAATAAGCGTTGTTCAGCATCACCTTTATTAAGCTATTGCATTTTGAATAGATTTTTGTCCTGCTGTCAATACACCAGGCCGCAGGGTATCCCAAACCACCACATGGCACCCTATCTGTTATACTAAATAAGCGTCTACAGCCTCAGCTTTATTAAGTTATTGCATTTTGAATTGGTTTTTGTCCTGCTGTCAATACACCAGGCCGCAGGGTATCCCAAACCCCCATATGGCACCCTATCTGTTATACTAAATAAGCGTTGTTCAGCATCAGCTTTATTAAGCTATTGCCTTTTCCATAGGTTTTGGTCCTGCTGTCTATACACCAGGCCGCAGAGTATCCCAAACCACCACGTTGCACCCTATCTGTTATACTAAATAAGCGTTGTTCAGCATCACCTTTATTAAGCTATTGCATTTTAAATTGATTTTTGTCCTGCTTTCAATACACCAGGCCGCAGGGTATCCGAAACCACAACGTGGCACCCTATCTGTTATACTAAATAAGCGTCTATAGCCTCAGCTTTATTAAGTTATTGCATTTTGAATTGGTTTTTGTCCTGCTGTCAATACACCAGGCCGCAGGGTATCCCAAACCCCCACATGGCACCCTATCTGTTATACTAAATAAGCGTTGTTCAGCATCAGCTTTATTAAGCTATTGCATTTTGCATAGGTTTTTGTCCTGCTGTCAATACACCAGGCCGCAGAGTATCCCAAACCACCACGTTGCACCCTATCTGTTATACTAAATAAGCGTTGTTCAGCATCACCTTTATTAAGCTATTGCATTTTGAATTGCTTTTTGTCCTGCTGTCAATACACCAGGCCGCAGGGTATCCCAAACCCCCAAATGGCACCCTATCTGTTATACTAAATAAGCGTTGTTCAGCATCAGCTTTATTAAGCTATTGCATTTTGCATAGGTTTTTGTCCTGCTGTCAATACACCAGGCCGCAGAGTATCCCAAACCACCACGTTGCACCCTATCTGTTATACTAAATAAGCGTTGTTTAGCATCAGCTTTATTAAGCTTTTGCATTTTGCATTGGTTTTTGTCCTTTTGTCAATACACCAGGCCGCAGGGTATCCCAAACCACCACATGGCACCCTATCTGTTATACTAAATAAACTTTGTTCAGCATCAGCTTTATTAAGCTATTGCATTTTGCATTGGTTTTTGTCCTGCTGTCAATACACCAGGCCGCAGGGTATCTCAAACCACCGCGTGGCACCCTATCTGTTATACTAAATAGGCGTCTACAGCCTCAGCTTTATTAAGTTATTGCACTTTGAATTGGTTTTGGTCTGCTTTAAATACATCAGGCCGGAGGGTATCCCAAACCTGCACGTTGCACCCTATCTGTTATACTAAATAAGCGTTGTTCAGCATCAGCTTTATTAAGCTATTGCATTTTGCATTGGTTTTTGTCCTGCTGTCAATACACCAGGCCACAGGTTATCCCAAACCACCACGTGGCACCCTATCTGTTATACTAAATAAGCTTCTACAGCCTCAGCTTTATTAAGTTATTGCATTTTGAATTGGTTTTTGTACTGCTGTCAATACACCAGGCCGCAGGGTATCCCAAACCTCCACATGGCACCCTATCTGTTATACTAAATAAGCGTTGTTCAGCATCAGCTTTATTAAGCTATTGCATTTTGAATTGGTTTTTGTCCTGCTGTCAATACACCAGGCCGCAGAGTATCCCAAACCACCACGTTGCACCCTATCTGTGATACTAAAAGAGCGTCTGCAGCCTCAGCTTTATTAAGTTATTGCATTTTGAATTGGTTTTTGTCCTGCTGTCAATACACCAGGCCGCAGGGTATCCCAAACCACCACGTTGCACCCTATCTGTTATACTAAATAATTGTTGTTCAGCATCAGCTTTATTAAGCTATTGCATTTTGAATTGATTTTTGTCCTGCTGTCAATACACCAGGCCGCAGGGTATCCCAAACCACCACGTTGCACCCTATCTGTTATACTAAATAAGCGTCTACAGCCTCAGCTTTATTAAGTTATTGCATTTTGAATTGGTTTTTGTCCTGCTGTCAATACACCAGGCCGCAGGGTATCCCAAACCCCCACATTGCACCCTATCTGTTATACTAAATAAGCGTTGTTCAGCATCAGCTTTATTAAGCTATTGCATTTTGCATTGGTTTTTGTCCTGCTGTCAATACACCAGGCCGCAGAGTATCCCAAACCACCACGTTGCACCCTATCTGTTATACTAAATAAGCGTTGTTCAGCATCACCTTTATTAAGCTATTGCATTTTGAATTGATTTTTGGCCTGCTTTCAATACACCAGGCCGCAGGGTATCCGAAACCACAACGTGGCACCCTATCTGTTATACTAAATAAGCGTCTACAGCCTCAGCTTTATTAGGTTATTGCATTTTGAATTGGTTTTTGTCCTGCTGTCAATACACCAGGCCGCAGGGTATCCCAAACCACCACGTTGCACCCTATCTGTTATACTAAATAAGCGTTGTTTAGCATCAGCTTTATTAAGCTATTGCATTTTGCATTGGTTTTTGTCCTGCTGTCAATACACCAGGTCGCAGGGTAACCCAAACCTCCACGTTGCACCCTATCTGTTATACTAAATAAGCGTTGTTCAGCATCAGCTTTATTAAGCTATTGCATTTTGCATTGGTTTTTGTCCTGCTGTCAATACACCAGGCCACAAGGTATCCCAAAGCACTGCGTAGCACCCTATCTGTTATACTAAATAAGCGTCTACAGCCACAGCTTTATTAAATTATTGCATTTTGAATTGGTTTTGGTCTGTTTTAAATACAATAGGCTGCAGGGTATCCCAAACCACCGCATGGCACCCTATCTGTTATACTAAATAAGCGTTGTTCAGCATCAGCAATACACCAGGCCGCAGAGTATCCCAAACCACCACGTGGCACCTTATCTGTTATACTAAATAAGCGTTGTTCAGCATCAGCTTTTTTAAGCTATTGCATTTTAAATTGATTTTTGTCCTTCTGTCAATACACCAGGCCGCAGGGTATCCCAAACCACCACATGGAAGCCTATCTGTTATACTAAATAAGCGTCTACAGCCTCAGCTTTATAAGGTTATAGCATTTTGAATTGGTTTTTGTCTTGCTGTCAATATACCAGGCCACAGGGTATCCCAAACCACCACGTGGCACCCTATCTGTTATACTAAATAAGCACCTACAGGCTCAGCTTTATTAAGTTTTTGCATTTTGAATTGGTTTTTGTCCTGCTGTCAATACACCAGGCTGCAGGGTATCCCAAACCACCACGCTGTACAATATCTGTTATACTAAAAAGCGTTGTTCAGCATCAGCTTTTTTAAGCTATTGCATTTTGAATTGATTTTTGTCCTGCTGTCAATACACCAGGCTGCAGGGTATCCCAAACACCACGTGGCACCCTATCTGCTATACTAAATAAGCGTTGTTCAGCATCAGCTTTATTAAGCTATTGCATTTTGCATTGGTTTTTGTCCTGCTGTCAATACACCAGGCCGCAGGTTATCCCAAACAACCACGTGGCACCCTATCTGTTATACTAAATAAGCTTCTACAGCCTCAGCTTTATTAAGTTATTGCATTTTGAATTGGTTTTTGTACTGCTGTCAATACACCAGGCCGCAGAGTATCCCAAACCACCACATGGCACCCTATCTGTTATACTAAATAAGCGTTGTTCAGCATCAGCTTTATTAAGCTATTGCATTTTGCATAGGTTTATGTCCTGCTGTAAATACACCAGGCCGCAGAGTATCCCAAACCACCACGTTGCACCCTATCTGTTATACTAAATAAGCGTTGTTCAGCATCAGCTTTATTAAGCTATTGCATTTTGCATTGGTTTTTGTCCTGCTGTCAATACACCAGGCCGCAGAGTATCCCAAACCACCACGTTGCACCCTATCTGTTATACTAAATAAGCGTTGTTCAGCATCACCTTTATTAAGCTATTGCATTTTGAATTGATTTTTGGCCTGCTTTCAATACACCAGGCCGCAGGGTATCCGAAACCACAACGTGGCACCCTATCTGTTATACTAAATAAGCGTCTACAGCCTCAGCTTTATTAGGTTATTGCATTTTGAATTGGTTTTTGTCCTGCTGTCAATACACCAGGCCGCAGGGTATCCCAAACCACCACGTTGCACCCTATCTGTTATACTAAATAAGCGTTGTTTAGCATCAGCTTTATTAAGCTATTGCATTTTGCATTGGTTTTTGTCCTGCTGTCAATACACCAGGTCGCAGGGTAACCCAAACCTCCACGTTGCACCCTATCTGTTATACTAAATAAGCGTTGTTCAGCATCAGCTTTATTAAGCTATTGCATTTTGCATTGGTTTTTGTCCTGCTGTCAATACACCAGGCCACAAGGTATCCCAAAGCACTGCGTAGCACCCTATCTGTTATACTAAATAAGCGTCTACAGCCACAGCTTTATTAAATTATTGCATTTTGAATTGGTTTTGGTCTGTTTTAAATACAATAGGCTGCAGGGTATCCCAAACCACCGCATGGCACCCTATCTGTTATACTAAATAAGCGTTGTTCAGCATCAGCAATACACCAGGCCGCAGAGTATCCCAAACCACCACGTGGCACCTTATCTGTTATACTAAATAAGCGTTGTTCAGCATCAGCTTTTTTAAGCTATTGCATTTTAAATTGATTTTTGTCCTTCTGTCAATACACCAGGCCGCAGGGTATCCCAAACCACCACATGGAAGCCTATCTGTTATACTAAATAAGCGTCTACAGCCTCAGCTTTATAAGGTTATAGCATTTTGAATTGGTTTTTGTCTTGCTGTCAATATACCAGGCCACAGGGTATCCCAAACCACCACGTGGCACCCTATCTGTTATACTAAATAAGCACCTACAGGCTCAGCTTTATTAAGTTTTTGCATTTTGAATTGGTTTTTGTCCTGCTGTCAATACACCAGGCTGCAGGGTATCCCAAACCACCACGCTGTACAATATCTGTTATACTAAAAAGCGTTGTTCAGCATCAGCTTTTTTAAGCTATTGCATTTTGAATTGATTTTTGTCCTGCTGTCAATACACCAGGCTGCAGGGTATCCCAAACACCACGTGGCACCCTATCTGCTATACTAAATAAGCGTTGTTCAGCATCAGCTTTATTAAGCTATTGCATTTTGCATTGGTTTTTGTCCTGCTGTCAATACACCAGGCCGCAGGTTATCCCAAACAACCACGTGGCACCCTATCTGTTATACTAAATAAGCTTCTACAGCCTCAGCTTTATTAAGTTATTGCATTTTGAATTGGTTTTTGTACTGCTGTCAATACACCAGGCCGCAGAGTATCCCAAACCACCACATGGCACCCTATCTGTTATACTAAATAAGCGTTGTTCAGCATCAGCTTTATTAAGCTATTGCATTTTGCATAGGTTTATGTCCTGCTGTAAATACACCAGGCCGCAGAGTATCCCAAACCACCACGTTGCACCCTATCTGTTATACTAAATAAGCGTTGTTCAGCATCACCTTTATTAAGCTATTGCATTTTGAATAGATTTTTGTCCTGCTGTCAATACACCAGGCCGCAGGGTATCCCAAACCACCACATGGCACCCTATCTGTTATACTAAATAAGCGTCTACAGCCTCAGCTTTATTAAGCTATTGCATTTTCCATAGGTTTTGGTCCTGCTGTCTATACACCAGGCCGCAGAGTATCCCAAACCACCACGTTGCACCCTATCTGTTATACTAAATAAGCGTTGTTCAGCATCACCTTTATTAAGCTATTGCATTTTAAATTGATTTTTGTCCTGCTTTCAATACACCAGGCCGCAGGGTATCCAAAACCACAACGTGGCACCCTATCTGTTATACTAAATAAGCGTCTACAGCCTCAGCTTTATTAAGTTATTGCATTTTGAATTGCTTTTTGTCCTGCTGTCAATACACCAGGCCGCAGGGCATCCCAAACCACCACGTTGCACCCTATCTGTTATACTAAATAAGCGTTGTTCAGCATCGGCTTTATTAAGCTTTTGCATTTTGCATAGGTTTTTGTCCTGCTGTCAATACACCAGGCCGCAGAGTATAACAAACCACCGCATGGAAGCCTATCTGTTATTCTAAATAAGCGTATACAGCCTCAGCTTTATTAAGTTATTGCATTTTGAATTGGTTTTGGTCTGCTTTAAATACACCAGGCCACAGGGTATCCCACACCACCACCTGGCACCCTATCTGTTATACTAAATAAGCGTTGTTCAGCATCAGCTTTATTAAGCTATTGCATTTTCCATAGGTTTTTGTCCTGCTGTCAATACACCAGGCCGCAGAGTATCCAAAACCACCACGTAGCACCCTATCTGTTAGACTAAATAAGCGTCTACAGCCTCAGACCTCAGCTTTATTAAGCTATTGCATTTTGCATTGGTTTTTGTCCTGCTGTCAATACACCAGGTCGCAGGGTATCCCAAACCACCACGTGGCACCCTATCTGTTATACTAAATAAGCATTGTTCAGCATCAGCTTTATTAAGCTATTGCATTTTGCATTGGTTTTTGTCCTGCTGTGAATACACCAGGCCGCAGGGTATCTCAAACCACCGCGTGGCACCCTATCTGTTATACTAAATAGGCGTCTACAGCCTCAGCTTTATTAAGTTATTGCAATTTGAATTGGTTTTGGTCTGCTTTAAATACATCAGGCCGGAGGGTATCCCAAACCTGCACGTTGCACCCTCTCTGTTATACTAAATAAGCAATGTTCAGCATTAGCTTTATTAAGCTATTACATTTTGCATTGGTTTTTGTCCTGCTGTCAATACACCAGGTAGCAGGGTATCCCAAACCTCCACGTTGCACCCTATCTGTTATACTAAATAAGCGTTGTTCAGCATCCCCTTTATAAAGCTATTGCATTTTGCATTGGTTTTTGTCCTGCTGTCAATACACCAGGCCGCAGGGTATCTCAAACCACCGCGTGGCACCCTATCTGTTATACTAAATAGGCGTCTACAGCCTCAGCTTTATTAAGTTATTGCAATTTGAATTGGTTTTGGTCTGCTTTAAATACATCAGGCCGCAGGGTATCCCAAACCTGCACGTTGCACCCTCTCTGTTATACTAAATAAGCAATGTTCAGCATTAGCTTTATTAAGCTATTACATTTTGCATTGGTTTTTGTCCTGCTGTCAATACACCAGGTAGCAGGGTATCCCAAACCTCCACGTTGCACCCTATCTGTTATACTAAATAAGCATTGTTCAGCATCCCCTTTATAAAGCTATTGCATTTTGAATTGATTTTTGTCCTGCTGTCAATACACCAGGCCGCATGGTATCCCAAACCACCACGTTGCACCCTATCTGTTATACTAAATAAGCGTCTACAGCCTCAGCTTTATTAAGTTATTGCATTTTGAATTGGTTTTTGTCCTGCTGTCAATACACCAGGCCGCAGGGTATCCCAAACCCCCACATTGCACCCTATCTGTTATACTAAATAAGCGTTGTTCAGCATCAGCTTTATTAAGCTATTGCATTTTGCATAGGTTTTTGTCCTGCTGTCAATACACCAGGCCGCAGAGTATCCCAAACCACCACGTTGCACCCTATCTGTTATACTAAATAAGCGTTGTTCAGCATTAGCCTTTTTAAGCTATTGCATTTTGAATTGATTTTTGTCCTGCTTTCAATACACCAGGCCGCAGGGTATCCGAAACCACAACGTGGCACCCTATCTGTTTTACTAAATAAGCGTCTATAGCCTCAGCTTTATTAAGTTATTGCATTTTGAATTGGTTTTTGTCCTGCTGTCAATACACCAGGCCGCAGGGTATCCCAAACCCCCACATGGCACCCTATCTGTTATACTAAATAAGCGTTGTTCAGCATCAGCTTTATTAAGCTATTGCATTTTGCATAGGTTTTTGTCCTGCTGTCAATACACCAGGCGCAGAGTATCCCAAACCACCACGTGGCACCCTATCTGTTATACTAAATAAGCGTTGTTCAGCATCACCTTTATTAAGCTATTGCATTTTGAATTGGTTTTTGTCCTGCTGTCAATACACCAGGCCGCAGAGTATCCCAAACCACCACGTTGCACCCTATCTGTTATACTAAATAAGCGTTGTTTAGCATCAGCTTTATTAAGCTATTGCATTTTGCATTGGTTTTTGTCCTTCTGTCAATACACCAGGCCGCAGGGTATCCCAAACCACCACATGGCACCCTATCTGTTATACTAAATAAACTTTGTTCAGCATCGGCTTTATTAAGCTATTGCATTTTGAATTGGTTTTTATACTGCTGTCAATACACCAGGCCGCAGGGTATCTCAAACCACCGCGTGGCACCCTATCTGTTATACTAAATAGGCGTTGTTCAGCATCAGCTTTATTAAGCTATTGCATTTTGAATTGATTTTTGTCCTGCTGTCAATACACCAGGCCGCAAACTATCCCAAACCACACCGTTGCACCCTATCTGTTATACTAAATAAGTGTTGTTCAGCATCAGCTTTATTAAGCTATTGCATTTTGAATTGATTTTTGTCCTGCTGTCAATACACCAGGCCGCATGGTATCCCAAACCACCACGTTGCACCCTATCTGTTATACTAAATAAGCGTCTACAGCCTCAGCTTTATTAAGTTATTGCATTTTGCATTGGTTTTTGTCCTGCTGTCAATACACCAGGCCGCAGGGTATCTCAAACCACCGCGTGGCACCCTATCTGTTATACTAAATAGGCGTCTACAGCCTCAGCTTTATTAAGTTATTGCACTTTGAATTGGTTTTGGTCTACTTTAAATACATCAGGCCGCAGGGTATCCCAAACCTGCACGTTGCACCCTCTCTGTTATACTAAATAAGCAATGTTCAGCATTAGCTTTATTAAGCTATTACATTTTGCATTGGTTTTTGTCCTGCTGTCAATACACCAGGTAGCAGGGTATCCCAAACCTCCACGTTGCACCCTATCTGTTATACTAAATAAGCATTGTTCAGCATCCCCTTTATAAAGCTATTGCATTTTGAATTGATTTTTGTCCTGCTGTCAATACACCAGGCCGCAGGGTATCCCAAACCACCACGTGGCACCCTATCTGTTATACTAAATAAGCGTTGTTCAGCATCAGCTTTATTAAGCTATTGCATTTTGCATTGTTTTTGTCCTGCTGTCAATACACCAGGCCGCAGGTTATCCCAAACCACCACGTGGCACCCTATCTGTTATACCAAATAAGCTTCTACAGCCTCAGCTTTATTAAGCTATTGCATTTTGCATTGTTTTTGTCCTGCTGTCAATACACCAGGCCGCAGGTTATCCCAAACCACCACGTGGCACCCTATCTGTTATACTAAATAAGCTTCTACAGCCTCAGCTTTATTAAGTTATTGCATTTTGAATTGGTTTTTGTACTGCTGTCAATACACCAGGCCACAGAGTATCCCAAACCTCCACATGGCACCCTATCTGTTATAATAAATAAGCGTTGTTCAGCATCTGCTTTATTAAGCTATTGCATTTTGAATTGATTTTTGTCCTGCTGTCAATACACCAGGCCGCAGAGTATCCCAAACCACCACGTTGCACCCTATCTGTTATACTAAATAAGTGTTGTTCAGCATCAGCTTTATTAAGCTATTGCATTTTGAATTGATTTTTGTCCTGCTGTCAATACACCAGGCCGCATGGTATCCCAAACCACCACGTTGCACCCTATCTGTTATACTAAATAAGCGTCTACAGCCTCAGCTTTATTAAGTTATTGCATTTTGAATTGGTTTTTGTCCTGCTGTCAATACACCAGGCCGCAGGGTATCCCAAACCCCCACATTGCACCCTATCTGTTATACTAAATAAGCGTTGTTCAGCATCAGCTTTATTAAGCTATTGCATTTTGCATAGGTTTTTGTCCTGATGTCAATACACCAGGCCGCAGAGTATCCCAAACCACCACGTTGCACCCTATCTGTTATACTAAATAAGCGTTGTTCAGCATCAGCTTTTTTAAGCTATTGCATTGTGAATTGATTTTTGTCCTGCTTTCAATACACCAGGCCGCAGGGTATCCGAAACCACAACGTGGCACCCTATCTGTTATACTAAATAAGCGTCTACAGCCTCAGCTTTATTAAGTTATTGCATTTTTAATTGGTTTTTGTCCTGCTGTCAATACACCAGGCCGCAGGGTATCCCAAACCACCACGTTGCACCCTATCTGTTATACTAAATAAGCGTTGTTTAGCATCAGCTTTATTAAGCTATTGCATTTTGCACTGGTTTTTGTCCTGCTGTCAATACACCAGGCCGCAGGGTATCCCAAACCACCACATGGCACCCTATCTGTTATACTAAATAAGCTTTGTTCAGCATCGGCTTTATTAAGCTATTGCATTTTGCATAGGTTTTTGTCCTGCTGTCAATACACCAGGCCGCAGAGTATAACAAACCACCGCATGGCAGTCTATCTGTTATTCTAAACAAGCATCTACAGCCTCAGCTTTATTAAGTTATTGCATTTTGAATTGGTTTTGGTCTGCTTTAAATACACCAGGCCACAGGGTATCCCAAACCACCACATGGCACCCTATTTGTTACACTAAATAAGCGTTGTTCAGCATCAGCTTTATTAAGCTATTGCATTTTGCATTGGTTTTTGTCCTGCTGTCAATACACCAGGTCGCAGGGTATCCCAAACCTCCACGTTGCACCCTATCTGTTATACTAAATAAGCGTTGTTCAGCATCAGCTTTATTAAGGTATTGCATTTTGCATTGGTTTTTGTCCTGCTGTCAATACACCAGGCCACAGGGTATCCCAAACCACTGCGTAGCACCCTATCTGTTATACTAAATAAGTGTATACAGCCTCAGCTTTATTAAATTATTGCATTTTGAATTGGTTTTGGTCTGTTTTAAATACACTAGGCTGCAGGGTATCCCAAACCACCACATGGCACCCTATCTGCTATACTAAATAAGCGTTGTTCAGCATCAGCTTTATCAAGCTATTGCATTTTGCATAGGTTTTTGTCCTGTTGTCAATACACCAGGCCGCAGAGTATCCCAAACCACCACGTGGCACCTTATCTGTTATACTAAATAAGCGTTGTTCAGCATCAGCTTTTTTAAGCTATTGCATTTTGAATTGATTTTTGTCCTGCTCTCAATACACCAGGCCGCAGGGTATCCCAAACCACCACATGGAACCCTATCTGTTATACTAAATAAGCGTCTACAGCCTCAGCTTTATAAGGTTATATCATTTTGAATTGGTTTTTGTCTTGCTGTCAATACACCAGGCCACAGGGTATCCCAAACCACCACGTGGCACCCTATCTGTTATACTAAATAAGCACCTACAGGCTCAGCTTTATTAAGTTATTGCATTTTGAATTGGTTTTTGTCCTGCTGTCAATACACCAGGCTGCAGGGTATCCCAAACCACCACGTTGTACAATATCTGTTATACTAAAAAGCGTTGTTCAGCATCAGCTTTATTAAGCTATTGCATTTTGAATTGATTTTTGTCCTGCTGTCAATACACCAGGCCGCAGGTTATCCCAAACCACCACGTGGCACCCTATCTGTTATACTAAATAAGCATTGTTCAGCATCAGCTTTATTAAGCTATTGCATTTTGCATTGGTTTTTGTCCTGCTGTCAATACACCAGGCCGCAGGTTATCCCAAACCACCACGTGGCACCCTATCTGTTATACTAAATTAGCGTTGTTCAGCATCAGCTTTATTAAGCTATTGCATTTTGCATTGGTTTTTGTCCTGCTGTCAATACACCAGGCCGCAGGTTATCCCAAACCACCACGTGGCACCCTATCTGTTATACTAAATAAGCTTCTACAGCCTCAGCTTTATTAAGTTATTGCATTTTGAATTGGTTTTTGTACTGCTGTCAATACACCAGGCCGCAGGGTATCCCAAACCACCACATGGCACCCTATCTGTTATACTAAATAAGCGTTGTTCAGCATCAGCTTTATTAAGCTATTGCATTTTCCATAGGTTTTGGTCCTGCTGTCTATACACCAGGCCGCAGAGTATCCCAAACCACCACGTTGCACCCTATCTGTTATACTAAATAAGCGTTGTTCAGCATCACCTTTATTAAGCTATTGCATTTTAAATTGATTTTTGTCCTGCTTTCAATACACCAGGCCGCAGGGTATCCGAAACCACAACGTGGCACCCTATCTGTTATACTAAATAAGCGTCTACAGCCTCAGCTTTATTAAGTTATTGCATTTTGAATTGGTTTTTGTCCTGCTGTCAATACACCAGGCCGCAGGGCATCCCAAACCACCACGTTGCACCCTATCTGTTATACTAAATAAGCGTTGTTTAGCATCAGCTTTATTAAGCTATTGCATTTTGCATTGGTTTTTGTCCTTCTGTCAATACACCAGGCCGCATGGTATCCCAAACCACCACATGGCACCCTATCTGTTATACTAAATAAACTTTGTTCAGCATCGGCTTTATTAAGCTTTTGCATTTTGCATAGGTTTTTGTCCTGCTGTCAATACACCAGGCCGCAGAGTATAACAAACCACCGCATGGAAGCCTATCTGTTATTCTAAATAAGCGTATACAGCCTCAGCTTTATTAAGTTATTGCATTTTGAATTGGTTTTGGTCTGCTTTAAATACACCAGGCCACAGGGTATCCCACACCACCACCTGGCACCCTATCTGTTATACTAAATAAGCGTTGTTCAGCATCAGCTTTATTAAGCTATTGCATTTTCCATAGGTTTTTGTCCTGCTGTCAATACACCAGGCCGCAGAGTATCCAAAACCACCACGTAGCACCCTATCTGTTAGACTAAATAAGCATCTACAGCCTCAGACCTCAGCTTTATTAAGCTATTGCATTTTGCATTGGTTTTTGTCCTGCTGTCAATACACCAGGTCGCAGGGTATCCCAAACCACCACGTGGCACCCTATCTGTTATACTAAATAAGCATTGTTCAGCATCAGCTTTATTAAGCTATTGCATTTTGCATTGGTTTTTGTCCTGCTGTCAATACACCAGGCCGCAGGGTATCTCAAACCACCGCGTGGCACCCTATCTGTTATACTAAATAGGCGTCTACAGCCTCAGCTTTATTAAGTTATTGCAATTTGAATTGGTTTTGGTCTGCTTTAAATACATCAGGCCGCAGGGTATCCCAAACCTGCACGTTGCACCCTCTCTGTTATACTAAATAAGCAATGTTCAGCATTAGCTTTATTAAGCTATTACATTTTGCATTGGTTTTTGTCCTGCTGTCAATACACCAGGTAGCAGGGTATCCCAAACCTCCACGTTGCACCCTATCTGTTATACTAAATAAGCGTTGTTCAGCATCCCCTTTATAAAGCTATTGCATTTTGCATTGGTTTTTGTCCTGCTGTCAATACACCAGGCCGCAGGGTATCTCAAACCACCGCGTGGCACCCTATCTGTTATACTAAATAGGCGTCTACAGCCTCAGCTTTATTAAGTTATTGCAATTTGAATTGGTTTTGGTCTGCTTTAAATACATCAGGCCGCAGGGTATCCCAAACCTGCACGTTGCACCCTCTCTGTTATACTAAATAAGCAATGTTCAGCATTAGCTTTATTAAGCTATTACATTTTGCATTGGTTTTTGTCCTGCTGTCAATACACCAGGTAGCAGGGTATCCCAAACCTCCACGTTGCACCCTATCTGTTATACTAAATAAGCGTTGTTCAGCATCCCCTTTATAAAGCTATTGCATTTTGAATTGATTTTTGTCCTGCTGTCAATACACCAGGCCGCATGGTATCCCAAACCACCACGTTGCACCCTATCTGTTATACTAAATAAGCGTCTACAGCCTCAGCTTTATTAAGTTATTGCATTTTGAATTGGTTTTTGTCCTGCTGTCAATACACCAGGCCGCAGGGTATCCCAAACCCCCACATTGCACCCTATCTGTTATACTAAATAAGCGTTGTTCAGCATCAGCTTTTTTAAGCTATTGCATTTTGAATTGATTTTTGTCCTGCTTTCAATACACCAGGCCGCAGGGTATCCGAAACCACAACGTGGCACCCTATCTGTTTTACTAAATAAGCGTCTATAGCCTCAGCTTTATTAAGTTATTGCATTTTGAATTGGTTTTTGTCCTGCTGTCAATACACCAGGCCGCAGGGTATCCCAAACCCCCACATGGCACCCTATCTGTTATACTAAATAAGCGTTGTTCAGCATCAGCTTTATTAAGCTATTGCATTTTGCATAGGTTTTTGTCCTGCTGTCAATACACCAGGCCGCAGAGTATCCCAAACCACCACGTGGCACCCTATCTGTTATACTAAATAAGCGTTGTTCAGCATCACCTTTATTAAGCTATTGCATTTTGAATTGGTTTTTGTCCTGCTGTCAATACACCAGGCCGCAGAGTATCCCAAACCACCACGTTGCACCCTATCTGTTATACTAAATAAGCGTTGTTTAGCATCAGCTTTATTAAGCTATTGCAATTTGCATTGGTTTTTGTCCTTCTGTCAATACACCAGGCCGCAGGGTATCCCAAACCACCACATGGCACCCTATCTGTTATACTAAATAAACTTTGTTCAGCATCAGCTTTATTAAGCTATTGCATTTTGCATTGGTTTTTGTCCTGCTGTCAATACACCAGGCCGCAGGGTATCTCAAACCACCGCGTGGCACCCTATCTGTTATACTAAATCGGCGTCTACAGCCTCAGCTTTATTAAGTTATTGCACTTTGAATTGGTTTTGGTCTGCTTTAAATACATCAGGCCGCAGGGTATCCCAAACCTGCACGTTGCACCCTCTCTGTTATACTAAATAAGCAATGTTCAGCATTAGCTTTATTAAGCTATTACATTTTGCATTGGTTTTTGTCCTGCTGTCAATACACCAGGTAGCAGCGTATCCCAAACCTCCACGTTGCACCCTATCTGTTATACTAAATAAGCGTTGTTCAGCATCCCCTTTATAAAGCTATTGCATTTTGAATTGATTTTTGTCCTGCTGTCAATACACCAGGCCGCAGGGTATCCCAAACCACCACGTGGCACCCTATCTGTTATACTAAATAAGCGTTGTTCAGCATCAGCTTTATTAAGCTATTGCATTTTGCATTGTTTTTGTCCTGCTGTCAATACACCAGGCCGCAGGTTATCCCAAACCACCACGTGGCACCCTATCTGTTATACTAAATAAGCTTCTACAGCCTCAGCTTTATTAAGTTATTGCATTTTGAATTGGTTTTTGTACTGCTGTCAATACACCAGGCCACAGAGTATCCCAAACCTCCACATGGCACCCTATCTGTTATAATAAATAAGCGTTGTTCAGCATCAGCTTTATTAAGCTATTGCATTTTGAATTGATTTTTGTCCTGCTGTCAATACACCAGGCCGCAAAGTATCCCAAACCACCACGTTGCACCCTATCTGTTATACTAAATAAGTGTTGTTCAGCATCAGCTTTATTAAGCTATTGCATTTTGAATTGATTTTTGTCCTGCTGTCAATACACCAGGCCGCATGGTATCCCAAACCACCACGTTGCACCCTATCTGTTATACTAAATAAGCGTCTACAGCCTCAGCTTTATTAAGTTATTGCATTTTGCATTGGTTTTTGTCCTGCTGTCAATACACCAGGCTGCAGGGTATCTCAAACCACCGCGTGGCACCCTATCTGTTATACTAAATAGGCGTCTACAGCCTCAGCTTTATTAAGTTATTGCACTTTGAATTGGTTTTGGTCTACTTTAAATACATCAGGCCGCAGGGTATCCCAAACCTGCACGTTGCACCCTCTCTGTTATACTAAATAAGCAATGTTCAGCATTAGCTTTATTAAGCTATTACATTTTGCATTGGTTTTTGTCCTGCTGTCAATACACCAGGTAGCAGGGTATCCCAAACCTCCACGTTGCACCCTATCTGTTATACTAAATAAGCATTGTTCAGCATCCCCTTAATAAAGCTATTGCATTTTGAATTGATTTTTGTCCTGCTGTCAATACACCAGGCCGCAGGGTATCCCAAACCACCACGTGGCACCCTATCTGTTATACTAAATAAGCGTTGTTCAGCATCAGCTTTATTAAGCTATTGCATTTTGCATTGTTTTTGTACTGCTGTCAATACACCAGGCCGCAGGTTATCCCAAACCACCACGTGGCACCCTATCTGTTATACTAAATAAGCTTCTACAGCCTCAGCTTTATTAAGCTATTGCATTTTGCATTGTTTTTGTCCTGCTGTCAATACACCAGGCCGCAGGTTATCCCAAACCACCACGTGGCACCCTATCTGTTATACTAAATAAGCTTCTACAGCCTCAGCTTTATTAAGTTATTGCATTTTGAATTGGTTTTTGTACTGCTGTCAATACACCAGGCCACAGAGTATCCCAAACCTCCACATGGCACCCTATCTGTTATAATAAATAAGCGTTGTTCAGCATCAGCTTTATTAAGCTATTGCATTTTGAATTGATTTTTGTCCTGCTGTCAATACACCAGGCCGCAGAGTATCCCAAACCACCACGTTGCACCCTATCTGTTATACTAAATAAGTGTTGTTCAGCATCAGCTTTATTAAGCTATTGCATTTTGAATTGATTTTTGTCCTGCTGTCAATACACCAGGCCGCATGGTATCCCAAACCACCACGTTGCACCCTATCTGTTATACTAAATAAGCGTCTACAGCCTCAGCTTTATTAAGTTATTGCATTTTGAATTGGTTTTTGTCCTGCTGTCAATACACCAGGCCGCAGGGTATCCCAAACCCCCACATTGCACCCTATCTGTTATACTAAATAAGCGTTGTTCAGCATCAGCTTTATTAAGCTATTGCATTTTGCATAGGTTTTTGTCCTGCTGTCAATACACCAGGCCGCAGAGTGTCCAAAACCACCACGTTGCACCCTATCTGTTATACTAAATAAGCGTTGTTCAGCATCAGCTTTTTTAAGCTATTGCATTTTGAATTGATTTTTGTCCTGCTTTCAATACACCAGGCCGCAGGGTATCCGAAACCACAACGTGGCACCCTATCTGTTATACCAAATAAGCGTCTACAGCCTCAGCTTTATTAAGTTATTGCATTTTTAATTGGTTTTTGTCCTGCTGTCAATACACCAGGCCGCAGGGTATCCCAAACCACCACGTTGCACCCTATCTGTTATACTAAATAAGCGTTGTTTAGCATCAGCTTTATTAAGCTATTGCATTTTACACTGGTTTTTGTCCTGCTGTCAGTACACTAGGCCGCAGGGTATCCCAAACCACCACATGGCACCCTATCTGTTATATTAAATAAGCTTTGTTCAGCATCGGCTTTATTAAGCTATTGCATTTTGCATAGGTTTACGTCCTGCTGTCAATACACCAGGCCGCAGAGTATAACAAACCACCGCATGGCAGCCTATCTGTTATTCTAAATAAGCATCTACAGCCTCAGCTTTTTAAGCTATTGCATTTTGCATAGGTTTTTGTCCTGCTGTCAATACTCCAGGCCGCAGAGTATCCCAAAACCACCACGTTGCACCCTATCTGTTATACTAAATAAGCGTTGTTCAGCATCACCTTTATTAAGCTATTGCATTTTGAATTGGTTTTTGTCCTGCTGTCAATACACCAGGCCGCAGGGTATCCCAAACCCCCACATGGCACCCTATCTGTTATACTAAATAAGAGTTGTTCAGCATCAGCTTTATTAAGCTATTGCATTTTGCATAGGTTTTTGTCCTGCTGTCAATACACCAGGCCGCAGAGTATCCCAAACCACCACGTGGCACCCTATCTGTTATACTAAATAAGCGTTGTTCAGCATCACCTTTATTAAGCTATTGCATTTTGAATTGGTTTTTGTCCTGCTGTCAATACACCAGGCCGCAGGGTATCCCAAACCACCACGTTGCACCCTATCTGTTATACTAAATAAGTGTTGTTTAGCATCAGCTTTATTAAGCTATTGCATTTTGCATTGGTTTTTGTCCTTCTGTCAATACACCAGGCCGCAGGGTATCCCAAACCACCACATGGCACCCTATCTGTTATACTAAATAAACTTTGTTCAGCATCGGCTTTATTAAGCTATTGCATTTTGCATAGGTTTTTGTCCTGCTGTCAATACACCAGGCCGCAGAGTTTAACAAACCACCGCATGGAAGCCTATCTGTTATTCTAAATAAGCGTATACAGCCTCAGCTTTATTAAGTTATTGCATTTTGAATTGGTTTTGGTCTGCTTTAAATACACCAGGCCACAGGGTATCCCACACCACCACATGGCACCCTATCTGTTATACTAAATAAGCGTTGTTCAGCATCAGCTTTAATAAGCTATTGCATTTTCCATAGGTTTTTGTCCTGCTGTCAATACACCAGGCCGCAGAGTATCCAAAACCACCACGTAGCACCCTATCTGTTAGACTAAATAAGCGTCTACAGCCTCAGACCTCAGCTTTATTAAGCTATTGCATTTTGCATTGGTTTTTGTCCTGCTGTCAATACACCAGGTCGCAGGGTATCCCAAACCACCACGTGGCACCCTATCTGTTATACTAAATAAGCATTGTTCAGCATCAGCTTTATTAAGCTATTGCATTTTGCATTGGTTTTTGTCCTGCTGTCAATACACCAGGCCGCAGGGTATCTCAAACCACCGCGTGGCACCCTATCTGTTATACTAAATAGGCGTCTACAGCCTCAGCTTTGTTAAATTATTGCACTTTGAATTGGTTTTGGTCTGCTTTAAATACATCAGGCCGGAGGGTGTCCCAAACCTGCACGTTGCACCCTCTCTGTTATACTAAATAAGCAATGTTTAGCATTAGCTTTATTAAGCTATTACATTTTGCATTGGTTTTTGTCCTGCTGTCAAAACACCAGGTAGCAGGGTATCCCAAACCTCCACGTTGCACCCTATCTGTTATACTAAATAAGCGTTGTTCAGCATCCCCTTTATAAAGCTATTGCATTTTGAATTGATTTTTGTCCTGCTGTCAATACACCAGGCCGCAGGGTATCCCAAACCACCACGTGGCACCCTATCTGTTATACTAAATAAGCGTTGTTCAGCATCAGCTTTATTAAGCTATTGCATTTTGCATTGGTTTTTGTCCTGCTGTCAATACACCAGGCCGCAGGTTATCCCAAACCACCACGTGGCACCCTATCTGTTATACTAAATAAGCTTCTACAGCCTCAGCTTTATTAAGTTATTGCATTTTGAATTGGTTTTTGTCCTGCTGTCAATACACCAGGCCACAGAGTATCCCAAACCTCCACATGGCACCCTATCTGTTATAATAAATAAGTGTTGTTCAGCATCAGCTTTATTAAGCTATTGCATTTTGAATTGATTTTTGTCCTGCTGTCAATACACCAGGCCGCATGGTATCCCAAACCACCACGTTGTACCCTATCTGTTATACTAAATAAGCGTCTACAGCCTCAGCTTTATTAAGTTATTGCATTTTGAATTGGTTTTTGTCCTGCTGTCAATACACCAGGCCGCAGGGTATCCCAAACCCCCACATTGCACCCTATCTGTTATACTAAATAAGCGTTGTTCAGCATCAGCTTTATTAAGCTATTGCATTTTGCATAGGTTTTTGTCCTGATGTCAATACACCAGGCCGCAGAGTATCCCAAACCACCACGTTGCACCCTATCTGTTATACTAAATAAGCGTTGTTCAGCATCAGCTTTTTTAAGCTATTGCATTGTGAATTGATTTTTGTCCTGCTTTCAATACACCAGGCCGCAGGGTATCCGAAACCACAACGTGGCACCCTATCTGTTATACTAAATAAGCGTCTACAGCCTCAGCTTTATTAAGTTATTGCATTTTTAATTGGTTTTTGTCCTGCTGTCAATACACCTTGCCGCAGGGTATCCCAAACCACCACGTTGCACCCTATCTGTTATACTAAATAAGCGTTGTTTAGCATCAGCTTTATTAAGCTATTGCATTTTGCACTGGTTTTTGTCCTGCTGTCAATACACCAGGCCGCAGGGTATCCCAAACCACCACATGGCACCCTATCTGTTATACTAAATAAGCTTTGTTCAGCATCGGCTTTATTAAGCTATTGCATTTTGCATAGGTTTTTGTCCTGCTGTCAATACACCAGGCCGCAGAGTATAACAAACCACCGCATGGCAGTCTATCTGTTATTCTAAACAAGCATCTACAGCCTCAGCTTTATTAAGTTATTGCATTTTGAATTGGTTTTGGTCTGCTTTAAATACACCAGGCCACAGGGTATCCCAAACCACCACATGGCACCCTATTTGTTACACTAAATAAGCGTTGTTCAGCATCAGCTTTATTAAGCTATTGCATTTTGCATTGGTTTTTGTCCTGCTGTCAATACACCAGGTCGCAGGGTATACCAAACCTCCACGTTGCACCCTATCTGTTATACTAAATAAGCGTTGTTCAGCATCAGCTTTATTAAGGTATTGCATTTTGCATTGGTTTTTGTCCTGCTGTCAATACACCAGGCCACGGGGTATCCCAAACCACTGCGTAGCACCCTATCTGTTATACTAAATAAGCGTCTACAGCCTCAGCTTTATAAGGTTATATCATTTTGAATTGGTTTTTGTCTTGCTGTCAATATACCAGGCCACAGGGTATCCCAAACCACCACGTGGCACCCTATCTGTTATACTAAATAAGCACCTACAGGCTCAGCTTTATTAAGTTATTGCATTTTGAATTGGTTTTTGTCCTGCTGTCAATACACCAGGCTGCAGGGTATCCCAAACCACCACGTTGTACAATATCTGTTATACTAAAAAGCGTTGTTCAGCATCAGCTTTATTAAGCTATTGCATTTTGAATTGATTTTTGTCCTGCTGTCAATACACCAGGCCGCAGGTTATCCCAAACCACCACGTGGCACCCTATCTGTTATACTAAATAAGCATTGTTCAGCATCAGCTTTATTAAGCTATTGCATTTTGCATTGGTTTTTGTCCTGCTGTCAATACACCAGGCCGCAGGTTATCCCAAACCACCACGTGGCACCCTATCTGTTATACTAAATAAGCGTTGTTCAGCATCAGCTTTATTAAGCTATTGCATTTTGCATTGGTTTTTGTCCTGCTGTCAATACACCAGGCCGCAGGTTATCCCAAACCACCACGTGGCATCCTATCTGTTATACTAAATAAGCTTCTACAGCCTCAGCTTTATTAAGTTATTGCATTTTGAATTGGTTTTTGTACTGCTGTCAATACACCAGGCCGCAGGGTATCCCAAACCACCACATGGCACCCTATCTGTTATACTAAATAAGCGTTGTTCAGCATCAGCTTTATTAAGCTATTGCATTTTGCATAGGTTTATGTCCTGCTGTCAATACACCAGGCCGCAGAGTATCCCAAACCACCACGTTGCACCCTATCTGTTATACTAAATAAGCGTTGTTCAGCATCACCTTTATTAAGCTATTGCATTTTGAATTGATTTTTGTCCTGCTGTCAATACACCAGGCCGCAGGGTATCCCAAACCACCACGTGGCACCCTATCTGTTATACTAAATAAGTGTCTACAGCCTCAGCTTTATTAAGTTATTGCATTTTGAATTGACTTTTGTCCTGCTGTCAATACACCAGGCCGAAGGGTATCCCAAACCACCTCGTTGCACCCTATCTGTTATACTAAATAAGCGTCTACAGCCTCAGCTTTATTAAATTATTGCATTTTGAATTGGTTTGGTCTGTTTTAAATACACTAGGCTGCAGGGTATCCCAAACCACCACATGGCACCCTATCTGTTATACTAAATAAGCGTTGTTCAGCATCAGATTTATTAAGCTATTGCATTTTCCATAGGTTTTGGTCCTGCTGTCTATACACCAGGCCGCAGAGTATCCCAAACCACCACGTTGCACCCTATCTGTTATACTAAATAAGCATTGTTCAGCATCACCTTTATTAAGCTATTGCATTTTGAATTGATTTTTGTCCTGCTGTCAATACACCAGGCCGCAGGGTATCCCAAACCACCACGTGGCACCCTATCTGTTATACTAAATAAGCATCTACAGCCTCAGCTTTATTAAGTTATTGCATTTTGAATTGGTTTTTGTCCTGCTGTCAATACACCAGGCTGCAGGGTATCCCAAACCACCACGTTGCACCCTATCTGTTATACTAAATAAGCGTTGTTCAGCATCAGCTTTATTAAGTTATTGCATTTGGAATTGATTTTTGTCCTGCTGTCAATACACCAGGCCGAAGGGTATCCCAAACCACCACGTGGCACCCTATCTGTTATACTAAATAAGCGTCTACAGCCTCAGCTTTATTAAGTTATTGCATTTTGAATTGGTTTTTGTCCTGCTGTCAATACACCAGGCCGCAGGGTATCCCAAACCACCACATGGCACCCTATCTGTTATATTAAATAAGCGTTGTTCAGCATCAGCTTTATTAAGTTATGGCATTTTGCATAGGTTTTGTCCTGCTGTCAATACACCAGGCCGCAGAGTATCCCAAACCACCACGTTGCACCCTATCTGTTATACTATATAAGCGTTGTTCAGCATCACCTTTATTAAGCTATTGCATTTTGAATTGATTTTTGTCCTGCTGTCAATACACCAGGCCGCAGGGTATCCCAAACCACCACGTGGCACCCTATCTGTTATACTAAATAAGCGTCTACAGCCTCAGCTTTATTAACTTATTGCATTTTGAATTGGTTTTTGTCCTGCTGTCAATACACCAGGCCGCAGGGTATCCCAAACCACCACGTTGCACCCTATCTGTTGTACTAAATAAGCGTTGTTTAGCATCAGCTTTGTTAAGCTATTGCATTTTGCATTGGTTTTTGTCCTGCTGTCAATACAGCAGGCCGCAGAGTATCCCAAACCACTGCATGGCAGCCTTTCTGTTATTCTAAATAAGCGTCTACAGCCTCAGCTTTATTAGGTTATTGCATTTTGAATAGGTTTTGGTCTGCTTTAAATACACCAGGCCACAGGGTATCCCAAACCACCACATGGCACCCTATCTGTTATACTAAATAAGCGTTATTCAGCATCAGCTTTATTAAGCTATTGCATTTTGCATAGGTTTTTGTCCTGCTGTCAATACACCAGGCCGCAGAGTATCCAAAACCACCACGTAGCACCCTATCTGTTAGACTAAATAAGCGTCTACAGCCTCAGACCTCAGCTTTATTAAGCTATTGCATTTTGCATTGGTTTTTGTCCTGCTGTCAATACACCAGGTCGCAGGGTATCCCAAACCACCACGTGGCACCCTATCTGTTATACTAAATAAGCGTTGTTCAGCATCACCTTTATTAAGCTATTGCATTTTGCATTGGTTTTTGTCCTGCTGTCAATACACCAGGCCGCAGGGTATCCCAAACCACCACATGGCACTCTATCTGTTATACTAAATAAGCGTTGTTCAGCATCAGCATTATTAAGTTATGGCATTTTGCATAGGTTTTGTCCTGCTGTCAATACACCAGGCCGCAGAGTATCCTAAACCACCACGTTGCACCCTATCTGTTATACTAAATAAGCTTTGTTCAGCATCGGCTTTATTAAGCTATTGCATTTTGCATAGGTTTTTGTCCTGCTGTCAATACACCAGGCCGCAGAGTATAACAAACCACCGCATGGCAGTCTATCTGTTATTCTAAACAAGCATCTACAGCCTCAGCTTTATTAAGTTATTGCATTTTGAATTGGTTTTGGTCTGCTTTAAATACACCAGGCCACAGGGTATCCCAAACCACCACATGGCACCCTATTTGTTACACTAAATAAGCGTTGTTCAGCATCAGCTTTATTAAGCTATTGCATTTTGCATTGGTTTTTGTCCTGCTGTCAATACACCAGGTCGCAGGGTATACCAAACCTCCACGTTGCACCCTATCTGTTATACTAAATAAGCGTTGTTCAGCATCAGCTTTATTAAGGTATTGCATTTTGCATTGGTTTTTGTCCTGCTGTCAATACACCAGGCCACGGGGTATCCCAAACCACTGCGTAGCACCCTATCTGTTATACTAAATAAGCGTCTACAGCCTCAGCTTTATAAGGTTATATCATTTTGAATTGGTTTTTGTCTTGCTGTCAATATACCAGGCCACAGGGTATCCCAAACCACCACGTGGCACCCTATCTGTTATACTAAATAAGCACCTACAGGCTCAGCTTTATTAAGTTATTGCATTTTGAATTGGTTTTTGTCCTGCTGTCAATACACCAGGCTGCAGGGTATCCCAAACCACCACGTTGTACAATATCTGTTATACTAAAAAGCGTTGTTCAGCATCAGCTTTATTAAGCTATTGCATTTTGAATTGATTTTTGTCCTGCTGTCAATACACCAGGCCGCAGGTTATCCCAAACCACCACGTGGCACCCTATCTGTTATACTAAATAAGCATTGTTCAGCATCAGCTTTATTAAGCTATTGCATTTTGCATTGGTTTTTGTCCTGCTGTCAATACACCAGGCCGCAGGTTATCCCAAACCACCACGTGGCACCCTATCTGTTATACTAAATAAGCGTTGTTCAGCATCAGCTTTATTAAGCTATTGCATTTTGCATTGGTTTTTGTCCTGCTGTCAATACACCAGGCCGCAGGTTATCCCAAACCACCACGTGGCATCCTATCTGTTATACTAAATAAGCTTCTACAGCCTCAGCTTTATTAAGTTATTGCATTTTGAATTGGTTTTTGTACTGCTGTCAATACACCAGGCCGCAGGGTATCCCAAACCACCACATGGCACCCTATCTGTTATACTAAATAAGCGTTGTTCAGCATCAGCTTTATTAAGCTATTGCATTTTGCATAGGTTTATGTCCTGCTGTCAATACACCAGGCCGCAGAGTATCCCAAACCACCACGTTGCACCCTATCTGTTATACTAAATAAGCGTTGTTCAGCATCACCTTTATTAAGCTATTGCATTTTGAATTGATTTTTGTCCTGCTGTCAATACACCAGGCCGCAGGGTATCCCAAACCACCACGTGGCACCCTATCTGTTATACTAAATAAGTGTCTACAGCCTCAGCTTTATTAAGTTATTGCATTTTGAATTGACTTTTGTCCTGCTGTCAATACACCAGGCCGAAGGGTATCCCAAACCACCTCGTTGCACCCTATCTGTTATACTAAATAAGCGTCTACAGCCTCAGCTTTATTAAATTATTGCATTTTGAATTGGTTTGGTCTGTTTTAAATACACTAGGCTGCAGGGTATCCCAAACCACCACATGGCACCCTATCTGTTATACTAAATAAGCGTTGTTCAGCATCAGATTTATTAAGCTATTGCATTTTCCATAGGTTTTGGTCCTGCTGTCTATACACCAGGCCGCAGAGTATCCCAAACCACCACGTTGCACCCTATCTGTTATACTAAATAAGCATTGTTCAGCATCACCTTTATTAAGCTATTGCATTTTGAATTGATTTTTGTCCTGCTGTCAATACACCAGGCCGCAGGGTATCCCAAACCACCACGTGGCACCCTATCTGTTATACTAAATAAGCATCTACAGCCTCAGCTTTATTAAGTTATTGCATTTTGAATTGGTTTTTGTCCTGCTGTCAATACACCAGGCTGCAGGGTATCCCAAACCACCACGTTGCACCCTATCTGTTATACTAAATAAGCGTTGTTCAGCATCAGCTTTATTAAGTTATTGCATTTGGAATTGATTTTTGTCCTGCTGTCAATACACCAGGCCGAAGGGTATCCCAAACCACCACGTGGCACCCTATCTGTTATACTAAATAAGCGTCTACAGCCTCAGCTTTATTAAGTTATTGCATTTTGAATTGGTTTTTGTCCTGCTGTCAATACACCAGGCCGCAGGGTATCCCAAACCACCACATGGCACCCTATCTGTTATATTAAATAAGCGTTGTTCAGCATCAGCTTTATTAAGTTATGGCATTTTGCATAGGTTTTGTCCTGCTGTCAATACACCAGGCCGCAGAGTATCCCAAACCACCACGTTGCACCCTATCTGTTATACTATATAAGCGTTGTTCAGCATCACCTTTATTAAGCTATTGCATTTTGAATTGATTTTTGTCCTGCTGTCAATACACCAGGCCGCAGGGTATCCCAAACCACCACGTGGCACCCTATCTGTTATACTAAATAAGCGTCTACAGCCTCAGCTTTATTAACTTATTGCATTTTGAATTGGTTTTTGTCCTGCTGTCAATACACCAGGCCGCAGGGTATCCCAAACCACCACGTTGCACCCTATCTGTTGTACTAAATAAGCGTTGTTTAGCATCAGCTTTGTTAAGCTATTGCATTTTGCATTGGTTTTTGTCCTGCTGTCAATACAGCAGGCCGCAGAGTATCCCAAACCACTGCATGGCAGCCTTTCTGTTATTCTAAATAAGCGTCTACAGCCTCAGCTTTATTAGGTTATTGCATTTTGAATAGGTTTTGGTCTGCTTTAAATACACCAGGCCACAGGGTATCCCAAACCACCACATGGCACCCTATCTGTTATACTAAATAAGCGTTATTCAGCATCAGCTTTATTAAGCTATTGCATTTTGCATAGGTTTTTGTCCTGCTGTCAATACACCAGGCCGCAGAGTATCCAAAACCACCACGTAGCACCCTATCTGTTAGACTAAATAAGCGTCTACAGCCTCAGACCTCAGCTTTATTAAGCTATTGCATTTTGCATTGGTTTTTGTCCTGCTGTCAATACACCAGGTCGCAGGGTATTCCAAACCACCACGTGGCACCCTATCTGTTATACTAAATAAGCGTTGTTCAGCATCACCTTTATTAAGCTATTGCATTTTGCATTGGTTTTTGTCCTGCTGTCAATACACCAGGCCGCAGGGTATCCCAAACCACCACATGGCACTCTATCTGTTATACTAAATAAGCGTTGTTCAGCATCAGCATTATTAAGTTATGGCATTTTGCATAGGTTTTGTCCTGCTGTCAATACACCAGGCCGCAGAGTATCCTAAACCACCACGTTGCACCCTATCTGTTATACTATATAAGCGTTGTTCAGCATCACCTTTATTAAGCTATTGCATTTTGAATTGATTTTTGTCCTGCTGTCAATACACCAAGCCGCAGGGTATCCCAAACCACCACGTGACACCCTATCTGTTATACTAAATAAGCGTCTACAGCCTCAGCTTTTTTAACTTATTGCATTTTGAATTGGTTTTTGTCCTGCTGTCAATACACCAGGCCGCAGGGTATCCCAAACCACCACGTGACACCCTATCTGTTATACTAAATAAGCGTCTACAGCCTCAGCTTTATTAAGCTATTGCATTTTGCATTGGTTTTTGTCCTGCTGTCAATACAGCAGGCCGCAGAGTATCCCAAACCACTGCATGACAGCCTTTCTGTTATTCTAAATAAGCGTCTACAGCCTCAGCTTTATTAGGTTATTGCATTTTGAATAGGTTTTGGTCTGCTTTAAATACACCAGGCCACAGGGTATCTCAAACCACCACATGGCACCCTATCTGTTATACTAAATAAGTGTTGTTCAGCATCGGCTTTATTAAGCTATTGCATTTTGCATTGGTTTTTGTCCTGCTGTCAATACACCAGGCCGCAGAGTATCCCAAACCACCGCATGGCAGCCTTTCTGTTATTCTAAATAAGCGTCTACAGCCTCAGCTTTATTAGGATATAGCATTTTGAATTGGTTTTGGTCTGCTTTAAATACACCAGGCCACAGGGTATCCCAAACCACCACATGGCACCCTATCTGTTATACTAAATAAGCGTTGTTCAGCATCAGCTTTATTAAGCTATTGCATTTTGCATAGGTTTTTGTCCTGCTGTCAATACACCAGGCCGCAGAGTATCCAAAACCACCACGTAGCACCCTATCTGTTAGACTAAATAAGCGTCTACAGCCTCAGACCTCAACTTTATTAAGCTATTGCATTTTGCATTGGTTTTTGTACTGCTGTCAATACACCACGTCGCAGGGCATCCCAAACCACCATGTGGCACCCTATCTGTTATACTAAATAAGCGTTGTTCAGCATCAGCTTTGTTAAGCTATTGCATTTTGCATTGGTTTTTGTCCTGCTGTCAATACACCAGGCCGCAGGGTATTTCAAACCACCGCGCGGCACCCTATCTGTTATACTAAATTAGCGTCTACAGCCTCAGCTTTATTAAGTTATTGCATTTTGAATTGGTTTTTGTCTGTTTTAAATACACTAGGCTGCAGGGTATCCCAAACCACCACATGGCACTCTATATGTTATACTAAATAAGCGTTGTTCAGCATCAGCTTTATTAAGCTATTGCATTTTGAATTGATTTTTGTCCTGCTGTCAATACACCAGGCCGCAGGGTATCCCAAACCACAGAGTGGCACCCTATCTGTTATACTAAATAAGTGTCTACAGCCTCAGCTTTATTAAGTTATTGCATTTTGAATTGGCTTTTGTCCTGCTGTCAATACACCAGGCCGCAGGGTTTCCCAAACCACCTCGTTGCACCCTATCTGTTATACTAAATAAGCGTCTACAGCCTCAGCTTTATTAAATTATTGCATTTTGAATTGGTTTTGGTCTGTTTTAAATACACTAGGCTGCAGGGTATCCCAAACCACCACATGGCACCCTATCTGTTATACTAAATAAGCGTTGTTCAGCATCAGATTTATTAAGCTATTGCATTTTGCATAGGTTTTGTCCTGCTGTCAATACACCAGGCCGCAGAGTATCCCAAACCACCACGTTGCACCCTATCTGTTATACTAAATAAGCGTTGTTTAGCATCAGCTTTATTAAGCTATTGCATTTTGCATTGGTTTTTGTCCTTCTGTCAATACACCAGGCCGCAGGGTATCCTAAACCACCACATGGCACCCTATCTGTTATGCTAAATAAGCATTGTTCAGCATCGGCTTTATTAAGCTATTGCATTTTGCATTGGTTTTTGTCCTGCTGTCAATACACCAGGCCGCAGAGTATCCCAAACCACCGCATGGCAGCCTATCTGTTATTTTAAATAAGCGTTGTTCAGCATCGGTTTTATTAAGCTATTGCATTTTGAATTGATTTTTGTCCTGCTGTCAATACACCAGGCCGAAGGGTATCCCAAACCACCACGTGGCACCCTATCTGTTATACTAAATAAGCGTCTACAGCCTCAGCTTTATTAAGTTATTGCATTTTGAATTGGTTTTTGTCCTGCTGTCAATACACCAGGCCGCAGGGTATCCCAAACCGCCACATGGCACCCTATCTGTTATGCTAAATAAGCGTTGTTCAGCATCAGCTTTATTAAGTAATTGCATTTTGCATAGGTTTTGTCCTGCTGTCAATACACCAGGCCGCAGAGCATCCCAAACCACCACATTGCACCCTATCTGTTATACTAAATAAGCGTTGTTCAGCATCACCTTTATTAAGCTATTGCATTTTGAATTGATTTTTGTCCTGCTGTCAATACACCAGGCCGCAGGGTATCCCAAATCACCACGAGGCACCTTATCTGTTATTCTAAATAAGCGTCTACAGCCTCAGCTTTATTAGGTTATTGCATTTTGAATAAGTTTTGGTCTGCTTTAAATACACCAGGCCACAGGGTATCCAAAACCACCACATGGCACCCTATCTGTTATACTAAATAAGCGTTGTTCAGCATCAGCTTTATTAAGTTATTGCATTTTGCATAGGTTTTGTCCTGCTGTCAATACACCAGGCCGCAGAGTATCCCAAACCACCACGTTGCACCCTATCTGTTATACTAAATAAGCGTTGTTTAGCATCAGCTTTATTAAGCTATTGCATTTTGCATTGGTTTTTGTCCTGCTGTCAATACACCAGGCCACAGGGTTTCCCAAACCACCACATGGCACCCTATCTGTTATACTAAATAAGCGTTGTTCAGCATCGGCTTTATTAAGCTATTGCATTTTGCATAGGTTTTTGTCCTGCTGTCAATACACCAGGCCGCAGGGTATCCCAACCCACTGCATGGCAGCCTTTCTGTTATTCTAAATAAGCGTCTACAGCCTCAGCTTTATTAGGTTATTGCATTTTGAATAGGTTTTTGTCTGCTTTAAATACACCAGGCCACAGGGTGTCCCAAACCACCACATGGCACCCTATCTGTTATACTAAATAAGCGTTGTTCAGCATCAGCTTTATTAAGCTATTGCATTTTGCATAGGTTTTTGTCCTGCTGTCAATACACCAGGCCGCAGAGTATCCAAAACCACCACGTAGCACCCTATCTGTTAGACTAAATAAGCGTCTACAGCCTCAGACTTCAGCTTTATTAAGCTATTGCATTTTGCATTGTTTTTTGTCCTGCTGTCAATACACCAGGTCGCAGGGTATCCCAAACCACCACGTGGCACCCTATCTGTTATACTAAATAAGCGTTGTTCAGCATCAGCTTTGTTAAGCTATTGCATTTTGCATTGGTTTTTGTCCTGCTGTCAATACACCAGGCCGCAGGGTATCTCAAACCACCGCGTGGCACCCTATCTGTTATACTAAATAGGCGTCTACAGCCTCAGCTTTATTAAGTTATTGCACTTTGAATTGGTTTTGGTCTGCTTTAAATACACCAGGCCGCAGGGTATCCCAAACCTGCATGTTGCACCCTCTCTGTTATACTAAATAAGCAATGTTCAGCATCACCTTTATTAAGCTATTGCATTTTGCATTGGTTTTTGTCCTGCTGTCAATACACCAGGTCGCAGGGTATCCCAAACCTCTATGTTGCACCCTATCTGTTATACTAAATAAGCGTTGTTCAGCATCACCTTTATTAAGCTATTGCCTTTTGAATTTAATTTTTGTCCTGCTGTCAATACACCAGGCCGCAGGGTATCCCAAACCACCACGTGGCACCCTATCTGTTATACTAAATAAGCGTCTACAGCCTCAGCTTTATTAAGTTATTGCATTTTGAATTGGTTTTTGTCCTGCTGTCAATACACCAGGCTGCAGGGTATCCCAAACCACCACGTGGCACCCTATCTGTTATACTAAATAAGCGTTGTTCAGCATCAGCTTTATTAAGCTATTGCATTTTGAATTGATTTTTGTCCTGCTGTCAATACACCAGGCCGAAGGGTATCCCAAACCACTGCATGGCAGCCTTTCTGTTATTCTAAATAAGCGTCTACAGCCTCAGCTTTATTAGGTTATTGCATTTTGAATAGGTTTTGGTCTGCTTTAAATACACCAGGCCGCAGGGTATCCCAAACCACCACGTTGCACCCTATCTGTTATACTAAATAAGCGTTGTTCAGCATCAGCTTTATTAAGCTATTGCATTTTGCATAGGTTTTTGTCCTGCTGTCAATACACCAGGCCGCAGAGTATAACAAACCACCGCATGGCAGTCTATCTGTTATTCTAAACAAGCATCTACAGCCTCAGCTTTATTAAGTTATTGCATTTTGAATTGGTTTTGGTCTGCTTTAAATACACCAGGCCACAGGGTATCCCAAACCACCACATGGCACCCTATTTGTTACACTAAATAAGCGTTGTTCAGCATCAGCTTTATTAAGCTATTGCATTTTGCATTGGTTTTTGTCCTGCTGTCAATACACCAGGTCGCAGGGTATACCAAACCTCCACGTTGCACCCTATCTGTTATACTAAATAAGCGTTGTTCAGCATCAGCTTTATTAAGGTATTGCATTTTGCATTGGTTTTTGTCCTGCTGTCAATACACCAGGCCACGGGGTATCCCAAACCACTGCGTAGCACCCTATCTGTTATACTAAATAAGCGTCTACAGCCTCAGCTTTATAAGGTTATATCATTTTGAATTGGTTTTTGTCTTGCTGTCAATATACCAGGCCACAGGGTATCCCAAACCACCACGTGGCACCCTATCTGTTATACTAAATAAGCACCTACAGGCTCAGCTTTATTAAGTTATTGCATTTTGAATTGGTTTTTGTCCTGCTGTCAATACACCAGGCTGCAGGGTATCCCAAACCACCACGTTGTACAATATCTGTTATACTAAAAAGCGTTGTTCAGCATCAGCTTTATTAAGCTATTGCATTTTGAATTGATTTTTGTCCTGCTGTCAATACACCAGGCCGCAGGTTATCCCAAACCACCACGTGGCACCCTATCTGTTATACTAAATAAGCATTGTTCAGCATCAGCTTTATTAAGCTATTGCATTTTGCATTGGTTTTTGTCCTGCTGTCAATACACCAGGCCGCAGGTTATCCCAAACCACCACGTGGCACCCTATCTGTTATACTAAATAAGCGTTGTTCAGCATCAGCTTTATTAAGCTATTGCATTTTGCATTGGTTTTTGTCCTGCTGTCAATACACCAGGCCGCAGGTTATCCCAAACCACCACGTGGCATCCTATCTGTTATACTAAATAAGCTTCTACAGCCTCAGCTTTATTAAGTTATTGCATTTTGAATTGGTTTTTGTACTGCTGTCAATACACCAGGCCGCAGGGTATCCCAAACCACCACATGGCACCCTATCTGTTATACTAAATAAGCGTTGTTCAGCATCAGCTTTATTAAGCTATTGCATTTTGCATAGGTTTATGTCCTGCTGTCAATACACCAGGCCGCAGAGTATCCCAAACCACCACGTTGCACCCTATCTGTTATACTAAATAAGCGTTGTTCAGCATCACCTTTATTAAGCTATTGCATTTTGAATTGATTTTTGTCCTGCTGTCAATACACCAGGCCGCAGGGTATCCCAAACCACCACGTGGCACCCTATCTGTTATACTAAATAAGTGTCTACAGCCTCAGCTTTATTAAGTTATTGCATTTTGAATTGACTTTTGTCCTGCTGTCAATACACCAGGCCGAAGGGTATCCCAAACCACCTCGTTGCACCCTATATGTTATACTAAATAAGCGTCTACAGCCTCAGCTTTATTAAATTATTGCATTTTGAATTGGTTTGGTCTGTTTTAAATACACTAGGCTGCAGGGTATCCCAAACCACCACATGGCACCCTATCTGTTATACTAAATAAGCGTTGTTCAGCATCAGATTTATTAAGCTATTGCATTTTCCATAGGTTTTGGTCCTGCTGTCTATACACCAGGCCGCAGAGTATCCCAAACCACCACGTTGCACCCTATCTGTTATACTAAATAAGCATTGTTCAGCATCACCTTTATTAAGCTATTGCATTTTGAATTGATTTTTGTCCTGCTGTCAATACACCAGGCCGCAGGGTATCCCAAACCACCACGTGGCACCCTATCTGTTATACTAAATAAGCATCTACAGCCTCAGCTTTATTAAGTTATTGCATTTTGAATTGGTTTTTGTCCTGCTGTCAATACACCAGGCTGCAGGGTATCCCAAACCACCACGTTGCACCCTATCTGTTATACTAAATAAGCGTTGTTCAGCATCAGCTTTATTAAGTTATTGCATTTTGAATTGATTTTTTTCCTGCTGTCAATACACCAGGCCGAAGGGTATCCCAAACCACCACGTGGCACCCTATCTGTTATACTAAATAAGCGTCTACAGCCTCAGCTTTATTAAGTTATTGCATTTTGAATTGGTTTTTGTCCTGCTGTCAATACACCAGGCCGCAGGGTATCCCAAACCACCACATGGCACCCTATCTGTTATATTAAATAAGCGTTGTTCAGCATCAGCTTTATTAAGTTATGGCATTTTGCATAGGTTTTGTCCTGCTGTCAATACACCAGGCCGCAGAGTATCCCAAACCACCACGTTGCACCCTATCTGTTATACTATATAAGCGTTGTTCAGCATCACCTTTATTAAGCTATTGCATTTTGAATTGATTTTTGTCCTGCTGTCAATACACCAGGCCGCAGGGTATCCCAAACCACCACGTGGCACCCTATCTGTTATACTAAATAAGCGTCTACAGCCTCAGCTTTATTAACTTATTGCATTTTGAATTGGTTTTTGTCCTGCTGTCAATACACCAGGCCGCAGGGTATCCCAAACCACCACGTTGCACCCTATCTGTTGTACTAAATAAGCGTTGTTTAGCATCAGCTTTGTTAAGCTATTGCATTTTGCATTGGTTTTTGTCCTGCTGTCAATACAGCAGGCCGCAGAGTATCCCAAACCACTGCATGGCAGCCTTTCTGTTATTCTAAATAAGCGTCTACAGCCTCAGCTTTATTAGGTTATTGCATTTTGAATAGGTTTTGGTCTGCTTTAAATACACCAGGCCACAGGGTATCCCAAATCACCACATGGCACCCTATCTGTTATACTAAATAAGCGTTATTCAGCATCAGCTTTATTAAGCTATTGCATTTTGCATAGGTTTTTGTCCTGCTGTCAATACACCAGGCCGCAGGGTATCCCAAACCTCCACATGGCACCCTATCTGTTATACTAAATAAGCGTTGTTCAGCATCAGCTTTATTAAGCTATTGCATTTTGAATTGATTTTTGTCCTGCTGTCAATACACCAGGCCGCAGGGTATCCCAAACCACCACGTGGCACCCTATCTGTTATACTAAATAAGCGTCTACAGCCTCAGCTTTATTAAGTTATTGCATTTTGAATTGGTTTTTGTCCTGCTGTCAATACACCAGGCTGCAGGGTATCCCAAACCACCACGTGGCACCCTATCTGTTATACTAAATAAGCGTTGTTCAGCATCAGCTTTATTAAGCTATTGCATTTTGAATTGATTTTTGTCCTGCTGTCAATACACCAGGCCGAAGGGTATCCCAAACCACTGCATGGCAGCCTTTCTGTTATTCTAAATAAGCTTCTACAGCCTCAGCTTTATTAAGTTATTGCATTTTGAATTGGTTTTTGTACTGCTGTCAATACACCAGGCCGCAGGGTATCCCAAACCACCACATGGCACCCTATCTGTTATACTAAATAAGCGTTGTTCAGCATCAGCTTTATTAAGCTATTGCATTTTGCATAGGTTTATGTCCTGCTGTCAATACACCAGGCCGCAGAGTATCCCAAACCACCACGTTGCACCCTATCTGTTATACTAAATAAGCGTTGTTCAGCATCACCTTTATTAAGCTATTGCATTTTGAATTGATTTTTGTCCTGCTGTCAATACACCAGGCCGCAGGGTATCCCAAACCACCACGTGGCACCCTATCTGTTATACTAAATAAGTGTCTACAGCCTCAGCTTTATTAAGTTATTGCATTTTGAATTGACTTTTGTCCTGCTGTCAATACACCAGGCCGAAGGGTATCCCAAACCACCTCGTTGCACCCTATCTGTTATACTAAATAAGCGTCTACAGCCTCAGCTTTATTAAATTATTGCATTTTGAATTGGTTTGGTCTGTTTTAAATACACTAGACTGCAGGGTATCCCAAACCACCACATGGCACCCTATCTGTTATACTAAATAAGCGTTGTTCAGCATCAGATTTATTAAGCTATTGCATTTTCCATAGGTTTTGGTCCTGCTGTCTATACACCAGGCCGCAGAGTATCCCAAACCACCACGTTGCACCCTATCTGTTATACTAAATAAGCATTGTTCAGCATCACCTTTATTAAGCTATTGCATTTTGAATTGATTTTTGTCCTGCTGTCAATACACCAGGCCGCAGGGTATCCCAAACCACCACGTGGCACCCTATCTGTTATACTAAATAAGCATCTACAGCCTCAGCTTTATTAAGTTATTGCATTTTGAATTGGTTTTTGTCCTGCTGTCAATACACCAGGCTGCAGGGTATCCCAAACCACCACGTTGCACCCTATCTGTTATACTAAATAAGCGTTGTTCAGCATCAGCTTTATTAAGTTATTGCATTTTGAATTGATTTTTGTCCTGCTGTCAATACACCAGGCCGAAGGGTATCCCAAACCACCACGTGGCACCCTATCTGTTATACTAAATAAGCGTCTACAGCCTCAGCTTTATTAAGTTATTGCATTTTGAATTGGTTTTTGTCCTGCTGTCAATACACCAGGCCGCAGGGTATCCCAAACCACCACATGGCACCCTATCTGTTATATTAAATAAGCGTTGTTCAGCATCAGCTTTATTAAGTTATGGCATTTTGCATAGGTTTTGTCCTGCTGTCAATACACCAGGCCGCAGAGTATCCCAAACCACCACGTTGCACCCTATCTGTTATACTATATAAGCGTTGTTCAGCATCACCTTTATTAAGCTATTGCATTTTGAATTGATTTTTGTCCTGCTGTCAATACACCAGGCCGCAGGGTATCCCAAACCACCACGTGGCACCCTATCTGTTATACTAAATAAGCGTCTACAGCCTCAGCTTTATTAACTTATTGCATTTTGAATTGGTTTTTGTCCTGCTGTCAATACACCAGGCCGCAGGGTATCCCAAACCACCACGTTGCACCCTATCTGTTGTACTAAATAAGCGTTGTTTAGCATCAGCTTTGTTAAGCTATTGCATTTTGCATTGGTTTTTGTCCTGCTGTCAATACAGCAGGCCGCAGAGTATCCCAAACCACTGCATGGCAGCCTTTCTGTTATTCTAAATAAGCGTCTACAGCCTCAGCTTTATTAGGTTATTGCATTTTGAATAGGTTTTGGTCTGCTTTAAATACACCAGGCCACAGGGTATCCCAAACCACCACATGGCACCCTATCTGTTATACTAAATAAGCGTTATTCAGCATCAGCTTTATTAAGCTATTGCATTTTGCATAGGTTTTTGTCCTGCTGTCAATACACCAGGCCGCAGAGTATCCAAAACCACCACGTAGCACCCTATCTGTTAGACTAAATAAGCGTCTACAGCCTCAGACCTCAGCTTTATTAAGCTATTGCATTTTGCATTGGTTTTTGTCCTGCTGTCAATACACCAGGTCGCAGGGTATCCCAAACCACCACGTGGCACCCTATCTGTTATACTAAATAAGCATTGTTCAGCATCACCTTTATTAAGCTATTGCATTTTGCATTGGTTTTTGTCCTGCTGTCAATACACCAGGCCGCAGGGTATCCCAAACCACCACATGGCACTCTATCTGTTATACTAAATAAGCGTTGTTCAGCATCAGCATTATTAAGTTATGGCATTTTGCATAGGTTTTGTCCTGCTGTCAATACACCAGGCCGCAGAGTATCCTAAACCACCACGTTGCACCCTATCTGTTATACTATATAAGCGTTGTTCAGCATCACCTTTATTAAGCTATTGCATTTTGAATTGATTTTTGTCCTGCTGTCAATACACCAAGCCGCAGGGTATCCCAAACCACCACGTGACACCCTATCTGTTATACTAAATAAGCGTCTACAGCCTCAGCTTTTTTAACTTATTGCATTTTGAATTGGTTTTTGTCCTGCTGTCAATACACCAGGCCGCAGGGTATCCCAAACCACCACGTGACACCCTATCTGTTATACTAAATAAGCGTCTACAGCCTCAGCTTTATTAAGCTATTGCATTTTGCATTGGTTTTTGTCCTGCTGTCAATACAGCAGGCCGCAGAGTATCCCAAACCACTGCATGACAGCCTTTCTGTTATTCTAAATAAGCGTCTACAGCCTCAGCTTTATTAGGTTATTGCATTTTGAATAGGTTTTGGTCCGCTTTAAATACACCAGGCCACAGGGTATCTCAAACCACCACATGGCACCCTATCTGTTATACTAAATAAGTGTTGTTCAGCATCGGCTTTATTAAGCTATTGCATTTTGCATTGGTTTTTGTCCTGCTGTCAATACACCAGGCCGCAGAGTATCCCAAACCACCGCATGGCAGCCTTTCTGTTATTCTAAATAAGCGTCTACAGCCTCAGCTTTATTAGGATATAGCATTTTGAATTGGTTTTGGTCTGCTTTAAATACACCAGGCCACAGGGTATCCCAAACCACCACATGGCACCCTATCTGTTATACTAAATAAGCGTTGTTCAGCATCAGCTTTATTAAGCTATTGCATTTTGCATAGGTTTTTGTCCTGCTGTCAATACACCAGGCCGCAGAGTATCCAAAACCACCACGTAGCACCCTATCTGTTAGACTAAATAAGCGTCTACAGCCTCAGACCTCAACTTTATTAAGCTATTGCATTTTGCATTGGTTTTTGTACTGCTGTCAATACACCACGTCGCAGGGCATCCCAAACCACCATGTGGCACCCTATCTGTTATACTAAATAAGCGTTGTTCAGCATCAGCTTTGTTAAGCTATTGCATTTTGCATTGGTTTTTGTCCTGCTGTCAATACACCAGGCCGCAGGGTATCTCAAACCACCGCGCGGCACCCTATCTGTTATACTAAATTAGCGTCTACAGCCTCAGCTTTATTAAGTTATTGCATTTTGAATTGGTTTTTGTCTGTTTTAAATACACTAGGCTGCAGGGTATCCCAAACCACCACATGGCACTCTATATGTTATACTAAATAAGCGTTGTTCAGCATCAGCTTTATTAAGCTATTGCATTTTGAATTGATTTTTGTCCTGCTGTCAATACACCAGGCCGCAGGGTATCCCAAACCACAGAGTGGCACCCTATCTGTTATACTAAATAAGTGTCTACAGCCTCAGCTTTATTAAGTTATTGCATTTTGAATTGGCTTTTGTCCTGCTGTCAATACACCAGGCCGCAGGGTATCCCAAACCACCTCGTTGCACCCTATCTGTTATACTAAATAAGCGTCTACAGCCTCAGCTTTATTAAATTATTGCATTTTGAAATGGTTTTGGTCTGTTTTAAATACACTAGGCTGCAGGGTATCCCAAACCACCACATGGCACCCTATCTGTTATACTAAATAAGCGTTGTTCAGCATCAGATTTATTAAGCTATTGCATTTTGCATAGGTTTTGTCCTGCTGTCAATACACCAGGCCGCAGAGTATCCCAAACCACCACGTTGCACCCTATCTGTTATACTAAATAAGCGTTGTTTAGCATCAGCTTTATTAAGCTATTGCATTTTGCATTGGTTTTTGTCCTTCTGTCAATACACCAGGCCGCAGGGTATCCTAAACCACCACATGGCACCCTATCTGTTATGCTAAATAAGCATTGTTCAGCATCGGCTTTATTAAGCTATTGCATTTTGCATTGGTTTTTGTCCTGCTGTCAATACACCAGGCCGCAGAGTATCCCAAACCACCGCATGGCAGCCTATCTGTTATTTTAAATAAGCGTTGTTCAGCATCGGTTTTATTAAGCTATTGCATTTTGAATTGATTTTTGTCCTGCTGTCAATACACCAGGCCGAAGGGTATCCCAAACCACCACGTGGCACCCTATCTGTTATACTAAATAAGCGTCTACAGCCTCAGCTTTATTAAGTTATTGCATTTTGAATTGGTTTTTGTCCTGCTGTCAATACACCAGGCCGCAGGGTATCCCAAACCGCCACATGGCACCCTATCTGTTATGCTAAATAAGCGTTGTTCAGCATCAGCTTTATTAAGTAATTGCATTTTGCATAGGTTTTGTCCTGCTGTCAATACACCAGGCCGCAGAGCATCCCAAACCACCACATTGCACCCTATCTGTTATACTAAATAAGCGTTGTTCAGCATCACCTTTATTAAGCTATTGCATTTTGAATTGATTTTTGTCCTGCTGTCAATACACCAGGCCGCAGGGTATCCCAAATCACCACGAGGCACCTTATCTGTTATTCTAAATAAGCGTCTACAGCCTCAGCTTTATTAGGTTATTGCATTTTGAATAAGTTTTGGTCTGCTTTAAATACACCAGGCCACAGGGTATCCAAAACCACCACATGGCACCCTATCTGTTATACTAAATAAGCGTTGTTCAGCATCAGCTTTATTAAGTTATTGCATTTTGCATAGGTTTTGTCCTGCTGTCAATACACCAGGCCGCAGAGTATCCCAAACCACCACGTTGCACCCTATCTGTTATACTAAATAAGCGTTGTTTAGCATCAGCTTTATTAAGCTATTGCATTTTGCATTGGTTTTTGTCCTGCTGTCAATACACCAGGCCACAGGGTTTCCCAAACCACCACATGGCACCCTATCTGTTATACTAAATAAGCGTTGTTCAGCATCGGCTTTATTAAGCTATTGCATTTTGCATAGGTTTTTGTCCTGCTGTCAATACACCAGGCCGCAGGGTATACCAACCCACTGCATGGCAGCCTTTCTGTTATTCTAAATAAGCGTCTACAGCCTCAGCTTTATTAGGTTATTGCATTTTGAATAGGTTTTTGTCTGCTTTAAATACACCAGGCCACAGGGTGTCCCAAACCACCACATGGCACCCTATCTGTTATACTAAATAAGCGTTGTTCAGCATCAGCTTTATTAAGCTATTGCATTTTGCATAGGTTTTTGTCCTGCTGTCAATACACCAGGCCGCAGAGTATCCAAAACCACCACGTAGCACCCTATCTGTTAGACTAAATAAGCGTCTACAGCCTCAGACTTCAGCTTTATTAAGCTATTGCATTTTGCATTGTTTTTTGTCCTGCTGTCAATACACCAGGTCGCAGGGTATCCCAAACCACCACGTGGCACCCTATCTGTTATACTAAATAAGCGTTGTTCAGCATCAGCTTTGTTAAGCTATTGCATTTTGCATTGGTTTTTGTCCTGCTGTCAATACACCAGGCCGCAGGGTATCTCAAACCACCGCGTGGCACCCTATCTGTTATACTAAATAGGCGTCTACAGCCTCAGCTTTATTAAGTTATTGCACTTTGAATTGGTTTTGGTCTGCTTTAAATACACCAGGCCGCAGGGTATCCCAAACCTGCATGTTGCACCCTCTCTGTTATACTAAATAAGCAATGTTCAGCATCACCTTTATTAAGCTATTGCATTTTGCATTGGTTTTTGTCCTGCTGTCAATACACCAGGTCGCAGGGTATCCCAAACCTCTATGTTGCACCCTATCTGTTATACTAAATAAGCGTTGTTCAGCATCACCTTTATTAAGCTATTGCCTTTTGAATTTAATTTTTGTCCTGCTGTCAATACACCAGGCCGCAGGGTATCCCAAACCACCACGTGGCACCCTATCTGTTATACTAAATAAGCGTCTACAGCCTCAGCTTTATTAAGTTATTGCATTTTGAATTGGTTTTTGTCCTGCTGTCAATACACCAGGCTGCAGGGTATCCCAAACCACCACGTGGCACCCTATCTGTTATACTAAATAAGCGTTGTTCAGCATCAGCTTTATTAAGCTATTGCATTTTGAATTGATTTTTGTCCTGCTGTCAATACACCAGGCCGAAGGGTATCCCAAACCACTGCATGGCAGCCTTTCTGTTATTCTAAATATGCGTCTACAGCCTCAGCTTTATTAGGTTATTGCATTTTGAATAGGTTTTGGTCTGCTTTAAATACACCAGGCCGCAGGGTATCCCAAACCACCACGTTGCACCCTATCTGTTATACTAAATAAGCGTTGTTTAGCATCAGCTTTATTAAGCTATTGCATTTTGCATTGGTTTTTGTCCTGCTGTCAATACACCAGGCCACAGGGTTTCCCAAACCACCACATGGCACCCTATCTGTTATACTAAATAAGCGTCTACAGCCTCAGCTTTATTAAGTTATTGCATTTTGAATTGATTTTTGTCCTGCTGTCAATACACCAGGCCGCAGGGTATCCCAAACCACCACGTGGCACCCTATCTGTTATGCTAAATAAGCGTTGTTCAGCATCGGCTTTATTAAGTTGTTGCATTTTGAATTGGTTTTTGTCCTGCTGTCAATACACCAGGCCGCAGGGTATCCCAAACCACCACGTTGCACCCTATCTGTTATACTAAATAAGCGTTGTTTAGCTTCAGCTTTATTAAGCTATTGCATTTTGCATTGGTTTTTGTCCTGCTGTCAATACACCAGGCCACAGGGTATCCCAAACCTCCACATGGCACCCTATCTGTTATACTAAATAAGCGTTGTTCAGCATCGGCTTTATTAAGCTATTGCATTTTGCATAGGTTTTTGTCCTGCTGTCAATACACCAGACCGCAGAGTATCCCAAACCACCGCATTGCAGCCTTTCTGTTATTCTAAATAAGCGTCTACAGCCTCAGCTTTATTAGGTTATTGCATTTTGAATAGGTTTTGGTCTGCTTTAAATACACCAGGCCACAGGGTATCCCAAACCACCACATGGCACCCTATCTGTTATACTAAATAAGCGTTGTTCAGCATCAGCTTTATTAAGCTATTGCATTTTGCATAGGTTTTTGTCCTGCTGTCAATACACCAGGCCGCATAGTATCCAAAACCACCACGTAGCACCCTATCTGTTAGACTAAATAAGCGTCTACAGCCTCAGACCTCAGCTTTATTAAGCTATTGCATTTTGCATTGGTTTTTGTCCTGCTGTCAATACACCAGGTCGCAGGGTATCCCAAACCACCACGTGGCACCCTATCTGTTATACTAAATAAGCGTTGTTCAGCATCAGCTTTATTAAAGTGGACCAACACCCAGGATTTTGACTATCCTTGGTTTTGGTCCACTTCAGCGGGGCACCCCGATCGGGGGTGCCCCGCTGTGTGAAACCCCCCAGAAACCCCAAAAAACTCACCTCTCAACGCTCCCACGTGAACGCTGCAGCCAATCTCCGCCAACGTCCAGGCGGGGGACAGGAACGTCCAAGCCGCTTCCGCCGCCGCCGCCTCCCGCGCGTCACTCTCGGCGCGCGCGCGCGCGCCCCCGCCGGCCATTCACAGAGGGCTGGCGCGGGCGCGCGCACGTCTGGAGGGGCGCGCGGGAGGCGGCGGAAGCGGCGGCGGATCAGGTAAGATGTTTTTGGGGTTTCTGGGGGGTTTCACCCCGCGGGACATCCCCATCTCGGATGTCCCTCGGGGTGGGAGGTGATCGGCCCGGGAATCTTATAGATTTCCGGGCCGATCACCCCTGGGTGTTGGTCCACTTTAAGTTATTGCACTTTGAATTGGTTTTGGTCTGCTTTAAATACACCAGGCCGCAGGGTATCCCAAACCTGCACGTTGTACCCTCTCTGTTATACTAAATAAGCAATGTTCAGCATCAGCTTTATTAAGCTATTGCATTTTGCATTGGTTTTTGTCCTGCTGTCAATACACCAGGCCACAGGGTATCCCAAACCACTGCGTAGCACCTATCTGTTATACTAAATAAGCGTCTACAGCCTCAGCTTTATTAAATTATTGCATTTTGAATTGGTTTTGGTCTGTTTTAAATACACTAGGCAGCAGGATATCCCAAACCACCACGTGGCACCCTATCTGTTATACTAAATAAGCGTCTACAGCCTCAGCTTTATTAAATTATTGCATTTTGAATTGGTTTTTGTCCTGCTGTCAATACACCAGGCCGCAAGGTATCCCAAACCACCACGTTGCACCCTGTTATACTAAATAAGCGTTGTTTAGCATCAGCTTTATTAAGCTTTTGCATTTTGCATTGGTTTTTGTCCTGCTGTCAATACACCAGGCCGCAGAGTATCCCAAACCACAGCGTGGCACCCTATCTGTTATTCTAAATAAGCATCTGCAGCCTCAGCTTTATTAAGTTATAGCATTTTGAATTGGTTTTGGTCTGCTTTAAATACACCAGGCCACAGGGTATCCCAAACCTCCACGTTGCACCCTATCTATTATACTAAATAAGCGTTGTTCAGCATCAGCTTTATTAAGCTATTGCATTTTGCATTGGTTTTTGTCCTGCTGTCAATACACCAGGCCGCATGGTATCCCAAACCACCACGTAGCACCTTATCTGTTATACTAAATAAGTGTCTAGAGCCTAAGCTTTATTAAGTTATTGCATTTTGACTTGGTTTTTGTCCTGCTATCAATATACCAGGCCACAGGGTATCCTAAACCACTGCGTGGCACCTTATCTGTTATGCTAAATAGGCGTCTACAGCCTCAGCTTTATTAAGTTATTGCATTTTGAATTGGTTTTGGTCTGCTTTAAATACACTAGGCTGCAGGGTATCCCAAACCACCACGTGGTACCCTGTTATACTAAATAAGCGTTGTTCAGCATCAGCTTTGTTAAGCTATTGCTTTTTGCATTGGTTTTTGTCCTGCTGTCAATACACCAGGCCGCAGGGTATCTCAAACCACCGCGTGGCACCCTATCTGTTATACTAAATAGGCATCTACAGCCTCAGCTTTATTAAGTTATTGCACTTTGAATTGGTTTTGGTCTGCTTTAAATACACCAGGCCGAAGGGTATCCCAAACCACCACGTGGCACCCAATCTGTTATAATAAATAAGCGCCTACAGCCTCAGCTTTATTAAGTTATTGCATTTTGAATTGGTTTTTGTCCTGCTGTCAATACACCAGGCTACAGGGTATCCCAAACCGCCACATGGCACCCTATCTGTTATGCTAAATAAGCGTTGTTCAGCATCAGCTTTATTAAGTAATTGCATTTTGCATAGGTTTTGTCCTGCTGTCAATACACCAGGCCGCAGAGCATCCCAAACCACCACATTGCACCCTATCTGTTATACTAAATAAGCGTTGTTCAGCATCACCTTTATTAAGCTATTGCATTTTGAATTGATTTTTGTCCTGCTGTCAATACACCAGGCCCCAAACCACCACGAGGCACCTTATTTGTTATTCTAAATAAGCATCTACCGCCTCAGCTTTATTAGGTTATTGCATTTTGAATAGGTTTTGGTCTGCTTTAAATACACCAGGCCACAGGGTATCCCAAACCACCACATGGCACCCTATCTGTTATACTAAATAAGCGTTGTTCAGCATCAGCTTTATTAAGTTATTGCATTTTGCATAGGTTTTGTCCTGCTGTCAATTAACCAGGCCGCAGGGTATCCCAAACCACCAGATGCACCCTATCTGTTATACTAAATAAGCGTTGTTTAGCATCAGCTTTATTAAGCAATTGCATTTTGCATTGGTTTTTGTCCTTCTGTCAATACACCAGGCCGCAGGGTATCCCAAACCACCACGTTGAACCCTATCTGTTATACTAAATAAGCGTTGTTCAGCATCAGCTTTATTAAGCTATTGCATTTTGAATTGATTTTTGTCCTGCTGTCAATACACCAGGCCGAAGGGTATCCCAAACCACCACGTGGCACCCTATCTGTTATACTAAATAAGCATCTACAGCCTCAGCTTTATTAAGTTATTGCATTTTTAATTGGTTTTTGTCCTGCTGTCAATACACCAGGCCGCAGGGTATCCCAAACCACCACGTGGCACCCTATCTGTTATACTAAATAAGCATCTACAGCCTCAGCTTTATTAAGTTATTGCATTTTGAATTGGTTTTTGTCCTGCTGTCAATACACCAGGCCGCAGGGTATCCCAAACCACCACGTTGCACCCTATATGTTATACTAAATAAGCGTTGTTTAGCATCAGCTTTATTAAGCTATTGCATTTTGCATTGGTTTTTGTCCTGCTGTCAATACACCAGGCCGCAGGGTATCCTAAACCACCACATGGCACCCTATCTGTTATACTAAATAAGCGTTGTTCAGCATCGGCTTTATTAAGCTATTGCATTTTGCATAGGTTTTTGTCCTGCTGTCAATACACCAGGCCGCAGAGTATCCCAAACCACCGCATGGCAGCCTATCTGTTATTCTAAATAAGCGTCTACAGCCTCAGCTTTATTAAGTTACTGCATTTTGAATTGGTTTTGGTCTGCTTTAAATACACCAGGCCGCAGGGTATCCCAAACCTGCACGTGGCACCCTATCTGTTTTACTAATAAAGCGTTGTTCAGCATCAGCTATATTAAGCTATTGTATTTTGCATTGGTTCTTGTTTTGCTGTCAATATACCAGGTAGCAGGGTATCCCAAACCACCACGTGGCACCCTATCTGTTATACTAAATAAGCGTTGTTCAGCATCAGATTTATTAAGCTATCGCATTTTGCATTGGTTTTTGTCCTGCTGTCAATACACCAGGCCGCAGGGTATCCCAAACCTGCACGTTGCACCCTGTTATACTAAATAAGCGTTGTTCAGCATCAGCTTTATTGAGCTATTGCATTTTGCATTGGTTTTTGTCCTGCTTTCAATACACCAGGTCGCAGGGTATCCCAAACCACCACGTGGCACCCTTTGTGTTATACTAAATAAGCGTCTACAGCCTCAGCTTTATTAAGCTATTGCATTTTGCATTGGTTTTTGTCCTGCTGTGAATACACCAGGTCGCAGGGTATCCCAAACCACCACGTCACACCCTATCTGTTATACTAAATAAGAGTTGTTCAGCATCACCTTTATTAAGCTATTGCATTTTGCATTGGTTCTTGTTTTGCTGTCAATATACCAGGTCGCAGGGTATCCCAAACCACCACGTGGCACCCTATCTGTTATACTAAATAAGCGTCTACAGCCTCATCTTTATTAAGTTATTGCATTTTGAATTGGTTTTGGTCTGCTTTTAATACAACAGGCCGCAGGGTATCCCAAACCACCACGTGGCACCCTATCTGTTATACTAAATATGCGTTGTTCAGCATCAGCTTTTTTAAGCTATTGCATTTTGCATTGGTTTTTGTCCTGCTGTCAATACACCAGGCCGCAGATTATCCCAAACCACCACGTGGCACCCTATCTGTTAGACTAAATAAGCATCTGCAGCCTCAGCTTTATTAAGTTATTGCATTTTTAATTGGTTTTGGTCTGCTTTTAATACAACAGGCCGCAGGGTATCCCAAACCACCACGTGGCACCCTATCTGTTATACTAAATATGCGTTGTTCAGCATCAGCTTTTTTAAGCTATTGCATTTTGCATTGGTTTTTGTCCTGCTGTCAATACACCAGGCCGCAGATTATCCCAAACCACCACGTGGCACCCTATCTGTTAGACTAAATAAGCATCTGCAGCCTCAGCTTTATTAAGCTATTGCATTTTGAATTGGTTTTTGGTCTGCTTTAAATACACCAGGCCGCAGGGTATCCCAAACCTGCATGTTGCACCCTGTTATACTAAATAAGCGTTGTTCAGCATTAGCTTTATTAAGCTTATTGCATTTTGCATTGGTTTTTGTCCTGCTGTCAATACACCAGATCGCAGGGTATCCCAAACCACCACGTGGCACCCTATCTGTTATACTAAATAAGCGTTGTTCAGCATCAGCTTTATTAAGCTATCGCATTTTGCATTGGTTTTTGTCCTGCTGTCAATACAGCAGGCCGCAGGGTGTCCCAAACCACCGCGTGGCACCTTATCTGTTATACTAAATAAGCGTCTACAGCCTCAGCTTTATTAAGTTATTGCATTTTGAATTGGTTTTGGTCTGCTTTCAATACACCAGGCCGCAAGGTATACAAAACCACCACGTTGCACCCTGTTATACTAAATAAGCGTTGTTCAGCATCAGCTTCATTAAGCTATTGCATTTTGCATTGGTTTTTGTCCTGCTGTCAATACACCAGGTCGCAGGGTATCCCAAACCACCACGTGGCACCCTATCTGTTATACTAAATAAGCGTTGTTCAGCATCAGCTTTATTAAGCTTTCGCATTTTGCATTGGTTTTTGTCCTGCTGTCAATACACCAGGCCGCAGGGTATCCCAAACCACCGCGTGGCACCCTGTTATACTAAATAAGCGTTGTTCAGCATCAGCTTTATTAAGCTATTGCATTTTGAATTGGTTTTTGTCCTGCTGTCAATACACCAGGCCGCAGGGTATCCCAAACCACCACGTTGCACCCTATCTGTTATACTAAAAAAGCGTTGTTCAGCATCAGCTTTATTAAGCTATTGCATTTTGCATACGTTTTTGTCCTGCTGTCAATACACCAGGCCGCAGAGTATCCCAAACCACCACTTGGCACCCTATCTGTTATACTAAATAAACGTCTACAGCCTCAGCTTTATTAAGTTATTGCATTTTGAATTGGTTTTTGTCCTGCTGTCAATACACCAGGTCGCAGGTTGTCCCCAAAACACCACGTTGCACCCTATCTGTTATACTAAATAAGCGTTGTTCAGCATCAGCTTTATTAAGCTATTGCATTTTGCATAGGTTTTTGTCCTGCTGTCAATACACCAGGCCGCAGGGTATCCCAAACCACCATGTTGCACCCTATCTGTTATACTAAATAAGCGTTGTTCAGCATCAGCTTTATTAAGCTATTGCATTTTGCATTGGTTATTGTCCTGCTGTCAATTCACCAGGCCGCAGGATATCCCAAACCACAAAGTGGCACCCTATCTGTTATACTAAATAAGCGTCTACAGCCTCAGCTTTGTTAAGTTATAGCATTTTGTCCTGCTGTCAATACACCAGGCCACAGGGTATCCCAAACCACCACATGGCACCCTATCTGTTATACTAAATACACTTGTTCATCCTTCCTCAGCTTAATCAAACTATTGCATTTTGAATTGGTTTTTGGTCTGCTGCCAAAACACTAGGCCGCAGGGTTTCTCATATTGCCAATTTTCATAGTATCTGGTGCAGAGAAGCAGTTCCTCACTTTATTTAGCTTCTTCTTTTCAAAGTAAACACATTTTGTATCGTACCTATTGAGCATTTCAACTACATAAAAATGTCAGGCAGACAAGTGCAAGGATGTTCAAAGAGGAGTGGCAGAGGCCAAGATTCAGCAGGCAGAGGTCGCAGCAGACTAAGAGTGAGTGGCAGCAGGAGTCCCGGTGAGAGACCTGATCTGCCAGTATCTGCTAGCGGTCGTGTCTCCACCAGTAACGCGGTAGATTGGTTAACGTGCTCACCAACATCATCTCAAGTTACATCTGAGACCCCCAGTCTAGGGTCAGTAGGTTCCTCTGACACAACCCTGAGTTGGCATGCCCCGAGAGCAGTCCCTGTCCTCCTATTGCCTCTGCCCTACGCCGTACCCTCCCCCAGCGACGTATCCTATGCTTTGGGTTCAGCTCCACTCTTTAGTGAGGAGGACGATCAGATAGAGGACAGTCAGCAGCTACTGCCCAGGCAAGAAATGGAGGTGGCTTCTTTAGCTAGGCAGACAAATAGTGATGTGGACAGTGTCGTGAGTGTTGCAAGCTTTCCAGCTCCTTGCCAGACACTGTTGAGGAAACCGAGAACATCAGTGATGTGCAGCCACAACTCGGTGATGATGAAGATGAAGCCGAACGCACTTTGGAGCCGGGTGATGAAGGGGCTTCATCGTCATCATCAGGAGAAGAGGGGCGCAGGTTGCCCCGGAGTCAGCAGCTCAGGCAGCAAGGTGTTAGCAGCATGGTTGGCAGGCAGCATGGGGGCACAATTGTAAAGCCTGGAGCCAAACGGGCCCGGGGTAGAGCACCTGCTGCGTGGCAGGCTACCTTATCGGGAGGTAGTGGAGCAGGGGTTCCTGGAGTTGGCAACAGTAGCAGTGAATCAGTGAGGCCTGTTGGTTGGAAAAGTAGCTACTCGGCAGTGTGGCAGTTTTTCCTGAAGCATCCGCAGGAGGGTAACATGGCCACATGCAAGATATGTAGGCAGAAGGTGAAGAGTGGCCAGGGCCCAAATGTTGGCACCACGGCCCTGCGTCAACAAATGATGCGTCACCATAAAGCGGCCTGGGAGAACCGAGGCTCTGAAGAGGTGATCCAGCCTGCTTCCTCACCAAGTGGCACGCCGCTCCCAATTTCTGCCAGCCAAGGCTCCAGCACCTCAGCCGAAGGCAGCTGTGCGTCATACCCATCCTCTGTCGCTCCTGCTCCTCCAAGTCATGCATCCCGCCAGCAATCCATCAGCGAAGCCATGTCCAAGAGACAGCAGTATGCGCCCACTCATCCTACGGCGCAGAAGCTGAATGTGCTCCCAAGTTGCTGGTGCTGCAGTCGCTCCCATTTCAGGTGGTGGACTCTGCACCTTTCAGAGAACTGATGGCTTGTGCCGAGCCGAGGTGGAGGGTCCCAAGCTGTCATTTCTTTGGCAAGAAGGCAGTACCAGCACTGCACACTTTTGTTGAACAGAAGGTGGGCCAGTCCTTGAGCCTGTTCGTGTGTAGCAAAGTGCATGGCAGCGCCGACGTCTGGATCTATAACTACGGTCAGGGACAACACATGTCGTTTACAGCCCACTGGGTGAATGTGGTCCCTTTGCAGCAGCAGCAGCAACTTGGACAGTTCACGCCGCTTCAGACTCCGCGCTCCCTGCCCGTTGGGCCTGTGACACCGTGCGACTCGGCCTCCTCATCCTCCGCCATCTCCTCACCCTCCACTGTAGGCTCAAGTCTCAGTGCCCCTCCAGTCTACCATAAGTGCAGGGCACGGATGTGTCACGCTGTGCTTCACATGGTTTGTCTTGGCGAACTGAGTCACACAGGGGAGGAACTGCTTAAATGTATTCATCAGGAAATCCAAACATGGCTTACTCCAAGAAAACTTAAAATGGGAATCATGGTTACCGACAATGGGAAGAACATTTTGTCTGCGCTGCGCCAAGGAAGCCTGACCCATGCCCCCTGCATGGCTCACGTCTTCAATCTGGTTGTCAAGCGGTTTCTGAAGTGTTCCCCACATCTGCAAGACATCCTAACAACTTCAAGGAAACTTTGCATGCACTTCAGTCACTCATACACCTCCAAACACACCCTTCTTGAGCTACAGCGTCAGAACGGTATCCCCCAACATAGTCTGATTTGCGATGTTTCCTACCGTTGGAATTCCACCCTTCCCATGTTGGACCGATAATATGAACAGAGAAAAGCCATCACGGATTTCAAGCGGATAGGGGGACTCCCCTGTGTAACTTCAATGTCAATCAGTGGCAGCTCATATGTGACACCTGCCGTTTGCTCAGGCCCTTTGAGGAAGCCACTTTATTTGTCAGTCGGCAGGATTACGGGATGAACGATGTGATTCCACTGCTTCATGTACTACAGCACATGTTGGAAACCATGGCTGGTCAGGGCACTGGAGACATGGCGTCTACATCTTACGGCCACATGAACCCCGTTGAAGCTGAAATGGAGGAGGAGGAGGGGCACAGTGAAGCACAGTTTAGGCTTGGTGAAATGGCTGGTTTATCTAGTCAGTGGACAGGAGAGGAGGAGCAGGAGCAGCCAGAGGAGCTAGAGGGTTTTGAGGAAGGCGAGACAGAGGACCCGGACCCACCGTGGCAGTATGCAGTGGAGATGGAGACAGGTAGTCCATCCGAGTCACTTGCGCAAATGGCAGGAAGCATGCTCACGTGCTTGCGTAGTGACCCCAGAATTGTTTCCATTTGTCGCCGGGATGACTTCTGGCTGTCCACCTTATTGGACCCTCGCTTCCGGCACAAAATTGGGGCATTTTTTAAAGCCTCCTGCTGATGCCAACTTCAGGGTGTGCCTTTCAGCCAATTGTTGGCCTCCTGCTACTGCTGCTGCCAACTCCAGGCTGTCTTTCTAGCAATGTTTGGGCTCCTGCTTATGCTGCTGCCAACTCCAGGGTGTGCCTTCCAGCTCATGTTTGTGCTCCTGGTGCTGCCAATTTTTGGGCTCATGTAGCCAACTCCAGTGTCTCTTTAAAGCAATGTTTGGGCTCCTGCTGCTGCTGCTCCTGCTGATTGCAACTCCAGGGTGTGATTCATCCAATTTTTGGGCTCCTGCAGCCAGCTCCAGTGTCTCTTTAAAGCAATGTTTGGGCTCCTACTGCTGCTGCTGCTGCTGCTGCTTGCAACTCCAGGGTGTGATTCATCCAATTTTTGGGCTCCTGCAGCCAACTCCAGTGTCTCTTTAAAGCAATGTTTGGGCTCCTGCTGCTGCTGCTCCTGCTGCGTCTGCTTGCAACTCCAGGGTGTGATTCATCCAATTTTTGGGCTCCTGCAGCCAACTCCAGTGTCTCTTTAAAGCAATGTTTGGGCTCCTACTGCTGCTGCTGCTTGCAACTCCAGGGTGTGATTCATCCAATTTTTGGGCTCCTGCAGCCAACTCCAGTGTCTCTTTAAAGCAATGTCTGGGCTCCTGCTCCTGCTGCTGCTGCTTGCATCTCCAGGGTGTGATTCATCCAATTTTTGGGCTCCTGCAGCCAACTCCAGTGTCTCTTTAATGCAATGTTTGGGCTCCTACTGCTGCTGCTGCTTGCAACTCCAGGGTGTGATTCATCCAATTTTTGGGCTTCTGCAGCCAACTCCAGTGTCTCTTTAAAGCAATGTTTGGGCTCCTACTGCTCCTGCTGCTTGCAACTCCAGGGTGTGATTCATTCAATTTTTGGGCTCCTGCAGCCAACTCCAGTGTCTCTTTAAAGCAATGTCTGGGCTCCTGCTCCTGCTGCTGCTGCTTGCAACTCCAGGGTGTGATTCATCCAATTTTTGGGCTCCTGCAGCCAACTCCAGTGTCTCTTTAAAGCAATGTTTGGGCTCCTACTGCTGCTGCTGATTGCAACTCCAGGGTGTGATTCATCCAACTTTTTGGGCTTCTGCAGCCAACTCCAGTGTCTCTTTAAAGCAATGTTTGGGCTCCTCCTGCTGCTGCTGCTGCTTGCAACTCCAGGGTGTGATTCATCCAATTTTTGGGCTCCTGCAGCCAGCTCCAGTGTCTCTTTAAAGCAATGTTTGGGCTCCTACTGCTGCTGCTGCTTGCAACTCCAGGGTGTGATTCATCCAATTTTTGGGCTCCTGCAGCCAACTCCAGTGTCTCTTTAAAGCAATGTTTGGGCTCCTGATGCTGCTGCTGCTGCTCCTGCTGCGGCTGCTTGCAACTCCAGGGTGTGATTCATCCAATTTTTGGGCTCCTGCAGCCAACTCCAGTGTCTCTTTAAAGCAATGTTGGGCTCCTACTGCTGCTGCTGCTGCTTGCAACTCCAGGGTGTGATTCGTCCAATTTTTGGGCTCCTGCAGCCAACCCCAGTGTCTCTTTAAAGCAATGTTTGGGCTCCTGCTGCTGCTGCTGCTGCTCCTGCTGCTGCTGCTTGCAACTCCAGGGTGTGATTCATCCAATTTTTGGGCTCCTGCAGCCAACTCCAGTGTCTCTTTAAAGCAATGTTTGGGCTCCTGCTCCTGCTGCTGCTGCTCTTGCTCCTGCTGCTGCTGCTTGCAACTCCAGGGTGTGATTCATCCAATTTTTGGGCTCCTGCAGCCAACTCCAGTGTCTCTTTAAAGCAATGTTTGGGCTCCTCCTGCTCCTGCTGCTTGCAACTCCAGAGTGTGATTCATCCAATTTTTGGGCTCCTGCAGCCAACTCCAGTGTCTCTTTAAAGCAATGTTTGGGCTCCTGCTCCTGCTGCTGCTGCTCCTGCTGCTTGTAACTCCAGGGTGTGATTCATCCAATTTTTGGGCTCCTGCAGCCAACTCCAGTGTCTCTTTAAAGCAATGTTTGGGCTCCTGCTCCTGCTGCTGCTGCTCCTGCTGCTTGCAACTCCAGGGTGTGATTCATCCAATTTCTGGGCTCCTGCAGCCAACTCCAGTGTCTCTTTAAAGCAATGTTTGGGCTCCTGCTGCTGCTTGCTACTCCAGGGTGTGATTCATCCAATTTTTGGGCTCCTGCAGCCAACTCCAGTGTCTCTTTAAAGCAATGTTTGGGCTCCTGCTGCTGCTGCTCCTGCTGCTGCTTGCAACTCCAGGGTGTGATTCATCCAATGATTGGGCTCCTGCAGCCAACTCCAGTGTCTCTTTAAAGCAATGTTTGGGCTTTGACTGCTGCTGCTGCTGCTGCTCCTGTTGCTGCTGCTGTCAACTCCAGGGTGTGATTCATCCAATTTTTGGGCTCCTGCAGCCAACTCAAGTGTCTCTTTAAAGCAATGTTTTGGCTCCTGCTGCTGCTCCTGCTGCTGCTGCTTGCAACTCCAGGGTGTGATTCATCCAATTTTTGGGCTCCTGCAGCCAAATCCAGTGTCTCTTTAAAGCAATGTTTGGGCTCCTGCTGCTGCTGCTTGCAACTCCAGGGTGTGATTCAGCTAATGTTTGGGCTCCTGCTGCTGCCAGCTCCAGGGTGTGTTTTTCAGGCACTATAGGGGCCCCTCAAAGTGATGGCACTTCAACTCTCTGCAATTGTGCTGTTCTGCGATTCTATTAGCGATGCCTGATCTGCATGTCCTAATTATTTACAGTATTATTTCACTAACCCAGTACGCATCCTATGTGTGTTACAGCAAGGCAGAATGGTTTACAACCCTATTGAGGCTCCCTGGAGTTGTCAGCAGCAGCAGGAGCACAAAAAATGGCCTAAAGACACACCCTGGAGTTGGCAGCAGCAGGAACACAAAAATTGTCTGAAAGGCATACCCTGAAGTTGGCATCAGCAGGAACCCAAAAATTGTCTGAAAGGCATACCCTAAAGTTGGCATCAGCAGGAACCCAAAAATTGTCTGAAAGGCATACTCTGAAGTTGGCTTCAGCAGGAACCCAAAAATTGGCCTAAAGACATAAATATGTTTTGCACTATTTGGAAAGTGTAAAACATGGCACCATGATGAATCTACTCGCATGCATCAGCCATTGGTGGGTGGAAATCCTGGCTGATCCATCCCTGATTCATTTTCACAAAGGTGAGTCTCTCCACATTTTTAGTTGACAGACGAGTTCTCCTCAGTGTTACTATGGCCCCCGCCGCACTAAACACCCGCTCAGATGGCACGCTACTGGCCGGGCAGGACAGCTTTCCCAGGGCAAACTCTGCTAGTTGCAGCCACAAGTCAAGTTTGGCTGCCCAGCGGATCCTCAAGGTGTGTTGGCATGGTCATGTCAAGGTATGACACGACCTGCTGGTTCAGGTCCTGCTGCTCATGAGTAGCCTCACTATGCAGGTGAAGAAAGCTACTCATTAGCGACTGTAGACTCAGGCTGCTGCTGATGGAGCTGTTACTGCTCCTGCCACCCCCCCCCCCAGTGGGTGTAAAAAATGCCCCCATTTTTTGCCGGTAGCGAGGGTCCAATAAGGTGGAGAGTCAGAAGTCATCCCGCTGACAAATAGAAACAATTCTGGGGTCTCGCAAGCACGTGAGCTTGCTTCGTGCCATTTGTGCAAGTGACTCAGAGGGACTACCTGTCTCCATCTCCACTGCATACTGCCACGGTGTGTCTGGGTCCTCTGTCTCACCTTCCTCACAACCCTCTAGCTCCTCTGGCTGCTCCTGCTCCTCCTCTCCTGTCAGCTGACTAGATAAACCAGCCATTTCGCCAAGCCTAAACTGTACTTCACTGTGCCCCTCCTCCTCCTCCTCCTCCAGTTCAGCTCCAACGGGGTTCATGTGGCCGTAAGATGTAGGCGCCATGTCTCCAGTGCCCTGACCAGCCATGGTTTCCAACATGTGTTGCAGTACATGAAGCAGTGGAATCACGTCGTTCATCCCGTAATCCTGGCGACTGACAAATAAAGTGGCTTCCTCAAAGGGCCTGAGCAAACGGCAGGTGTCACGTATGAGCTGCCACTGGTTTACATTGAAGTTACACAGGGGAGTGCCCCTATCCACTTGGATCATCAAGAAATCCGTGATGGCTTTTCTCTGTCCGTATAGTCGGTCCAACATATGGAGGGTGGAATTCCAACGGGTAAAAACATCGCAAATCAGACTATGTTGGGGGCTACCGTTCTGACGCTGTAGCTCAAGAAAGGTGTGCTTGGCGGTGTAGGAGTGGCTGAAGTGCATGCAAACTTTCCTTCCCGTTGTTAGGATGTCTTGCAGATGGGGGGAAGACTTCAGAAACCGCTTGACAACCAGATTGAAGAAGTGAGCAATGCAGGGCGCATGGGTCAGGCTTCCTTGTTGCAGCGCAGACAAAATGTTCTTCCCATTGTCGGTAACCATGGTTCCCATTTTCTTGGAGTAAGCCATGTTTGGATTTCTTGATGAATACATTTTAGCAGTTCCTCCCCTGTGTGACTCCATTCGCCAAGACAAACCATGTGAAGCACAGCGTGACACCGCCGTGCCCTGCACACATGGTAGACTGGAGGGGCACTGAGACTTGACCCTACAGTGGAGGGTGAGGAGACGGCGGAGGATGAGGAGGCTGAGTCGCACAGTGTCACAGGCACAACGGCCTGGGAGCGCAGAGGCCGAAGCGGCGTGACCTGTCCAAGTTGCTGCTGCTGCAAAGGAACCATATTCACCCAGTGGGCCGTAAACGACATGTACTGTCCTTGACCATAGTTACAGCTCCAGACGTCGGAGCTGCCATGCACTTTGGTACACACAGACAGGCTCAAGGACTCACCCACCTTCTGGCTCGGCACAAGCCATCAGTTCTCTGAAAGGTGCAAAGTCCACCACCTGAAAAGGGAGCGACTGCAGCACCAGCAACTTGGACAGGAGCACATTCATCTTCTGCACCGTAGGATGAGTGGGCGCATACTGCTGTCTCTTGGACATGGCTTCGCTGATGGATTGCTGGCGGGAAGCCTGACTTGGAGGAGGAGGAGAAGGAGCATCTGGAGTGACAGAGGATGGGTATGACGCACAGCTGCCTTCGACTGAGGTGTTGGAGCCTTGGCTGGCAGAAATTTGGCGCGGCGTGCCACTTGGTGAGGAAGCAGGCTGGACCACTTCTTCGGAGCCTCGGTTCTCCCAGGCCGCTTTATGGTGACGCTGCATATGCTGACGCAGGGCCGTGGTGCCAACATTGGGGCCCTGGCCACGCTTCACCTTCTGCCTACACATCTTGCATGTGCCATGTTACCCTCCTGCTGATGCTTGATGAAAAACTGCCACACTGCCGAGTAGCTAATTTTACCACCAACAGCCCGCATTGATTCACTGCTACTGCCGCCAACTCCAGGAACCCCTGCTCTACTACCTCCCGAGAAGGTAGCCTGCCGTGAAGCAAGTGTTCTACCCCGGCCCCGTTTGGCTCCAGACTTTACAATTCTGCCCCCATGCTGACTGCCAACCATGCTGCTAACACCTTGCTGCCTCAGCTGCTGACTCCGGGGCAACCTGCACCCCTCTTCTCCTGATGATGATGAAGCCCCTTCTGCACCCGGCTCCCAAGTGTGACCAGCTTCATCATCATCATCGAGTTGTGTCTGCACGTCACTGATGTTCTCGGTTTCCTCAACAGTGTCTGGTGCAGGAGCTGGAACGCTCGCCACAACACCTCCCACGACACTCTCCACATCACTATTTGTCTGCCTAGCGAAAGATGCCACCTGTGTCAGAGGAACCTACCGACTGTAGACTGGGGGTGTCAGATGTAACTTGTGATGATGTGGATGACCGCGTTAACCAATCTACGACGGCAGATGCGTTACTGGTGGAGACACAACCGCTAGCATATACTGGCAGATCAGGTCTCTCACCGCGACTCCTGCTGCCACTCGCCCCTAGTCTGCTGCGACCTCTGCCTGCTGAATCTAGACCTCTGCCACTCCTCTGTGAACATCCTGGCACTTGTCTGCCTGACATTTTTATGTATATGAAATGCGCAACAGGCACTTTAAAAAATGGAACTGCTTCTCTGTAACAGATACTATGAAAATTGGCAATATGGGATGCCCAGTGCTCAGGGGTTTTTAAAGCAGACACAAAAACAATTGTAAAACTGTGGTCTAGTTAGATGAAATAAGCTGAAAGACCTGCTTCTGTGTAACAGATTCGGTTAAATGTGCTAACATGGGATGCCCAGTGCTCAGGGGTTTTTAAAGCAGACACAAAAACACTTTTAAAACTGTGGTCTAGTTAGATTAAATCAGCTGAAAGACCTGCTTCTCTGTAACAGATACATTTAAAATTGGCAATATGGGATGCCCAGTGCTCAGGGGTTTTTAAAGCAGACACAAAGACACTTTTAAAACTGTGGTCTAGTTAGATGAAATCAGCTTTAAGACCTGCTTCTGTGTACCAGATAGGGTTAAATGTGCAAACATGGTATGCACAGTGCTCAGGGTTTTTTACAGCAGAAACAAAAACAATTTAAAACTGTGATCTGGCTATTAAATCAAATGAAATTAAAAAAAGGCTTTCTCTGTCACTTTATCTGCTTCTCTCTTCTGCCTCAATCTTTCCCTGGCTCTCTCTGGCTCTCCGTTTGTCTTTCCCTGTCTCTCCCCAGCCCCGTTCTCGCTGCAATACAATGCTGAAATGTGCAAGATGGCCGCCATTTATATAGCGCTGTGACATCACCGGGGTGTCTGGCTGCTGAAAGGCTGCATGTGACCTTCCCATGATACCTTGCCCCATGTCCAGACATGTCCCTGCACCATTTTAGAATGCCTGTAATTGCAGTAATGGAGTTTAAAGAAAAAAATTCGATCGATCGAATCGCAGAGAAATTCGGATTCGTTCAGAATCGAATATTTCATGAAATTTGGAACTAATTCAGATTCGTCCGAATTGATTCGCTTATCTCTACTCTCCACCTCCTCTGCATCGATGTGAAAAGGTGAGTTTTGACCCCTCTTCTGCCTTAGATCAACAATCATTGCCTTTGTATTACTGGTATTCAAAGAAAGATTGTTGACCTGGCACTATGTCACCAGATTGGCCACCCCCCCTTTGATATGCCATCACGTCCTGTGATCATTCCAATGACTGTAGTATAATTAGAAAATGTGATAATACTGGAGTTGGTCTAGTAGGCTACACATTTGTATATAAAGGTTGTGTAGAGCATTGGGCTCAGCACACAGCCCTGAGGGGTTCCTGTATTTATGTATTTTAAGTCCTGAATCCAGTTTCAGTTCAAGTTACTGATGACGTAGTAGTAAGGTGAAATGCAGCAGGGGTTTTGACCACATCTAGGATCTTCCTAGAAAAAAAAAAGGCATTATCTGTATTACTGACAGAAGACTTTTCTTGACCCAAGTCATGGCATATTAGTAGCCTGGTTGAACTTGTGTACACTGCTGTACTGATGAATACAATATATATGTATGTATGCACATATGCATTTATGTTTTATATATAAATAAATCTTAATCAGGTGATGAGGTCCCTATTTTATACTTTTCAAATTTTGTGCATTCCAATTCTCCCTAATACTAATGAACAACAGGTGACCGAACCAAACTACCTTGCATTTAAGAAACATGTTTTGTTTCTTATGTAAGGCCTGGCCTGTGGCAGAGGGTGTGAGGAGTGAGGGGGTCCATGGACCAAGGGTAGGTCAACTCAGGTGGGTGTCTAATGCGGGGGTGCACTTCTGCGGCACTGGTCTACAGAGCTGACACTTCAGTAGCAAATCAAGAATGTCTTTATTCAGGTAAACATGTCAATCCACATAATATTTCAAGATGACAACCACCTGTGCTTACTGTCAGGCCGTGGGACACCCGCCTTCAAAGTAAGCCCACAACCCCCAATCTCCGCTGCTAGCTTCACCTTTTGACAAGCCCCCGTTTGCCGGGACGCTTTATACGCCTCGCCGGACACGGTTGCCCCCAGGACTTAATAGCACAAAGGATGTGAGCTTACAGGGGTTGAAGGCAGATGAACCAAAGGCCAGACTGGGCAATGTCGGGTAAGTACTGGAAACAGTTCGGGTGCTTCGGAAACAGGTAATACTGGAAGCAATTCGGGTGCTCGGGAGAATTCAAGTGACCTCAGACGTCAAGCCAGGGGTCACAACGGGAGGTCAGAGAGCTGCGCAGTACAAAGGGATGAGACGAAGACGTGGTCGAGATTCAATCAGATGGTCAATAACGATATAAACAGGCAATCACAGGAACAATAACAAGCCAGCTAAACGCTATCACAGGCACTGACACACTGAAGAGGTAATCGCTTTATAAGACTGAACCCGGCTGGATTGGATAGGGAGGCAGTGACTGATTGGTGCACTTTGGATCTGTGTGCTGATTGGTGCACTTAGAGAGCTCTAGGCTGATTGCCCCAGCTGAACTCCAAAGGCATACTGCCCAGAACTGCACCTCCTAGGTTTAGCTCTTTTTAACAGCCTCCAGTGGCCACTCTGTGTATAGCACCACCGGAGGACATAAGCTGACGCGCTCGACGACACAAGCGCCGCTGGAGCTGGCATCTGAGGCAGGAGAAACCCTGGCCAGTTGCCTAGGGACACCACGGGCACGGGCTGGAGGCAAGTCATTCATAACAGTACCCTCCCCTTCACAAGGGGCCTCAGGACCCTCACCAGACTTAACAGGATTATCACCCTGAATAGTTTGGGGCGGACTTCAATAAAGATACATGAGGTACCCTCATGGATGGAGAGGCAGACGGACAAATAAGCTCTGAGACTTGGGTTGCTCCAACAGTGATACTAGAGCAATGTTCTGCACAGTGTGGGCTCCATCCTGTCAATTCCCCAGTTTCCCAATTAAAGGTAGGGTTGTGCACCTTTAACCAGGGGAACCCTAGAACAACCGGGGCTTCAGGGCAGTCTAAGACAAAAACTCAAGGTTCTCAGAATGGGAAGGTCCCACAACTAGGTTAATTAAAGCGGGTTTGGAGGTGACAGGTTCTGCACGAACAGGAGTATTACTTACTGCCAAAATCTGAAGGGGCTTCCCAAGGGGGATTAAGGGAATGCCTAAGGCGGCTACTATGGATTTATCCAAGAAGTTGCCAACTGCCCCTCTATCGACAAAAGCGGAGACGGATTTCCTGGACAACTCCCAACCCACAGTAGCAGGTAACAACATTTTACTTCTATGAAGGGAAGTTACCTGACCGTCCTGACAAACTTTCTCTATCTTGTCAGGACGTTGCAATCCCGCCAAAGGTCTTTTATTGGGGCACGTCCTAGCCAGGTGACCTGAAACCCCGCAGTACATGTATAGGCCTAAGTTGCAACGTCTACTCTTTTCAGCCGGGGAAAGGTGAGTGGCACCAAGTTGCATAGGCTCTTCTGGGGGCGAAGATGAGACAACACCCATAGAGGATGACTCCTAGTGGGAAGATTCCCAGAAGTGAGAGTGATTCTTCTCTATATGTCGCTCCCGTAGCCGTCTGTCAATTTTAATGGCCATAAGCATAAGTTCATCCAGGCTTTTAGGGTAAGGTAAATTTGTTAGAACATCCTTAACACCCTCTGAAAGACCAATTCTATACTCACTACAGAGGGCAGGATCATTCCAACGGGATTCAATCACCCAGCGGCAGAATTTGGCACTATATTCCTCTGTTTCAGGCTTTGAAGCCTGGCATCAGCGGTCGAAGTCCTGTCAGGGTCCGAATATAGGATCTCCATAGCAGAGAAAATGGCTGAGACAGATTGCAAGGCCTCATCTGTGGGCGCTAAGCCAAACGCCCAGGACTGTGGATCACCCTGGAGCAGAGAGATAACCAGGCCCACCCTCTGCATTTCTGTGCCCGAAGAGTAGGGCCGTAGTCTGAAATAAAGTTCACAGGAGTTTTTGAAGTTGGAGAATCTTGTACGATCCCCATCAAATTTCTCAGGAAGGGGAACCTTCGGCTCAACAGGAGGTGAGGATACAGGTGGTACAGGCAGCTGGCGATTTTTTTGATCAGCCACACGTTGGGCCAGCTGGTTAATGGCGGTAGCCATGGCCTACACTTGCTGTACAAGTTCTTCCATATCAATTTTTCGGGCCTGTGATAATGTCAGGCCCGTGAGACACCCACCTTCAGAGTAAGCCCACAACCCCCAATCTCCACTGCTAGCTTCACCTTTAGACAAGCCCCCGTTTGTGGGGACGCTTTATACGCCTCGCCGGACACGGTTGCCCCAGGACTTAATAGCACAAAGGATGTGAGCTTACAGGGGTTGAAGGCAGATGAACCAAAGGCCAGACTGGGCAATGTCGGGTAAGTGCTGGAAACAGTTCGGGTGCTTCGGAAACAGGTAATACTGGAAGCAATTCGGGTGCTCGGGAGAATTCAAGTGACCTCAGACGTCAAGCCAGGGGTCACAACGGGAGGTCAGAGAGCTGCGCAGTACAAAGGGATGAGACGAAGACGTGGTCGAGATTCAAGCAGATGGTCAATAACGATATAAACAGGCAATTACAGGAACAATAACAAGCCAGCTAAACGCTATCACAGGCGCTGACACACTGAAGAGGTAATCCCTTTATAGGACTGAACCCGGCTGGATTGGACAGGGAGGCAGTGACTGTGATTGGTGCACTTTGGATCTGTGTGCTGATTGGTGCACTTCGGATCTGTGGATTGATTGGTGCACTTAGAGAGCTCTGGGCTGATTGCCCCAGCTGAACTCCAAAGGCATACTGCCCAGAACTGCACCTCCTAGGTTTAGCTCTTTTAAACAGCCTCCAGTGGCCACTCTGTGTATAGCACCACACTTACTTCCTATAGGTGCTTTCTTCCTATATATTATAGGTAGACTTTAGGCAGCCAGAGATCTTCCTCTCCCAATCAGTTACTGGTCTGCCTCCCTTACTGCTGGCTTCTCTTTCCACTGGTAACTTGTCTTCCACTCCTCTCCTACGTTAATCAAGATCTTCCCATCTGCTTTCTAAAACACTAAATCTGGGCAGGGTTCTTCCTTAAAGTGGACCAAAACCCAGGATTTTTACTAGTTTTGGTCCGTGCCTCGTTGTTTGAAACCCCCGGACCTAAAACAAACTCACCTTTCCCCGTAACTTCAGGGCTTGGATCTGCTGATGTTGCTTTGTCTAAGCCTCTGTCTAAGGCGAGCGTCTCTGAGCGTGCTGACAGCCGCATCCCCTGCTACTCTCTAACAGGGAGCATGCCTGTGCCAGCCATTCACAGACGCCTGGCGCGGGGACGCCCCTGCTAGAGGGATATTGGGGTTGCGGCCATGGCTTGTGTCTGCGTCGTTAGACCGGGAGAAAAGGTAAGTGTATGGATGACCTGGGGGATTTCACACAGCGTGGCACCCCAATTTTGGATGCCCTGAGGGGGGGAATCGATCAGCCCGGGATTCCTATAGATTCCCGGCCCGATCGCCATGGGGTTTGAACTGAACCAATAGCAAAGCATATGTGTTGCTACTGTCACTTGGCCACTTATTTACATTTGTTTTTCTGGTCTAAAGGGGTACTCTGGACTATTTTAGTTACATGTTTCCCATTCCATAGCCAAGATTTACATCATGTGATGTGATGGAGCAATGACATCACAAGTACTTATTTTATTTTACTATAGGGATGTTAGTTGTTAACTAGGGAACGTAACCCTAGTTAACAACTAACATCTCTCTGTCAGGCCACTCCTTCCTATTTTCTATCTTCCTGTTTTGGTGATAAGCACTTCTACCAGCACACTTCACTTAGCTGTAAGCTCATCCTAGCTGAGAAACATTGTTAGATAGGATTGTTTAGCAGTAAAATCGGCACTTTGTAACTAGTACTACCTTCTTGGTAGAAAGTTCAGGATGCTGTCAGACCATTGCTCCTCTGGCATAGATAAAGAAAACAAAAGGAGACAAGAGTGACCAGGTGGGTTTTGTCACTACAAAACATAGATTTTGTCTTGGGGCAGAGACCAGGTAGGGTCCAAGCAAATGCTGAAGCCTTGACCAGTGTAAACAGCACCATGGCTATTATTTCCTAGCGTCTTGGTCTAGAGAAGGGGGGGGGGGGCATGTAAGCATGCAGTAGGACAATAGCCTCGATTCAGAGAGACACAAAAAAACTTCCGTTTTAGTGCCGTCGTCGTATCATTTTCAAAAATTCCAAGCATGCTTCGTAAACCTTCAGTAAAGCTTCCGTCCGCTCGTATGCCAGAGTACGCGTACGAGGATGTCAGTTTCTATCGAGACTTTTCAGATTCATTTTCTCAGCTAACAACGAAGCCTTTCGTTTTTGCGCTTTTCCCATCGTATCCTCACACGAATCCTTTCCGTTTCCCGATACATCCTGTTTCACCTTTTCCAAAAATATTCGTCCAGACGGAATTCTTACGATCTTGCGCCTGCACACTACAAACTTAACTCATTAAAGTGCTCGCATAAATAATTTCACTCCCATCACTTCTAATACCAAAAAGCTCCCCCTAACCACTTAGCGCTATCCTGCCTCTTCCCTTTTGTGCCCTTAAAGCTCACCCTAACCACTTAGCGCTATCCTGCCTCTTCCCTTTTGGGCCCTTAAAGCTCACCCTAACCACTTAGCGCTTAGGTTCTTCTTCCATTTTAGCACCCTAAAACTTACCCAAATCACTTAGCGCTTAGGTTCTTCTTCCATTTTAGCACCCTAAAACTTACCCAAATCACTTAGCGCTTAGGTTCTTCTTCCTTTTTAGCACCCTAAAACTTACCCAAATCACTTAGCGCTTAGGTTCTTCTTCCATTTTAGCACCCTAAAACTTACCCAAATCACTTAGTGCTTAGGCTATTCTTCCATTTTGGGTCCCTAAAACTTACACAAATCCCTTAGCGCTTAAGTTCTTCTTCCATTTTGGGTCCCTAAAACTTACCCAAATCACTTAGCGCTTAGGTTCTTCTTCCATGTTGGGTCCCTAAAACGTACCCAAATCACTTAGCGGACATCACAATCTTGATTTAGAAATATGTCATTGTCCCTTTGTTTTGTGTAAATGTATTTGTGCAAATAAATGGAACACCATTTTTGGGTAATTTTTTTTATTTAATTTTTAAACTGCCCTTTGGTGTTGGCATTTTTTAAATTGAGTAACATTTTTAAAAAAATTTTTAGGAAATGTTAAAAAAATTAATCCAATCTTATTTTTAAAAACAACTATTTACAATAAAAACATTAACAAAACTATATACAAATATACAGGGCCAGGAACCAGGACACTACTCTTCCTCTTCTGTTGTCCCCAATGTGTCCCGCATCGCCTGCAGATCAGCCACCAACTCAAGGACCCTCCGATTCATGTCAGCAAGTTGTTGCCGTGTGGTCCCTGGAACAAATTTCGAGACAAATATTATTGGGCGAACAATACATGTTTCTCACCTGTGGATTTAATGTATTTTATTAAACAAATTAACTATAAGCCACATATGTCATTCTTGCAAGGAATTAAGCTAATGAAGTGGCCACAGGTCATTAAGCTAATGAAGTGGCCACAGGTCATTAAGCTAATGAAATGGCCACAGGTCATTAAGCTAATGAAGTGGCCACAGGTCATTAAGCTAATTAAGTGGCCACAGGACAGTTAGGCAAGTAATTAAGCTCATTAAGTGGCCACAGGTCACTCTTAGATTGGCATTGACTTGGGCATTATGTATTTGTGTGTTCAGGTGAAGTTATACATAAATGGCAATAATGGCATGACTACTTACTTGGTTGGTGGCCGAGAGATGGCTCGTTGGGGACAACACCATGAGGTCCTGGTTCCTAGCTCTGCTGTGAAGAAGTGCCTGTAGAAACATGGGCAATATGGTTAGTTTGGATGTCTGATTCAGCAGTCCTCAAATGTTTTTAGCTAAGTCTGGGTCACATCACTCACCTTCTCCAGGGTCTTGTGGGCTCCTATCTGCTGCCTCCTCACCCACTACCTCACCCGCACCCGAAGCATCTAAAAATACAGAATCAAGGAATCAGTTTGTTGATATCAGGAGCTAGCATGTATATGTGTGTGCGTAGACATGAAGAGTGACATACCAGAGGCTCCCGCATGCGTGGAAGGGTACGACTGCCTGCCCACGCTGTGCCGTCCCTCCTCTGTGGTAAGGTCCAGGGGCTGGTCTGAGGAGGCCACCGAGGAGGGGTAGGCCCGTCGCCCTGGAGATCCACCACCTTCACTCCCAGCTGCAGAATCATGCAGCACTGGTCAGCCTGTGCGCCTCCGGGTGCGGCGAATGCGGTAATCCATTTCCAACACTACCAAAGAAAAGGCATTATAAATAAAAGGCCTAACTTCTGTCGTAGTTACATCTTGCATGCAAGCGCTATGTACTTACTTGGGAAATGGATCCCGAAAAACCTCCGCACCCGGGGCATGTGCAGTCGCTTCAGGACCGACCAATGCTGCATGATCTGTGTGTGGGTAAAGGTGGTGTCGGTCTGTTGTTGGATCTCTGAGATGATCTCCAGGGCGACGTTTCGTTTCTCAAACGAGTTGGGCAGGTAGTCGTACCTGCACTCCAGCATGGTCTACAAAACAGAAATCAAACATAGCAAGAAATCAGAAATGCTTATCAACAAGTGGCAACAATACATTCTTTGGTTCAATCACATGAACACATACACACACACACTTCTAGCCTAAGTTAACTTGCAAATCTGGCCGCACTGTTGTTTGGCACGTGTGTGGCGTGCGCTTGGGTGTGCATGTAGGTGAACCAAATTTAAAAACAATCTATTACTTCGTGCGCATCCTTAACATGTAGAGCAGCATTTACAAATCAAAGCAAAGTCCTTAAAAGACACTTACGAGCATGATGATCTCTTCTTGTTGGCGGGTGAAGATAGTGGGCGCCATCTTTCTTCTTCTTCTCGGCAGCAGATAAGTAATGCCCCAGCGGTTTCCGGGTTCCACACGGCCGTGCGCGTAAGCGAACGCGTAGGCGTCACACGCCGGATACCTTATTTAAAGGTCCCTGCACACACAGCTCATTCTATTTGAGAGTCCACCATAAATGGCACCCAAAAAGCAGACCACGCAGAAAAAACAAACCAAGCGGGCTGAGCAGGCCGAGGGACCGAAAACCCGTTCCCAAGAGCCGAAAGCCGGGCTAAGGGCTACCACAAAGGCCGCGGCCAAAAAGGAGGTTGCAGCAGGACCAAGCAAGAGCAAGCAAACAAAGGCTGGCCAAGCTCATGCCCAACAGATGGGTAAGAGGGGACGAAGCCCCACCCCACCCTGCCCCACATCCCCCCCCACGTGGCACCAAGGCCATAGCTAAAGGCCCCAAACACAGGGCCCGAAGCCGCAGCAGGGGCCCAAGGCGCAGCAGGGGCCGAACCAGGTCCAGAACCAGGTCCAGAAGCCGCAGCAGGGGCCCAAGGCGCAGCAGGGGCTGAACCAGGTCCAGAACCAGGTCCAGAAGCCGCAGCAGGGGCCCAAGGTGCAGCAGGGGCCGAAGCAGGTCCAGAACAAGGTCCAGAAGCCGCAGCAGGGGCCGAAGCAGGTCCAGAACCAGGTCCAGAAGCCGCAGCAGGCACAGAAGCCCCCTCCCCCCGCACGTGGCTCCAAAGCAAAGGGCAAGAGTGTGCGAAGATATGCCTCACCCCAGCCAACCACCTCCAAGGCCCCACAGACCCACAGGGCTCAAAGCAGCAGCTCCAGGTCGCCCAGACCCTCTCTTGCTCGCCTACATTCTCCTCCGGCACAGGTTGTCATGCATTCCCCCTATGCCACATCGACACCTGCTACTTCAGTGGCCACCCAGCCCCGAACACCCAGTCCCTTTCCCAGTCCAGTACGATCCACAGCCAGCCTCCAGTCCTTGAGGTCTCCTCCATCCCCCAGCCCAGAATGTCACCCCATTTGCCACCAAGCACTGAGGAGCCACAACCACCCCAAAGAGGGTGCACATTGCGCCGAGGACACTTGAGTGGCCGTTTTGGTGAGTCCCAAACTCTGGCATTGGCTAGTGGGCTCATCTTATATTTTGATGACCTATATGGGAGCAAATCCAAAACCACGAGCAAACAGCGCAAAGCAGAGATTTTGGAAGAACTCACCAGGCAAGTCAATGCAGCGGGTGAGGAACGCAAAGATGTGGAACAGGTTCAGCGGAAGATATCGGACCTGAAATATGCCGTGCGGAAGAAACAGAGTCAAAGGCGGCTGTACAGGTACATAGCTTATTTGTGGGTTTTGCTTATTCTTGTCTATCCATCAGTGCGCTAAATTATGCTTACTATGTTTTACAGCGAAAAAACTGGCGGAGGATTTCCCACCAAAATGAGATTTACACAGGCTGAGGAGATGGTTCTGGGCTTGCTCCATCCTGTGGCCTTAGAGGGACACTCGGTCCAGCAGGACACTGACAACCCGCAAATTCCAGCAGGTTAGTAATGTGGGAATGACCCCAAAAATTTGTGTAAACATACACATAGGCAGCAAGGGCTAGCTAAACACATGGCTCTAGGGTGTGGCAGCAAGGGCTAGCTAAACACATGGCTCTAGGGGGTGGCAGCAAGGGCTAGCTAAACACATGGCTCTAGGGTGTGGCAGCAAGGGCTAGCTAAACACATGGCTCTAGGGGGTGGTAGCAAGGGCTAGCTAAACACATGGCTCTAGGGTGTGGCAGCAAGGGCTAGCTAAACACATGGCTCTAGGGGGTGGCAGCAAGGGCTAGCTAAACACATGGCTATAGGGTGTTGCTTTTATTGGAGTGCTCACTTTGACCAGGGTGTGTCGTGTGTGGACTGGTAACGTGCAAATTGTCACCCACATACATGACGTTTAGAGATGAGCGAACTTTTGAAAAATTCGATTCGACTGATTCGCCGAATTTTCCGACAAAAATCGTTTCGACCCGAATAAATTCGCGACGAATCGCTATTAAAAACGGCTATTTCTGAGCCTCCTACAGCCTCAATAGGGTTGTAAACCATTCAGCCTTGCTGTAACACGCACAGGATGCGTGCTGGGTTAGTTAAATAATACTTTGAAGAAATATCACATGCAGATCAGAGGCATCGCTAATAGAATCGCAGAGCGGCACAATTGCAGAGAGTTGAAGTGGCATCACTATGAGGGGCAGAAGGAGCCCAAATATACACTGGAGTTGGCCTCAGGAGCCCAAAAATTGGATGAATCACACCCTGGAGTTGGCAGAAGTTGGCAGCAGCAGCAGCAGCAGGAGCCCAAATATACACTGGAGTTGGCTTCAGGAGCCCAAAAATTGGATGAATCACACCCTGGAGTTGGCAGAAGTTGGCAGCAGCAGCAGCAGGAGCCCAAATATACACTGGAGTTGGCCTCAGGAGCCCAAAAATTGGATGAATCACACCCTGGAGTTGGCAGGAGTTGACAGTAGCAGCAGCAGGAGCCCAAATATACACTGGAGTTGGCCTCAGGAGCCCAAAAATTGGATGAATCACACCCTGGAGTTGGCAGAAGTTGGCAGCAGCAGCAGCAGGAGCCCAAATATACACTGGAGTTGGCCTCAGGAGCCCAAAAATTGGATGAATCACACCCTGGAGTTGGCAGGAGTTGACAGTAGCAGCAGCAGGAGCCCAAATATACACTGGAGTTGGCCTCAGGAGCCCAAAAATTGGATGAATCACACCCTGGAGTTGGCAGGAGTTGACAGTAGCAGCAGCAGGAGCCCAAATATACACTGGAGTTGGCCTCAGGAGCCCAAAAATTGGATGAATCACACCCTGGAGTTGGCAGAAGTTGGCAGCAGCAGCAGCAGGAGCCCAAATATACACTGGAGTTGGCCTCAGGAGCCCAAAAATTGGATGAATCACACCCTGGAGTTGGCAGAAGTTGGCAGCAGCAGCAGCAGGAGCCCAAATATACACTGGAGTTGGCCTCAGGAGCCCAAAAATTGGATGAATCACACCCTGGAGTTGGCAGGAGTTGACAGTAGCAGCAGCAGGAGCCCAAATATACACTGGAGTTGGCCTCAGGAGCCCAAAAATTGGATGAATCACACCCTGGAGTTGGCAGAAGTTGGCAGCAGCAGCAGCAGGAGCCCAAATATACACTGGAGTTGGCCTCAGGAGCCCAAAAATTGGATGAATCACACCCTGGAGTTGGCAGGAGTTGACAGTAGCAGCAGCAGGAGCCCAAATATACACTGGAGTTGGCCTCAGGAGCCCAAAAATTGGATGAATCACACCCTGGAGTTGGCAGAAGTTGGCAGCAGCAGCAGCAGGAGCCCAAATATACACTGGAGTTGGCCTCAGGAGCCCAAAAATTGGATGAATCACACCCTGGAGTTGGCAGAAGTTGGCAGCAGCAGGAGCCCAAATATACACTGGAGTTGGCCTCAGGAGCCCAAAAATTGGATGAATCACACCCTGGAGTTGGCAGGAGTTGACAGTAGCAGCAGCAGGAGCCCAAATATACACTGGAGTTGGCCTCAGGAGCCCAAAAATTGGATGAATCACACCCTGGAGTTGGCAGGAGTTGACAGTAGCAGCAGCAGGAGCCCAAACATTACTTCAAAGAGACCCTGGGGTTGGCTTCAGGAGCCCAAAAATTGGATGAATCACACCCTGGAGTTGGCAGAAGTTGGCAGCAGCAGCAGCAGGAGCCCAAACATTACTTTAAAGAGACCCTGGGGTTGGCTTCAGGAGCCCAACAATTGGATGAATCACACCCTGGAGTTGGCAGCAGCAGCAGCAGGAGCCCAAATATACACTGGAGTTGGCTTCAGGAGCCCAAAAATTGGATGAATCACACCCTGGAGTTGGCAGAAGTTGGCAGCAGCAGCAGCAGGAGCCCAAATATACACTGGAGTTGGCCTCAGGAGCCCAAAAATTGGATGAATAACACCCTGGAGTTGGCAGCAGCAGCAGGAGCCCAAATATTACTTTAAAGAGACACTGGAGTTGGCTTCAGTAGCCCAAAAATTGGATGAATCACACCCTGGAGTTGGCAGCAGCAGCAGGAGCCCAAATATTACTTTAAAGAGACACTGGGGTTGGCTTCAGGAGCCCAAAAATTGGATGAATCACACCCTGGAGTTGGCAGCAGCAGCAGCAGGAGCCCAAATATTACTTTAAAGAGACACTGGAGTTGGCTTCAGTAGCCCAAAAATTGGATGAATCACACCCTGGAGTTGGCAGCAGCAGCAGGAGCCCAAATATTACTTTAAAGAGACACTGGGGTTGGCTTCAGGAGCCCAAAAATTGGATGAATCACACCCTGGAGTTGGCAGCAGCAGCAGGAGCCCAAACATTACTTTAAACAGACCCTGGGGTTGGCCTCAGGAGCCCAAAAATTGGATGAATCACACCCTGGAGTTGGCAGCAGCAGCAGCAGGAGCCCAAATATTACTTTAAAGAGACACTGGAGTTGGCTTCAGTAGCCCAAAAATTGGATGAATCACACCCTGGAGTTGGCAGCAGCAGCAGCAGGAGCCCAAACATTACTTTAAAGAGACCCTGGGGTTGGCCTCAGGAGCCCAAAAATTGGATGAATCACACCCTGGAGTTGGCAGCAGCAGCAGGAGCCCAAACATTACTTTAAACAGACCCTGGGGTTGGCCTCAGGAGCCCAAAAATTGGATGAATCACACCCTGTGGAGAGTCATGTGGAGAAAAAGTAGCTTAGTTAGTAATATCTACATAAAATTATGAATAAACAAATGCAAAAGTTTGCCAAAGTGAAGTTTTGTTTGAGGGTGTGTTTCCACCTTTTAATTAAATCAGAAACAAGAAGGTATCATTGCCTCTGACTAATTAGCCCTCAAAAATTCTTGGAATTTTTAATCTGGAATCATGTCTGATCCGTCTTATCCGAAGAATATTAATAAAAAGTAAGAGTAACGTAAAGGATTTTTTATCAATACTTACTTGTGGTCCGATGCGGAGGAATGTCTGTAACTGGAGAGCAGCGCCTTAAATCTGTTTTGCACGATCCATCTTTCTTGGTCTGGCCCCGTCATCAATCTACTGGAATACATCAGGCATTGTTGGGAGGAAAGCTTGGCTGATCCATGCGCCATTCATTTCCACGCAGGGCAGTCTCTGGAAAAAAAAAGTCTGTATAAACCAGGGTCTTTTTCATATAAAAACAAATGGTTATTCTTGCTTTTCAACCATATGTTCCACAGCTTTACCAGTCATTGTGTCAGCCAATGAAGCAACTTTGTCTCGAAGTGCTGCAAAAGCAGTCCACTGCATCACAAGTGGCATCTGACACCCCCAGTCAACTGTCTGTCTGTTATGCTTTGGGTTCAGCTCCACTATCCATTGATCTGATATCCAAGATCTGATAATCATAAAATTCAGCAGCTACTGCCCAGCCAAGAAGTGGAGGAGACACTCGCCTCTTCTTCCACTATCCGGCAATTAGTGATGAGGAGAGTGTCGTGGGAGGAGGTGTTGCAAGCCGAGGTAGTGGAAGAGGGTCCCTGGAGTCTGCGGCGGTGGCGGCGGCAGCAGCAGCGAATTATTGCGGACTGTTGGTAGGAAAAATCAGCTACTCAGCGATGTGGCAGTGTTCCATGCAGCATCCTGTGGAGAAAAAGTAGGTTAGTTAGTGTATATACATAAAATTATGAATAGACAAATGCAATAGTATTGCGAAAGTGAAGTTTTGTTTGAGGGTGTGTTTCCACCTTGCAATTAAATCAGAAACAACTAGCTATCATTTGCCTCTGAATAATTAGCCCTCAAAAATTCTTGGAATTTTTAATCTTGATGTCTGAGGGATTTCTCCTCTCAGACAGCGTCACCATAAGTCCAGCCTGCTGCATTACCCAGTGGTGGACCTTTCAGAGAACTGATGGCTTGTGCCGAGCCGAGGTGGAGAGTCACATGGCATGGTTGTTGAACAGAAGGTGGGCCAGTCCTTTAGCCTGTCAGTGTGTACCAAAGTGCACAGTGTTGTCTACGCCTGGAGCTGTAACTATAGACTCATGGTGGACAATATATATCCTTTTAGGCCCCCTTGGTGATTGTGGTTTCACGCTGTTCTTCACATGGTTTTCCTTGACCATCAGAGTCACACATGGGAGGAACTACTAAAAATGAGAACTCAATCCATGAAAGCATTGCTTAATCCACGAAAACTGCAAATTTGGACCCATGGTGACTGACACTTGGAAGAACATCTTGTTTGCGCTGCGACAAGGAAGCCAGAGTCATGCGTCCTGACATGGCACACGTGTTCAGTCTAGTTTTGAAGTCTTGCCCCCATCTGAAAGACATCCGAACAACAGGAAAGAAAGTTAGCATGCACTTCTGGCACTCCTACACCACCAAGCACAACCTTATTGAGCCTCAGCGTCACAACGGTGTACCCCACCATAGTCTGATTTGCGATGTTTCCACCCGTTGGAATTCCACCCTCCATATGCAGGATCCACTATAGCAGTGGTCCCCAACCCTGTCCTCAAGGCCCACCAACAGGCCAGGCTTTGCAGATCTCCACAAAGATGCTCAGGTGGAGTAATTAGTGCAGCTGCAGAGCAATAGAGCTGGCTATTTGGAGATCCAAAAAACATGACATGTTGGTGGGCCTTGAGGACAGGGTTGAGGACCACTGCACTATAGGAACAGAGAAAAGCCATCACGGATTTCTGGATGATCCAAACGGATAGGGGGACACCCCTGTGTAAATTCAATGTAAACCATTGGCAGCTCATACGTGACACCGACCGTTTGCTCAGGCCCTTTGAGGAAGCTACATTATTAGTCAGTTGCCAGGACTATGAGATGAACGATGAGATTCCACTGCTTCATGTACTACAACACATGTTGGAAAGCATGGCTGGTCAGGGCACTGGAGACATGGCACATACATTTCACAGCCACATGAAGCCTGTGGGGGCTGAAGTGGAGGAGGAGGAGGGGGTGGGGCACAGCAAACCACAGTTTAGGTTTCACAAAATGACCATTTTATCTAGTCATCTGACAGGAGAGGAGGAGCAGGAGCAGCCACAGGAGCTAGAGGGTTGTGAGTAAGGCGAGACAGAGGACCCAGACACACCATGGCAGTTTACAGTGGAGATGGAGACAGGTAGTCCCTCCGAGTCACTTGCACAAATGGCACGATGCATGCTCACATGCATGCGTACTAGTGAGCGCAGAATTGTCTCCATTTGTCAGCGGGAAGACTTCTGGCTCTCCAACTTATTGGACCCTCGCTTCCGGCACAAAATGGGGGCATTTTTTACGCCCACTGAGAGGGAGGACAAACTGACCTACTACAGAGACATCCCACGTAGTCAGTTGGGCGATGTCTATCTGCGCCATGGCCCATACTCCCGCAGGTCTGACTCGGGGGGAAGTCTGCGATCACCTTCCACTGCCATGGCTGCTGGGGGGGTGGAAGGAGCAGCAGCAGCAGCTCCATCAGCAGCAGCCTCAGTCTTCAGTCGCTAGTGAGTAGCTTTCTACACCCGCATAGTGAGTCTACTCATGAGCAGCAGGAAGACCTGGAGCTGGACCTCAAACAGCAGGTCATGTCATACCTTGACATGACCATGCCAACACACCTTCAAGATCCACTGGATTTGCTGGGAAGCCAAACTTGACTTGTGCCCGCAACTAGCAGAGTTTGCCCTGGAAAAGCTGTACTGGCCGGACAGTAGTTGATTTAGATGGCAACTGGGCTGCTCTATATAACGAAGCAAAATGGCAAATTTACCTCACTATATAAGCTATTGCCCCTCAGATTTACACAGGGGCTGCTCTATATTATGCTGCAAAATGGCAAATTAACCTCACAATATAAGCTATTGCAGCTCTATATAAATAAAAATAAATAAATAAAAAAAGGGCCTGTAGAAGCTTATTTAGTATAACAGATAGGGTGACATGTGCTGGTTTGGGATGCCCATATGGGCTAGTGTTTTGGCAGCAGTACAAAAACCAATGCAAAATGCAATAGCTTAATAAAGCTGATGCTGATCAACGCTTATTTAGTATAACAGATGGGGTGCAACATGCAGGTTTGGGATGCCCTGCGGCCTGGTGTATTTAAAGCAGACCAAAACAAATTCAAAATGCAATAACTTAATAAAGCTGAGGCTGTAGATGCTTATTTAGTATAAACAGGTAGGGTGCAAGGTGCAGCTTTGGGGTGCCCTGCGGCCTGGTTAAATGAAAGCAGTCAAAAAGGAAGTGCAAACTGAAGTAGCTTAATGAAGCTGATGCTGATCAACGCTTATGTTGTATACCAGATAGGGTGCAAGGTGCAGCTTTGGGGTGCCCTGCGGCCTGGTTTATTAAAATCAGTCAAAAACAAGTGCAAACTGAAGTAGCCTGATCAACGCTTATGTTGTATAACAGATAGGTTTAAAATAGCATGTGCCTTGGGATGCCCGTGTGGCCTGTTATATTTCAAGCTGAACAAAAAGTAACAATAATCCAAGTATGAGACATCATTTTGACCTTCTTCACAGCGCCATACTTTGAAAAAAAAAAATTAATTTCATGCCGATCAATCCAAAGGTCAATGCCCCTAACAAAAATAGTGTTCAGGATAAGTTTTCCTTCTGGAAGGACGTAACCTTTAGTTTACATGCTTGGGGTAGGTTATCTTACAAATTGGGATACCCCAGGCAGCAGTGTCATTGAAAGAGACAGATTGTAATGCAGGCCATACGCAAGCAGAGAAACTCAGGCTGCAACAGGCCTATTTAGTTTACATGGTTGGGGTAGGTTATCTTACAAATTGGGATACCCCACTGTATATGAAACCGAATATAAATGCACACCCAAAAGTGGACACTCAGCCTCCAAGAGGCCTGCTTAGTTTAAATAAGAGAGCTGCTTAGTATGGTAGGTAGGTTATGTTATGTTACAGAATGGGATGCCCCAAGCAGACTTGAGATCAGTATATATGCACACAGCAGCAGTGTGTTAGCAGGCTCATACAGGCCAAATTTCTTTAAATAAATGTGCAGCTTACAGTAAATGCAGAGGCTAATGGTATGTTACAGAATGGGATGCCCCAAAGCTGACTTGAGATCAGTATATATGCACACAGCAGCAGTGTGTTAGCAGGCTCATACAGGCCAAATTTCTTTAAATAACTGTGCAGCTTACAGTAAATGCAGAGGCTAATGGTATGTTACAGAATGGGATGCCCCAAAGCTGACTTGAGATCAGTATATATGCACACAGCAGCAGTGTGTTAGCAGGCTCATACAGGCCAAATTTCTTTAAATAACTGTGCAGCTTACAGTAAATGCAGAGGCTAATGGTATGTTACAGAATGGGATGTCCCAAAAACCAGAGAGCACCTGGCAGGCAGCAGTAAGACTATGCACAGCAAAAGTGTCTTTATCATGCCTAATTTCAATTAGAATAGGTGCAAATGGTTAGGTTCTTAAATAGAGGCTGGTGTAGTCACAGAATGGGATGCCCTAAAAACCAGCAGTAAGTACACCTGGCAGGGACAAGTTGTGCTATGCCCAGCAAAAGTGTCTTTATCAGGCCTAATTTCAAATATGATAAGAGCAAATGCTTATATGGTCTTAAACAGAGGCTGCTGTAGTCACAGAATGGGATGCCCCAACTGGAATCGACCTGGCAGGGTCCAGTAGTGCTTTGGCCAGCAAAAGTGTCTTTATCAGGCCTAATTTCAAATATGATAAGAGCAAATGCTTATATGGTCTTAAACAGAGGCTGCTGTAGTCACAGAATGGGATGCCCTGGGCAGGAATGGACCTGGCAGGGTCCAGTAGTGCTTTGGCCAGCAAAAGTGTCTTTATCAGGCTAATTTCAAATATGATAAGAGCAAATGCTTATATGGTCTTAAACAGAGGCTGCTGTAGTCACAGAATGGGATGCCCTGGGCAGGAATCGACCTGGCAGGGTCCAGTAGTGCTTTGGCCAGCAAAAGTGTCTTTATCAGGCCTAATTTCAAATATGATAAGAGCAAATGCTTATATGGTCTTAAACAGAGGCTGCTGTAGTCACAGAATGGGATGCCCTGGGCAGGAATGGACCTGGCAGGGTCCAGTAGTGCTTTGGCCAGCAAAAGTGTCTTTATCAGGCCTAATTTCAAATATGATAAGAGCAAATGCTTATATGGTCTTAAACAGAGGCTGCTGTAGTCACAGAATGGGATGCCCCGGGCAGGAATGGACCTGGCAGGGTCCAGTAGTGCTTTGGCCAGCAAAAGTGTCTTTATCAGGCTAATTTCAAATATGATAAGAGCAAATGCTTATATGGTCTTAAACAGAGGCTGCTGTAGTCACAGAATGGGATGCCCTGGGCAGGAATGGACCTGGCAGGGTCCAGTAGTGCTTTGGCCAGCAAAGGTGTCTTTATCAGGCCTAATTTCAAATATGATAAGAGCAAATGCTTATATGGTCTTAAACAGAGGCTGCTGTAGTCACAGAATGGGATGCCCCGGGCAGGAATGGACCTGGCAGGGTCCAGTAGTGCTTTGGCCAGCAAAAGTGACTTTATCAGGCTAATTTCAAATATGATAAGAGCAAATGCTTATATGGTCTTAAACAGAGGCTGCTGTAGTCACAGAATGGGATGCCCTGGGCAGGAATGGACCTGGCAGGGTCCAGTAGTGCTTTGGCCAGCAAAAGTGTCTTTATCAGGCCTAATTTCAAATATGATAAGAGCAAATGCTTATATGGTCTTAAACAGAGGCTGCTTTAGTCACAGAATGGGATGCCCTGGGCAGGAATGGACCTGGCAGGGTCCAGTAGTGCTTTGGCCAGCAAAACTGTCTTTATCAGGCTAATTTCAAATATGATAAGAGCAAATGCTTATATGGTCTTAAACAGAGGCTGCTGTAGTCACAGAATGGGATGCCCCAACAGGAATCGACCTGGCAGGGTCCAGTAGTGCTTTGGCCAGCAAAAGTGTCTTTATCAGGCCTAATTTCAAATATGATAAGAGCAAATGCTTATATGGTCTTAAACAGAGGCTGCTGTAGTCACAGAATGGGATGCCCTGGGCAGGAATGGACCTGGCAGGGTCCAGTAGTGCTTTGGCCAGCAAAAGTGTCTTTATCAGGCTAATTTCAAATATGATAAGAGCAAATGCTTATATGGTCTTAAACAGAGGCTGCTGTAGTCACAGAATGGGATGCCCTGGGCAGGAATCGACCTGGCAGGGTCCAGTAGTGCTTTGGCCAGCAAAAGTGTCTTTATCAGGCCTAATTTCAAATATGATAAGAGCAAATGCTTATATGGTCTTAAACAGAGGCTGCTTTAGTCACAGAATGGGATGCCCTGGGCAGGAATGGACCTGGCAGGGTCCAGTAGTGCTTTGGCCAGCAAAAGTGTCTTTATCAGGCTAATTTCAAATATGATAAGAGCAAATGCTTATATGGTCTTAAACAGAGGCTGCTGTAGTCACAGAATGGGATGCCCTGGGCAGGAATGGACCTGGCAGGGTCCAGTAGTGCTTTGGCCAGCAAAAGTGTCTTTATCAGGCTAATTTCAAATATGATAAGAGCAAATGCTTATATGGTCTTAAACAGAGGCTGCTGTAGTCACAGAATGGGATGCCCTGGGCAGGAATGGACCTGGCAGGGTCCAGTAGTGCTTTGGCCAGCAAAAGTGTCTTTATCAGGCCTAATTTCAAATATGATAAGAGCAAATGCTTATATGGTCTTAAACAGAGGCTGCTTTAGTCACAGAATGGGATGCCCTGGGCAGGAATGGACCTGGCAGGGTCCAGTAGTGCTTTGGCCAGCAAAAGTGTCTTTATCAGGCTAATTTCAAATATGATAAGAGCAAATGCTTATATGGTCTTAAACAGAGGCTGCTGTAGTCACAGAATGGGATGCCCTGGGCAGGAATGGACCTGGCAGGGTCCAGTAGTGCTTTGGCCAGCAAAAGTGTCTTTATCAGGCCTAATTTCAAATATGATAAGAGCAAATGCTTATATGGTCTTAAACAGAGGCTGCTTTAGTCACAGAATGGGATGCCCTGGGCAGGAATGGACCTGGCAGGGTCCAGTAGTGCTTTGGCCAGCAAAAGTGTCTTTATCAGGCCTAATTTCAAATATGATAAGAGCAAATGCTTATATGGTCTTAAACAGAGGCTGCTGTAGTCACAGAATGGGATGCCCTGGGCAGGAATGGACCTGGCAGGGTCCAGTAGTGCTTTGGCCAGCAAAAGTGTCTTTATCAGGCCTAATTTCAAATATGATAAGAGCAAATGCTTATATGGTCTTAAACAGAGGCTGCTGTAGTCACAGAATGGGATGCCCTGGGCAGGAATGGACCTGGCAGGGTCCAGTAGTGCTTTGGCCAGCAAAAGTGTCTTTATCAGGCTAATTTCAAATATGATAAGAGCAAATGCTTATATGGTCTTAAACAGAGGCTGCTGTAGTCACAGAATGGGATGCCCCAACAGGAATCGACCTGGCAGGGTCCAGTAGTGCTTTGGCCAGCAAAAGTGTCTTTATCAGGCCTAATTTCAAATATGATAAGAGCAAATGCTTATATGGTTTTAAACAGAGGCTGCTGTAGTCACAGAATGGGATGCCCCAACAGGAATGGACCTGGCAGGGTCCAGTAGTGCTTTGGCCAGCAAAAGTGTCTTTATCAGGCTAATTTCAAATATGATAAGAGCAAATGCTTATATGGTCTTAAACAGAGGCTGCTGTAGTCACAGAATGGGATGCCCTGGGCAGGAATCGACCTGGCAGGGTCCAGTAGTGCTTTGGCCAGCAAATGTGTCTTTATCAGGCTAATTTCAAATATGATAAGAGCAAATGCTTATATGGTCTTAAACAGAGGCTGCTGTAGTCACAGAATGGGATGCCATGGGCAGGAATGGACCTGGCAGGGTCCAGTAGTGCTTTGGCCAGCAAAAGTGTCTTTATCAGGCCTAATTTCAAATATGATAAGAGCAAATGCTTATATGGTCTTAAACAGAGGCTGCTTTAGTCACAGAATGGGATGCCCTGGGCAGGAATGGACCTGGCAGGTTCCAGTAGTGCTTTGGCCAGCAAAAGTGTCTTTATCAGGCCTAATTTCAAATATGATAAGAGCAAATGCTTATATGGTCTTAAACAGAGGCTGCTGTAGTCACAGAATGGGATGCCCTGGGCAGGAATGGACCTGGCAGGGTCCAGTAGTGCTTTGGCCAGCAAAAGTGTCTTTATCAGGCTAATTTCAAATATGATAAGAGCAAATGCTTATATGGTCTTAAACAGAGGCTGCTGTAGTCACAGAATGGGATGCCCTGGGCAGGAATGGACCTGGCAGGGTCCAGTAGTGCTTTGGCCAGCAAAAGTGTCTTTATCAGGCCTAATTTCAAATATGATAAGAGCAAATGCTTATATGGTCTTAAACAGAGGCTGCTTTAGTCACAGAATGGGATGCCTCACAGCAGACTTAAGATCAGTTCAGTATATATGCACAGTTAGTTACTATAAGCAGCCTGAAAACGCTAACAAAGGCTGGATGAAAAAAAAAAAATCTCCCTGTCAGCCAGCTCCGTTTTTCCTACCTTTCCCTGGCTTTCTGTCTGTCTCCTGTCTGTCTCCTGTCTGTCTCCTGCCTGTCTCCTGCCTGTCTCCAGCCTGTCCCTGTCTGTCCCTGTCTCCAGCCTGTCTAACTGCCTCAGCTACACAGCGTTCTGTCTGTCACGAATGCAATAGAGAAATGAGGAAAAGCAAGATGGCCGCCGTTAAATACCGCTGTGTGACGTCACCGGGCTTGCTGGCTGCTGATAGGCTGCATGTGACTGCCCCAGCTTGCACTGGCGCGGGATACATGTCCAGACATGTCCCGTCCGCCATCTTAGAATGCCTGTAAATGTAAATGAATGGATGTTAAAGGAAAACTTCGAGTGATCGAATCGCGGGGAAATTCGGATTCGATCCGAATCGAATTTTTCCTGAAATTCGGATCGAATCCGGGTTCGTCCGGATCGATTCGCTCATCCCTAATGACGTTGAAGTAAATTTAGGAAAACTATAAAACTTAGGAGTGTAGAAAATGAATGTGTGCTATGTATTAATTGTCAAGCACACGCCACACTAACATCTTTGTCTGTTGGTCAATTTGCTAAGAGCTGGGTTGTGTGCCCAACGGATTAAGATGGTTTGCTCTAAATGTTTTCAGAAATACAATCTTCCCCACCAGAATCATATTGTAACTGCTTTTGGCACCTTAGTGTGTTAACTTCATCGCCTATAAGGGATGTGTCAACTCACACAGCAGCCATTAGTTGCATGTTTGTTTTTAGACACGTGACCAATGTGTCTAGTCTGGTTTAACAATCCATGCACTAATGTAATGGCATTCCTAGTGAAGCCCAAGTGGCCACGTTGTGGGAGTGGCCATTCCTGCTTGGCCACGTTTATTTGGTTAGCATATGTGTTCTTAAACATCCACAATGCATAGTTGTGTGTTTTCATAGCTCTTTTTCTTCTAATGCAGCCCAGCATCATCCCTCAGCTAGTGGGGACTCCTCTGCCATGTTACCGCTGCCGTCTTCTTCCGCGCTGCATCGGACCCAGGATCCGATATCTACGGTAAGTGTTTTTTTATGCTGTTGTGTATGCATGTGGCTTGCCATGTTTTTATTGTCTGATTTACACAGGTATTTCCCACCCTGAACCTTTTTTTTTCACATGTCCCCAACAGAGCCACACACTGATGGAGCAAATCCAGGAGCAGGAGGAGGATGGAAGCTTCCTTGGAGATTATGAAGATCTTCCCCTGGGCCAGAATCTGCAACTGTCCCAAAATGTTTCTCCGCCAAATCCTCAGCAGCAGAGGGAAGCTGGCTGCATGCTGCCTGCACATCGTGGGCAGCATGCAGAGACTGACCCTCCAGTCCCCAGTTTCAGATCTGCTGCTGAGGATTTGGCGAGCATACCTGTGGCTGTTGGGGGTCCTCGAGCAACATCATCTGCACGCCCCACAACCCGGGGAATTGGGTGGCGTACTCAGCAACGTCGCCCAGTTTCCCAGGGGAGGGGCGTGCAGATGATGGAGTTAGCATGGCACCATGAGAGGCGGCTTTTTCGTCGCCAAAATCAACAAAATCAAGAGCATCTTAGGGGCCAATTAGAGTCCCTAAATACTACCTTCAGTGCCGTGCTGACTGAATTGAGGACCCATAACAGCCACATGGCCAACTTGACATCAGAAATCAGGTCAGGCATGGCCGAAATGCACAGTAACCAAAGAAACATTTTGGAACAGTTGCAGATTCTGAATGCCACACAGGCCCAGGTTAGGCCCCCCCCCCCAAGGGCCCCAACCTGGGTTCTATGGGCATCACCAATATTAATGTGTGTTTGGCCTGAATCTGTTCCACATCTTTGAGAGACATCCCCACTGGATTGACTTGTCTGGTGAGGCCTAAAAATCTGCCATTTTGCGCTGCTCTTGCTAGGTTGTTTTGGATTTGCCCCCATATAGGTAATTCAAGGCCTGAGGTAGCCCACTAGCCAATGCCAGAGGCCAAGACTCACTGAAGTGGCTACTTAAGCTGGTGGGCGGCTGCCTTGGGCACAATAACATTTGTGGTGGCTACTCATGTTTGGCGGCATGATTGGGTGACATTCTGGGCTGCCAAACTAAGACCTTGGAGCCAGGCTGTGATTGTACTGTATTTGGATAGGGACTGGGTGTTCTGGTTTGGGTGGCCCACTGACTTACAGGTGTAGATGTGGCATAGCTATGTTTGCTTTCAACCTGTGTCTGTGGAAAATGTGGGCAAGCAGGAGAGGGCTTATTTGTGTACAATTTTCTGTTTTTGAACATGTTTTGAACCTAATTGCATGTACATGTCTGGCCCCAAAGTATGTGAGGGCACTCACCTCCTATTCTGTTTGTATCCCAGAAACCTTTTACGAAGTAGTAAACATTTTTGTTTGACCAAGTTAATGTCTTTGGTGTTTTGATTGAGACATATTAGTTCAAGTAGACACCAAAACAAACACTAACCAATGTCTCCAAATAAGTCCACAAACGTTGTTGTTTTTTGGCACAACTTCATTATTGGTTTATTCATAATGAAATTATACATACCAAAACCAAAACCAAAACCAAAAACATAACTAAACAAGTCCAAATAAACACATACAAAGCAAAACATAAATTAGCCAAAATGTGTGGCAATTAAATTTGCCCGCACGGCTTGCCCAGACGCACTTGGCTGGCCCACATAGGCGTCGTCTGGCTCATCTGAGGGTGGAGAGGGTGGGCAATCAACATATCGGGGGACCCTTTGCATAATAGCAAAATTATGCAGCGCTGCACACGCCATAATTATATCAATGACCTTTTTAGGGTCATACTGCAGGGAGCCCCCAGTGTGGTCCAAGCACCGAAAACGGGCCTTCAGGTGTCCAAAGGCCCTCTCCACCACTGCCCTGGTCTTTCTATGGGCATGATTGTAGGCCTCTTGGGCTGGAGTCTGTGGCCGGAGGACCGGAGTCATCAGCCACAGGAGTAGTGGATACCCCAAATCGCCTACAACAATGTAAGGGAAACTAATATTACCATTAATTCATACATTGCAGCGCAAAATTCATTTAAAAAACAAATGAATCAGGTATGTGACATTGTCACACAAACATGAGCATACATATTGCAGATGCAAAAACAACAATTAAACATATGTGAGAGATGGGGGCCCAAAGTAGGTAAATAATACTGTGGATGCTGGGTAATCAGGCAGACTGTTAGCAGCTATTGTTTCCTGTCTGTGCTGAAGAACAATGTAGTATGGGTTAACTTTACCTGACCCATTTTCTGTTTTGGCTTAGTCCAAAACAGGTGTAAGGCTGCCCCTGCACTTTATCCCGCTCAACTCTACTCAGTAAGTGAAATGCATGTAAGCAAAGATGGCAAAGACCCTCTGCTAAAGTCCCTAACAGGTTTTGATGTAAAAGTGTTTGGAAGACTGTTTCTGACTTTTGCTCTCATTACACTTTGGAGTTAAAAGAATGCAGGATCAAGTAATGGGTCCAGTCGGGTTACACATGTTCCCAAGGTGATGGGCAAGGCATCGTGGAGGAAAGGTGACTCCCACAAAAATCCAAGCCACACATATAAATTCAAAATAAGTAATTGGACTCAACTTACCAAGGAGCCATGCACCCGCAAATTCTCCTGACTCAAACCGCCTGAATAATCCTGAACGGCGCCGGATGTAGGCATCATGGGCTGAGCCAGGGTAGCCTGCCAGGACGCTCAGAAAACGCATGTCCCTGGGCCACCACTGCTTGCACATTCAGTGAGTGGCCCATTTTCCGATTTCTGTGTCCAAAATAAACATAAACCAAAAAGAAATAAAATGAGGCCACGAATCCAACACTCACTTCTAACAGGCTAAGTCAAACGTTAACATCCAGACAACTAACACTAAACAACTACCTTACATTGAAGTGGACAACAAAAGAAGATGTATGTTGGAGGCTTTACAAGGTTGAGTGACTTGTTCTCTTTCAAGTACACTTGTTTGACTTGGCACAAACTTTGAAAAGAAGGGCCATTGTTGCACATACACTCTTGGCAAGGAGGAAGCATTATCAGGGAGGGACTGATTGCAATGAGGGAATATGTAAAAGGAGAGACTAGCAACATAGAGTGCCTAATGAAAAGGAGGGACTATTCACAATAAGGGATACTAAAAATGGAGTAAATAAGCCCAAGGATGCTCTGCTTAAAAGGAGGGACTATTCCCAATAAGGGATACTAAAAATAGAGTAAATAAACCAAAGAATGCTCTGCTTAAAAGGAAGGACTATTCACATTAAGGGATACTAAAAATGGAGTAAATAAACCAAAGAATGCACTGCTTAAAAGGAGGGACTATTCACAATATGGGATACTAAGAATGGAGAAAATAAGGCCAAGGAGCCTCTGCTTAAAAGGAGGGACTATTCACAATAAGAGATACTAAAAATGGAGAAAATAAGGCCAAGGAGCCTCTGCTTAAAAGGATGGACTATTCACAATAAGGGATACTAAAAATGGTGAAAATAAGGCCAAGGAGCCTCTGCTTAAAATGAGGGACTATTCACAATAAGGGATACTAAAAATGGAGTAAATAAACCAAAGAATGCCCTGCTTGAAAGGAGGGACTATTCACAATAAGGGATACTAAAAATGGAGTAAATAAACCAAAGAATGCTCTGCTTAAAAGGAGGGACTATTCACAATAAGGGATACTAAAAATGGAGTAAATAAACCAAAGAATGCACTGCTTAAAAGGAGGGACTATTCACAATAAGGGATACTAAGAATGGATAAAATAAGGCCAAGGAGCCTCTGCTTAAAAGGAGGGACTATTCACAATAAGGGATACTAAAAATTGAGAAAATAAGGCCAAGAAGCCTCTGCTTAAAAGGAGGGACTATTCACAATAAGGGATACTAAAAAATGAAGAAAATAAGGACAAGGAGCCTCTGCTTAAAAGGAGGGACTATTCACAATAAGGGATACTAAAAATGGAGAAAATAAGGACAAGGAGCCTCTGCATAAAAGGAGGGACTATTCACAATAAGGGATACTAAGAATGGAGAAAATAAGGCCAAGGAGCCTCTGCTTAAAAGGAGGGACTATTCACAATAAGAGATACTAAAAATGGAGAAAATAAGGCCAAGGAGCCTCTGCTTAAAAGGATGGACTATTCACAACAAGGGATACTAAAAATGGTGAAAATAAGGCCAAGGAGCCTCTGCTTAAAAGGAGGGACTATTCACAATAAGGGATACTAAAAATGGAGTAAATAAACCAAAGAATGCCCTGCTTGAAAGGAGGGACTATTCACAATAAGGGATACTAAAAATGGAGTAAATAAACCAAAGAATGCTCTGCTTAAAAGGAGGGACTATTCACAATAAGGGATACTAAAAATGGAGTAAATAAACCAAAGAATGCACTGCTTAAAAGGAGGGACTATTCACAATAAGGGATACTAAGAATGGAGAAAATAAGGCCAAGGAGCCTCTGCTTAAAAGGAGGGACTATTCACAATAAGGGATACTAAAAATTGAGAAAATAAGGCCAAGAAGCCTCTGCTTAAAAGGAGGGACTATTCACAATAAGGGATACTAAAAATGAAGAAAATAAGGACAAGGAGCCTCTGCCTAAAAGGAGGGACTATTCACAATAAGGGATACTAAAAATGGAGAAAATAAGGACAAGGAGCCTCTGCATAAAAGGAGGGACTATTCACAATAAGGGATACTAAAAATGGAGGAAATAATCCAAAGGATGCTCTGCTTATAAGAAGGGACAATTCACAATGATGGTTTTTAAACAAGGAGGGAGAAATACAAATAATGTGATTGGCCAAAGGAGGGACACCCAAACATTTAAATACAATGGAAGCCACAACTTGCCTGTATATATACTCGTCGACTGCCGGTGGGACCAGGGCAACGTGGGTGCAGTCAATAGCACCCATGACATTGGGCATGTTGGCGATGTTATAAAATGCCAGCTTAATGGCGTTTCTGGCTACCATATCCTCAGGGAAACAAATATATTTCCGAGTTAGGGTAGCCATGCCTTCCAAAAATTTGGATAGCGCGCAGCTCAGCGTAGGCTGAGAGATCCCCACGGAGAGGGCACTAAACATGACCGCAGCTCACTATACAATTTATGGAGGGCAGCGCGATTAAGCCTGGTCAGCTCGAACAGCTCAACGTCATGCATGCTATTGATGTCCATGCGTCGCTGCCGATGCAGTCTGGTCTCTGACCTCCAGACGATCTCAATTCCCATGAGTTGCAGATCCTCATGCTCCTCAAAGGCAGTAGACTCGTCCATATGGCTCTAGTTCCGACGTCTAAAAGGTGCCGTTAGTGGTTCGGCAATGAAACGAATTTATGGGGTGTTGGCCCATCGGCAATCAGCTCTCTGAATTAATCGCAAGCCCACTGCAATAACGCAAACTTTCTGAACGGACAGAACATTTCAGATTTGGTGGAAAAAACCTCCCGAATGAACGAGAAACTTCCGATTTGCTTCCGTTTTTCGAAAGAGCATATACGCATCTTCCCGAGCGTTCATACGAATGAAAAATGTCCGAAAAAAAACAAAAAAATTACAAACACCCACCAAAACTTTCACAGACAGCTACGGAAGTCCGGACGAATGTGTCTCTGAATCGAGGCTTATGTGTGGAAGGAGTGTATATCTCACCCAGAGTGTTTAGCTTGGTGGGATAAAAGAATGCAGACAATATTTTTCTTCAGTGGTTTTAAGATTACTGAAGTTACTGGGTATTGGAAGCAGTCTGGGGTAGAGAGCCTCAGAAGGTGACTTGTGCTGCATGCCTCCTGACTTTTGAAGAACCAGTGGGGAAACCTGTTTATTTTAATACCTATAGGATGGCCTTTATTTTGTTTATCTTTTGCACCCTTTTATGCTGGATTGAAAGTTATGTTAAATGTTTGCCTAATAAACTACACTTGACTTTATTTTAAACACAGTCTCCATAGTTGTCATTGCCAACTGCACCCCAGATCCTAAAAATAAATATAAGCATATATTTTACCTAAAGAAGAAAGAATAGTGGGTTACCTTATAAGCCAAAATGTTTTTTCTCCGTCTTTACATTTTTAGAAACTTGGATAGGAAATAGAAACTTGGATAGGAAAATAAATAATTTATTTGTGCACATCTATGCATCTAAAAGAAACACAAGGGACAGTCCTTTCCAGTGTGGGGCAGTTGGCGTCAAGTGACAGACATTAATTTGCTTGTATTCCTTGTATATGGTTACTTTGTAATCAGACCATCTTGTTGCAGTTACAGGAAATTGATACCACCTTTGGTTGAAAAGGTGATTGACAACACAGTAGTCACAGCAGCAGGAAGTAAGTGTTTAGTAAAGTAGTTGATGCAGATGGCAGGATGTTGGGTTGCTAAAACCACTGAATAATCAATACTCAAATGGAGCTTTTCACAGAGACCAGCATGCTAATGCCTCCTGTATAACACACATACGAGCATCATGAGCAGAGGAAGAAGAGGGCATCCAGAAGAAAATTGACAATAATATAATAATCATGCTCAGCACGGAAAGCTATTTGATGGGGGAAGCATCAGTGACAGCTAGCACTCACCCAATTATTATCAATTTCACTGTTGGCCTGACTTGTGTGACTAAAGCCAACTACTTTATGTATAGACTCCCATGCTAGCTTTGAAGTGACTCTTAGTTAAGTGAGATCACAGCTTCTTTTTTCTACTATAACCTGTGCTTCTGTAAACCCTACCCCTCCCATTTTCTGGGTTGGGACCTCTTCCATGGGACCAAATCCCTCTATTCTTATTTATATTGTAACCTCTTCTTTTTTAGCCCTGGCTATCTTGGCAGTGACCAATACGGCAGTAAAAGCCCCCCCCCCCCCCAGTCTTCAACTTATTATTATCTATTATTATATTATAATTATTATTATATTATTATTATGTGCTTTCAAAACTCTTCTATGCTAATTGCCGGTATTGTTACTGTTAAACTTACCCCTTTGCACTGAGTCTCCCTGTCACAACAGAGCACATGGCTGGGCTCCAAAACAAACTTTGGACTGTCCCCCAGTACATTTTACAATATAATATTAAAGTTGACAAAAAGATTGGATGCTGCTATCAATCACCAAGGTTTTTAATATTCTGGTGATTGATCCTCCTCAGCAGGGCATCCTAATTTGGGATGTCATACTGTGTGACCTCCCTGGAATGTCATTGGCGATCCCACTGCAAATGTGGGGGATCTGTTCCAATAAATGGGGTATAGCTCTAATATCAGAGTAACATATTAACATACATTTTAAAGGACTCGCAGCACTCAACATTTTACGTTTGAAACCAGTCCTAGGATCTGTCTATGAATCTGGTTAAAAACAGAGGTCTCTGTTGGTACACATCTGCAGAAGTATGCTAAAGCTGCATCACCAGAAATCAAGGTGCCTCTGTTTAGGTTCAGTCCTAACTGTCATTTTTGAGAGCCCCCTTTGGGAATGCAAAGGATAAATTGGGAGCAGCCTATCTGAGGTTGCCCTACAACCATGCATGCAGCACATGGGGAGGAAAGGTTGAAAGCCTCCCCCATCCAGCTCAAGACCCCCACCCCATGTACTGTCTTGCACAGTACTCAGGCTGCCACCCCTCCTTACGTATTAACATAGTATGTAAGACTGCAACAATACTTTTGTACATTCAGTTCTGTCTGTTTATTAGTATTCTAAAAGCCAAAGTGGCCTAGTAAAACTATATGGAATGCTAGTTGCTGTCCTCTCCCCTTTAGCTGTGCGTACCTGTTCTAGGCATTCACCAATGCCCGGCAAAGTTGCAGGAATCATATGCTGGGAAGCCAGGGATATAGCTATGGGATCGCCAACCAGGCAATCCAGGGAATTTCACTTAGCCGGGCATCCCAAATCAGCAAAACGCCAGGGATAGGGAATCATCTGACCCTGGAGTCTTTTACATTCCATGGTTGGCCAAGAGGTAATTGTTCCTCTTAACGAGGACCAACACAATGATTGTCGGCCCATTAAATTCTCCTGGGCTAACCCAGTTGGCATGCCCTGCTGTGTGCACCCTCACTCCAATCTGGTGCTCCTAACGCAAGCACACACAGACTGATCTGCCACCCCCCAGTACTCATACACCCACCAATCCCCTTCAAATTCATACACACCAATTTGCCAATCTTCAATGCCTCCACACACTGATCTGCCCCTCCACACAGGTGCACACACAAACTATATAACTAATATCCTTCCCCCCAGACAGGCATCAGGCATATCCCCCCCCCCCCCCCCCCCCCGGGCAGTTGCATACGCGATTTTATTTTTAAATATACTATGTGTCATGAACACCCCTGGATAATTCAATATTTGGATAACACTTCTGCACAAAGGAACCCCTCAGTATATATACAACGAAAAGGGTTCAACTATGCACACCACATACATAAAGCTATGTAAAATGTGAACAATATTTCAGCTGCAGTGTCTGGCATGTGTAACAAGATGAATGTAACAAAAATAAAGATATATATTTACAAGATCCACTTGGAAAGGTGCCAGCAGATTAGTTTGATACACGTGATTCACTGGTTCAGATTTGATACAACATATAGTGCCAAATTCACAATCTTGATATTACAATCCACAGCAGAAAAACTACTTGTAAATATAATAAAAAAGAAAGAAAAGACTCGTACATTTATTTACAACTGCACCATCTGACCCCATTAGGCATAAAGTGGACCAAAACCCCCGCTATGTGAAACCCCTCCCGCATCAACTCACCTCGCGGCGGTCCTACAGCGCATGCGCGGCCACACGTCCAATCAGCGCGCTTGGAGACGCTGAGCTATGCACATCTAAGCGACGTCTTAGCTCAGCGGCTCTGAGCGCTCTAGCGGCCACATCTCATAAATGGCCGGTGCATGCCCCCTGCTTGAGGGATAGCGGGGATGCGGAAGCGCATATGCCATTGGACTAGGATAAAAGTAATGTAGCGGGCGACCTGGGGGGTTTCACACAGCGGGGCATCCCGATTTTTGATGCCCCACGGGGAGGGAATGGATCTGCCCAGGAATCTATAGCTGGGTTTTGGTCCACTTTTAATAAGGGGCAATATACAGGAATAATAGGAAGTCCCTAATGCAGGGATAGGCTGTCTATTCATATACTGTACATTATCTCCATTACTTACTATACCCGATTAGGGGAAGATAGTTAAATACATGGGCTGAATCAAACTGTTCATTAAACCGGACCAACAGTCTGGCACAGATGTAAAAGAAAAACACCCCATCTGGATGCATGATGCTGAATCATTGTCACCACTTACATTTGCTTCTGCATCCAATCAAAGCTGAAATGCCTCCACCCCCTGCCACCGTTCTGTACTGCTCACCTAACTGCTCCACCTATGCCGCTGTCCTCTATCGCTCACCTAACCTCTCCACCCCTGCGGCTGTCCTCTACCGCTCACTTAACCTCTCTACCCCCTGTCGCTGTCAACTACTGTGCTCCTAACCACTCCACCCCTGCTGCTGTCCTCTACCATTTACCTAACCTATCTACCCCATGCCGCTGTCTTCCACTACTCGCCTGACCTCTCCACCCTTGCCGTTTTCCTCTACCACTTACCTAACCCATCCACCCCCTGCCACTGTCCTTGACTGCTCACCTAACAGTTCCACCCCCTGTCGTTGCTCTCTACAACTCACCTAACCCCTCCACCCCCTGCCACTGTTCTCAATCACTCACCAACCCCTTCCACCCCTGCCGCTGTTCTCTACTACTCACCTACCCTCTCCACCCCCTGCCACTGACCTCTAACACTTACCTAACCCCTCCACCCCCTGCCACTGTCCTCTACCACCCACCTAACCCCCCATCCACCCCCTGCTTCTGTGCTCTATCAATCACCTAACCTCTCTCTGCGGCCACTGACCCACTGTTAGGGCGAGCGCTGCGGGCCCATTTTGCAGCACTCCTCTCACCTCCGTTGCTGCTCCCGCTGCCCTGGTGAGCGCTGCGCGCCCATCTCGCAGCTCTCCCCAGTCCCTCTCCTTACCCGCTCCTGCCGGTGGGCCCGCGGCTTCCGGCGCTGTGGCTGGCTGTGCGCCGGCTGCTCGCAGCCGTCTTCCCCCTCCTCATGCTGCTTCCTCGCATAGTTCGGAGCGCGCACGCCCCCGTCCACTAGAGGGCGTGCGCCGGATTCCTGAAATTTAAAGGGCCTGTACACCACTGATTGGTGCCTGGTCATCCAATCCTGCATCCGTTTCCCCTATTTAAGGGGCACTTCCTTTTCCATCAGTGCCGGATCTTGGTCTTCCTTTGTATGCAGAAAGTCTGTTGTTTTCAGTATTGCTCAACCGTGTACCGACCTTTGCCTGTCCCTGACTCTGAAACTGTGCTGCCAGCCCTGACCCCTGCTTGAACTTTTACATCGCCTTTTGCCTGCCTCCTTTGTACCATGCATTACCTCGGCTGACTGTGTGGCTGAGCCGCTGTTGGGGGGTAGCGTCCTGGGGGTCACTCGCCGCTGCAAGACCAACCTGCCTTGCGGCGGGCTCTGGTGAATACCGGTGGCCTCTTAGACTCCGCTCCCCTGACGCAGCACTCGCTATCAGTAACACAGTCACAGCGGATCCACACCTGTGCCGCCACACCCGGTCCGTGACAGTAAGATCCGGCCATGGATCCCGCTGAGGTGCCACTGCCTGATGCCTCTGAATTACCTGCAATAGTGGCTATGCAGTCTCGCCAAATTAACCAGCTCTCCGCCATGGTTCAGCAGCTCTTATAGATTCAGCAACAGCAATTGCCACCAGCTGCCCCAGTATTGCCGCCACAGCCTCCAGTAGCATCAACTTCTAGAATCCGTCTCTCCTTGCCGGCTAAGTTTGACGGGGATGCCAAGTTATGCCAAGGCTTCCTTACCAAGTGTTATATGCATTTGGAAATGTTGGCAGACCAATTTCCCACTGAACGTGCTAAGGTGGCCTTTGTTATTAGTCTGCTCTCAGGAAAAGCTCTGGCCTGGGCTACCCCATTATGGGATCGCGAGGACCCAGTCACTTCCAATATACTCGCTTTTGTCTCCGAGTTTCGCCAGGTCTTCAAGGAACCAGCCTGGGCCTCGTCTGCAGAGATGGCCCTGTTGAACTTGGTTCAGGGCAACCTGTCCATTGGTGAATACGCCATTCAGTTCCGTACCCTGGCATCTGAACTGTCTTGGAATAATGAGGCTGTCACGTTCGGGGTAACTCCAGCCCTCTTGATAAGCTCACAACCCCCAATCTCCACAGCCAGCTTCACCTGTAGGAGCCCCCGCTTGCCGGGACGCAAGAAACGCCTACCCGGGATCGGTTGCCCCCAGGACTTAATGGCTCAAAGGATGTAAGCTTATATGTGGGAGGTCTGGAGAACCAATAGCAAGAGCGTGGGTGACGGAAGTCCAGAGACAGGCCAGAGGTCGACAGCGGGAAGACAGAGATCGTGGCGGTACAAAGGATAAGGCAACTCGTGGTCAAGGTTCAAAGCGGAGGTCGGCAACAGGGGTTCAGATCGAGAATGGTCAGTTCAGGCGGTGGTCGGCAACAGGGGTACAGATCGAGAATGGTCGGTTCAGGCGGTGGTCGGCAACAGGGGTACATATCGAGAATGGTCGGTTCAGGTGGTGGTCGGCAAACGGAATCAATAACTTCAAAAGACAAGGTACTGAGCGCTATCACAGGCACTGAGCATCTGATGGCATGAACCCTTTATAGGAAGCTAGAATGATAGAGACTGGGAGTGTGTGATTGGTGCAACTGGGAACTAGGAATCAATTGGGAGATAGCCCAAGCCCATCTATGGGCTCATTGGCCCAGACAAGGATGGGGGCGTAAGCCCTACTGAAGACTAGGGCTCATTGGCCTTTTAAACTAGTCCTCCGGCGGGTGCGCACAGAACAGCGCCGCCGGAGGGAATAAGGCACACGTGCTCGCACCCGCGCGCGAGCACGCCGACTGGAGCCGGAGCTGAGAGCAGGGGGCGTGGCCGAGCTGGGCACCGCTCGAGCCGCCCCCACCCGAGCAGATGCCGCACGGCCAGGACTTCGGGCCGGGAGCCGTGCCGCCAGCCGCCCGGGGACGACGCGGGAACGGGGACACGGTGAGTGAGAGCTGACAGAGGCCTTATGTGCTTCCTTCAAGAAGGGACTGTCTAGCAATATTAAAGATGCTCTAGCCGCACGTGATTTGCCTTCATCTTTGACTTATGTCATCCATTTGACCACATGCATCGATGTGCATTTTTTCGAAAGACGTGAGATACTCCGCCTGGAAAGAGACTCTTAGCACCATAGGAGGGCATCCCATTTGGCTCCTGTGTTTCAACATCCTATGACTGCACATGCGTCCTCCAGTGAGGAGGCCATGCAGGTGGACCGATCCCGCTTAACCCAGCTGGAGAGAACTCGCAGGAGGAATGAGAATCTTTGTTTGTATTGTGCTGGTTCGGAACACTTCCTGAAAGACTGTGGGAGAGGCGTCCCTAGGTGTGTGTGCCACCTCTCCACGGCTTACGGTTCCTGTGCAACTCACCGTTGCAGCTACCATCTCCTTGAACCTGACTGCTTTTGTGGATTCTGCAGGAAACTTTATCGAGGCCTCCTTGATTAATAAATATAACATCTCCTTGAATCGCCTCGCAAAGCCTCTATTCATTGCTTCGGTTAATGGTGACAGGCTTGATTGCACCGTGCGTTATCGCACAGTACCCCTCCTTTTAAAGATTGGACTTTTTCACCAAGAGAATATTGAGCTCTACGTGCTCCCTCATTGTACCTCTCAGATTCTCCTTCGGCCTACCCTGGCTTCAACGTCACAACCCCACTCTTGACTGGAATACAGGCGATATCAAGAGTTGGGGTGCAGGCTGCTACAAGAGGTGTTTGAAGTCCGTTCCGGCCAGACCTGTTCCTGCCTCTGCTCCACTTCCCGGCCTGCCTGTGATTTATCAGGTCTTCTCAGATGTTTTCTGCAAAAAGCAAGCGGAGGTACTTTTGCCTCATCGATCTTATGATTGTCCTATCGACCTCTTGCCGGGTACTATTCCACCTCGTGGCAGAATCTATCCTCTCTCGGCTCCTGAGACTCAGGCTATGTCAGAGTATATACAGGAGAATCTCCAAAGAGGCTTCATACAGAAATCTTCCTCTCCTGCAGGCGCAGGCTTCTTCTTTGTGGCCAAGAAAGATGGCTCTCTTCGCCCCTGCATTGACTACCGTGGCCTCAACAAGATTACCGTCAAAAATCGTTACCCTTTACCTTTGATTTCTGAATTATTTGATCTACTTCGTGGTGCCAGGATCTTCACTAAACTCGACCTGAGAGGGGCCTATAATCTGATACGTATACGTGAGGGCGATGAGTGGAAGACCGCCTTTAACACCCGCAATGGCCACTTTGAATACCTAGTGATGCCCTTTGGACTTTGCAATGCACCTGCCGTATTCCAGGAATACGTGAACGACATATTCCGGGACTTGCTTTACTCCTGTGTGGTAGTGAATCTCGATGATATACTCATCTTCTCTTCTAATCCTGAAGAACATCACCGCCACGTCCGGCAAGTCCTGTCTCGCCTCCACCTACATGGTTTATACGCCAAGTTGGAGAAGTGCATATTTGATCAGACCTCTCTACCATTTCTTGGGTACATCGTTTCTGGTCGTGGTCTCCAGATGGACTCCAGCAAGTTAAATGCAGTGTTGGACTAGCCTCGTCCTTCTGGCCTATGGGCTATCCAATGCTTTTTGGGCTTCACTAATTATTATCACCAGTTTATTCCCCACTTTTCGACTATAGTTGCGCCTTTTGTGGCTCTCACGAAGAATAAAGCTAATGCTAAGTCGTGGCCTCCTCAGGCTGAAGAGGCCTTTTATACTCTTAAAAATTCCTTCTCTTCTCCTTCGGTGCTTTCAAGACCAGATCCAGCTAGACCCTTTGCCTTTGAGGTAGATGCCCCCTGCATTGGAGCTGTAGCCGTGCTTACTAAAAAATCTGCTACTGGCAGGACTCTGACTTGCGGTTTCTTTTTGAAAACGTTTTCTCCGGCAGAGAGGAATTACTCCATTGGAGATCGGGAATTACTTGCCATCAAGTTGGCATTGGAGGATTGGAGACATCTTTTGGAAGGTTCTGCCTACCTTGTTACCATCTTTACCGACCACAAGAATCTGTCTTACTTAGAAACTGCCCAGCGGTTAAACCCTCGACAATCCGATGGTCGTTATTTTTTGCCCATTTCTACTTTCAAATCCACTTCCGTCCAGCCGTCAAGAACATCAGGGCGAACGCCCTTTCTCGTTCTTCGGATGTCTCGGGGTCGAAATCCACTCCACAGCATATTATCCCTCCTGAATGTCTAGTCCACTCTGCTCCCGCAACCCTGGCACAGGCCCCACCTGAAAAGACCTTCGTGCCTCCTCGCCAGCATTGCAGAATATTAAAATGGGGACATTCTTCTTATGTAGCTAGTCATGCAGGTATCAGAAAATCTTGTTCTCTCATTTCCACATATTATTGGTGGCCCTCCTTAGAGATGGCCATAACGGAATTCATTCAGGCTTGTACCATCTGTGCACATGACAAGACTCCTCACCAAAGACCTGCAGGCTTACTTCCTCCCCTACCCATTCCAGACACTACATGGTCACACATTGCTATGGACTTCATTTCTGACCTCCCTCCTTCACATGACAACACCGTTATTTGGGTGGTAGTAGATAGGTTCTCTAAGATGGCGCATTTTACACCTTTGCCTGGTCTTCCTTCGGCTCCTCAGCTGGCGAAACACTTCCTTATGCATATCTTTCGACTCCATGGGCTGCCTGCACACATCGTGTCTGACAGAGGAGTGCAATTTGTTTCTAAGTTCTGGAGGGCTCTTTGTAAGCAAATGAAGATTACATTGGACTTTTCCTCTGCTTATCATCCCCAGTCAAATGGCCAAGTGGAAAGAGTAAACCAAGTCCTCGGCCATTATCTTCGCCATTTTGTTTCCGCGCATCAAGATGATTGGGTCGACCTTTTGCCCTGGGCGGAGTTCTCATATAACTTTAAGGATTCTGAATCTATGAGAAAATCCCCGTTCTTTGTGGTGTACGGTCGTCATCCTCTTCCGCCACTGCCTTTGTCCACATCTCCTGAAATACCCGCCGTGGAAGAACTCACACAGAATTTTTCCACCATCTGGCAAGAGACTCAACGTGCTCTTTTTCAAGCTTCCGCTCGTATGAATATTAGCGCTGATAAAAAGAGAAGAACTCCTCCTGTTTACTCTCCTGGGGATAAGGTGTGGCTTTCGGCGAAATACATCCGCTTCCGAATTCCCAGCTACAAATTGGGTCCCCACTACCTGGGTCCTTATAAGATCAAGCAACGGATCAATCTGGTTTGCTATAAGCTTCACCTTCCAGCATCTCTTCGTATCCCTAACTCCTTCCATGTCTCTCTTTTGAAGCCAGTAATTTGCAATTGTTTTTCTCCGAAAATCCTGGAGCCTGCTCCAATTTCTGGTACCGCGGACGTTTTCACGGTGAAAGAGATCCTGGCCTCTAAAGTCTCCAGAGGCAAAAGATATTTTTTGGTCGATTGGGAAGGCTGTGGTCCAGAGGAAAGATCTTGGGAACCCGAGGAGAACATTCTGGACCATAGTCTCATCTCAGATTTTCTTGGTCCCAAGAAGAGGGGGAGACCCAAGGGGGGGGGGTACTGTTAGGGCGAGCGCTGCGGGCCCATCTTGCAGCACTCCTCTCACCTCCGTTGCTGCTCCCACTGCCCTGGTGAGCGATGTACGCCCATCTCGCAGCGCTCCCCAGTCCCTCTCCTTACCCGCTCCTGCCGGCGGGCTGCCAGCCCTGACCTCTGCTTGAACTTTTACATCGCCTTTTGCCTGCCTCCTTTGTACCATGCATTACCTCGGCTGACTGTGTGGCTGAGCCGCTGTTGGGGGGTAGCGACCTGGGGGTCACTCGCCGCTGCAAGACCAACCTGCCTTGAGGCAGGCTCTGGTGAATAACGGTGACCTCTTAGACTCCGCGCCGCTGACACAGCACTCGCTATCAGTAACACGGTCACAGCGGATCCACACCTGTTCCACCACACCCGGTCCGTGACACCCACACCTCTGACCTAACCAAACCAAAGGGCTCAGCAGCAGCAAAGTAGTAGAGGGCAAAAACTGTGGGACCAACTGTGGGACTGCAATTACCAGAGGCCAATCAGCAGTAAAGTCAGGAGACTAACAAGAATCAGAAAATGGTTTAATTGTAAATGAACCTAGCTCAGAGTCCATAACAGTAAGGGTTAAAGAGGAACAATCACCAGGATTCTCAGTGCCCCTCTCCAGCAGGGCATCCCCATCCCCAGAAATGCCTGGTGAGGGTGTGTGCATCAGCCAGAGGAAAGCCAGAGTTGGCAGCACAACCGACATATGCGCCATGGGAACCTTGGTGAGCTGAGTGTACTAGGCAATCTTTAACATTTCACGCAAAGGTACATCACAATTTGGAATTGAAAATCAATGGGCCCTACAGTCCTTAATCTCCGGAGCAGGACCCCTTTCTCACACAGAGGTCTTGGCCTTTTGGAACCTAAAATGCACCAAACTTGTCCCCTTCCCGCCTTTTGTGATCCTGCCATTAAATAGTTACTTAACTTTGCATTTCTGATGCTCTGTCTACAAGGGGACTACAAAATGGCATAGTGTGCAGCCATTTCAAAGTCATCTTAGAGTTAGGGGTTTGGCCGTGACCAGGGGTGTGGTCTGATTGCAAAAAGAAATGTTGACAAATTGCGCGTGCCTATTGTCTTCCTCCTCTTTTCAATTTCAAAAAGTTGAGAGGCATGCTTCACGTTAGGGGCCACTCTTCTCGTTCTGGGTGCTCCACTGGTTATAAGGTTGGAGTAATTGATTAAGTGATTACAGATCTATTTGACTACTTTTTCATTCAAGTGATTGGCCAGTCAGCAGTTAAAAAACTAATATCAGTAGCTTACCTTACATTGAGTCCCTCCAGTGTTGTCCTTCCTGCTATGTCGGTCTACTTATTGAGGAAATTGCTTTCTCATTCCGCTTTCAGTCTCCACCCCACTGACCCAGTCCTTCAATCTTCAGTGGACCAAGAAAAAAAAGACCACCACTCCCTCCTCAGACGTCCTGATTGGCTGCCTCCCTCTGCAGCTCTGAAACCCCACCTGCCCCTCTCTCCCTTGCTATGAACACTCACCTCTCACAGCACCCTTTGATCAGGCTGCCAGCAATCACTAGCCTGCCACCCTGTTCCCTGGCTTCCTTTAGCCCCATGTGACCCCTATACCAGTTCACAGGGCTCGGGGGTCTGGCAAGTCACCTGCGCTAGCGGGTGGCTTGCCATTAACCCCTGGCACCCCCATTACCTGCCTCCCCAAAGGCCAGGGGGGGGCAGAAGAGCCCGGGCCCACATAGGCTATGTGGGCTCGTAGGCTGCAGGGTGGGGGGGGCACAAAAGCTGCCCCCCCACTCTGTGCCTACAAGCCCCCATAGCTGGTCCCGGGCTGGTTACTGTGGGTAAGGGGGACCCCACGTCAATTTTTTTTTTGATTTTTAAGGGTTTTTAACCCTTAAAAATAAAAAAAAAATGGGGTCCGCCCCCCCTATGACCCTATGTCATTTTTTTTTTGATTAACCCTTTGTGTTCTGTCATCCAGCAGCTATAAAAGGCTTCTAGCAAGTGAGCAGAAGCCAGTGATCGCCGAGGGACAGAGTGCTCCAGGATGGATGGGAGGTGAGTACAGTGTAAAAAAAAAAAAAAAATTAATAAAATATTTTTTCTCTTTTGTGTGTCTGTGTCATTTTTTACTTTTAACCTCTTGTGAACTGGTAAGGGGTCCATGACCCCTATACCAGTTCACAAGGCTGGGGGGATGGCAAGCCACCTGCGCTAGCGGGTGGCTTGCCATTAACCCCCGGCACCCCCATTACCTGCCTCCCCAAAGGCCAGGGGGGGCAGAAGAGCCCGGGCCCACATAGGCTATGTGGGCTCGTAGGCTGCAGGGTGGGGGGGCCACAAAAGCTGGCCCCCCCTCTCTGTGCCTACAAGCCCCCATAGCTGGTCCCGGGCTGGTTACTGTGGGTAAGGGGGACCCCACGTCAATTTTTTTTTTGATTTTTAAGGGTTTTTAACCCTTAAAAATAAAAAAAAAATGGGGTCTCCCTCCCCTGGGAGGGGGGACCCTATGTCATTTTTTTTCTCGATTTAACCCTTTGTAGTGTGGATGGTTTTTGTGTTTTTTTTTTGTGAATGTTATAAAATACTTGTTTCAGTTAGGGGGGGTCTCCTGGGCAGGAACGGGGGGCTACCGATAAATATGTGGTACCGTTCTAATCGGTAGAAATGGGGCTTTCACATGCAATATGATTTTCCTTAATAAAATACATTTTTTATTTAAAATAAAGGAGTCAATTTTCTAAAAAAAAAATTTTATTTATTTTTTTTTTCACTTAATATTGTAAAAAAAAAAAAAAAAAAAAAATTACAAAAGACATTTCATGTTAAAGTCTAAACTCTGCTGCAAAAAAAAAAATATATAATTTTTCTGAAAGTTCCAGCAAAAATGGCGCAAAACATGTCGCAAAACATGACGCAAAATGGGGAAAAATGGCCTGTCAACAGAGGGTGACAAAATCTCAAGTAGGCTGGCAATTAAAAGGGTTAATAGTACCTATGCATGTTGGGTATTGTTCTGTTCGGGGGACCTTGCGCTTTCAGACTTAGCTTGTTTTTTCTGGTTTGCATATTTATATTTTAGGAAAAGGTGTTTTTTATTCAGCTTTTTTATAAATTTTTTAGGGAAACCCTGCGCAACCAAAGAATTCTTTGAGGAATTAATTCCAGAAAGATGAGCCCACTACAACAAGCTGGGTACCCTTAGAAAGCTTAACGTGTGTACTTTCAGGGAATATATGGTTTATGGGGGATATTCCAAATGTAAAGGGTTGTTTTGGTTGAAAAATCGCAAGGTGCGCACTTTGTCTGCAGAGCTGAAATTTTCAAGTAAAATTACCGTTACGCACATGCTTTACTTTGGGGTGTTTGGCAACTCTTCCCTTGACAGAACCTATGCATGTTGGGTATCGTTCTGTTCCGGAGATGTTGCTTTTTCAGATTAAACTTGATTTTTCTTGTTTGTGTATAGTTTTTTTAGGAAAATGTGGCTTTGATTCTGCTTTTTTATCCTTTTTTTAGGGAAACTCTTTGCAACCAAAGATTACGTTGAGGGATTACTTCCAGAAAACTATGGCCACATCCACAAGCCTGGTACGCCTAGAAAGCCTGAGGTGTGTACTTCCAGAGAATATATAGTTTGTTGGGGGTATTTTAAATGTAAAGGGTTGTTTTTCAGGAAAAACCGCAAGGTGCGCATATTGCATAGCATAGTTGTATTTTATCTGAAAATCTCCTAAAGCGCTGTTTCAGTTTGGGGGAGTCTCCTGGGCAGGAAAGGGTGTCTACCTATACATATGTGGTACGGCTGTAACCGGGAGAAATTGGGATTTCACACGCAATAAGATTTTATTGACAAACTTACATTTTTTATTCCAAAAAAAACTTTTTTTTTTTTTTTGCACATATTTCACCCAAAAATATTAAGAATACACCTAACAAATGACAAACAAGACATTTCATGTTAAAGCCCAGACTCTGCTGAAAAAAACAATATATCATTTTCCTGGGAAATCCCTGGAAATCCCCTCAAAAATCACAGTTGAACAAGGGGAGCGCAAAATAGTGCAAAATGGTCTGGCAACAAAGGGTGACAAAATCTCAAGGTAGGCTGGCGGTTAAAGGGTTAATAGGTGGGTGAGTGAGCAGGTGGGTAGATGGGCAGGGCAGGGTGGGTTAGGAGAAACACATTGCACCATTAATTAGTATTAGCATTTAGTTTGAGGTTTATTGGAACACAATACAGCAACAGCATGGACTCACCTGGAGCCACTTCACTGCCAAGTTGGAGAATCCTTTCTGTTGTTGACTTCTTCTCTCCTTCAATCAACATGGTGTCTGCAGGCTGCTAACTTGTCCTCGTGGGTGAGACACACATCTCTCTCTCTCTCCCTCCCCCCTTCCTCTCCTCTATTGCTGCAACACACACACTCACACTCAGACTCTCTCTCTCTCTCCCCCCTCCCCACTCTTCCCCCTCACCGACCTCTGCTCCAGCCATCAATCACAGTTTCTCTCGTTTGATCACTCACGTCATCCTCTCCCCGCGCTGGCCGGCCAGTATGACAGGAAACGGAAGTGCTGGCCTCTGCTGTGCTGTGCTCTGGCTGTCCTCCGCAGTGGGGGAAACAAGAGAGGAGTTTTTGGTTCCACTGAGCCACCAATGTAAAAAAATAAAATGACAGCTGCACAACGTGCGCGGCCGCGCTCCCGCGCATCTTACAAGGAACACTGCGACTTGTGGCCCTCCCTGGCACCGGCCTACCGGGATTTTGCCCGGTATGCCCTATGGCCAGCCCGCCCCTGCCGCCCATTATGCTGATTATTATGCAGCATTGCAGAGACAAGGACCCCACCCACTTGCTTCATAGGAGAGATCATAACCTGAATCTGTAAACCTCAATATTTCGACCATTTCTTCTTCAATTGAAAACAGAAAACAGTTTAAAGCAGTGCCAAGTCTAGCCTAACGCAATGGTGTAACAATTACCTTTGTCTTTAATAAATGAGATATGTAAGCACATCTCTCATAGCTAGTACTGAGTGGGTTGGTTGAAGTTCGGGTTCGCCCATACTTGCCATCAAAGTTCAGGTCCGAACCAGGGCCCGATTAAAGTCAATGGGGACCTGATCTTGGGGGCCCAAAAATGGCTATGGGGGTAGCACAAGGGCTAGAGGGCTGAAAAATTAGAAGAACACCAGGGCAATTGCCCTGCACAAAATGAGCGGAATGTAGTAGTAGGGAAAGTAGTAGTAATAGAAAACTAAAAAGAAATACACAAATATAAAATTAGAAAAGAAAATGTTTTTTAGGGGTGTTAGAGGCAGAATTAGAGGGGTAACACCTGGGAGATTGTCCTGAACAAAAGGGGCTAGGGAAAGCACTACAATAATCACAAAAAACTAAAGAAATACACAAATAAATAAATAAATACTTCAATCAATATATACATAAATGAATAACCGCAAGTTTCACCCCATAAGACGCACCTGCCAATAAGACGCACCTAGGATTTGAAGGAGGAAATAAGAAAAAATATTCTAAACCAAATGTTGTGCTAAAACACCTCATTACAGGATTATGGCATCCCCCCCATCCTATAGGTAGTGTGGCATTTTCTGATCCCATTCCCATAGGGAGTGTAGCATTCCCTCATCTCATTCCCATAGGCAGTTTGGCATCCCCCCTCCCATTCCCCATATAGGCAGTGTGGAATTCCCCCCTCCCATTTCCCAAATAGGCAGTATGGCAGTCCCCCCTCCCATTCCCCATATAGGCAGTGTGGCATTCCCCTCTCCCATTTCCGATGTAGGCAGTGTGGCATCCCCCCTCCTATTCCCCATGTAGACAGTGTGGCAGTCCCCCCTCCCATTCCCCATATAGGCAGTGGGGCATTCCCCCCTCCCATTTCCCATATAGTCAGTGTGGCATCCCCCCTCCTATTCCCCATATAGGCAGTGTGGCATTCTTCCATCCCATTCCCCATATAGGCAGTGTGGCTTCCCCCCTCCCATTTCCCATATAGGCAGTGTGGCATTCCCCCTCCTATTCCCCATACAGGCAGTGTGGAATCCCCCCTCCCATTTCCCATATAGGCAGTGTGGAATCCCTCCTCTAATTTCCCATATAGCCAGTGTGGCATTCCCCCTCCCATTCCCCATATAGGCAGAGTGGCACCCCCCACTCCTATTCACCATAGGCAGGGGTGGCATTCCCCACATCCCATAGGCAGTGTGGCATCCCCTCATCCTATTCCCATAGGTAGTGTGTCATAGCCCCATTCCATTCCTCATATGCAATGTGGTATACCCCCACCCATTCCCCATATGCAGTGTGGCAATCCCTCTGCCATTGGCAGTGTGACACCCCCTCCATCCCATTGCGCATATGCACTGTGGCCCCCCCCCCCCATCCCATATGCTGGGGATAAGAAAAAAAACATATACTTACATAAGCCTCATGCTGTGGCCACCAGCCGGCGGGCAGGGAGAGGACAGGGTAACTAAACCCACGTCTCGGCTGCACGGACCAGGTGTGTGCACATGCCGGCCTGTAAACAAAATGGCAGTAGCTAGAGCGGGGACAGTGGGCGGGGTTCAGTTACCCTGTCCTCTTCCTGCCCACTGCTCCTTCATCAGCCTCGCACTGAGCAGCGGGCAGGGAGAGGGCAGGGTAAGTAAACCCCGCCCACACTCCCCACGGCTGATAGTACCGCCGGTTTTTCATGGGCCGGTGTGCGCACACACACAGTCCATGAAGGTGCAGGCCACGCCCACCAGCTGCATGGATTGGGTGTGCATACTCCAATCCGAGAAATACCAGCGGTGCTAGCAGCGGCCGGAGCGGGGACAGTGGGCAGAGTTTAGTTACCCTGCCCGCTTCTCTTTCATTGGCTGGCATCCTGGGTCCACAGCGCAAGGCGTATGTAACTATATCTTTTAGTCATTTTTTTTATTTTTTTTTACATTGGCCCAATAAGACGCACTGACATTTTCCCCCCTCATATAAGGCAAAACATATGCTATTTACATGAAATAAATAAATGTATACTTACATATATACATAAATGAATATATATATATATATCTCAATAATTAAACATATAATAGGCTACACTCACCCCAGTCACCCCTAATTGTGGTATTACAGCGGCTTAGAGTAAGTTGTGGTATAACAGGGTATACCCCAGTGCTTAGAGCAAGTTGTGGTATAACAGGCTACACTCAGCCCAGTGCCTATAAGTAGTTGTGGTATAACAGCGTACACACACCACAGTGCTTAGAGCAAGTTGTGGTATAATGGGCTACACCCCAGTGCTTAGAACAAGTTGTGGTCTTACAGGCTACAATCCCCCCAATGCTTAGACCAAGTTGTGGTATAACAGGCTACACTCACCCCAATGCTTAGACCAATTTGGTGTATAACAGATACACCCCAGTGCTTAGACCAAGTTGTGGTATTACAGGGTAAACCCCAGTGCTTAGACCAATTTGTGGAATTATAGGGTACACCCCAGTCCTTAGACCAAGTTATGGTATTACAGGCTACACACACCCAAGTGTTTAAACCAAGTTGGGGTATAACAGGGTACACTCACCCCAGTGCTTAGACCAAGTTGGTGTATAACAGGCTACACCTCAGTGCTTAGAGCAAGTTGTGGTATAACAGGCTGAACCCAAGTGTTTAGACAGAGTGGTGGGATACAGTAACATGGTACACTCCAGTGCTTAGAGCAAGTTCGGGTAAACAGTAACAGGGTACACCCCAGTGCTTAGAGCAAGTTGTGGTATAATATAGGGTACACTTACCCCAGTCCTTAGACCAAGTTGTGGTATAACAGGGTACATTCACCCCAGTGCTTAGAACAGTTTGTGATAAAACAGGGTAAACCTCAGTCCTTTCAGCAAGTTGTGGTATAACAGCATACACCCCAGTGCTTAGAGCAAGTTGTAGTAATAACAGGCTACACCCCAGTGCTTAGACCAAGATGTGATATAACAGTGTACCCCCCATTGCTTAGAGAAAGTTGTGATATAACAGGCTACACTCAGAGCAAGTTGTGGTCAAACAGGCTTCACCCCAGTGCTTAGAGCCAGTTGTGGTCAAACAGGCTACACTCACCACAATGCTTAGACCAAGTTGTGATATAACAGCGTACCCCCCATTGCTTAGAGCAAGTTGTGGTATAACAGGCTACACTCACCCCACTGCTTAGAACAAGTCATGGTATAACAGAGTATACCCCAGTGCTTAGACCAGGTTGTGACATAACAGTGTAGACCCCAGTGCTTAGAGCAAGTTGTGGTATACCAGGCTACACTCCAGTGCTTAGACCAAGTTGTGGTATACAATAACAGGGTACACCTCAGTGCTTAGAACAGGGTGTGGTAAAACAGGGTACATCCTAGTGCTTAGCGCAAGTTATGGTATAACAGGCTGCCCTCACCCCAGTGCTTAGACCAAGTTGTGGTGTAACAGGGTACACCCTAGTGCTTAAAGGAAAACGTAGAGCATCCAGACCCCATTAGTGACAAGCCAGTGGTATTAGTGCAGTAGTAGTGAGTCTAGCCCTACTCTAGTCCTCATTTCAGCCGCTATCCCTGACTATCATTTGCCCAGAAAAGGGCATTTTATTTAACCAAATAGCCCTATCTGTCCCTCAGCAGCAGCACCTCTCCTTATCTAATACAGAGCGAGCTGTGATGGTGTGTGGCATGCCACGGACCCCACCTTTTATACTGGTCACATATCCTGCTGGGCCAATGATGGAAGGAAGAAGGCTGATTGGCTGCTGTGCTTCAGACGCATGGACATACAAAGTTCATTATGGATCGAAACTTTGCATGTTAATGCCACTCAATACTACACATGCCAATCATTTTAATCTGATTATCCTTACACTGTTTTGACAGATGGACTTGTGAGTGTGCAGTTTAGTCCCGTCACTCCCAGGCCCCTCCTACCCACGCCACTGGTAATGTTTGTATCTTGGTAAAATAAATCTGAATTTGAAAGCCATCTGCATTTGTTGTCTCACGTTTTAATTCAATAAAGTTTAATAAATTAGACATTTCCAATTCTATCTATTTGTATCTAGGAACACGATGACCTAAATGCATTTTGTTCTGATGTCATATTTCCAAAGCCATTGACAAACCTTAGTTTGAAAAAAACTGTGAGATGAAAAAACTTAATATAACATATCCATTAAATCCTAAGGGAGCAGTTCAGGGTTGTGGGAGATAACCCCAGTATAAAAGAGAATATGGCAGCACAGGATGGGGCACAGCCTAGCATAGTGCTTGTAAATACGCCCCTATATTGTTGGTTATTTTTACTGCATCCAACAGATATAACCAGTTTTCTTTTTGGTGGCTGGGATCTGGCCAAGCATTAAGCACAAGTCCTTGTTGATATAAAAAACAGGCCACCTCTGGCAGGATTTGAAAAGTTGTCTTTCTGCAGGGGGCGAGGTGCATACCCTAATCCCTGAGCATTCCATTGTGGGATGCCCATCCACTGATTAATCTATGAAAATGGCCTACAATGTATCTTATTTGTGATAGCGGCACCGACAGGTCCTATAATCTATCTGTTTTTAAAACATAGGACCCTGTTACACACATTTTCAAATGCACATGTAAACTGCATACCTGACAACCTTCTCTATTACAGCTGCACTCACATCCCGTTAGCCAGCAAGCCCTATAATCTGTCTCTAAAATCTAGTTTTCATGTTTTCTCCATAACCAAAAATAAGGTACTGCAGGAAGTATCCTTATATATCCTATTACAGTGCATTTAGTTTGTAATAGTAAACTGCTTGATGTTGAGGCCAAGAGCTAATAGGAATTTTTCCTCTCCGGCACAGCACACAGAATTACACTTGATAGGAATTCAAGATTTCTAAAAACTCTTTTCAACCTTTCAGCCACATGGATCCCAACATATCTGGTTTGCAAAATAAATTGAATATATATCTTGCCAGGAAGAGCATTTAGTGCAAAGATACAAAGCCCAAATCCTTACGTGTTTAATATTGTCATAACGTATTGAATGTGCCAGTACGTACAAATGCACACAGAATGTATGGTTTTTACCTTAAGCTCCATATACTAAAAAATCACAGTGCCTACATTGTTAAAGGAAAAACCCAAAAAAACTTTAAACAGTGCTAATTTCATTAATTTTAGGAGTACCACTAACTCCCCAAACTACCCACCTGTTAGTATGGGACTGGGAGGCCGATTCATTAATAGCGGCAGGTAGCGACAGTTGAGCGACTGTAGCGGCATTTTCAGAGCGCCCGCTAGTAGTCGCTGTGCTTGGCCGTTGTTCGGTAGTTGATAGCGACTCAGTCGGTTGCCGTAATGTTGAATATTGGGTGAGGAGTCGCTATATGACAGGGTCCGCGCTGTATGGGAGCGCACGATAGCGACTGGCCCTAGCGACCGGCTCCCACCATGAATCCCAGCAGGATTGGCTTGATAAATGTGTGATTGTGGTGGGGAGCCGGCGTTCTCGTGGCGGGGCCCGTCATTACCGGCCGCTCACCAGTCGCTACCTGTCGCTAATTCCTTCATAAATAAGGGCCTAAGTTATAAAATGGTACAAACTCCAACATATATACATGACATAGTTGCAGGCTCTTGGTAGTCCCTATGTGTCCTAAGTTCACCCTTTCTGCTGGTACTTTTTAGTAATGGAGAAAGCAATCTAAAATGATTCACAGGAGCCTGTCTATGATGTATTAATCTATCAAAATAGGGCCAGCTGACCAGCTCAGACACCCTATTGCTTGACTTTTACCTGAGGAATGCAAACACTTACAAGCTAACATCCAATGTAATCACTCTAGCTTTTAGGGAAACCTAAAAATTAGGTCCCAAAGGCACCTATATCTACTAGGCTGTGCTCTTAAACCTAATGGATCTTATCAGAAGGATGATTGTAACAGTCAAAGAAGGTATAGGGAAAAATGCAAGGCTTAGGCATACTCTTTAAACTGGTTCAGCTAATAAAAACAATCTCTTCTCTTAGAATCCATTCCTGCCACACTCTCATTCTAAATTTATATATTTTTTATTTATAACAATGCCTGTCCATTGTGGCCTTGTGTCCAGCGCCATATAAAGGTGCTAAAACATGGGCAGGCTGATTCAATACTAACGCCAGGTAGCAACAGATGAGCGTCTGTAGCGCGGATTTCAGAGCAACTGCATGTAGTTGCTGTGCTCGGCCATGGATCTTTGTTTCAGAGTGCCTCAGTCACTGGCTGGCATTGATGAATACGTTGAGTCGCAGTACTGCGCTGTATGGCAGCGAACGGTAGCGCCGGCTCAGTGCAACCGACTCACACCACGTTAATAAAAAAAACAGCCTCAAACAGCGCCGGTGCTCAAAATCGTGTAGTTGTAGCCCATAGCGCCAGAGGCTGTGTGTTTAAAGTCTGTTTTTGAACATGTATCCACTAGTAACAAAGCGAAAACATATGGAATTACATTGTTATTACATTGTAACATGAACACTTTAATACCAGACATGTAAGGACCATTCTGCATAAAAATAATTTTAATCCAAAAACTTTTCAAAAATGTCATTTTCTAGGCCAGGATACATGTCAGAAAGTTTTGAGATTTAAAAAAAAAAAAAAAAATTGGGATCAGGAAAGGGATTTAAGGATCGTCCATTGAAATGTATGGGAGAGCACCAGGTAGCGAGAGGTAATACGTAGCGCTCTGCAAGGCTGAACGCCAGCACTGTACGCTGAGCCTGGGCCCTAAGTTTCTAACACAAAGATGCACATGTATTATTCCTATGCTAATATGTTTATTTTTTGTTAATATTATTACCTGGTGATATACACCACAAAAAAACAGGAAACGGTCGCTGGAACGCTTGGTTGGCATTGTGGTGTACTCCTTGGGCAGTTACTGTGTGAGGGCCTGATTTATCTACAATTCCTGTATGCTCACTGGAAATATTAAACATAATGTTAGTGGAGCTCTATGTTAGTGGATGCTGGTTTGCTAATGTCATGTTACAAACAATTTAGGTTAAGGTTAATCCATCACCAGATGTAAAAGGTTCACTTAACATTTTTAAGTAAAAAGGGACACTTTTATTGTTTACCTAGAGGTCATTCCAGTGCCAGATGTAAAAAGAATACTTCAAGGTACAGTTTTTTTACTTCAAAGTTAACTTTTTTACACATAGAACACAGGTGCACAGTCACATACAGCAAAAAAAAGCATAAATGTTGCTGCCAGAAACCAAAATGGCCCTAATTGTTGTGAGACACTTTAGAGAATGTGTACTTATTAATGTCCAAGGGTGCCAAATTTGCACAATTTGTAAAAAGTTCCTTTTCGGGAAAAGTTCTACCTGGTGAATGACCTCCTAGAACGACAATAGCCTTTTTTACTCCAAAAAAGTAATGCACTTTTTACATCAGGTTCTAAATTGTTTGTCTGTGTGTGATATGCAAATGACTTTGAAAGTGAGATCTTGAGGCTTTTACACAGGGTTGTCCAGAACATCGAAGTGATCGGGGAGGCCGATTCAGTAATAGCGCCAGGTAGCGACAGATGAGCGACTGAAGTATGGCGCTATAAGCGCCGCTAGCAGGCCTCCTCAGTCGCTACCTGGCGTTGTTGTGAACAATGCCTACATTGGTGAATATGATGTTTCAGATCAGCTTTGTAGGCGCTGTCATTTTGACACACGCTATTCAACACAGCGCCTGCGCCTTGGTTTGCTGTTGGCTTGAAATCAATGTTTGTACCTTCAGTAGTAAACACATTGCAACATGTTTCTTTGGTGAATTTTGTTTTATTTTTTATTTTTTTTTGGGTGAAAGTGACAAATACAAATCCAGTGGTTTTTTATCTTGGTGCCTAAAAAAGAAGAAAAATTGGAATTAGTATTTATAATTAATTTTTCTTTTTCGCATTTATTGACATTTTTTGTTTTTTGTTTGGGACAGTTTTTGCCAACTTGCACAACACCCCTAATTGTTATGTTGGTCAACTCCCCCCCCCCCCCTTATAGTGGTTTGGGTCATCTTACACAGCCCTTATAGTGGTTTGGGTCAACTTCCCCCACCCCCCTATAGTGGTTTGGGTCATCTTACACAGCCCTTATAGTGGTTTGGGTCAGCTTACACAGCCCTTATAGTGGTTTTGGTCATCTTACACGGCCCTTATAGTGGTTTGGGTCATCTTACACAGCCCTTATAGTGGTTTGGGTCATCTTACACAGCCCTTATAGTGGTTTGGGTCATCTTACACAGCCCTTATAGTGGTTTGGGTCAGCTTACACAGCCCTTATAGTGGTTTGGGTCAGCTTACACACCCCTTATAGTAGTTTGTGACAAATTATGATTGTAGGCAACAAATTTTTCCCCTGTAGTGCAGTACTTGGATTAGAGTGAAGGGTAGTTAGCTTACCGCAAAAAACGAAGTGATCATGCTTTCCCTTAGCTCAAAGCCAGTCTGGGTGTCCTCACTCGTTTCTGCGGCCAAGTTGGGGATTTCGGGCACCAGTGCTGTTTCTTCAGGGGGTTGGATTCTGTGGCATATACAAAGATTGTGGAGCACACAGTATACGAGGATAATCTTGCAGACCTTTTGTACAACATCTCTCCTCCTGGGCGTGCCAAACACAGAAAGCGCGCTTTCAGCAGTCCAATGGTTCGTTCCACAATGCTTCTGGTTTTGCGATGTGCTGCATTGTAGCGTTCTTGGGCAGAGGTCTGTGGGTTTCTGACCGGAGTCATCACCCACGTTCTCTGCCCGTATCCCTTGTCCGCTGTGGAAAAAACACAAGGAGAGAGACAGCAATTAGTACTAGTACATGTTTTTTTTTTGCATTTTTAAAAATATAGCTTACTAGGCCACATATTTTAGGCAAAATACTTTGACATGGTTACTTATTTACCCAGTAGCCAGCCAGCTGGCATTTCGTTGTTCTCAAACTTCCGGCACAGGACTGACCGCTGCAGCACGTAAGAGTCGTGGCATGAGCCGGGGAAACCAGATCTCACGGCCCGCAGCTTCATGTCATGGTCACACACAACCATGACATTGATGGAGTGGAACTGCTTTCGGTTCCGATAATGCAGCTCCTGTGCACGGGGAGAGCGGAAAGGGATATGTGTACCATCCACGCACCCTAGCACATTCGGGATCCCTCCCATGCTATAGAAAGCATGTTTTATTTAGGCAACCTCATCCTCATCCTCAGGAAATTTGATGTAAATAGGGATCAGGTCACAAATAGCCAGTACTACCTGGAAAAATATGCGGCTCATTGTAGCCTGGCTGATCCCGCTGAGGAGGGCAGAGGTTGCCTGGAAGGTCCCTCGTGCCAAAATATTAAGACTGGCACATAGGTGTACTATGCCTGGAACGGATCTGGTGCGTTTGGTGGATGGATCGATTTTGGTCATAATCTGATCATATAGGGACTGTAGTGCTGCACGATTCAGACGGAAGCGGCTCCTGATCTGCTCGTCACTTAAATCCCACACTGAAAGGCGGATGCCAAAGGATCGGGGTGCCCTAAGCCTCACAGCACCCTCCTCCCTGGCCTCCTGCTCTTCCAGCTTTCTCACACATCCCTGCACCCATAACCCATACATCACCCTCGTATCCATCTCACACTCAACAGATATACCAAAGAAGCAAAAAAAAAACAAAAACCACAAACACACCACACACACAAGCAAGCACAATCCTCACACACTCACTACAATGCAGCTCACCACAAAACCAGAAGTATAGTGGTCTGAACCAACAGACTGCTGAAATTGTGCTTTCTAAGTTAGGCACAACCAAGAGGGGAGTTGCTGCACGGCCCACAAAAGGCCCCAAAATCAAGCCTCACTTGCTGTATGCTCCACAATATTTGCATATGCCAACAAAATCAATCTCCTAAAGAAACAGCACTGATGTCAGAAATCACCCAACAAGCCACAGAGAGTGAGGACCAAACCCAGCCAGACACTAAAATGAGCTAAGGGACCAAAACACCACACCACCACACCACAGCCTTTGCCACAGTGTAACAATACCAGAAGGTTGGAAAATCCAGCCATTTATACTTCACTTTGAAAAAGGACAGGTACGCTTTGCCGCCTTTTGCGTTGCTCTGCTATTTCCTGTCTGCAATTAGCTGACCCAGGTGTGCGTGAAACGGATTGCGCATGCGCACGCTAGTAGCGCTACTAGCGTACGTGAGCCGAAACTTGCGTGCATTAACGGACATGGCTGAAAATTCTGTGGTGGACCAATGAAAGGTAAGCTGCTCTTTATTTAAATAGCCGTTTGTAGAGCCACATGTCACAAGTGTTTAATATACATGAGTACATTGTTGTCTTTGGTTGTGTGTTGTTTGGTTAATGAGCTCTGTAATTAGTTAATTGCCTTTTTCTTTGATTTTGCCTAGCTGCACCGCCATTGGCACCAGCATCTCATCAGGAGCCAAGCTACTCTTTGGATGCCGGTAAGTGCATGTGTCAACCTTGCTTTAGCCGCTTTAACACAAGTGCATGTCTTTCATTCCTCTTTTTTCTTGGTAGGCCAAGTGACTGCTTCATCTTTGGACACCACTTCCGATGTTGCAGGTCAACAGGACCCTGTTGGTGTGTATTGCCCAAAACAATGTATCCTTTATGCTGTTTATGTTACACTGGTTCTATTTGGTTAGTCTAATAATCTACATGTTTGCTAGGTCAACTTGAAGATGGCTTTTTTTAGTGGATTTGCCATCCCCAGGCTCATTAGTAAACTGTTTAGAGTGATTGCAATGCATTTTTTGTGTATATTAAAAGACAAACATTCACCCGAGTAGTGTTAGGAATATTTAGAGACATTAATTGTGTATTTTAGTTGGCCGGAATATCGGAAGTGGCTGTCCGGAAAGGGCCCTTCACGTTGAGGCTGCTAGAGATGAGGGTAAGTTGGTTTTGCTTGATTATCTAGTAAGGATTTTTGCAAACCTTTTTTGGTAATTTAGTAGGCCAACTTGTGTTTAAACGTGTTTTTTCAAGGGCAAAGCTCGAGTGAGGGCCAAACTCCGGCCATGTGGGAGATGGCGGGTATGTGTAATTTGAGCAGTGTGTCTGTTATTGTTTGGCCCAATTATTGGCTCATCTTCCTCTTACATACATGTTAGCAATCTGAGTTTACAAGATCCCTTTTGGCTAGTGTGTAATCTGCAACTTTGTCGAGGTATGGCCTCGATATTCTATCCATATTACATTTGAGTTTGGTCCACTGACCTACTAACATGACTTTCCTATTTAGCATATGCCAGCTTGCCCCATCTCTCAGATGTGGATTTGCCCCTTTCTGGCAGCCAGACCCCGGAACTACTTCGGGCGGACGGCACTGAGGTAACATGGCTGATTTTGGGGAACAATAACCACATTGACATGTTTGTGGGTAGTCCAGGAACCAACATGTAACATGTTATTTCTTCGGTGTTTTGGCCGGAGGCCAGACCTGAACCTCAAGCTGGGACCTCTTCCCAAGTGCCATGTGGCCAAGCTACAGAGGCTCAATCAAAGGTAAGTTTCATTGTTACTAGAGATGAGCGAACTTTTGAAAAATTCGATTAGACTGATTCGCCGAATTTTCCGACAAAAATCGTTTCGACCCGAATTTATTTGCGACGAATCGCTATTAAAAGCGGCTATTTCTGAGCCTCCTAGAGCCTCAATAGGGTTGTAAACCATTCTGCCTTGCTGTAACACGCACAGAATGCGTGCTGGGTTAGTTAAATAATACTTTGAATAAATATCACATGCAGATCAGAGGCATCGCTAATAGAATCGCAGAGCGGCACAATTGCAGAGAGTTGAAGTGGCATCACTATGAGGGGCAGGAGCCCAAACATTGCTTTAAAGAGACACTGGAGTTGGCAGCAGCAGGAGCCCAAAAATTGGATGAATCACACCCTGGAGTTGCAAGCAGCAGCCCAAACATTGGCTGAAAGAGACACTGGAGTTGGCAGCAGCAGGAGCCCAAAAATTGACTGACACACCCTGGAGTTTCAAGCAGCAGCAGCAGCAGCAGCAGCAGCAGGAGCCCAAACATAGCTTTAAAGAGACACTGGAGTTGGCTGCAGGAGCCCAAAAATTGGATGAATCACACCCTGGAGTTGGCAGCAGCAGAAGCAGCAGGAGCCCAAATATTACTTTAAAGAGACACTGGAGTTGGCTTCAGGAGCCCCAAAATTGGATGAATCACACCCTGGAGTTGGCAGCAGCAGCAGCAGGAGCCCAAATATTACTTTAAAGAGACACTGGGGTTGGCTTCAGGAGCCCAAAAATTGGATGAATCACACCCTGGAGTTGGCAGCAGCAGCAGCAGGAGCCCAAATATTGCTTTATAGAGACACTGGGGTTGGCTTCAGGAGCCCAAAAATTGGATGAATCACACCCTGGAGTTGGCAGCAGCAGCAGCAGGAGCCCAAACATTACTTTAAAGAGACACTGGGGTTGGCTTCAGGAGCCCAAAAATTGGATGAATCACACCCTGGAGTTGGCAGCAGCAGCAGCAGGAGCCCAAAAATTACTTTAAAGAGACACTGGAGTTGGCTTCAGGAGCCCAAAAATTGGATGAATCACACCCTGGAGTTGGCAGCAGCAGCAGGAGCCCAAACATTACTTTAAAGAGACACTGGGGTTGGCTTCAGGAGCCCAAAAATTGGATGAATCACACCCTGGAGTTGGCAGCAGCAGCAGCAGGAGCCCAAACATTACTTTAAAGAGACCCTGGGGTTGGCTTCAGGAGCCCAAAAATTGGATGAATCACACCCTGGAGTTGGCAGCAGCAGCAGCAGGAGCCCAAACGTTACTTTAAAGAGACCCTGGGGTTGGCTTCAGGAGCCCAAAAATTGGATGAATCACACCCTGGAGTTGGCAGCAGCAGCAGCAGGAGCCCAAATATTACTTTAAAGAGACACTGGAGTTGGCTTCAGGAGCCCAAAAATTGGATGAATCACACCCTGGAGTTGGCAGCAGCAGCAGGAGCCCAAACATTACTTTAAAGAGACACTGGGGTTGGCTTCAGGAGCCCAAAAATTGGATGAATCACACCCTGGAGTTGGCAGCAGCAGGAGCCCAAACATTACTTTAAAGAGACCCTGGGGTTGGCTTCAGGAGCCCAAAAATTGGATGAATCCCACCCTGGAGTTGGCAGCAGCAGCAGCAGGAGCCCAAACGTTACTTTAAAGAGACCCTGGGGTTGGCTTCAGGAGCCCAAAAATTGGATGAATCACACCCTGGAGTTGGCAGCAGCAGCAGCAGGAGCCCAGATATTATTTTAAAGAGACACTGGGGTTGGCTTCAGGAGCCCAAAAATTGGATGAATCACACCCTGGAGTTGGCAGCAGCAGCAGCAGGAGCCCAAATATTACTTTAAAGAGACACTGGAGTTGGCTTCAGGAGCCCAAAAATTGGATGAATCACACCCTGGAGTTGGCAGCAGCAGCAGGAGCCCAAACATTACTTTAAAGAGACACTGGGGTTGGCTTCAGGAGCCCAAAAATTGGATGAATCACACCCTGGAGTTGGCAGCAGCAGCAGCAGGAGCCCAAATATTACTTTAAAGAGACACTGGAGTTGGCTTCAGGAGCCCAAAAATTGGATGAATCACACCCTGGAGTTGGCAGCAGCAGCAGGAGCCCAAACATTACTTTAAAGAGACACTGGGGTTGGCTTCAGGAGCCCAAAAATTGAATAAATCACACCCTGGAGTTGGCAGCAGCAGGAGCCCAAACATTACTTTAAAGAGACCCTGGGGTTGGCTTCAGGAGCCCAAAAATTGGATGAATCACACCCTGGAGTTGGCAGCAGCAGCAGCAGGAGCCCAAATATTACTTTAAAGAGACACTGGAGTTGGCTTCAGGAGCCCAAAAATTGGATGAATCACACCCTGGAGTTGGCAGCAGCAGCAGCAGGAGCCCAAACATTACTTTAAAGAGACCCTGGGGTTGGCTTCAGGAGCCCAAAAATTGGATGATTCACACCCTGGAGTTGGCATCAGCAGGAGCCCAAAAATTGGCCTAAAGACATAAATATGTTTTGCACCATTTGCAAAGTGTAAAACGTGGCACCATGCTTAATCTAGTCGCATGCATCAGGCATTGGTGGGTGGAAATCCTGGCTGATCCATCCCTGATTCATTTTGACAAAGGTGAGTCTCTCCACATTTTTAGTTGACAGACGAGTTCTCCTCGCCGTAACTATGGCCCCCGCCGCACTAAACACCCGCTCAGATGGCACGCTACTTGCCGGACAGGACAGCTTTTCCAGGGCAAACTCTGCTAGTTGCGGCCACAAATCAGGTTTTGCTGCCCAGAAGTCCAGCGGATCCTCAAGGTGTGTTGGCATGGTCATGTCAAAGTATGACATGACCTGCTGGTTCAGGTCCTGCTCCAGGTCTTCCTGCTGCTCATGAGTAGCCTCACTATGCGGGTGTAGAAAGCTACTCATTAGCGACTGAAGACTGAGCCTGCTGCTGATGGAGCTGCTGCTGCTGCTCCTGCCAACCCCCCCAGCGGCCATGGCAGTGGAAGGTGAGCGCAGAGGTCCCCTCGAGTCAGACCTGCGAGAGTATGGACCATGGCCCAGATAGGCATCGGCCAACTGCCTACGTAGAATGTCTTTGTAGTAATTCAGTTTGTCCTCCCTCTCGGTGGGTTTAAAAAATGCCCCCATTTTGTGCCGGAAGCGAGGGTCCAATAAGGTGGACAGCCAGAAGTCATCCCGCCGACAGATGGAAACAATTCTGGGGTCACTACGCAAGCACGTGAGCATGCTTCCTGCCATTTGCGCAAGTGACTCGGATGGACTACCTGTCTCCATCTCCACTGCATACTGCCACGGTGTGCCCAGGTCCTCTGTCTCGCCTTCCTCAAAAACCTCTAGCTCCTCTGGCTGCTCCTGCTCCTCCTCCCCTGTCCGCTGACTAGATAAACCAGCCATTTCGCCAAGCCTAAACTGTGTTTCGCTGGGCAACTCTTCCTCCTCTTCCTCCTCCTCCTCCAGTTCAGCTCCAACGGGGTTCATGTGGCCGTAAGATGTAAACGCCATGTCTCCAGTGCCCTGACCAGCCATGGTTTCCAACATGTGCTGTAGTACATGAAGCAGTGGAATCACGTCGTTCATCCCGTAATCCTGCCGACTGACAAATAAAGTGGCTTCCTCAAAGGGCCTGAGCAAACGGCAGGTGTCACGTATGAGCTGCCACTGGTTGACATTGAAGTTACACAGGGGAGTCCCCCTATCTGCTTGGATCATCAGGAAATCCGTGATGGCTTTTCTCTGTTCATATAATCGGTCCAACATGTGAAGGGTGGAATTCCAACGGGTGGAAACATCGCAAATCAGACTATGTTGGGGGATACCGTTCTGACGCTGTAGCTCAAGAAGGGTGTGTTTGGCGGTGTATGAGTGGCTGAAGTGCATGCAAAGTTTCCTTGAAGTTGTTAGGATGTCTTGCAGATGGGGGGAACACTTCAGAAACCGCTTGACAACCAGATTGAAGACGTGAGCCATGCAGGGGGCATGGGTCAGGCTTCCTTGGCGCAGCGCAGACAAAATGTTCTTCCCATTGTCGGTAACTAGGGATGAGCGAATCGATCCGGACGAACCCGGATTCGATCCGAATTTCATGAAAAATTCGATTCGGATCGAATCCGAATTTCCCCGCGATTCGATCGCTCGAAGTTTTCCTTTAACATCCATTCATTACATTACAGCAGGCATTCTAAGATGGCGGACGGGACATGTCCAGACATCTACCCCGCGCCAGTGCAAGCTGGGGCAGTCACATGCAGCCTATCAGCAGCCAGCAAGCCCGGTGACGTCACAGCGCTATTTAAGGCCGGCGGCCATCTTGCTTTTCCTCATTTCTGTATTGCATTCGTGAGAAACAGAACGCTGCTGTAGGCAGGGAGAGAGACAGTTAGACAGACAGGGACAGGCTGGAGACAGGCAGGAGACAGACAGAAAGTCAGCGAAAAACAGGGAAAGTTAGGAAAAATCGGAGGCAGTCACAGGGAGATTTTTTTTTTTTTCATCCAGCCTGAGTGTTTGTTACTGGCTGGCTGACTGGCTTTGTTAGCGTTTTCAGGCTGCTTATACACTAACTGTGCATATATACTGAACTGATCTTAAGTCTGCTGTGAGGCATCCCATTCTGTGACTACACCAGCCTCTATTTAAGACCATAACCATTTGCACTAATTCTAAGTGAAATTAGGCCTGATAAAGACACTTTTGCTGTGCATAGACTTACTGCTCCCTGCCAGGTGCACTGCTGGTTTTTGGGGCATCCCATTCTGTGACTACACCAGCCTCTATTTAAGACCATAACCATTTGCACTTATTCTAATTGAAATTAGGCCTGATAAAGACACTTTTGCTGTGCATAGCACTACTGGTCCCAGGTGCACTCTGCTGTGAGGCATCCCATTCTGTGACTACACCAGCCTCTATTTAAGACCATAACCATTTGCACTTATTCTAATTGAAATTAGGCCTGATAAAGACACTTTTGCTGTGCATAGCACTACTGGTCCCAGGTGCACTGCTGGTTTTTGGGGCATCCCATTCTGTGACTACACCAGCCTCTATTTAAGACCATAACCATTTGCACTTATTCTAATTGAAATTAGGCCTGATAAAGACACTTTTGCTGTGCATAGACTTACTGCTCCCTGCCAGGTGCACTGCTGGTTTTTGGGGCATCCCATTCTGTGACTACACCAGCCTCTATTTAAGACCATAACCATTTGCACTTATTCTAATTGAAATTAGGCCTGATAAAGACACTTTTGCTGTGCATAGACTTACTGCTGCCTGCCAGGTGCACTGCTGGTTTTTGTGGCATCCCATTCTGTGACTACACCAGCCTCTATTTAAGACCATAACCATTTGCACTTATTCTAATTGAAATTAGGCCTGATAAAGACACTTTTGCTGTGCATAGACTTACTGCTCCCTGCCAGGTGCACTGCTGGTTTTTGGGGCATCCCATTCTGTAACATAGCATACCCCTCTTTATTTACACTAAGCAGCTCTCTTATTTACACTAGGCAGGCCTGTTGGAGGCTGAGTGTTACTGCTCACTTTTGGTGTGCATTATATTCTGTTTCATATAGACCCACCGCTGCCTGGGGGTTCTTAAAATATCACCTACTACCACGCCAGTTAGACTATGTCGGGCAGACAAGTGCCTGGAAGTGAAAAGAGGAGTGGCAGAGGCCAAGATTCCGCAGGCAGAGGTCGCAGCAGACTGGGGGCCAGTAGCAGCAGGAGTCACGCTGACAGACCTAATCTGCCAGTATCTGCTAGCGGTCGGGTCTCCACCGTGGTAGATTGGTTGACGCGCTCATCAACAACATCGGAGGAAAAGTTAGACTAAGCTAGCTGGGCAGCACTCGCCTAATAGCCACTAACACCTATAATCACAGCAATATATGTGTGCACACTCAACCCAGGACCATAATGTGGAAACCAAGGCTAAAAGATGGGGGAACCCACCCTCCCCCAAAAACAAGTACCGGGCTGTAAATGAGTGGCACTACTTATGAATATACAAAATTATGAAAATTTATTGTTCAAAAATGGTTAGACAATTAAGACATACTACCACAGTTACATACACACAATAGACATGACATACGAGTATAAAAACAACAGGGGGCCCCAGGGGTCTGTTCAATTCATAGAAAAACCCTAAAATCCATCCTGAAAAGAAAAGAACACCTAATAATCTATCATAAATATGTGCAAATCTACAATCAGTGTGTGCAATTGTGCCATATATCAACACTATTTAATAGAAAAGAATCTCCAAAATCACTCAAAGAAATCACAGGAGGACTGACCAGGGTGTGCAAGGGAAATAAACAGTTATTCAAAAATATGATAACACAAAGAAAAAGTAACAGTGCATTTATACAGACCAACCGGGGGTACCTCTGTAAGGATACAACGCCAACGCGTGTCGTAGTGACCACACACTACTTCATCAGGGCGACAATAAGGGGAGCCCCACAATGAATCCCTTAAATAGCAGCAAGCATACCCGCCCCAAGAAGAAAAGGACCAATGTGAGCCCACAATGTACAAAGCACACCTGTTCACCCGCCTCCCGCGCGTCCCGACTGGCCAGTGCGCAACCTCGCAGGTCTATGAACTAATCACCGGCATAATGACTAAACTGCAGCTGAGCCGGGACTCGCGCATGCGCACTCCGGCCGGAAGTGCGTCACGCGAGTCCCGCTCGCTGTTGCCGGGCAACGCGTGGCGAGACAAAAGGCCATAGCAGCGACCAAAACTGGCCAGTCAGGAGAGTACCCATCACATCCCAGCTCCGTGGGGCCAACCGCATAAGCGGGAGGCAAATATATGACACAAGTGCCCCACCGCGAGAGGCCGGAGCGCACGTGGGCCACAGTCCCCATCTCCGTGACGTCACCAGCGCTCCGGCCGCCCGATGCGTGTGTACAGCCCAAGAATGACAGGGCGGTGAAAGAAGTGACAAATGAGCACCCGGGGGGAGGAAGGAGAGGGGTACTATGTACAGAAGGCTGACAGTGGGATCACGGTACTAGGTCCATAGCGGGGCGGTATATATAAAAAATCAATGCCTTATATGCTAATGTGCTGTAACAAGCAACTGTCAGCACATAAGCCAATACAGGGACCGATGAGGGGACCCCCTTAATATCCTTATAAAAACAAAATTACACAATTAACAACATCTAGCTAAATTAACCAACCATTTAATTATTTATTATCCATCTATAAACAACAGATCACATATCATAAAGTTAAATCGATACATTCAAACCGGTCCTATGCAATAAACCAAATTAATCTTCATATATGGCTATAGAGTACTGCAGGTCATTTATAATGGAGAGGGGCCATCCATCACAACGGTGACTATAAATGCCAGCACCCAAAGAGAACAACATTTATCAGAAATGCTTATAGCTGAGTCTCTCTTGCTCCAAAGTAACATATGCGGAGTGTATCAATCCAGCATCAAGATACTTCTATGTTCATTAACCAGACCGGTCAGAACTTATCTCCGGTAGGCACCAGCGCTCCAGGTAAGTGGGGGTCACCCGATCCTCCGTCACAGGCACATCTCAGGTTATCATCCGAGACGATAAAATGCAAGGCAACCAAGGCTCCCTCCGCCGAACCATCCTCAAACGGGGGATCAAGTCGGACTATCATCCCAAACAGATGGATTTGGGGTAACCAGAACTCCTTATACGATTAAAGCCCAATGACGGGCACAGGAACAGAAGGGCTGCGAGCCGAGCACCACAGGAATAATGTAATCCTGGGCAAACACGTGTGTTTGCCAGAGGGTCGTCCAAACGCTCCCCGCAACCTCCTGATAGGGCATCCCATTCCAAGAACACCGATCATGGACATAGTTGGTGATTCATTTGATCAATCACTTCTCTCAATGTGACACGAACCATGCCTCCACCTCAAAGCGTGTATGATACCATGATCCATGTCTATAATAAAAAGTCAAAATTAACAACCGTGAAAAAGTACAAAATTAGTGTAAAAGTGAAACAAACAATTGCGACAGGAGATGGTCTACCTCCAAATAACCAAATATAAGTGCACTATAGTGCAAGCACAAGTGAGTACAAACAAACAAAACCTTCTGTGAGTGTATAAATCCCTACTAACACACCCAAAATGCAGCTTACCACCTAACCCACAAAGTAGAACTAAACCCTAAGTGAACCACCTCATACCCCCAAAAACGGTGTGAAGGACACATCTTCGTTTAAACCCACAGGATGTTGTGAATTGAGTAGATAAATCCACCTTAGTTCTTGTTGGAGCAATTTGCGTTTAAGATCTCCCCCCCAGGGCCCGTCACGACCCTTTCTATACCCATAACCCTCAGTAATGTATAATCCGAATTGTGGGCTTGCAAAAAATGTCTGGCTACCGGGGTAATAGTCTTTCCTTGTTCCACATGTTTCGTTGCCAAGCGTATGCTTGAGATGTGAGCCTGTAGCCTGGCCTTCAGGCTATTTCTGGTTTCCCCAACATACAGTTTGGGGCACGAACACCAGAGGGCATAAATGACCCCCGTGCTACGACAATTAATGAACTGCCTGATGGAGAAAGTTTTGCCCGTGGTTATATTCCGTACCCGCTTGTCCTTAATCATATACTGACAAACGGAGCAACCACCACAGGGAAAATTCCCAGTGATTCCGTGCTCAGCAAGCCAGTTCGAGGATGGCTTAAAGTGACTGGGGCAGAGGATATCTCTGATATTGGGTGCACGTTGTGCCACCAGCCTAGGACCCCCTGATATCCATCTAACCAGGTCCGGGTCAGATTCCAAAATATTCCAATGTGATTGCAGTATGCGTCTAAGTCTACTCCAGTCCCGATTAAATTTGGTGCAAAATCTAATTTCAGACTTACCCTGTCTCCTCTTCTTCGGAATCAAAAGGGTATCTCTAGGTGTAGCATCTGCTCGTTCCCATGCCCGTTTTATTACTTGTTTCGGGTAGCCCCTCTTCTCAAACCGAGCACTCAGTTCTCCAGCTTGTTGTTGAAAATTCACCTCTTCAGAACAGTTCCTTCGCACCCGCAAGAACTGGCCAACAGGTATGCCGTTCTTGAGGGCCGAGGTATGAAAGCTGTCATAATGAAGGAGTGCATTGGTCGAGGTGGCCTTACGAAATAAGTCAGTTTCGATCTTCCCATCCTCCCTCAACACAATGTTTAGATCTAAGAAGGTGACACTTAGCTTTGACTTGTGTGTAGTCAGATAAATGTTATACTCATTCACATTGAGCATATTAATAAAATCATCCAGTTCATCCTCGGTCCCCCGCCACAGCATCAGCACGTCATCGATGTATCGGTACCAACCCAGCACGTGCCGGCAGTACTCCATGGACTCATCCTGAAACACCACCTCTCGCTCCCACCACCCCAGGAAAAGGTTGGCAATGTAGGGCGCACAACGGACCCCCATTGCCACCCCACAGATTTGTCAGAAAAAAGCTCCATCAAAGGTGAAAAAATTGTGTGATAACACAAAGTCCAGGAGTGTGAGGATGAACTCCTGCTGGGAGCGAGAGGTGTGGGTAGTCATGGCAAGGAAGTACCGGCATGTGCGGATGGCATCAGTGTGAGAAATATTGGTGTACAGGGACTCGACGTCCATTGTCACCAACAAGGTATCAGTAGGTACATGCAATGCATTCAGACGCATCAATAAATCCGCCGAGTCCCTGACATATGACGGTAATGCTGTGACGAAGGACCGCAGGTGTTGATCGATAAGGATGCAAGCCTTCTCGGTCAACCCCCCGATGCCCGCCACAATAGGTCGTCCGGGGGGGCACCGGGGGTTCTTGTGAATCTTCGGTAGAAGATAAAAAGTGGCCACAATAGGATGTTCTACTTTAAGAAATTCAAATAGTCTCTGATTAATGAGACCTTCACTCCATGCCAGCCTAATTAGTTCCTCATACTCAGCCTTATACCGTTGTAGAGGATTACTACTCAGTGCCTCATAATGTTGGGGATTATGAAGCTGTCTCAGGGCCTCGGTCCGATAGTATTCACGGGACATTATGACGATGTTGCCCCCTTTATCCGCCTCCTTAATGACAATGTCCCTACGTGATCGAAGCCCTGAGACAGCCTCACGCTCCCCCCGGGATAGATTATCTTTGTATTTGCTACATGGCAGCCGCCATATATCTCTACTAACCACCTTAAAAAATGTAAAGATGGCAGGACTGATTGACCACTGAGGAGTATATGTCGAGGGCTTACGTAAATGAGAAGTTCCATCAGTTTCGGTAAGTTGTTCTTGTAATAGATCATTAAGATCTTCAAGGGCGAGCATTTCTGTAGATGATAAACCCATGGAGTCAGAGGGAGTGTCAAATTGTTTTCTCAGTAATAGTTTCCTACAGAAAAGAAATAAATCTTTGGTTGTGGTAAATTTGTCAAGATCACAACTAGGAGAAAAGGACAATCCTTTAGAAAGTACTGACCGTTGGTCCGGAGTGAGGGTCATATCAGTCAAATTGATAATATTTAAAGTCTGGTTGGGGGGGGGAGCAGCACTCACAACGGGGTCTGAATCCCCCATGTCAGTCAGAGTTAAGGGCTGGGGTCCACCCTGGAGCGTTTCAGAGCTACTGACCGTGTTTGACGTGAGGCCCACCGGCAGGTCCCTTTTCTTTGCTCTATTTCTCCTCCGCCCCCCCCCCCCCCCCCCCCCGGCGCGTCCTCCTGTGTGTCCTATCTCTAAAAAACGTTGTGACAAATTGCTGGTATCTGAAATACGACTAGAAAAAGATGACCGTCTACTTTGAGAACGACTAAGCCTGAGGGCCCCAGTGCGCCCATTCCCCCTATGCGACCATCTATAAACTCTACCAAGCTCAGCATCAGTTTTATCCCTATTAAGTTTTTGCATTTTATTATTTATAATCTCTTCTTCAAATTTATTGAGATCGCTGTCTAAGAGTTCTTGTAATCTCTCCACTTCTCCAGTAGGGGTTTCATTAGGTATGCTATCATAGAGGCTATTAAGTCTCTGTGTGGTCTCAGAGAGGTTAACCCTATCAAGTTGTATCAGTTCATTGATCAAATTCAATGAGCAGCTGTTCAGGTGAGTTTCCCACCTGGTACGGGCTTCCTCCGGTATGTCCCATGCCGGAAAAATCTGAACCCTTAGGCCTCTTGGAATGAGACCTTGTTCTTTATAAATCTCAAGACTGTGGATGTTCCACCACAGTTTGGTCAAGCGGATCTGTTCCTTCTTAATGAGCCGAAACGTATCTCTGAGGCCAGCTGAACCGAGGCCCTCACTGGGATGACTACCATGACCCCTCCACTGTTGTAATCTGGATGTCCAGTGTGTTTCCTTATTCGACCAGTTGAAAGGCATTTTGGCTGTGCAAGGCCCAAAACAGTGGGCACAATAAAGGAAAAGTTAAACTAAGCTAGCTGGGCAGCACTCGCCTAATAGCCACTAACACCTATAATCACAGCAATATATGTGTGCACACTCAACCCAGGACCATAATGTGGAAACCAAGGCTAAAAAATGGGGGAACCCACCCTCCCCCAAAAACAAGTACTGGGCTGAAAATGAGTGGCACTACTTATGAATATACAAAATTATGAAAATTTATTGTTCAAAAATGGTTAGACAATTAAGACATACTACCACAGTTACATACACACAATAGACATGACATACGAGTATAAAAACAACAGGGGGCCCCAGGGGTCTGTTCAATTCATAGAAAAACCCTAAAATCCATCCTGAAAAGAAAAGAACACCTAATAATTTATCATAAATATGTGCAAATCTACAATCAGTGTGTGCAATTGTGCCATATATCAACACTATTTAATAGAAAAAAATCTCCAAAATCACTCAAAGAAATCACAGGAGGACTGACCAGGGTGTGCAAGGGAAATAAACAGTTATTCAAAAATATGATAACACAAAGAAAAAGTAACAGTGCATTTATACAGACCAACCGGGGGTACCCCTGTAAGGATACAACGCCAACGCGTGTCGTAGTGACCACACACTACTTCATCAGGGCGACAATAAGGGGAGCCCCACAATGAATCCCTTAAATAGCAGCAAGCATACCCGCCCCAAGAAGAAAAGGACCAATGTGAGCCCACAATGTACAAAGCACACCTGATCACCCGCCTCCCGCGCGTCCCGACTGGCCAGTGCGCAACCTCGCAGGTCTATGAACTAATCACCGGCATAATGACTAAACTGCAGCTGAGCCGGGACTCGCGCATGCGCACTCCGGCCGGAAGTGCGTCACGCGAGTCCCGCTCGCTGTTGCCGGGCAACGCGTGGCGAGACAAAAGGCCATAGCAGCGACCAAAACTGGCCAGTCAGGAGAGTACCCATCACATCCCAGCTCCGTGGGGCCAACCGCATCACCCGGCTCCCAAGTGCGATCGGCTTCATCGTCATCATCATTATCACCGAGTTGTGGCTGTACGTCACTGATGTTCGTGGATTCGTCAACAGTGTCTGGCGCAGGAGCTGGAACGCTCGCAGCACCCACGACACTGTCCATATCACTATTTGTCTGCCTAGCTAAAGAAGCCACCTCCATTTCTTGGCTGGGCAGTAGCTGCTGACTGTCCTCTATCTGATCGTCCTCCTCACTAAAGAGTGGAGCTGAACCCAAAGCATAGGATACGTCGCTGGGGGAGGGAACGGCGTAGGACAGAGGCAATGGGAGGACAGGGACTGCTCTCGGGGCATGCCAACTCAGGGTTGTGTCAGAGGAACCTACTGATCCTAGACTGGGGGTCTCAGACGTAAGTTGTGATGATGTTGTTGATGACCGCGTCAACCAATCTACCACGGCAGATGCGTTACTGGTGGAGACCCGACCGCTAGCAGATACTGGCAGATTAGGTTTCTCAGCGTGACTCCTGCTGCTACTGGCCCCCAGTCTGCTGCGACCTCTGCCTGCGGAATCTTGGCCTCTGCCACTCCTCTTTTCAGTTCCAGGTACTTGTCTGCCCGACATAGTCTAACTGGCGTGGTAGTAGGTGATATTTTAAGAACCCCCAGGCAGCAGTGGGTCTATATGAAACAGAATATAATGCACACCAAAAGTGAGCAGTAACACTCAGCCTCCAACAGGCCTGCTTATTGTAAATAAGAGAGCTGCTTAGTGTAAATAAAGAGGGGTATGGTATGTTACAGAATGGGATGCCCCAACAGGAGTGCACCTGTGAGCAGTAGTACTATGCACAGCAAAAGTGTGTTTATCAGGCCAAATTTCTATTAGAATAAGTGCAAAGGGTTATGGCAGTAAATAGAGGCTGGTGTAGTCACAGAATGGGATGCCCCAACAGCCAGGAGTGCACCTGTGAGTAGTAATACTATGCACAACAAGTGTGTTTATCAGGCCAAATTTCTATTAGAATAAGTGCAAAGGGTTACAGCAGTAAATAGAGGCTGGTGTAGTCACAGAATGGGATGTCCCAACAGCCAGGAGTGCACCTGTGAGCAGTAATACTATGCACAGCAAGTGTGTTTATCAGGCCAAATTTCTATTAGAATAAGTGCAAAGGGTTACAGCAGTAAATAGAGGCTGGTGTAGTCACAGAATGGGATGCCCCAACAGGAGTGCACCTGTGAGCAGTAATACTATGCACAGCAAGTGTGTTTATCAGGCCAAATTTCTATTAGAATAAGTGCAAAGGGTTACAGCAGTAAATAGAGGCTGGTGTAGTCACAGAATGGGATGCCCCAACAGCCAGGAGTGCACCTGTGAGCAGTAATACTATGCACAGCAAAAGTGTGTTTATCAGGCCAAATTTCTATTAGAATAAGTTCAAAGGGTTATAGCAGTAAATTGAGGCTGGTGTAGTCACAGAATGGGATGCCCCAACAGCCAGGAGTGCACCTGTGAGCAGTAATACTATGCACAGCAAGTGTGTTTATCAGGCCAAATTTCTATTAGAATAAGTGCAAAGGGTTATAGCAGTAAATAGAGGCTGGTGTAGTCACAGAATGGGATGCCCCAACAGCCAGGAGTGCACCTGTGAGCAGTAATACTATGCACAGCAAAAGTGTGTTTATCAGGCCAAATTTCTATTAGAATAAGTGCAAAGGGTTATAGCAGTAAATTGAGGCTGGTGTAGTCACAGAATGGGATGCCCCAACAGCCAGGAGTGCACCTGTGAGCAGTAATACTATGCACAGCAAGTGTGTTTATCAGGCCAAATTTCTATTAGAATAAGTGCAAAGGGTTATAGCAGTAAATAGAGGCTGGTGTAGTCACAGAATGGGATGCCCCAACAGCCAGGAGTGCACCTGTGAGCATTAATACTATGCACAGCAAGTGTGTTTATCAGGCCAAATTTCTATTAGAATAAGTGCAAAGGGTTATAGCAGTAAATAGAGGCTGGTGTAGTCACAGAATGGGATGCCCCAGCAGCCAGGAGTGCACCTGTGAGCAGTAATACTATGCACCACAGCAAGTGTGTTTATCAGGCCAAATTTCTATTAGAATAAGTGCAAAGGGTTACAGCAGTATATAGAGGCTGGTGTAGTCACAGAATGGGATGCCCCAACGGTCAGGAGTGCACCTGTGAGCAGTAATACTATGCACAGCAAGTGTGTTTATCAGGCCAAATTTCTATTAGAATAAGTGCAAAGGGTTACAGCAGTAAATAGTGGCTGGTGTAGTCACAGAATGGGATGCCCCAACAGGAGTGCACCTGTGAGCAGTAATACTATGCACAGCAAAAGTGTGCTTATCAGGCCAAATTTCTATTAGAATAAGTGCAAAGGGTTATAGCAGTAACTAGAGGCTGGTGTAGTCACAGGATGGGATGCCCCAACAGCCAGGAGTGCACCTGTGAGCAGTAATACTATGCACAGCAAGTGTGTTTATCAGGCCAAATTTCTATTAGAATAAGTGCAAAGGGTTATAGCAGTAAATAGAGGCTAATGTAGTCACAGAATGGGGTGCCCCAACAGCCAGGAGTGTACCTGTGAGCAGTACTACTATGCACAGCAAGTGTGTTTATCAGGCCAAATTTCTATTAGAATAAGTGCAAAGGGTTATAGCAGTAAATAGAGGCTGGTGTAGTCACAGAATGGGATGCTCCAACAGGAGTGCACCTGTGAGCAGTAATACTATGCACAGCAAGTGTGTTTATCAGGCCAAATTTCTATTAGAATAAGTGCAAAGGGTTATAGCAGTAAATAGAGGCTGGTGTAGTCACAGAATGGGATGCCCCAACAGGAGTGCACCTGTGAGCAGTAATACTATGCACAGCAAAAGTGTGTTTATCAGGCCAAATTTCTATTAGAATAAGTGCAAATGGTTATAGTATTAAATAGAGGCTGGTGTAGTCACAGAATGGGATGCCCCAACAGTCAGCAGTGCACCTGGCAGCAGTACTACTATGCACAGCAAAAGTGTCTTTATCAGGCCAAATATTTATTAGAATAAGTGCAAAGGGTTACAGCAGTAAATAGAGGCTGGTGTAGTCACAGAATGGGATGCCCCAACAGCCAGGAGTGCACCTGTGAGCAGTAATACTATGCACAGCAAGTGTGTTTATCAGGCCAAATTTCTATTAGAAAAAGTGCAAAGGGTTACAGCAGTAAATAGAGGCTGGTGTAGTCACAGAATGAGATGCCCCAACAGCCAGGAGTGCACCTGTGAGCAGTAATACTATGCACAGCAAGTGTGTTTATCAGGCCAAATTTCTATTAGAATAAGTGCAAAGGGTTACAGCAGTAAATAGAGGCTGATGTAGTCACAGAATGGGATGTCCCAACAGGAGTGCACCTGTGAGCAGTAATACTATGCACAGCAAGTGTGTTTATCAGGCCAAATTTCTATTAGAATAAGTGCAAAGGGTTACAGCAGTAAATAGAGGCTGGTGTAGTCACAGAATGGGATGCCCCAACAGCCAGGAGTGCACCTGTGAGCAGTAATACTATGCACAGCAAAAGTGTGTTTATCAGGCCAAATTTCTATTAGAATAAGTGCAAAGGGTTATAGCAGTAAATAGAGGCTGGTGTAGTCACAGGATGGGATGCCCCAACAGCCAGGAGTGCACCTGTGAGCAGTAATACTATGCACAGCAAGTGTGTTTATCAGGCCAAATTTCTAATAGAATAAGTGCAAAGGGATATAGCAGTAAATAGAGGCTGGTGTAGTCACAGAATGGGGTGCCCCAACAGCCAGAAGTGCACCTGTGAGCAGTAATACTATGCACAGCAAGTGTGTTTATCAGGCCAAATTTCTATTAGAATAAGTGCAAAGGGTTATAGCAGTAAATAGAGGCTGGTGTAGTCACAGAATGGGATGCCCCAACAGGAGTGCACCTGTGAGCAGTAATACTATGCACAGCAAAAGTGTTTTTATCAGGCCAAATTTCTATTAGAATAAGTGCAAATGGTTATAGTATTAAATAGAGGCTGGTGTAGTCACAGAATGGGATGCCCCAACAGTCAGCAGTGCACCTGGCAGCAGTACAACTATGCACAGCAAAAGTGTCTTTATCAGGCCAAATTTCTATTAGAATAAGTGCAAAGGGTTACAGCAGTAAATAGAGGCTGGTGTAGTCACAGAATGGGATGCCCCAACAGCCAGGAGTGCACCTGTGAGCAGTAATACTATGCACAGCAAGTGTGTTTATCAGGCCAAATTTCTATTAGAATAAGTGCAAAGGGTTACAGCAGTAAATAGAGGCTGGTGTAGTCACAGAATGGGATGTCCCAACAGGAGTGCACCTGTGAGCAGTAATACTATGCACAGCAAGTGTGTTTATCAGGCCAAATTTCTATTAGAATAAGTGCAAAGGGTTACAGCAGTAAATAGAGGCTGGTGTAGTCACAGAATGGGATGCCCCAACAGCCAGGAGTGCACCTGTGAGCAGTAATACTATGCACAGCAAAAGTGTGTTTATCAGGCCAAATTTCTATTAGAATAAGTGCAAAGGGTTATAGCAGTAAATAGAGGCTGGTGTAGTCACAGGATGGGATGCCCCAACAGCCAGGAGTGCACCTGTGAGCAATAATACTATGCACAGCAAGTGTGTTTATCAGGCCAAATTTCTAATAGAATAAGTGCAAAGGGATATAGCAGTAAATAGAGGCTGGTGTAGTCACAGAATGGGGTGCCCCAACAGCCAGGAGTGCACCTGTGAGCAGTAATACTATGCACAGCAAGTGTGTTTATCAGGCCAAATTTCTATTAGAATAAGTGCAAAGGGTTACAGCAGTAAATAGAGGCTGGTGTAGTCACAGAATGGAATGCCCCAACAGCCAGGAGTGCACCTGTGAGCAGTAATACTATGCACAGCAAGTGTGTTTATCAGGCCAAATTTCTATTAGAATAAGTGCAAAGGGTTACAGCAGTAAATAGAGGCTGGTGTAGTCACAGAATGGGATGCCCCAACAGCCAGGAGTGCACCTGTGAGCAGTAATACTATGCACAGCAAAAGTGTGTTTATCAGGCCAAATTTCTATTAGAATAAGTGCAAAGGGTTATAGCAGTAAATAGAGGCTGGTGTAGTCACAGAATGGGATGCCCCAACGGTCAGGAGTGCACCTGTGAGCAGTAATACTATGCACAGCAAGTGTGTTTATCAGGCCAAATTTCTATTAGAATAAGTGCAAAGGGTTACAGCAGTAAATAGTGGCTGGTGTAGTCACAGAATGGGATGCCCCAACAGGAGTGCACCTGTGAGCAGTAATACTATGCACAGCAAAAGTGTGCTTATCAGGCCAAATTTCTATTAGAATAAGTGCAAAGGGTTATAGCAGTAACTAGAGGCTGGTGTAGTCACAGGATGGGATGCCCCAACAGCCAGGAGTGCACCTGTGAGCAGTAATACTATGCACAGCAAGTGTGTTTATCAGGCCAAATTTCTATTAGAATAAGTGCAAAGGGTTATAGCAGTAAATAGAGGCTAATGTAGTCACAGAATGGGGTGCCCCAACAGCCAGGAGTGTACCTGTGAGCAGTACTACTATGCACAGCAAGTGTGTTTATCAGGCCAAATTTCTATTAGAATAAGTGCAAAGGGTTATAGCAGTAAATAGAGGCTGGTGTAGTCACAGAATGGGATGCTCCAACAGGAGTGCACCTGTGAGCAGTAATACTATGCACAGCAAGTGTGTTTATCAGGCCAAATTTCTATTAGAATAAGTGCAAAGGGTTATAGCAGTAAATAGAGGCTGGTGTAGTCACAGAATGGGATGCCCCAACAGGAGTGCACCTGTGAGCAGTAATACTATGCACAGCAAAAGTGTGTTTATCAGGCCAAATTTCTATTAGAATAAGTGCAAATGGTTATAGTATTAAATAGAGGCTGGTGTAGTCACAGAATGGGATGCCCCAACAGTCAGCAGTGCACCTGGCAGCAGTACTACTATGCACAGCAAAAGTGTCTTTATCAGGCCAAATATTTATTAGAATAAGTGCAAAGGGTTACAGCAGTAAATAGAGGCTGGTGTAGTCACAGAATGGGATGCCCCAACAGCCAGGAGTGCACCTGTGAGCAGTAATACTATGCACAGCAAGTGTGTTTATCAGGCCAAATTTCTATTAGAAAAAGTGCAAAGGGTTACAGCAGTAAATAGAGGCTGGTGTAGTCACAGAATGAGATGCCCCAACAGCCAGGAGTGCACCTGTGAGCAGTAATACTATGCACAGCAAGTGTGTTTATCAGGCCAAATTTCTATTAGAATAAGTGCAAAGGGTTACAGCAGTAAATAGAGGCTGATGTAGTCACAGAATGGGATGTCCCAACAGGAGTGCACCTGTGAGCAGTAATACTATGCACAGCAAGTGTGTTTATCAGGCCAAATTTCTATTAGAATAAGTGCAAAGGGTTACAGCAGTAAATAGAGGCTGGTGTAGTCACAGAATGGGATGCCCCAACAGCCAGGAGTGCACCTGTGAGCAGTAATACTATGCACAGCAAAAGTGTGTTTATCAGGCCAAATTTCTATTAGAATAAGTGCAAAGGGTTATAGCAGTAAATAGAGGCTGGTGTAGTCACAGGATGGGATGCCCCAACAGCCAGGAGTGCACCTGTGAGCAGTAATACTATGCACAGCAAGTGTGTTTATCAGGCCAAATTTCTAATAGAATAAGTGCAAAGGGATATAGCAGTAAATAGAGGCTGGTGTAGTCACAGAATGGGGTGCCCCAACAGCCAGAAGTGCACCTGTGAGCAGTAATACTATGCACAGCAAGTGTGTTTATCAGGCCAAATTTCTATTAGAATAAGTGCAAAGGGTTATAGCAGTAAATAGAGGCTGGTGTAGTCACAGAATGGGATGCCCCAACAGGAGTGCACCTGTGAGCAGTAATACTATGCACAGCAAAAGTGTTTTTATCAGGCCAAATTTCTATTAGAATAAGTGCAAATGGTTATAGTATTAAATAGAGGCTGGTGTAGTCACAGAATGGGATGCCCCAACAGTCAGCAGTGCACCTGGCAGCAGTACAACTATGCACAGCAAAAGTGTCTTTATCAGGCCAAATTTCTATTAGAATAAGTGCAAAGGGTTACAGCAGTAAATAGAGGCTGGTGTAGTCACAGAATGGGATGCCCCAACAGCCAGGAGTGCACCTGTGAGCAGTAATACTATGCACAGCAAGTGTGTTTATCAGGCCAAATTTCTATTAGAATAAGTGCAAAGGGTTACAGCAGTAAATAGAGGCTGGTGTAGTCACAGAATGGGATGTCCCAACAGGAGTGCACCTGTGAGCAGTAATACTATGCACAGCAAGTGTGTTTATCAGGCCAAATTTCTATTAGAATAAGTGCAAAGGGTTACAGCAGTAAATAGAGGCTGGTGTAGTCACAGAATGGGATGCCCCAACAGCCAGGAGTGCACCTGTGAGCAGTAATACTATGCACAGCAAAAGTGTGTTTATCAGGCCAAATTTCTATTAGAATAAGTGCAAAGGGTTATAGCAGTAAATAGAGGCTGGTGTAGTCACAGGATGGGATGCCCCAACAGCCAGGAGTGCACCTGTGAGCAATAATACTATGCACAGCAAGTGTGTTTATCAGGCCAAATTTCTAATAGAATAAGTGCAAAGGGATATAGCAGTAAATAGAGGCTGGTGTAGTCACAGAATGGGGTGCCCCAACAGCCAGGAGTGCACCTGTGAGCAGTAATACTATGCACAGCAAGTGTGTTTATCAGGCCAAATTTCTATTAGAATAAGTGCAAAGGGTTACAGCAGTAAATAGAGGCTGGTGTAGTCACAGAATGGAATGCCCCAACAGCCAGGAGTGCACCTGTGAGCAGTAATACTATGCACAGCAAGTGTGTTTATCAGGCCAAATTTCTATTAGAATAAGTGCAAAGGGTTACAGCAGTAAATAGAGGCTGGTGTAGTCACAGAATGGGATGCCCCAACAGCCAGGAGTGCACCTGTGAGCAGTAATACTATGCACAGCAAAAGTGTGTTTATCAGGCCAAATTTCTATTAGAATAAGTGCAAAGGGTTATAGCAGTAAATAGAGGCTGGTGTAGTCACAGAATGGGATGCCCCAACAGGAGTGCACCTGTGAGCAGTAATACTATGCACAGCAAGTGTGTTTATCAGGCCAAATTTCTATTAGAATAAGTGCAAAGGGTTATAGCAGTAAATAGAGGCTGGTGTAGTCACAGAATGGGATGCCCCAACAGGAGTGCACCTGTGAGCAGTAATACTATGCACAGCAAAAGTGTCTTTATCAGGCCAAATTTCTATTAGAATAAGTGCAAAGGGTTACAGCAGTAAATAGAGGCTGGTGTAGTCACAGAATGGGATGCCCCAACAGCCAGGAGTGCACCTGTGAGCAGTAATACTATGCACAGCAAGTGTGTTTATCAGGCCAAATTTCTATTAGAATAAGTATAAAGGGTTACAGCAGTAAATAGAGGCTGGTGTAGTCACAGAATGGGATGCCCCAACAGCCAGGAGTGCACCTGTGAGCAGTAATACTATGCACAGCAAGTGTGTTTATCAGGCCAAATTTCTATTAGAATAAGTGCAAAGGGTTACAGCAGTAAATAGAGGCTGGTGTAGTCACAGAATGGGATGTCCCAACAGGAGTGCACCTGTGAGCAGTAATACTATGCACAGCAAGTGTGTTTATCAGGCCAAATTTCTATTAGAATAAGTGCAAAGGGTTATAGCAGTAAATAGAGGCTGGTGTAGTCACAGAATGGGATGCCTCACAGCAGACTTGAGATCATTTCAGTATATATGCACAGTAAGTGTATAAGCAGCCTGAAAACGCTAACAAAGCCAGTCAGCCAGCCAGTAACACTCAGGCTGGATGAAAAAAAAAAATCTCCCTGTGACTGCCTCCGATTTTTCCTAACTTTCCCTGCTTTTCGCTGACTTTCTGTCTGTCTCCTGCCTGGCTCCTGCCTGTCTCCAGCCTGTCCCTGTCTGTCCCTGGCTCTCTGTCTCTCCCTCACTACAGCAGCGTCCTGTCCCTCACGAATGCAATAGAGAAATGAGGAAAAGCAAGATGTCCGCCGACTTAAATAGCGCTGTGACGTCACCGGGCTTGCTGGCTGCTGATAGGCTGCATGTGACTGCCCCAGCTTGCACTGGCGCAGGGTTGATGTCTGGACATGTCCCGTCCGCCATCTTAGAATGCCTGTAATGTAAATGAATGGATGTTAAAGGAAAACTTCGAGCGATCGAAGCACGGGGAAATTCGGATTCGATCCGAATCGAATTTTTCATGAAATTCGGATCGAATCCGGGTTTGTCCGGATCGATTCGCTCATCCCTAATAGTTACACTTTGGGTAAATGATTGGTAGGTGCATACCTGCATTGTTTCAGCTTCACTACAATCTTTTCTTTTGGTTTTTTAGCCGGAACACACAACAAGAGGAGGTGTGGCACCGACCAGTGCCGATTTTTATGATCTAGGGGTCCGGATGCTGGAGGACTACAGTCGCCAACAGCCATGTGATGGAACTAATGAGCGCATTGCGGAATTGGAAAATCAGGTGCTGGTGTATCGGCAACAAATTGAGGACCTGCAGCGCCAGGATGTGAGAGAAGGACAACAAATTCAAACCAACAGGGTACTGGATCGCATTGCACATGCGATGGAGCAATCTTTCCAGCGCCAGGAACAAAGTTTGTTGTTGATGCATCAGCTGATACAACAGCAGTCTATTTTTTTTACTGCAATGTTGTCCCCCAACACCACCCCTAGCAATGACTCTCAACCTCCCAGGCCCCCAAGCCAAGAATATTGAAGTTCTTTTTGTTGTTTTTCATTTTGTGCAAATACATTTGAGTACCCCACCTCTAAATTGTGTTTTTTCGAAGACACAGCTAAGAACATAGTCAGGGATGAGTCTCTAGATCTAGATATGTCCATGTAGCCAGAAATGTATGACACACATTGGTGACCATATCTTACTATGGTTTACACATTAAATGGCTACAAAGGTACACCAACATTTTAAAAATAATGGGTTGGTAGACACTTAAACTATGCTTGACAAGGCACAACACACTGTAATTAAAAAAATACAAAATATTTATTATGCCGCAAGGCGGGCAACAGGCCCAACATTCCGCTGCTCAGCGGCTCAAACCATACCCCCCCACCCTAACGACGCCTCTTCAAGGCCAGCAGCATAAGGCGAAGACGCCGGATCGACTGCCACAGTCTGCGATGCTGGTTTTCACAAGCTGTAGAGAGTAGAAAAAAAACATATTCAAAAGATAGAATGTGACCTCAACATACACAGATGTAGCAATGTAATGTAATTGGCTCAAATTAGCTGACCCACACATTCACATTGTTGGCCACTGTGCCATTATATGAGTACTAGTGGCTGCCTTAAATGTGGCTACAACATCCCAAGCATACATTTACTCTGAACTCTTGGGAATACATTAAGGTATAAGTCCCAGTGTGGACATTTATTTGGTAAGTTACAGCCAAACATCAGGGCCTAAGTCCAAACGATTAAACTGGTTGGGCCAAGCATATTAGAGGTCACCACCTTAGCAGGCCAATTTGGTTTTGAAGAAACCGCAATTTTACACTATGTGGCAAAAACAAGAATGGGAGCCAACAATCAAGCATGCAGACATGCATTTAGGATTGTTGAACAGACACATGTAACCTAGATGTGTGTTTGGAAAACACATAGGTACATTGTAAATGTCTCCAGAATTTACTATAAGACATAGGGGGTCACAAGTCTTTAGGCATATGAAGTGGGATGTACTCACCATCGCAGCTGTGGCTGGGGCCCATGCTGCTGGCCGTCCCGGGAGCTGGGATGGGGAGGATGGTCACCGGCTCCGTCTGCGTGGCCACATCTGTCAGGAGAAAGCAAAAGAGAAACCAAAAATTAGTTGGACAATGACACATGACTATTTGACAGCCATCTGGTTATGGAGTCTGCCAAAACAAATGCTTGCATGGTTGCACACATGTTGTCCGACATTAGCATATTTCCTGGTCCATGAGTTAATGTAAATTATTTATGGGTGCAACATGGACACATAAAGATAATGTGCCAATAACCTTGACAGTGCAATGGTAAGGCCTAATTTGCAGTTGAGTGTAGAATCTTACTTGTAGAGTGTGCAACATGTGTTAGCCGGAAAAAATACGAAAATCACACATCATGGTGTGGGCTGAAACATAGGGGTGGTTGCCAGTTGGATTGCACTGTAGTGGGGTTTGTGATGTTAATGTAAATTATAAAACCAGCTTGTACTATGGACCATGAAACATGTGTATGTTAAAAGTGGACCAAGACCCAGGATTTATACTATCCTGGGTTTTGGTCCACTTTGGCAGGGCACACCAATCGGAGAGAGAGCCCGTCCGCCACCCCCATCCCGCGCGTCACTCCTCCAGGGCGCGCGCCCACGCAGGCCATTCACAAACGGACAGCGCGGGCGCACGCACATCTAGAGGGGCGCGCAGGAGGCGGTGGCGGTGGCTTCTGCCCCCCAATGAGGTAAGGAGTTTGTGGGCTTTTGGGGGGGGGCCCGCGGTGAGGGAGGTGATTGGGCAGGGAAGCTTATAGATTCCCGGCCCAATCAACAATGGGTGTTGGTCCACTTTAAGGAATGTCATAACATATGGAATGTGAGGGATAACAAAAAACACTTACCATGACTATGCCCGTGGAGAAGGCGTTGCCCAAAGCTCCTGGAGGTGCCGCCTATATGATGCGCTGCAAATTAGAGAGGAATGGCAAGGGCTAAGTACAAATGGCCATATGTAACCTGTCACAGACTAACACTGACTAAATCTGCACTCACCAGGGGATGAGCTGCCACTTGAAGCCCAGGGAGGGCTCTGAGGAGGAGGCGTGGAGCCTCGGCTCCTCACACTCTTATCCGAAGATCCCCCACCCAAAGGGCCACCCTCCTCCCTCTCACTCCCTGCTCCTTCAGGGAGTGTGGGAGAGTCCACTACTTCCACCCCACTTGGACTCCCCACTTGGCTGGTGAGACTCCTCAGATTCAGAGTGTGAGGAGCTGAGGCTCGATCCTGACAGCCCCCCAGCAGCACACTCCTCTGGGGCGTCATCCCCTTCCTCCCCTGGGTCCTCTAAATAGGATACTCGAGAGGGACCGTCCCCCGATGACTCCCCCGAGTCCGCCTGTCTCATTCGGGGGAGGAATCCCTTCCCACGTTTCCCCAGGGGAGGACGCTTATCTGTGTTGAGGGGGTGAATAAAAAAATTACAATTACTACCCAAAATGGACACAGCTTAGAATATTATTTCCCAAAAAGTATAAACATAGCATCAACTTCCACTTACCTGAAGCGTACGCATCATATAGGCGGTACACGCCTTCAGGGTCCTGGCGCTTAAAGTCGGACCACTTCTGCATTATTGCTCTGACACTGAGCCTGGTGTGGAAGCGCCGGGAAACTGTGGCCTGCCCTTCACCTCCAGGGCAATGCGCTTCTTGCCCCCATGGGCATAGTCGTATTGGTGGATGCAGAAATCCTATGAGAAATGAAAAAAAAAAGGTTATCAATACATGACATCAGACCAATGGACTAAACATTTATACTGAGAACAGATTAAACATATAATCCAAGGAAAACATACTCACTTTCACCACCTGGCCGTTTACGCAGCTATCCACCCTCCTCCTTTTCTTTTTTGCTGGCCCGGGGGGGGGGAGGGGGTGGAGGGGGGTTAGGTGGGGGAGGTGAGGTAGGTGGGGGAGGTGGGGGAGGGGCCAGAGTCAGAGGAGGAGCTGAGGAGGCGCATTACACGTCTCCTGGGCAGCATGGTGGAAACGCAAAGGAGGAAACCGGAAGTGGATATGACGAAAGCGAACCCAAAAAAAAAAAAAAAATAAGTGGCGGTAAGAGTAGATTTACGCATTACAACAAGCTATTGGCCAAGACGCAATTAATTATTAGCTTGATTTAGGTGGGAAACTCAAAGGAGCAAACCGGAAGTGCATATGACGAAAGCGAACAAAAAACACGCTCCGCGCACTAGGAACAAGCTAATATCCGCTACGTGCAAGCAAAGTGGCGGTAATAGGAGATTTACGCATTACAACAAGCTATTGGCCAAGACGCAATTAATTATTAGCTTGATTTAGCTGGGTGTTCAATATCCTGTAATGCATAGGTCAGAGCAAAAACAGATCTGGTTGCTTTCAAATAAAAATCTGATTCCTTAATAAAATAAGAACACAATATAACTATCCAACAACATGATAATGTGGGACACAGGAGAATGCATAACGGGTTGTTAGGAGCTTGTACGCCTGAAAAAATCCTGCAGAATGTGGACATATGCACGCTCTGAACTACAGTGTATTCATTAAGAACGACTGGGGTCGCTGCAAGTGAATTCAGGGTAAAATGCAGAAAGGCACATGTATGAACAGCACAGCGCAGCACAGCGACGCTAGCGCCGGCACATAGCGAATCACAACAGCGACTGCACAAACACTGACCACTACAGATTCAACAAGGACAGGGCTGCAGAATAGCTTGGGCGCTGACAATTTCAATGAGCGAACGTGAGCGCCAACCATGACTGACTAAAAAGTAGCTTTACAAGCCATGGGTGTTCAGAAAGCAAGCTAATTTGAGGCTAATGTGTTTTGTGGGAGGAGATGCATTTTAGATTTCACTCATAACATTCCAGTCTAAAAATTACATCTTTCACCAAAAAATCAATAAAAACAAGACATATTAATCAAACATATCCTAAACAACAGGGTCGATTCAAAGAAACATGTAACAGCTTGGATTTTGGTGCCGATCATCCTATTTTTCCCGTCCGCTCGTGCGTTCGTATGAACTTGCGAGTGATTCTATAAGCAAATACGTTTCTATCCTAAAATTTAGGTCCGTTCGTATGGCAGTTCGGGAATCAGACCTATGTCAGTTTCCATCCTGAATTTTCCGTTTCATTTCTCAGGTTGCAACATTGGTTTTGCCCTTTTTCCTTTTTTGTCTGGACGTAAATCCTTCTGATCTTGCGGCTGCGCACTACAAACTTAAAGTGCATTCTAAATATTTGGTCTTATTTTTCTTTATTTCATTCATTTTGTAGTAACCAACCATTAATGAATGCATTTGCATAAGTAAATCTTACTTTGTTTAATTTTTAGTTAACTTGCATTTTTTACTTGTGGATTTAATTTTAATATTTTGGCTTCAAATGGTACAACTTAAAATTTTGTGTGTGGTTACCCACACCCTCTACATACAGATTGCTCTCAAATATAAAAAAACACCCAGCAACTTCTGCATGTTATGAAACAGCCAAGATGGCGGGTCAGGTATTATCGGGCAGCCTGCAAACAGAAAGGGCCTTGTGACTGTGTTGCTCTGCATTCTTTGATTTCTGACCTTTCCGTGCCCCCAGCTCTGCTGTGTCTGTGCAAAATACAGCAGTAACCCACATCCTGCACTTTATCCCGCTCTCCTCTCCTCAGTAAGTGTGATGCATCTGAACAAAGATGTGCTTAAATAATTAAACAAAGCAAAGGTAAACAACTACACCAATAAATGCAATCTAAAAATAGTATTCTAGTACATCAATTTAAAAATAAATAACAAAGGACATAAGTTTCTTTAATTAACGCAAATATATTGCAAAATAAAGGTTTACATGCAAAGGACTAATTAAGGTCCACATTAAAATGCTTTTATAAGGCATACATGAATCAGGTATGCATTGCTATACAATTTATGGCCTCAGCCATGCTGATACATGCAGTTCATTGGAGCTCAAGACGCGCAGACTCCTCCACATAGCCAAAAAACCTGTTCAAGAACAGCAATCCGACTGCTAAAAGGTATCGGCAGTGGCTTTCTTTTAAAACGTATTTAGAGGTTTGAAAACTGTTCTCTGAATCACACCTAAACACATTCGATTATCCTAAGTTTTACGTTTTCATCCTAAGTTTTAGGATTTGATCCTAAGTTTTAGGATTTGATCCTAAGTTTTACGTTTTGATCCTAAAATTTAGGAACGAACTTCCGATGATCGTAAGAGCATATACGCATTCGTACGTAGGCTCGTGCGAGTCGGAAATGGCCAAAAAAACAGGAAAAAATGACTAACACCCACCCAAACTTACGATTCTCGATCCGAAATCAATTAACTTTTGCTCTTTGAATCGAGGGGAACATGTGTTTAATTTTTGGCAAAAGACAAGAACACAAAAACTGCTTAAAAAAAACATTGCAGTGTCTGCCATTGAAATGTATGGGAGAGCGCCAGGTAGCGAAAGGTCTGACCTGGCGCTGGGATGGGATTAGCAGCGGCGCTGTTCGTTGCAGTCCGCTACATGATGAATCCAGCGCTAGCTGACGCTTTCGCCGGCGCTAGCCTCATTTAGCGTGATAAATGCGTGATTGTTTTCGCAGCCTGGCGTTCGGGAATCGGTTGCCGCCGATAGCTGGCTTTACCTGGCGCTATTGACACACTAGCTGACGCTATCACTTGATGAATAAGGCCCTGAGATATTGTTAGAAAATCAGGCAAACCATGAAGCTGAAATATCTGATTGATGAAGATTTTAGCAAGAGCAGCTGCAGAAGGAAGACCAGGCAGAGGGATGAAGTGCACCATTTTAGAGAATCCGTCCACAACAACAAATATAGTGTTATTCCACTCAGATACTGGTAATTTAACAATAAAATCCATAGCAATATTAGACCAGGGTCATTTTGGGACAGAAAGAGGTTGTAGGAACCCAGCCGCATGAGAGTGCTGTGCTTTACATCTGGCACAGGTGTCACAATTGTCCACGTGATTTTTTCAGTCCAATATTGATAGTGGGCCACCAGAAGAATCGATTGACAAGGTCTCTGGTATTGCGAACACCAAAATGCACTGCTAAAGGATGGTCATGTGAAAGTGCCAAAATCTGTGGACATTATGGCTCCAAAACAAAGACTCTCTCTTTGTGGAGTAAAAAGCTGTTCTCGAAGACACATCTAGGGACAAAGCTGTGATAATGGGGCCTGTAGGTTTCTTAATTTCTGGAATAAATATTGGTCAGCTTGATTGCCAAGAGTTCTCTATCCCCTATGTTGAAGTTTCTCTCAGATAACAATTTCCTTGAAAAGATGGCAACAGGATGCAAAGCATTATTCTCAATGTTTTTTCGAAACAAGATTGGTCTCAAGGCTGATTTTGCATCTACTGCAGCAACAAGAGAGATCCCAGATTCCATATGTCTCAAGATTGGAGTGGAAGTAAAAAGAGACGTTTCAAGAGATTTTGAAATGCTTCTTGAGTTACCTCGGACCAACAGAATTTGGGTTGCTTCCTGGTTAAGCCCGTAATGGGTATGATGGCTTTTTAGAACCTACACAAAACTAGCAAACCCCACAAAACATTGGACTTCCTGTGGAGGTGAGGTGAACGGATACGATAAAAAGCTCAACAGACTCAACCAAGTCAAACAATTAATTGAATAATGGTGGATTATTTGCTGGCATCGGGATGATGTTGATTTGGTGTGCGCTCTTTCTTTCTTGGAATATAGATTTCAGTGATAACAAGTTGCAATTATGCTTATGGTATTATTTTGATGTTTTATAGTCTGTATTATTGTCAAAAGTGTGCTTCAAATCCACCCAGTATTTGCTATTCAATTGAGGCTAATTGCTCATTATGCAACTAATTGTTCAATTTGATTGTTATCCTATCTTGTTATCATATCAATTATTTTATAAATGGTTTCTTCAAAGCTGTAATCGGATCCTTGGGGATGTCATTCAGTTGGTAAAACATTTATCAGTTGGTAAAACATTTATCAGTTGGTAAAACATCCACGCAAGGAACTAAGGACCCATCATTTTTCTTGACAAAAAGATGCCGGTACTGACTGAAAATGAGGAACGTAGGATAAATCCTTTCCGGATATTTTTATCTATGTAATCGTTTAACACTTTTAGTTTGGCTCAGACAATTAAAACAGATTACCAAAGGGTATGGTCGCACCAGGCAGAAGATCTATGAGGAAGCAAGGTGTCAGCTACTTTTTTATTAAAAATTTCCAGAAGCTCGATATAGGGCTCTAGTATGGTAACTCTGGGGTCTGAGGCAAGGGTACAGATGACTTGGGTGGTAGATGCTGAACTAGAGGTGCCACAATTTTCTGAACAATAATCGGACTTGACCCCTAATCAAACTGAAAGTCTATTTTTTTTCACTTGCTGCAAACTGCTGCATGCTTATTAATGACATACTCGCCTTACCAGGCCACAATTTTTGCTCCTGCGCCACCATCTTGCTACAACCGCGCCAGCTGCTCCAGTCACCTCGTTCCCACCGCTGATTCGATCAACTCACCTCCACCGTCGCTCATGGTCACCTTGTCAGAATCTTGCTGCAACCACAACGCCATCTTACAGCCTTTGACCACACACTGGCCATTCACAGCGTAACCCACGAAAGTGCAAGCCTGTTTTAGGGATTGAACAAAACAGCACGTCGTGGGGTTCAAAATAGATCTTACAATTAAACATTCTGTCGGTATCCTGTTTTATTCTTATGCTTTCTGGATTTTTAACTTGACAGGGAATCATCCCACTGTCTGCTCAGCAGCCTATCAACCAACTTCTACCCTCTCTGCAGCCAATCAGATCGGCCAGCAGGCCAACCATCTTGCTGCCCCCACCCCTGCCCACACCAATCAGGAAGGGGAGTAGGTGGGGCCAGGCCGTGAAAGGGGGGGGGGGGGGCGGCCGCAAGCTGGTGCTCAGGGCCCAGCCAGCAAGCAGACGAGCGCTAACAGTGCTCTGCTTGCTATAGAAGATGGGGAGCTCTGTCACAGTCTGCTATGGGGTAATATAAAGCTCTGTCACACTCTGCTATGGGGTTATGGTGGGCCAGTCACAGTCTGCTATGCGGTAATGGGGGGATTGTGTCACAGTCTGCTATGGGGGATGATGGGGGTTGTTTTGCAACACAGTCTGCTATAGGTGGGGGAGGTGAGGTAGGTGGGGGAGGTGGGGGAGGGGCCAGAGTCAGAGGAGGAGCTGGGGAGGCGCATTACACGTCTCCTGGGCAGCATGGTGGAAACGCAAAGGAGGAAACCTGAAGTGGATATGACGAAAGCGAACCCAAAAAAAAAAAAAATTTCGCTCCGCGTACTAGGAAGAAGCTAATATCCGCTACATGCAAGCTAAGTGGCGGTAAGAGTAGATTTACGCATTACAACAAGCTATTGGCCAAGACGCAATTAATTATTAGCTTGATTTAGGTGGGAAACTCAAAGGAGCAAACCGGAAGTGCATATGACGAAAGCGAACAAAAAACACGCTCCGCGCACTAGGAACAAGCTAATATCCGCTACGTGCAAGCAAAGTGGCGGTAATAGGAGATTTACGCATTACAACAAGCTATTGGCCAAGACGCAATTAATTATTAGCTTGATTTAGCTGGGTGTTCAATATCCTGTAATGCATAGGTCAGAGCAAAAACAGATCTGGTTGCTTTCAAATAAAAATCTGATTCCTTAATAAAATAAGAACACAATATAACTATCCAAGAACATGATAATGTGGGACACAGGAGAATGCATAACGGGTTGTTAGGAGCTTGTACGCCTGAAAAAATCCTGCAGAATGTGGACATATGCACGCTCTGAACTACAGTGTATTCATTAAGAACGACTGGGGTCGCTGCAAGTGAATTCAGGGTAAAATGCAGAAAGGCACATGTATGAACAGCACAGCGCAGCACAGCGACGCTAGCGCCGGCACATAGCGAATCACAACAGCGACTGCACAAACACTGACCACTACAGATTCAACAAGGACAGGGCTGCAGAATAGCTTGGGCGCTGACAATTTCAATGAGCGAACGTGAGCGCCAACCATGACTGACTAAAAAGTAGCTTTACAAGCCATGGGTGTTCAGAAAGCAAGCTAATTTGAGGCTAATGTGTTTTGTGGGAGGAGATGCATTTTAGATTTCACTCATAACATTCCAGTCTAAAAATTACATCTTTCACCAAAAAATCAATAAAAACAAGACATATTAATCAAACATATCCTAAACAACAGGGTCGATTCAAAGAAACATGTAACAGCTTGGATTTTGGTGCCGATCATCCTATTTTTCCCGTCCGCTCGTGCGTTCGTATGAACTTGCGAGTGATTCTATAAGCAAATACGTTTCTATCCTAAAATTTAGGTCCGTTCGTATGGCAGTTCGGGAATCAGACCTATGTCAGTTTCCATCCTGAATTTTCCGTTTCATTTCTCAGGTTGCAACATTGGTTTTGCCCTTTTTCCTTTTTTGTCTGGACGTAAATCCTTCTGATCTTGCGGCTGCGCACTACAAACTTAAAGTGCATTCTAAATATTTGGTCTTATTTTTCTTTATTTCATTCATTTTGTAGTAACCAACCATTAATGAATGCATTTGCATAAGTAAATCTTACTTTGTTTAATTTTTAGTTAACTTGCATTTTTTACTTGTGGATTTAATTTTAATATTTTGGCTTCAAATGGTACAACTTAAAATTTTGTGTGTGGTTACCCACACCCTCTACATACAGATTGCTCTCAAATATAAAAAAACACCCAGCAACTTCTGCATGTTATGAGTCTAGAAACAGCCAAGATGGCGGGTCAGGTATTATCGGGCAGCCTGCAAACAGAAAGGGCCTTGTGACTGTGTTGCTCTGCATTCTTTGATTTCTGACCTTTCCGTGCCCCCAGCTCTGCTGTGTCTGTGCAAAATACAGCAGTAACCCACATCCTGCACTTTATCCCGCTCTCCTCTCCTCAGTAAGTGTGATGCATCTGAACAAAGATGTGCTTAAATAATTAAACAAAGCAAAGGTAAACAACTACACCAATAAATGCAATCTAAAAATAGTATTCTAGTACATCAATTTAAAAATAAATAACAAAGGACATAAGTTTCTTTAATTAACGCAAATATATTGCAAAATAAAGGTTTACATGCAAAGGACTAATTAAGGTCCACATTAAAATGCTTTTATAAGGCATACATGAATCAGGTATGCATTGCTATACAATTTATGGCCTCAGCCATGCTGATACATGCAGTTCATTGGAGCTCAAGACGCGCAGACTCCTCCACATAGCCAAAAAACCTGTTCAAGAACAGCAATCCGACAGCTAAAAGGTATCGGCAGTGGCTTTCTTTTAAAACGTATTTAGAGGTTTGAAAACTGTTCTCTGAATCACACCTAAACACATTCGATTATCCTAAGTTTTACGTTTTCATCCTAAGTTTTAGGATTTGATCCTAAGTTTTACGTTTTGATCCTAAGTTTTACGTTTTGATCCTAAAATTTAGGAACGAACTTCCGATGATCGTAAGAGCATATACGCATTCGTACGTAGGCTCGTGCGAGTCGGAAATGGCCAAAAAAACAGGAAAAAATGACTAACACCCACCCAAACTTACGATTCTCGATCCGAAATCAATTAACTTTTGCTCTTTGAATCGAGGGGAACATGTGTTTAATTTTTGGCAAAAGACAAGAACACAAAAACTACTTAAAAAAAACATTGCAGTGTCTGCCATTGAAATGTATGGGAGAGCGCCAGGTAGCGAAAGGTCTGACCTGGCGCTGGGATGGGATTAGCAGCGGCGCTGTTCGTTGCAGTCCGCTACATGATGAATCCAGCGCTAGCTGACGCTTTCGCCGGCGCTAGCCTCATTTAGCGTGATAAATGCGTGATTGTTTTCGCAGCCTGGCGTTCGGGAGTCGGTTGCCGCCGATAGCTGGCTTTACCTGGCGCTATTGACACACTAGCTGACGCTATCACTTGATGAATAAGGCCCTGAGATATTGTTAGAAAATCAGGCAAACCATGAAGCTGAAATATCTGATTGATGAAGATTTTAGCAAGAGCAGCTGCAGAAGGAAGACCAGGCAGAGGGATGAAGTGCACCATTTTAGAGAATCCGTCCACAACAACAAATATAGTGTTATTCCACTCAGATACTGGTAATTTAACAATAAAATCCATAGCAATATTAGACCAGGGTCATTTTGGGACAGAAAGAGGTTGTAGGAACCCAGCCGCATGAGAGTGCTGTGCTTTACATCTGGCACAGGTGTCACAATTGTCCACGTGATTTTTTCAGTCCAATATTGATAGTGGGCCACCAGAAGAATCGATTGACAAGGTCTCTGGTATTGCGAACACCAAAATGCACTGCTAAAGGATGGTCATGTGAAAGTGCCAAAATCTGTGGACATTATGGCTCCAAAACAAAGACTCTCTCTTTGTGGAGTAAAAAGCTGTTCTCGAAGACACATCTAGGGACAAAGCTGTGATAATGGGGCCTGTAGGTTTCTTAATTTCTGGAATAAATATTGGTCAGCTTGATTGCCAAGAGTTCTCTATCCCCTATGTTGAAGTTTCTCTCAGATAACAATTTCCTTGAAAAGATGGCAACAGGATGCAAAGCATTATTCTCAATGTTTTTTCGAAACAAGATTGGTCTCAAGGCTGATTTTGCATCTACTGCAGCAACAAGAGAGATCCCAGATTCCATATGTCTCAAGATTGGAGTGGAAGTAAAAAGAGACGTTTCAAGAGATTTTGAAATGCTTCTTGAGTTACCTCGGACCAACAGAATTTGGGTTGCTTCCTGGTTAAGCCCGTAATGGGTATGATGGCTTTTTAGAACCTACACAAAACTAGCAAACCCCACAAAACATTGGACTTCCTGTGGAGGTGAGGTGAACGGATACGATAAAAAGCTCAACAGACTCAACCAAGTCAAACAATTAATTGAATAATGGTGGATTATTTGCTGGCATCGGGATGATGTTGATTTGGTGTGCGCTCTTTCTTTCTTGGAATATAGATTTCAGTGATAACAAGTTGCAATTATGCTTATGGTATTATTTTGATGTTTTATAGTCTGTATTATTGTCAAAAGTGTGCTTCAAATCCACCCAGTATTTGCTATTCAATTGAGGCTAATTGCTCATTATGCAACTAATTGTTCAATTTGATTGTTATCCTATCTTGTTATCATATCAATTATTTTATAAATGGTTTCTTCAAAGCTGTAATCGGATCCTTGGGGATGTCATTCAGTTGGTAAAACATTTATCAGTTGGTAAAACATTTATCAGTTGGTAAAACATCCACGCAAGGAACTAAGGACCCATCATTTTTCTTGACAAAAAGATGCCGGTACTGACTGAAAATGAGGAACGTAGGATAAATCCTTTCCGGATATTTTTATCTATGTAATCGTTTAACACTTTTAGTTTGGCTCAGACAATTAAAACAGATTACCAAAGGGTATGGTCGCACCAGGCAGAAGATCTATGAGGAAGCAAGGTGTCAGCTACTTTTTTATTAAAAATTTCCAGAAGCTCGATATAGGGCTCTAGTATGGTAACTCTGGGGTCTGAGGCAAGGGTACAGATGACTTGGGTGGTAGATGCTGAACTAGAGGTGCCACAATTTTCTGAACAATAATCGGACTTGACCCCTAATCAAACTGAAAGTCTATTTTTTTTCACTTGCTGCAAACTGCTGCATGCTTATTAATGACATACTCGCCTTACCAGGCCACAATTTTTGCTCCTGCGCCACCATCTTGCTACAACCGCGCCAGCTGCTCCAGTCACCTCGTTCCCACCGCTGATTCGATCAACTCACCTCCACCGTCGCTCATGGTCACCTTGTCAGAATCTTGCTGCAACCACAACGCCATCTTACAGCCTTTGACCACACACTGGCCATTCACAGCGTAACCCACGAAAGTGCAAGCCTGTTTTAGGGATTGAACAAAACAGCACGTCGTGGGGTTCAAAATAGATCTTACAATTAAACATTCTGTCGGTATCCTGTTTTATTCTTATGCTTTCTGGATTTTTAACTTGACAGGGAATCATCCCACTGTCTGCTCAGCAGCCTATCAACCAACTTCTACCCTCTCTGCAGCCAATCAGATCGGCCAGCAGGCCAACCATCTTGCTGCCCCCACCCCTGCCCACACCAATCAGGAAGGGGAGTAGGTGGGGCCAGGCCGTGAAAGGGGGGGGGGGGGCGGCCGCAAGCTGGTGCTCAGGGCCCAGCCAGCAAGCAGACGAGCGCTAACAGTGCTCTGCTTGCTATAGAAGATGGGGAGCTCTGTCACAGTCTGCTATGGGGTAATATAAAGCTCTGTCACACTCTGCTATGGGGTTATGGTGGGCCAGTCACAGTCTGCTATGCGGTAATGGGGGGATTGTGTCACAGTCTGCTATGGGGGATGATGGGGGTTGTTTTGCAACACAGTCTGCTATAGGTGGGGGAGGTGAGGTAGGTGGGGGAGGTGGGGGAGGGGCCAGAGTCAGAGGAGGAGCTGGGGAGGCGCATTACACGTCTCCTGGGCAGCATGGTGGAAACGCAAAGGAGGAAACCTGAAGTGGATATGACGAAAGCGAACCCAAAAAAAAAAAAAATTTCGCTCCGCGTACTAGGAAGAAGCTAATATCTGCTACATGCAAGCTAAGTGGCGGTAAGAGTAGATTTACGCATTACAACAAGCTATTGGCCAAGACGCAATTAATTATTAGCTTGATTTAGGTGGGAAACTCAAAGGAGCAAACCGGAAGTGCATATGACGAAAGCGAACAAAAAACACGCTCCGCGCACTAGGAACAAGCTAATATCCGCTACGTGCAAGCAAAGTGGCGGTAATAGGAGATTTACGCATTACAACAAGCTATTGGCCAAGACGCAATTAATTATTAGCTTGATTTAGCTGGGTGTTCAATATCCTGTAATGCATAGGTCAGAGCAAAAACAGATCTGGTTGCTTTCAAATAAAAATCTGATTCCTTAATAAAATAAGAACACAATATAACTATCCAAGAACATGATAATGTGGGACACAGGAGAATGCATAACGGGTTGTTAGGAGCTTGTACGCCTGAAAAAATCCTGCAGAATGTGGACATATGCACGCTCTGAACTACAGTGTATTCATTAAGAACGACTGGGGTCGCTGCAAGTGAATTCAGGGTAAAATGCAGAAAGGCACATGTATGAACAGCACAGCGCAGCACAGCGACGCTAGCGCCGGCACATAGCGAATCACAACAGCGACTGCACAAACACTGACCACTACAGATTCAACAAGGACAGGGCTGCAGAATAGCTTGGGCGCTGACAATTTCAATGAGCGAACGTGAGCGCCAACCATGACTGACTAAAAAGTAGCTTTACAAGCCATGGGTGTTCAGAAAGCAAGCTAATTTGAGGCTAATGTGTTTTGTGGGAGGAGATGCATTTTAGATTTCACTCATAACATTCCAGTCTAAAAATTACATCTTTCACCAAAAAATCAATAAAAACAAGACATATTAATCAAACATATCCTAAACAACAGGGTCGATTCAAAGAAACATGTAACAGCTTGGATTTTGGTGCCGATCATCCTATTTTTCCCGTCCGCTCGTGCGTTCGTATGAACTTGCGAGTGATTCTATAAGCAAATACGTTTCTATCCTAAAATTTAGGTCCGTTCGTATGGCAGTTCGGGAATCAGACCTATGTCAGTTTCCATCCTGAATTTTCCGTTTCATTTCTCAGGTTGCAACATTGGTTTTGCCCTTTTTCCTTTTTTGTCTGGACGTAAATCCTTCTGATCTTGCGGCTGCGCACTACAAACTTAAAGTGCATTCTAAATATTTGGTCTTATTTTTCTTTATTTCATTCATTTTGTAGTAACCAACCATTAATGAATGCATTTGCATAAGTAAATCTTACTTTGTTTAATTTTTAGTTAACTTGCATTTTTTACTTGTGGATTTAATTTTAATATTTTGGCTTCAAATGGTACAACTTAAAATTTTGTGTGTGGTTACCCACACCCTCTACATACAGATTGCTCTCAAATATAAAAAAACACCCAGCAACTTCTGCATGTTATGAGTCTAGAAACAGCCAAGATGGCGGGTCAGGTATTATCGGGCAGCCTGCAAACAGAAAGGGCCTTGTGACTGTGTTGCTCTGCATTCTTTGATTTCTGACCTTTCCGTGCCCCCAGCTCTGCTGTGTCTGTGCAAAATACAGCAGTAACCCACATCCTGCACTTTATCCCGCTCTCCTCTCCTCAGTAAGTGTGATGCATCTGAACAAAGATGTGCTTAAATAATTAAACAAAGCAAAGGTAAACAACTACACCAATAAATGCAATCTAAAAATAGTATTCTAGTACATCAATTTAAAAATAAATAACAAAGGACATAAGTTTCTTTAATTAACGCAAATATATTGCAAAATAAAGGTTTACATGCAAAGGACTAATTAAGGTCCACATTAAAATGCTTTTATAAGGCATACATGAATCAGGTATGCATTGCTATACAATTTATGGCCTCAGCCATGCTGATACATGCAGTTCATTGGAGCTCAAGACGCGCAGACTCCTCCACATAGCCAAAAAACCTGTTCAAGAACAGCAATCCGACAGCTAAAAGGTATCGGCAGTGGCTTTCTTTTAAAACGTATTTAGAGGTTTGAAAACTGTTCTCTGAATCACACCTAAACACATTCGATTATCCTAAGTTTTACGTTTTCATCCTAAGTTTTAGGATTTGATCCTAAGTTTTACGTTTTGATCCTAAGTTTTACGTTTTGATCCTAAAATTTAGGAACGAACTTCCGATGATCGTAAGAGCATATACGCATTCGTACGTAGGCTCGTGCGAGTCGGAAATGGCCAAAAAAACAGGAAAAAATGACTAACACCCACCCAAACTTACGATTCTCGATCCGAAATCAATTAACTTTTGCTCTTTGAATCGAGGGGAACATGTGTTTAATTTTTGGCAAAAGACAAGAACACAAAAACTACTTAAAAAAAACATTGCAGTGTCTGCCATTGAAATGTATGGGAGAGCGCCAGGTAGCGAAAGGTCTGACCTGGCGCTGGGATGGGATTAGCAGCGGCGCTGTTCGTTGCAGTCCGCTACATGATGAATCCAGCGCTAGCTGACGCTTTCGCCGGCGCTAGCCTCATTTAGCGTGATAAATGCGTGATTGTTTTCGCAGCCTGGCGTTCGGGAGTCGGTTGCCGCCGATAGCTGGCTTTACCTGGCGCTATTGACACACTAGCTGACGCTATCACTTGATGAATAAGGCCCTGAGATATTGTTAGAAAATCAGGCAAACCATGAAGCTGAAATATCTGATTGATGAAGATTTTAGCAAGAGCAGCTGCAGAAGGAAGACCAGGCAGAGGGATGAAGTGCACCATTTTAGAGAATCCGTCCACAACAACAAATATAGTGTTATTCCACTCAGATACTGGTAATTTAACAATAAAATCCATAGCAATATTAGACCAGGGTCATTTTGGGACAGAAAGAGGTTGTAGGAACCCAGCCGCATGAGAGTGCTGTGCTTTACATCTGGCACAGGTGTCACAATTGTCCACGTGATTTTTTCAGTCCAATATTGATAGTGGGCCACCAGAAGAATCGATTGACAAGGTCTCTGGTATTGCGAACACCAAAATGCACTGCTAAAGGATGGTCATGTGAAAGTGCCAAAATCTGTGGACATTATGGCTCCAAAACAAAGACTCTCTCTTTGTGGAGTAAAAAGCTGTTCTCGAAGACACATCTAGGGACAAAGCTGTGATAATGGGGCCTGTAGGTTTCTTAATTTCTGGAATAAATATTGGTCAGCTTGATTGCCAAGAGTTCTCTATCCCCTATGTTGAAGTTTCTCTCAGATAACAATTTCCTTGAGAAGATGGCAACAGGATGCAAAGCATTATTCTCAATGTTTTTTCGAAACAAGATTGGTCTCAAGGCTGATTTTGCATCTACTGCAGCAACAAGAGAGATCCCAGATTCCATATGTCTCAAGATTGGAGTGGAAGTAAAAAGAGACGTTTCAAGAGATTTTGAAATGCTTCTTGAGTTACCTCGGACCAACAGAATTTGGGTTGCTTCCTGGTTAAGCCCGTAATGGGTATGATGGCTTTTTAGAACCTACACAAAACTAGCAAACCCCACAAAACATTGGACTTCCTGTGGAGGTGAGGTGAACGGATACGATAAAAAGCTCAACAGACTCAACCAAGTCAAACAATTAATTGAATAATGGTGGATTATTTGCTGGCATCGGGATGATGTTGATTTGGTGTGCGCTCTTTCTTTCTTGGAATATAGATTTCAGTGATAACAAGTTGCAATTATGCTTATGGTATTATTTTGATGTTTTATAGTCTGTATTATTGTCAAAAGTGTGCTTCAAATCCACCCAGTATTTGCTATTCAATTGAGGCTAATTGCTCATTATGCAACTAATTGTTCAATTTGATTGTTATCCTATCTTGTTATCATATCAATTATTTTATAAATGGTTTCTTCAAAGCTGTAATCGGATCCTTGGGGATGTCATTCAGTTGGTAAAACATTTATCAGTTGGTAAAACATTTATCAGTTGGTAAAACATCCACGCAAGGAACTAAGGACCCATCATTTTTCTTGACAAAAAGATGCCGGTACTGACTGAAAATGAGGAACGTAGGATAAATCCTTTCCGGATATTTTTATCTATGTAATCGTTTAACACTTTTAGTTTGGCTCAGACAATTAAAACAGATTACCAAAGGGTATGGTCGCACCAGGCAGAAGATCTATGAGGAAGCAAGGTGTCAGCTACTTTTTTATAAAAAATTTCCAGAAGCTCGATATAGGGCTCTAGTATGGTAACTCTGGGGTCTGAGGCAAGGGTACAGATGACTTGGGTGGTAGATGCTGAACTAGAGGTGCCACAATTTTCTGAACAATAATCGGACTTGACCCCTAATCAAACTGAAAGTCTATTTTTTTTCACTTGCTGCAAACTGCTGCATGCTTATTAATGACATACTCGCCTTACCAGGCCACAATTTTTGCTCCTGCGCCACCATCTTGCTACAACCGCGCCAGCTGCTCCAGTCACCTCGTTCCCACCGCTGATTCGATCAACTCACCTCCACCGTCGCTCATGGTCACCTTGTCAGAATCTTGCTGCAACCACAACGCCATCTTACAGCCTTTGACCACACACTGGCCATTCACAGCGTAACCCACGAAAGTGCAAGCCTGTTTTAGGGATTGAACAAAACAGCACGTCGTGGGGTTCAAAATAGATCTTACAATTAAACATTCTGTCGGTATCCTGTTTTATTCTTATGCTTTCTGGATTTTTAACTTGACAGGGAATCATCCCACTGTCTGCTCAGCAGCCTATCAACCAACTTCTACCCTCTCTGCAGCCAATCAGATCGGCCAGCAGGCCAACCATCTTGCTGCCCCCACCCCTGCCCACACCAATCAGGAAGGGGAGTAGGTGGGGCCAGGCCGTGAAAGGGGGGGGGGCGGCCGCAAGCTGGTGCTCAGGGCCCAGCCAGCAAGCAGACGAGCGCTAACAGTGCTCTGCTTGCTATAGAAGATGGGGAGCTCTGTCACAGTCTGCTATGGGGTAATATAAAGCTCTGTCACACTCTGCTATGGGGTTATGGTGGGCCAGTCACAGTCTGCTATGCGGTAATGGGGGGATTGTGTCACAGTCTGCTATGGGGGATGATGGGGGTTGTTTTGCAACACAGTCTGCTATGGGATGATGGTGGATTCTGTCACACAGTCTGCTACAGGGATGATGGGATATTGTTCTGTCACACAGTCTGCTAAACGGATGATGGTGAATTCTGTTGCACAGTCTGCTACGGAGAGGATGGGATGTTGTTCTGCCATGCAGTCTGCTGTGGGGTGTTGGGGGGATTCTCTGTCACACAGTCTGCAATGAGGTTGTTCTGCCACATAGTCTGCTATATGAATGATGGGGGTTGTTCTGCCACACAGTCTGCTATTCGGATGATTGGGGATTTTGTCACACAGTCTGCTATGTGGGTGGTGGGGGGTTTTCTGCCCTACAGTCTGCTATAGGGATGATGGGGGTTGTTCTACTGCACTTTCTACTATGGGGATGGTGCGGGTTGTTCTTCCACACAGTCTGCTATGAAACTGATGGGGGATGCTGTCACACACTCTGCTGTGGGGATGATGGGGGTTGTTCTACCACACAGTCTGCTATATGGATGATGGGGGTTGTTCTGCCACACAGTCTGCTATGGGGATGATGGGAGTTGTTCTGTTACACAGTCTGCTATGGGGATTGTTCTGCCACACAGTCTGCTGTGGGGGTGATAGGGGGCTCTGTTACAGTCTGCTATGGGGTGATGGAGGATTCTGTCACACAGTCTGCTATAGGGTTATGGGGGGCTCTGTCACAGCCTGCTATGGGGGATGATGGGGGCTCTGCCACACAGTCTGCTATGGGGGGGTGATGGGGGGATTCTGTCACACAGTTTGTTATAGGGTTTTGGGTGGGTTGTTATTATTTAAGGACATAATATTAGTACTGTCTCTAACCCATTTTGTGCAAGCCAATCTCCCCGGTGTTGCTCGCCGATTTTCCCTCTGATATTCTATATTTTTTAATTTATCTATTCATTTGTTTGTTTTCCATTATTATTTTGAGTACTTTCTTTCTCTAACCCATTTTGTGCAGGACAATAACCCTGGTGTCCCCCCCCCCCCTGATTTTCAGCCCTCTAGCCCTGGTGTCCCATATCCACTCTAACAGGTGTCGGTCCCACTGACACCACATGCTCGGTGTGGGCATCCAGGATGCTGGAGCCACCGCACCAGAACGCCTGATATTCTTACATTCATCTTGAACCTGCCAGGAAAAGAAGACCCACGATTGGCTGCCGGTGGGTGGGTGGGGAGCGGGGTGTTCCAGTGTCCGAAGCCAAGGACAGGACCATGGCCCACATGACTGCCCGAAGCCCAATCGCAGGATTCCTTTTCCGGCTCAAGCTTAAAGGTGAAGCTAAGAGTGTCAGGCGTTCTGGGGGCTATGTGCAGGGGGGGGTGAGCTTGTTTTTATGTGGAGAAAAAATGTTGTTGGTCTGGTTCAATTGTGAGATTGACCACGTAAGGAGCACTGCCTCCTATTAAGTGAAGCAATCTAGGGGGGCGTGTCCAAGATGGCGACCTAATTGGACGTGCCTGTGCTGGGCTCCTGACACTCATCCTGACTTGCCCCATTCTTGTGGTGGCTGGGCAGCGTTCTTCGGCTCTCCCTTCCGAGAGATTGAGCCGAGGTGTTGGCGGGGGCAGCGGTGAGCGAAGGCGGAGGTGCTGGGAGGAGACAGCAGTCCCGGCCACGTGCTTTTCCTGTGTGTTGAAGAGAGCGGGCGGCTGCAGGAGCAACGAACAGCCACAGCACAAGACTGCCCCGGGCTGCGGTGGTATCAGAAGGAGAGATGCCCCAGAGGACAGGCACACTCCTACGGAGCTGCAGAGTTCGCCTGGCGGCCAGCGTGGAGTCGAGGAGGGACAAGGCGACATATTTCCCTGCAGCATGAGGTGAGAGGGGGTGACAGGGGGGGGCTAGCCCTGTAAACTGGAGGCATTTAACCCTTGGAGCTAATACACTAGCTGAGGCGCTCCCCCGAAGGCACACAGCGTGGGTAACTGGTCTGGCAGGGGAAGAATCCCTTTGGTGGAGGCATCTTAGTGGAGATCACCTGAGGCGCTTGGATTTCCCCCCTTTGCCCGCTGCAGCCCCATATATGCTTCTGTAGCCACTGAAGCCCACTGTCCCAGCTCAGCGCCTGCATGGGGTGCACCTGGTCCCTCTTATCCACGATTTGAGTTTAAGATCCGCTCACGCATATTTGGGACTTGGCGCCTACATCTGCTACAACAAGGAAAAAAACCCCTCCCCCAGTGCGATATCGAAGCAGATCCATCCAGGGTCCCCTACACATGAGAGGAAATAAAAAGCGCAAGTCAGCGGTGGTCACCTGTAGCACGCAAATGATGGAGGCCCTGAAATCCTGATACCGCGGCTATTATTATTATTATTGTTTATTTATATAGCGCCATTATCTTCCGTAGCGCTTTACAAGGTATGATTACAACATATAGTAGAGGGAACAATACAAAATTAGATGCCACAAGGTTTAAACCAAGTGTTGTGAGCACAGGAGACAATCGGAAGGAGTGCCCTGCCTTGCGAGCTTACAGTCTAAAGAATGGGGGTGGAGACAAAGGGGCGGGGTCAAAAGTGGTAGAGCTTGAGTATGGCTGCATGTGCCATTTGAAGGTTATGGGAATTGCTTAAGCCAGGCCATATGCTTGTCTAAAGAAGTGAGTTTTGAGGGCACTTTTAAAGACGTGGAGTGATGGAGAGTGGCGGATCGAGTGGGGAAGTGCATTCCAGAGAAGTGTGGAGGCACGAGAGAAGTCTTGAAGGCGGGAGTGCGAGGAAGTTAGCAATAGCAGCTATAATGCAAGGAAGTAAGTTATAGCAGCTATAATGGCAGCCATCTCCTCTTGCCAAAGTGCTCTCACAGCCAAATTTGACACCCTCCAAGGGCAATTTAATTACATCCGCCGTGATCTGCGGACCGTACTGGGGAGGCAGAGAGGAGAATCGGAGAGATGGAGGACCGTCTCACCGTTCAGGTGGGGGAACTCGCAGCATTGAGGAGGCAGGTGACCACCCTGATGGGGAGGGCCAAGGACACTGAAAATAGGAATCGGAGGTATAATGTCAGAATCTTAGGTCTACCCGAAAAAGCTGAGGGTCCCTCCCCGGAGCAATTTGTTGAAAATCTCATAAGGAAGACTATCCATCTTTGCCGATCCTATTGATGGGGGATTTCAATATGGTACTCGATGCGGCACTGGATCGCCTGGACAGGAATGCAATCAGCTTCTTTGGCGGAGTCCCTCTGCCTACAGGAGCTCTGGAGGTGGAGACACCCTAAAGAGAGAGCTTACTGCTGTCACTCGGCCACGCACAGATCCCTGTCCAGAATCGATTTTGCATTCTCTTCACCTGATTTGCTAGCCAAAGTAGAGGCCTGCAGCTATCTCCCGAGAGGCATCTCGGACCACTCGCCCTTGTTAGCTGTGGTTGGGCTGTCCCTGACAAGGGCAAGTCGGGTGGGTTGGACCCTGAACCCCCTCTGGCTTGAAACCCCTGAGGTTGAGAGCTACCTATCTTCCTCCGCAGAAGGAAGGTGCAACATGGACGAGACATCTGCGGGGGTGAGATGGGACGCTTTCAAAGAAGTTACCAGAGGGAGCGCCATAAGCACCATTAATCAGAGAGAAGAAAGGGAGGGAAAGGGTTGAACTTGAAAGCAAATTAGCTGCAGCAGAAGAGGAATTTGTGGCATCAGCCGACGGTAAGGACTACTTGAAGCTGATGACTCTTAAGCGAGAGTATAACCTGCTGCTGACTGATTCTGCCAGTTAGCTGTTTACTCTATAGGCAGGCGTTGATCTTTGATAAAGGGGACAAAAACAGCCTTGCTATCTAGCAAGGGCCGAGGCCAAATCAAATAGCATCACTGAGATATCAGATATGGGAGGAGTAGTAACAGAGGGGACTGAAATTGCTCAGAGATTCCTAGTACTACTCTGCCTCCTCGAAGGTCAGCTACAGAGCGGAGGAACTGGAAGGGTATCTAGACCAGATCGACTTCCCGGTTCTGGCCCCGGAGATGCAGGAGGCCCTGGACTCCCCCATCATGGTTGATGAGTCATGAGTGCAATAAGTGCGCTCCCTGGAAGGAAGGCACCAGGGCCTGGCGGGATGCCGGCTGAGTGGTACAAATTGGAGCAGAAGCAATTAGCACCTAGACTGTTGGAAGTATTCAACTTGCGCTAGAGTCCTGCTTCATGTCTGGACGCACTACGGGGATAAATTTACGTAAATTGATGTCAAACCTTCAAATTATACATGATAACTGTGGAGGTCGGGCAATTGTCTCGCTTGATAACGAGAAGGCCTTTGATTCTGTAGAGTGGACCTACCTATGGGCGGTGCTGGCTAGAGTTGGGCTCCCTGATAGTTTTATAAAGTACATCAAGTTACTATATGGGCACCATTCGGCCAGAGTGCGGGTTAATGGGTGTTTTTCTGACCCATTTGTACTGAGTAGAGGGACCAGGCAGGGATGCCCTCTCTCACCATTACTCTTTGCTCTGGCCATAGAGCTACTAGCAATAATGGTAAGGAATTCCACAGCAATAATGGGGTGGAAACTAAGGGAGGTGGAGGAAAGATTTCACTTTATGAGGATGACACCCTACTCTATCTGGCGGATTGTCATAAATCCTTGGAAGCGTCCATCATCGACACTTTTGGGAGTTTCTTGGGCCTGAAAATTAATTGGGACAAATCCAGCTTGATGCAGGTAGATGTCTTCTCTGGTTTACAGGGGAACAAGGGGGATCAGGGAGGCAACTACTTGTATGAGATTGATCTGTAATATTTGGGAACGGGTGGTTAAATTATGTACAAATCTGGATGAGGGCTGAACGTGCTCCCCCTTCACCCCCCTTTGGGATAACCCTAGGCTCTCGGAACTCAAGCCATGCAAGACCCGCAATTTTGGAATAGAAGGGGTGTCCACCAGCTATGACAGCTTTACAAAGAAGGGATGCTGGCGTCCTTTGATACAATTAAAGAGTGGTTCCAGTTGTCTAACCGGGACTTCTTACGTTACGTCTGCAGATCAGACACATCCTGCATGCTCAATTTGTGAGTTGGCCCGAGGGTGTGGGTGTCACGGGTACAAAAGGTGGTAAGAGAGTCAAATCACGCTATACAAATGCCTGATATGTGAACTGGAGTCCCCCAGGGGCAAGATTGAGATGAAATGGCAGAATTTTGACCAGGGCCTGAACTGGGATGATTGGGAAGAGATTTTGGACAATCTACACTCGTCAGTGGTGGAGGCAAGAGATAGGCTGATCCAGACTAAATGGATACATCTGATGTATGTTACCCCGGTCTGTCTGCACAGGATGGGCCTACTGGATAGGGACACATGTCCTAGGTGCGAGAGGGATGGAGGCACATGGATACATATGATCTGGTCATGTGAAATTATTGCTGTCTTCTGGGGGAAGTAATGGATCTGGTTGGCAGAGTGGTGGGAATTTGGACCAGGAGCTCTGTGTCTCTGTGCTTTCTGGGGGTGGTGGAGCTGCTATCGGAGCTCAGTGCCCTGAGGTTGCTGCTTCGGCTGCTGCTGTTCTACGCCCGGAAGTGCATATTGTTAAATTGGAAACACCCTGCTTAACCATCTGTGCAGGCATGGAAGAGGCTTGTAAATCAGAAACTCTCCATGTACAAACTGACATATGAAGCGAGGGGCGTGCCAGACAAATTCATAAAGGTCTGGGATCCCTGGCTACAATGCCAAGAGTCAGCATCCAAAGACGACTGAGTCACTAGGGAGATATTACTATTGCTGCAAGGGACTTTATTTAAGCTCTAATCCATGAGGGAATCAAAAGGGACTGAGATGCAATGCCCGATATGAGATGAGTAGAGAGAGAGGTAGTACTGGAACTTGTGTAGAGAGTAGATGCCCCAATGTACGGGTAAGCACTATAACTCTCCTGGGCCTCCGTTGGAGATTTACGACCCCTGTAGTGTTCTGAGTCCAGCTCAATCGACTGGTTGTTTGTGATGTGCGAATGAGTGTCTTTGTTGTGTTAGAAGGCCAGACTGATGTTAGGTGCAGCGCCACTTATACGGTACCATTTATTACTGTTGTATTGTGTATTACTGTTGTATTGTTGTATGTACTGTTTGTCTTTGTTTCTTGCAAAATATAAACTTAACAAAAAAGTGAAGCAATCTACTGGCAGGTACTTAGCTTGGGCTTAAAGTAGAAGTAGGAATTATCAGGGTCCAAATTGCTCAAAACAATACAGTCTTTGTTAAAGTTCCTGGCACACACTAATTTCCTCATGCCTTATCGTTTTTGGGTACAGTATATAATGAGTCATTTCAAAGAATCTGAAAATCTCTGATTATATTTAAAAACCTTATGCTTTCTAAACAAATACACTTTATTTGCTTCAATTTCTGGGTAGTAGCTGAGCTGGGAAAGGCATGTCGTGGTGCAGCTTTATGAGTCTTGAGCATGCTCTCTAGTGATCAGAGACAGCGGTGGGACCACTACGGCTTTCCAGGCTCACTCACACTCAGAGCTTTAAGGGGCAGAATGGCAGTTCACATAGTGATAAGCGAACGCGACTAGCAAAGATCGGGTCTGTGCCGAACTTTACAAGTTTGGGTTCACGAACATGAGGCTTGATTCAGAGAGACATAACAAACCAGTCGTATCAGTGCCGCTTTTTGTATTATGTTCGAACGTTCGCACTCTCGTATGCATATGCGAGTGATTCTTTGCATTTATACGTTTCCTTCGGGAAAGTGGCCGTCCGTTCGTATGTTAAAGTACGAGATCGAGTATGTCATTTATCCGCGTGACTTTTCCGATTCCTTTTCTCTGGTTGCAACGGCAGCATTCGTTTTTAACACTTTCCTATCGTCTACCTCTACGAATCCCTTGCGTTTTCCGAGCATTTTTAATCGGATTTGTAATAAAATATTCGTCTGGACCCACAAACTTACGATCCTGCGCCTGCGCAATACAGACTTAAATCATTAAATTGTTCGCACACATATATGTGTTTCCGTATCTAGCACTAACAAGCTCACCCCAACCACTTCCTGCTTAGTTTGTTCTTCATTTAGCGCACCTTAAAGCTCACCCAAACCACTTCCTGCTTAGTTTGTTCTTCATTTAGCGCACCTTAAAACTTACCCAAACCACTTCCTGCTTAGTTTGTTCTTCATTTAGCGCACCTTAAAGCTCACCCAAACCACTTCCTGCTTAGTTTGTTCTTCATTTCGCGCACCTTAAAACTTACCCCAACCACTTCCTGCTTAGTTTGTTCTTCATTTAGCGCACCTTAAAGCTCACCCAAACCACTTCCTGCTTAGTTTGTTCTTCATTTCGTGCACCTTAAAACTTACCCCAACCACTTCCTGCTTAGTTTGTTCTTCATTTAGCGCACCTTAAAGCTCACCCAAACCACTTCCTGCTTAGTTTGTTCTTCATTTAGCGCACCTTAAAACTTACCCCAACCACTTCCTGCTTAGTTTATTCTTCAGTTAGCGCACCTTAAAACTTACCCCAACCACTTCCTGCTTAGTTTATTCTTCAGTTAGCGCACCTTAAAACTTACCCCAACCACTTCCTGCTTAGTTTGTTCTTCATTTAGCGCACCTTAAAGCTCACCCAAACCACTTCCTGCTTAGTTTGTTCTTCATTTAGCGCACCTTAAAGCTCACCCAAACCACTTCCTGCTTAGTTTGTTCTTCATTTAGCGCACCTTAAAACTTACCCAAACCACTTCCTGCTTAGTTTGTTCTTCATTTAGCGCACCTTAAAGCTCACCCAAACCACTTCCTGCTTAGTTTGTTCTTCATTTCGCGCACCTTAAAACTCACCCCAACCACTTCCTGCTTAGTTTGTTCTTCATTTAGCGCACCTTAAAGCTCACCCAAACCACTTCCTGCTTAGTTTGTTCTTCATTTCGTGCACCTTAAAACTTACCCCAACCACTTCCTGCTTAGTTTGTTCTTCATTTAGTGCACCTTAAAGCTCACCCAAACCACTTCCTGCTTAGTTTGTTCTTCATTTAGCGCACCTTAAAACTTACCCCAACCACTTCCTGCTTAGTTTATTCTTCAGTTAGCGCACCTTAAAACTTACCCCAACCACTTCCTGCTTAGTTTATTCTTCAGTTAGCGCACCTTAAAACTTACCCCAACCACTTCCTGCTTAGTTTATTCTTCAGTTAGCGCACCTTAAAGCTCACCCAAACCACTTCCTGCTTAGTTTGTTCTTCATTTAGCGCACCTTAAAACTTACCCAAACCACTTCCTGCTTAGTTTGTTCTTCATTTAGCGCACCTTAAAGCTCACCCAAACCACTTCCTGCTTAGTTTGTTCTTCATTTCGCGCACCTTAAAACTCACCCCAACCACTTCCTGCTTAGTTTGTTCTTCATTTAGCGCACCTTAAAGCTCACCCAAACCACTTCCTGCTTAGTTTGTTCTTCATTTCGTGCACCTTAAAACTTACCCCAACCACTTCCTGCTTAGATTGTTCTTCATTTAGTGCACCTTAAAGCTCACCCAAACCACTTCCTGCTTAGTTTGTTCTTCATTTAGCGCACCTTAAAACTTACCCCAACCACTTCCTGCTTAGTTTATTCTTCAGTTAGCGCACCTTAAAACTTACCCCAACCACTTCCTGCTTAGTTTATTCTTCAGTTAGCGCACCTTAAAACTTACCCCAACCACTTCCTGCTTAGTTTGTTCTTCATTTAGCGCACCTTAAAGCTCACCCAAACCACTTCCTGCTTAGTTTGTTCTTCAGTTAGCGCACCTTAAAACTTACCCCAACCACTTCCTGCTTAGTTTGTTCTTCATTTAGCGCACCTTAAAGCTCACCCAAACCACTTCCTGCTTAGTTTGTTCTTCATTTAGCGCAGCTTAAAACTTACCCAAACCACTTCCTGCTTAGTTTGTTCTTCATTTAGCGCACCTTAAAACTTACCCCAACCACTTCCTGCTTAGTTTGTTCTTCATTTAGCGCACCTTAAAGCTCACCCAAACCACTTCCTGCTTAGTTTGTTCTTCATTTAGCGCACCTTAAAGCTCACCCCAACCACTTCCTGCTTAGTTTGTTCTTCATTTAGCGCACCTTAAAGCTCACCCAAACCACTTCCTGCTTAGTTTGTTCTTCATTTAGCGCACCTTAAAGCTCACCCAAACCACTTCCTGCTTAGTTTGTTCTTCATTTAGCGCACCTTAAAGCTCACCCAAACCACTTCCTGCTTAGTTTGTTCTTCATTTAGCGCACCTTAAAACTCACCCCAACCACTTCCTGCTTAGTTTGTTCTTCATTTAGCGCACCTTAAAGCTCACCCAAACCACTTCCTGCTTAGTTTGTTCTTCATTTAGCGCACCTTAAAACTTACCCCAACCACTTCCTGCTTAGTTTGTTCTTCATTTAGCGCACCTTAAAGCTCACCCAAACCACTTCCTGCTTAGTTTGTTCTTCATTTAGCGCACCTTAAAACTTACCCCAACCACTTCCTGCTTAGTTTGTTCTTCATTTAGCGCACCTTAAAGCTCACCCAAACCACTTCCTGCTTAGTTTGTTCTTCATTTAGCGCACCTTAAAACTTACCCAAACCACTTCCTGCTTAGTTTGTTCTTCATTTAGCGCACCTTAAAACTTACCCCAACCACTTCCTGCTTAGTTTGTTCTTCATTTAGCGCACCTTAAAGCTCACCCAAACCACTTCCTGCTTAGTTTGTTCTTCATTTAGCGCACCTTAAAGCTCACCCCAACCACTTCCTGCTTAGTTTGTTCTTCATTTAGCGCACCTTAAAGCTCACCCAAACCACTTCCTGCTTAGTTTGTTCTTCATTTAGCGCACTTTAAAGCTCACCCAAACCACTTCCTGCTTAGTTTGTTCTTCATTTAGCGCACTTTAAAACTTACCCCAACCACTTCCTGCTTAGTTTATTCTTCAGTTAGCGCACCTTAAAACTTACCCCAACCACTTCCTGCTTAGTTTATTCTTCAGTTAGCGCACCTTAAAACTTACCCCAACCACTTCCTGCTTAGTTTGTTCTTCATTTAGCGCACCTTAAAGCTCACCCAAACCACTTCCTGCTTAGTTTGTTCTTCATTTAGCGCACCTTAAAACTTACCCAAACCACTTCCTGCTTAGTTTGTTCTTCATTTAGCGCACCTTAAAACTTACCCCAACCACTTCCTGCTTAGTTTGTTCTTCATTTAGCGCACCTTAAAGCTCACCCAAACCACTTCCTGCTTAGTTTGTTCTTCATTTAGCGCACCTTAAAGCTCACCCCAACCACTTCCTGCTTAGTTTGTTCTTCATTTAGCGCACCTTAAAGCTCACCCAAACCACTTCCTGCTTAGTTTGTTCTTCATTTAGCGCACCTTAAAACTTACCCCAACCACTTCCTGCTTAGTTTATTCTTCAGTTAGCGCACCTTAAAACTCACCCAAACCACTTCCTGCTTAGTTTGTTCTTCATTTAGCGCAGCTTAAAACTTACCCAAACCACTTCCTGCTTAGTTTGTTCTTCATTTAGCGCACCTTAAAACTTACCCCAACCACTTCCTGCTTAGTTTGTTCTTCATTTAGCGCACCTTAAAGCTCACCCAAACCACTTCCTGCTTAGTTTGTTCTTCATTTAGCGCACCTTAAAACTTACCCCAACCACTTCCTGCTTAGTTTGTTCTTCATTTAGCGCACCTTAAAGCTCACCCAAACCACTTCCTGCTTAGTTTGTTCTTCATTTAGCGCACCTTAAAGCTCACCCCAACCACTTCCTGCTTAGTTTGTTCTTCATTTAGCGCACCTTAAAGCTCACCCAAACCACTTCCTGCTTAGTTTGTTCTTCATTTAGCGCACCTTAAAACTTACCCCAACCACTTCCTGCTTAGTTTATTCTTCAGTTAGCGCACCTTAAAACTTACCCCAACCACTTCCTGCTTAGTTTGTTCTTCATTTAGCGCACCTTAAAGCTCACCCAAACCACTTCCTGCTTAGTTTGTTCTTCATTTAGCGCACCTTAAAACTTACCCAAACCACTTCCTGCTTAGTTTGTTCTTCATTTAGCGCACCTTAAAACTTACCCCAACCACTTCCTGCTTAGTTTGTTCTTCATTTAGCGCACCTTAAAGCTCACCCAAACCACTTCCTGCTTAGTTTGTTCTTCATTTAGCGCACCTTAAAGCTCACCCCAACCACTTCCTGCTTAGTTTGTTCTTCATTTAGCGCACCTTAAAGCTCACCCAAACCACTTCCTGCTTAGTTTGTTCTTCATTTAGCGCACTTTAAAGCTCACCCAAACCACTTCCTGCTTAGTTTGTTCTTCATTTAGCGCACTTTAAAACTTACCCCAACCACTTCCTGCTTAGTTTATTCTTCAGTTAGCGCACCTTAAAACTCACCCCAACCACTTCCTGCTTAGTTTGTTCTTCATTTAGCGCACCTTAAAGCTCACCCAAACCACTTCCTGCTTAGTTTGTTCTTCATTTAGCGCACCTTAAAACTTACCCAAACCACTTCCTGCTTAGTTTGTTCTTCATTTAGCGCACCTTAAAACTTACCCCAACCACTTCCTGCTTAGTTTGTTCTTCATTTACCGCACCTTAAAACTTACCCCAACCACTTCCTGCTTAGTTTGTTCTTCATTTACCGCACCTTAAAGCTCACCCAAACCACTTCCTGCTTAGTTTGTTCTTCATTTAGCGCATCTTAAAGCTCACCCAAACCACTTCCTGCTTAGTTTGTTCTTCATTTAGCGCACCTTAAAACTTACCCCAACCACTTCCTGCTTAGTTTGTTCTTCATTTAGCGCACTTTAAAACTCACCCAAACCACTTCCTGCTTAGTTTATTCTTCAGTTAGCGCACCTTAAAACTTACCCCAACCACTTCCTGCTTAGTTTATTCTTCAGTTAGCGCACCTTAAAGCGCACCCAAACCACTTCCTGCTTAGTTTGTTCTTCATTTAGCGCACCTTAAAACTTACCCAAACCACTTCCTGCTTAGTTTGTTCTTCATTTAGCGCACCTTAAAACTTACCCCAACCACTTCCTGCTTAGTTTGTTCTTCATTTAGCGCACCTTAAAGCTCACCCAAACCACTTCCTGCTTAGTTTGTTCTTCATTTAGCGCACCTTAAAGCTCACCCCAACCACTTCCTGCTTAGTTTGTTCTTCATTTAGCGCACCTTAAAGCTCACCCAAACCACTGCCTGCTTAGTTTGTTCTTCATTTAGCGCACTTTAAAACTTACCCCAACCACTTCCTGCTTAGTTTATTCTTCAGTTAGCGCACCTTAAAACTTACCCCAACCACTTCCTGCTTAGTTTGTTCTTCATTTAGCGCACCTTAAAACTTACCCAAACCACTTCCTGCTTAGTTTGTTCTTCATTTAGCGCACCTTAAAACTTACCCCAACCACTTCCTGCTTAGTTTGTTCTTCATTTAGCGCACCTTAAAGCTCACCCAAACCACTTCCTGCTTAGTTAGTTCTTCATTTACCGCACCTTAAAACTTACCCCAACCACTTCCTGCTTAGTTTGTTCTTCATTTAGCGCACCTTAAAGCTCACCCAAACCACTTCCTGCTTAGTTTGTTCTTCATTTAGCGCACCTTAAAACTTACCCCAACCACTTCCTGCTTAGTTTATTCTTCAGTTAGCGCACCTTAAAACTTACCCCAACCACTTCCTGCTTAGTTTATTCTTCAGTTAGCGCACCTTAAAACTTACCCCAACCACTTCCTGCTTAGTTTGTTCTTCATTTAGCGCACCTTAAAACTCACCCAAACCACTTCCTGCTTAGTTTATTCTTCAGTTAGCGCACCTTAAAACTTACCCCAACCACTTCCTGCTTAGTTTATTCTTCAGTTAGCGCACCTTAAAACTTACCCCAACCACTTCCTGCTTAGTTTATTCTTCAGTTAGCGCACCTTAAAACTTACCCCAACCACTTCCTGCTTAGTTTATTCTTCATTTAGCGCACCTTAAAACTTACCCTAACCACTTCCTGCTTAGTTTGTTCTTCATTTAGCTCACCTTAAAACTCACCCAAACCACTTCCTGCTTAGTTTATTCTTCAGTTAGCGCACCTTAAAACTTACCCCAACCACTTCCTGCTTAGTTTATTCTTCAGTTAGCGCACCTTAAAACTTACCCCAACCACTTCCTGCTTAGTTTATTCTTCAGTTAGCGCACCTTAAAACTTACCCCAACCACTTCCTGCTTAGTTTGTTCTTCATTTAGCGCACCTTCAAACTCACCCAAACCACTTCCTGCTTAGTTTGTTCTTCATTTAGCGCACCTTAAAGCTCACCCAAACCACTTCCTGCTTAGTTTGTTCTTCATTTAGCGCACCTTAAAACTTACCCCAACCACTTCCTGCTTAGTTTGTTCTTCATTTAGCGCACCTTAAAGCTCACCCAAACCACTTCCTGCTTAGTTTGTTCTTCATTTAGCGCACCTTAAAACTTACCCCAACCACTTCCTGCTTAGTTTATTCTTCAGTTAGCGCACCTTAAAACTCACCCAAACCACTTCCTGCTTAGTTTGTTCTTCATTTAGCGCAGCTTAAAACTTACCCAAACCACTTCCTGCTTAGTTTGTTCTTCATTTAGCGCACCTTAAAACTTACCCCAACCACTTCCTGCTTAGTTTGTTCTTCATTTAGCGCACCTTAAAGCTCACCCAAACCACTTCCTGCTTAGTTTGTTCTTCATTTAGCGCACCTTAAAACTTACCCCAACCACTTCCTGCTCAGTTTGTTCTTCATTTAGCGCACCTTAAAGCTCACCCAAACCACTTCCTGCTTAGTTTGTTCTTCATTTAGCGCACCTTAAAGCTCACCCCAACCACTTCCTGCTTAGTTTGTTCTTCATTTAGCGCACCTTAAAGCTCACCCAAACCACTTCCTGCTTAGTTTGTTCTTCATTTAGCGCACCTTAAAACTTACCCCAACCACTTCCTGCTTAGTTTATTCTTCAGTTAGCGCACCTTAAAACTTACCCCAACCACTTCCTGCTTAGTTTGTTCTTCATTTAGCGCACCTTAAAGCTCACCCAAACCACTTCCTGCTTAGTTTGTTCTTCATTTAGCGCACCTTAAAACTTACCCAAACCACTTCCTGCTTAGTTTGTTCTTCATTTAGCGCACCTTAAAACTTACCCCAACCACTTCCTGCTTAGTTTGTTCTTCATTTAGCGCACCTTAAAGCTCACCCAAACCACTTCCTGCTTAGTTTGTTCTTCATTTAGCGCACCTTAAAGCTCACCCCAACCACTTCCTGCTTAGTTTGTTCTTCATTTAGCGCACCTTAAAGCTCACCCAAACCACTTCCTGCTTAGTTTGTTCTTCATTTAGCGCACTTTAAAGCTCACCCAAACCACTTCCTGCTTAGTTTGTTCTTCATTTAGCGCACTTTAAAACTTACCCCAACCACTTCCTGCTTAGTTTATTCTTCAGTTAGCGCACCTTAAAACTCACCCCAACCACTTCCTGCTTAGTTTGTTCTTCATTTAGCGCACCTTAAAGCTCACCCAAACCACTTCCTGCTTAGTTTGTTCTTCATTTAGCGCACCTTAAAACTTACCCAAACCACTTCCTGCTTAGTTTGTTCTTCATTTAGCGCACCTTAAAACTTACCCCAACCACTTCCTGCTTAGTTTGTTCTTCATTTACCGCACCTTAAAACTTACCCCAACCACTTCCTGCTTAGTTTGTTCTTCATTTACCGCACCTTAAAGCTCACCCAAACCACTTCCTGCTTAGTTTGTTCTTCATTTAGCGCATCTTAAAGCTCACCCAAACCACTTCCTGCTTAGTTTGTTCTTCATTTAGCGCACCTTAAAACTTACCCCAACCACTTCCTGCTTAGTTTGTTCTTCATTTAGCGCACTTTAAAACTCACCCAAACCACTTCCTGCTTAGTTTATTCTTCAGTTAGCGCACCTTAAAACTTACCCCAACCACTTCCTGCTTAGTTTATTCTTCAGTTAGCGCACCTTAAAGCGCACCCAAACCACTTCCTGCTTAGTTTGTTCTTCATTTAGCGCACCTTAAAACTTACCCAAACCACTTCCTGCTTAGTTTGTTCTTCATTTAGCGCACCTTAAAACTTACCCCAACCACTTCCTGCTTAGTTTGTTCTTCATTTAGCGCACCTTAAAGCTCACCCAAACCACTTCCTGCTTAGTTTGTTCTTCATTTAGCGCACCTTAAAGCTCACCCCAACCACTTCCTGCTTAGTTTGTTCTTCATTTAGCGCACCTTAAAGCTCACCCAAACCACTGCCTGCTTAGTTTGTTCTTCATTTAGCGCACTTTAAAACTTACCCCAACCACTTCCTGCTTAGTTTATTCTTCAGTTAGCGCACCTTAAAACTTACCCCAACCACTTCCTGCTTAGTTTGTTCTTCATTTAGCGCACCTTAAAACTTACCCAAACCACTTCCTGCTTAGTTTGTTCTTCATTTAGCGCACCTTAAAACTTACCCCAACCACTTCCTGCTTAGTTTGTTCTTCATTTAGCGCACCTTAAAGCTCACCCAAACCACTTCCTGCTTAGTTAGTTCTTCATTTACCGCACCTTAAAACTTACCCCAACCACTTCCTGCTTAGTTTGTTCTTCATTTAGCGCACCTTAAAGCTCACCCAAACCACTTCCTGCTTAGTTTGTTCTTCATTTAGCGCACCTTAAAACTTACCCCAACCACTTCCTGCTTAGTTTATTCTTCAGTTAGCGCACCTTAAAACTTACCCCAACCACTTCCTGCTTAGTTTATTCTTCAGTTAGCGCACCTTAAAACTTACCCCAACCACTTCCTGCTTAGTTTGTTCTTCATTTAGCGCACCTTAAAACTCACCCAAACCACTTCCTGCTTAGTTTATTCTTCAGTTAGCGCACCTTAAAACTTACCCCAACCACTTCCTGCTTAGTTTATTCTTCAGTTAGCGCACCTTAAAACTTACCCCAACCACTTCCTGCTTAGTTTATTCTTCAGTTAGCGCACCTTAAAACTTACCCCAACCACTTCCTGCTTAGTTTATTCTTCATTTAGCGCACCTTAAAACTTACCCTAACCACTTCCTGCTTAGTTTGTTCTTCATTTAGCTCACCTTAAAACTCACCCAAACCACTTCCTGCTTAGTTTATTCTTCAGTTAGCGCACCTTAAAACTTACCCCAACCACTTCCTGCTTAGTTTATTCTTCAGTTAGCGCACCTTAAAACTTACCCCAACCACTTCCTGCTTAGTTTATTCTTCAGTTAGCGCACCTTAAAACTTACCCCAACCACTTCCTGCTTAGTTTATTCTTCAGTTAGCGCACCTTAAAACGTACCCCAACCACTTCCTGCTTAGTTTGTTCTTCATTTAGCGCACCTTCAAACTCACCCAAACCACTTCCTGCTTAGTTTGTTCTTCATTTAGCGCACCTTAAAGCTCACCCAAACCACTTCCTGCTTAGTTTGTTCTTCATTTAGCGCACCTTAAAACTTACCCCAACCACTTCCTGCTTAGTTTATTCTTCAGTTAGCGCACCTTAAAACTTACCCCAACCACTTCCTGCTTAGTTTATTCTTCAGTTAGCGCACCTTAAAACTTACCCCAACCACTTCCTGCTTAGTTTGTTCTTCATTTAGCGCACCTTAAAACTCACCCAAACCACTTCCTGCTTAGTTTATTCTTCAGTTAGCGCACCTTAAAACTTACCCCAACCACTTCCTGCTTAGTTTATTCTTCAGTTAGCGCACCTTAAAACTTACCCCAACCACTTCCTGCTTAGTTTATTCTTCAGTTAGCGCACCTTAAAACTTACCCCAACCACTTCCTGCTTAGTTTATTCTTCATTTAGCGCACCTTAAAACTTACCCCAACCACTTCCTGCTTAGTTTGTTCTTCATTTAGCGCACCTTAAAACTCACCCAAACCACTTCCTGCTTAGTTTATTCTTCAGTTAGCGCACCTTAAAACTTACCCCAACCACTTCCTGCTTAGTTTATTCTTCAGTTAGCGCACCTTAAAACTTACCCCAACCACTTCCAGCTTAGTTTATTCTTCAGTTAGCGCACCTTAAAACTTACCCCAACCACTTCCTGCTTAGTTTATTCTTCAGTTAGCGCACCTTAAAACGTACCCCAACCACTTCCTGCTTAGTTTGTTCTTCATTTAGCGCACCTTCAAACTCACCCAAACCACTTCCTGCTTAGTTTGTTCTTCAGTTAGCGCACCTTAAAGCTCACCCAAACCACTTCCCGGTCATGTCACTGTTGCTTTATTCAACAGTAATTTACCCTTTGTTTCTTGTCAATGTATTTGTGCTAATAATTGACACAGGAATTATTGGTTATTTTTCGGTGGTTTATTAGTGTAACCAGCCATTTTATTGTGGGGTTTTTTTTGGGTCTTATTGTTAATTTAAGAAGATGTAAAATATGTAATTTAAAACTATTTACAAAATCTTAGAAATTTTAAAATTTAACAAATAAATAATTTCCAACTATATACAAATAAACTGGGCCAGAACCAAGGACACTAATCTTCATCTTCTGTTGTCCCCAACGTGTCACGCATCGCGTGCAGATCAGCCACCAACTCAAGGACCCTCCGATTCAGCTCCGCCAGTCTTTGACGTGTGGTCCCTGTAACAATTTTTTGGACACAAATTAGTAGGCTAACTATACATGTTTGGCACCTGTGGATTTAATGTTTCTTAGTTTTACAAACCAAGAAAAGCGACATTTAATTATTTAAATTCATTAATCCAAAGAAGTGGGCACAGGTAAGTCTGTCAAGTCCTTACGCTAATGAAGTGGGCACAGGTAAGTCTGTCAAGTCATTACGCTAATGAAGTGGGCACAGGTAAGTCTGTCAAGTCATTACGCTAATGAAGTGGGCACAGGTAAGTCTGTCAAGTCATTACGCTAATGAAGTGGGCACAGGTAAGTCTGTCAAGTCATTAATCCAATGAAGTGGGCACAGGTAAGTCTGTCAAGTCATTACGCTAATGAAGTGGGCACAGGTAAGTCTGTCAAGTCATTACGCTAATGAAGTGGGCACAGGTAAGTCTGTCAAGTCATTAATCCAATGAAGTGGGCACAGGTAAGTCTGTCAAGTCATTACGCTAATGAAGTGGGCACAGGTAAGTCTGTCAAGTCATTACGCTAATGAAGTGGGCACAGGTAAGTCTGTCAAGTCATTACGCTAATGAAGTGGGCACAGGTAAGTCTGTCAAGTCATTAATCCAATGAAGTGGGCACAGGTAAGTCTGTCAAGTCATTAATCCAATGAAGTGGGCACAGGTAAGTCTGTCAAGTCATTACGCTAATGAAGTGGGCACAGGTAAGTATGTCAAGTCCTTACGCTAATGAAGTGGGCACAGGTAAGTCTTCGAGTGCCATTGCCTAGGGCTTGATGAATTTGTGTGTTCAGGTCAAGTCACACAGAAATGTCACTAATGACATGAATACTTACTTGGTTGGTGGCCGATAGATGGCTCGTTGGGGACAACAGGATGTCCTTGGTCCTGGCTCTGCTGTGAAGAACTGCCTGTAGAAATTTAGAAAATATGCTCAGTTTTAAGGTCTGATTCAGCAGTCCTCCAATGATTTTTTTCAAGTCTGGGTCACATCACTCACCTTCTCCAGGTTCTTCTTCGACCATATCTGCTGCCTCCTCCTCCACTACCTCACCCGCTCCCGAAGCATCTTCAAAAAAAGAAACAAGGATTCAGTTTGTTGCTATCAGGAGCAAACATGTATATGTGTGTGCGTATACATGAAGAGTGACATACCAGAGGCTCCCGCATGCGTGGCAGGGTACGACTCCCTGCCCACGCTGTGCCGCCCCTCCTCTGTGGTAAGGTCCAGGGGCTGGTCTGAGGAGGCCACAGAGGAGGGGTCGGACTGTCGCCCTGGAGATCCACCACCTTCACTCCCAGCTGCAGAATCATGCAGCACTGGTCGGCCTCTGCGCCTCCGGGTGCGGCGAATTCGGTAATCCATTTCCAACACTAGAAAAGAAAAGGCATTCTAAGTAAAGGCCTACCTTCTGTCTTAGTTACATATTGCATGCAATCACAATGTACTTACTTGGAAAATGGATTCCGAAGAACCTCCGCACCTGGGGCATGTGCAGCCGTTTGAGGTCCGACCAATGCTGCATGATCTGAGTGTGGGTGAAGGTGGTGTTGGTCTGCTGATGTATGGTCGAGATTATCTCCAGGGCGACGTTGCGTTTTTCAAATGTGTTGGGCAGGTAGTCGTACCTGCGCTCCAGCATGGTCTACAAAACAGAAAGAAAACATCGAATTTACTTCTAAATACCTATCAATATGTGTCAGCAATACATTTTTTGGTGTAATTACATTAACACACACACATTTTTAGGGTTCAGTAATTTCACAATCTGGCCTAAATGTTGTTTGGCACGTGTGTGGCGTGCCTTTGGTTGTGCATGTAGTTTATCACATTTTTACCAAAAGCCATTTATTCCTGCGCTTCCTTCACATGTAGAGCAGCATTTCCAAATCTAAGAAAAGTCCTTCAAATACACTTACGAGCATGATGATCTCTTCTTGTTGGCGGGTGAAGATAGTGGGTGCCATCTTGCTTCTTGTACTCGGCAGCAGATAAGTAAAGCCCCAGCGTGTTCCGCACGGCCGTGCGAACGTACGCAATGCCTCAGCGGGTTCCGCACGGCCGTGCGAACGTACGTCACACGCTGGCTAGCTTACTTAAAGGCCCCTGCACACACAGCTGATTATTTTCAAAAATCAAAATGGCACCCAAAAAAACTCCTGGCAAAACTGGAAAGGAGCAAACGGGGAAGAAGGCAGCCAAGCGGCAGGAGCCTTCCAAAGGGCCCAAAACCAGGTCGCAGCAGCCCAAAGCAAAATTACGGCCTAGTACCAAAACGCCGGCCCAGCCAACTACCAGCTATGGGCAAAAAAAGGAGCAGCCAGGCAAAGCAAAGACACAGGCCACAAAGGCTAGTATGGCTACTGGGCCGAAAACGGGTAAGAGGGTCCGAAGACCCACCCCACCCTGCCCCACTACAACACCCACAATAGTCCGCAGTAGGTCCCGCAGCCCCCCAAGAGGCAGAACCAGGTCCCGCAGCCCCCCTAGAGGCAGAACCAGGTCCCGCAGCCCCCATAGACGCCGCAGCAGGCCACGCAGCCCCCCTAGAGGCAGAACCAGGTCCCGCAGCCCCCCTAGACGCCGCAGCAGGCCACGCAGCCCCCCTAGAGGCAGAACCAGGTCCCGCAGCCCCCCTAGACGCCGCAGCAGGCCACGCAGCCCACAAAGAGGCAGAACCAGGTCCCCAGGCAGCCCCCCTAGACGCCGCAGCAGGCCACGCAGCCCACAAAGAGGCAGAACCAGGTTCCCAGGCAGACCCCCTAGACGCCGCAGCAGGCCACGCAGCCCACAAAGAGGCAGAACCAGGTCCCCAGGCAGCCCCCCTAGACGCCGCAGCAGGCCACGCAGCCCACAAAGAGGCAGAACCAGGTCCCCAGGCAGCCCCCCTAGACGCCGCAGCAGGCCACGCAGCCCACAAAGAGGCAGAACCAGGTTCCCAGGCAGACCCCCTAGACGCCGCAGCAGGCCACGCAGCCCACAAAGAGGCAGAACCAGGTCCCCAGGCAGCCCCCCTAGATGCCGCAGCAGGCCACATAGCCCCCCAAGAGCCAGAACCAGGTCCCGCAGCCCCCCAAGAGTGGGCCAAAAAAAAAAAACAGAAGAGGGCCGGCCCTGCAAGATCGCCCTCACCCTTGGTCCGCCCTACTACCTCCAAGGGCAGCACTACTTCAGCCTCAGAACGAAACTCTCCTGCTCGCCCACATTTGGCACCGGCACAGGTGGAAAGGCAAGGTTACTATGCCACATCATCAGCTGGGACTTCTGTGGCCAGCCAGGCCAGAACACCCAGTCCCTTGCCCAGTCCTGGCCAATCCCCAGGCAGCCACCATTCCCTGCATTATCCCCCACAAACCCAGGCAAGGATGTCACCCCATTTGGATGACACCATGGAGGACCCACAACCCAAAACAACAGGGCGCACATTGCGAAGAGGGCAGTTGAGTGGGCGTTTTGGTGAGGGCCAAATTATGGCCTTGGCTAGTGGCCTGACCTTAGTTTATGATGAGCTATATGGGCGCAGATCCAAAAACACCACCAAACAGCGCAGAGCAAACATCTTGGCCGACCTAACCAGACAAGTGAATGCAGCGGGGGAAGAGTTAAAGGATGTTGTACAGATTCAGCGCAAGATATCGGACCTCAAATATGCTGCGCGGAAGAAAGAAAATCAAAGGCGGATTTACAGGTAAAAATGTTAGCTTTAGGATTAGACTGGATGTTGTATTGGCCACCTGGTTCTAAATTCGCCTAACTATGTTTTGCAGCATGAAAACTGGAGGAGGTTTTCCCTCCAAACTCAAGTTGACCCCGGCTGAGGAGATGATTTTGGGATTGATGCATCCAGTCGCCGTCGAGGGCCACGCGGCCCTAAGGGACACAGATTCACCGACCCGTCCTGCAGGTGAGTAAGCTTTATGTGACCTTTACAATTAGTGAGCATGCACAATTAGACAGTAACACATCTGGGAAGCCAGGCACCTAGGCTGTGGCTTGTAGGGGATTTCTGGGTTGGGCCAGGGTGTGGCATGTGTGTGGCCACTTAACTTCTGATTTTTTGGCCACATACAAGACGTGAATGTACATTGAACTCGAGTGTAAAAGTTTGTTGGTTCCCATTAACCTGGCAGTTATGTCTTTACACTCCATGACATCACACACTTCAATCTTGATCTGTTGTCTACTTGTGTGTGAGCTGGGGTTGGTAAAAAATCAACAAACAGGCTTGGTTTGAATTAGGAAAACATACATTGCTAGGCCTCCCAAAAACCAGGTCCCTGCTATGTCCAGGCTGAGTGTGTACACTTAAACCGGACCTTCAGTGTGATTTAATGAAAAGGCCAAAGTCTGAAAAAACAGTTCCCCAGCATGTAAAATTACTATTTTTTTCAGTTTTAGTCACTAACTTATTATTCTTTCCCACACTGGCCTGCAACTCTGTCCAGGAATTTAGGATACGTGCGCCGCCATCTTGACTCAGAAGCATCACACTTACTGAGGAGAGAAGAGTGGGATAAGGTACAGGGGGGCGGGTTATAGCTGTTCTTTGCTCAAACAGATCAGAGCTGGGGTCAGATAACGGTCACCAGTCCAAGAATGCAGAGCAGCACAGTCAGGAGGCACTTCCTGTTTGCAGGCTGCCTGATAAAATGGCGGCTTCCATAAGCCGCCATCTTGGATGTTTAAAGGCTCATAACATGCAGTAGATGCAGGTAGGAAGATTTGTAATGTGGTCAATCTGTATGTACAGGGTGTGGGAAACATATAAGCTAGACTCTTAATCAGAGTGAAGGTCCGCTTTAAAGAGAAAACTGAACTTAAATACATAGTCACTTTTTATGGTAGAAGTCTAGAAATCTAAGCGAGAATTGGAGTACTCCAATTCTCACACATGCACAAATGCACATTGCCCCATGATGTCTCATAATACCTCCCTCTTTCACATTCCAGCATAATTTCATGTCCCCACCAGCATCGTTCAGGTTCAAACCACCAGTCTATTTTGACTGGAGGTCCTCTATAAAAGGACAGTATAAAAAATGGCAATAATAAGGCAGAAAGCTGTCACTTAAGCCTGTCCCAGGGCACAAAATGTTCCCCTCCGTTCATTTCCATCCCTCCACAACCATGCAAAAGGGGGTCTGACACCTAGTACATTAGTGCTTTTAGAGCAAGAGAGCACAACAAGTCATAGCGGTCCTGCAGATATTTCTGACCTCAGTGGTCAGCCACAGAACAAGCTGAACTTGAATGTTTGGCTTAGTTGAGGTGAACAATGTGGAAGTAGTTATAGACAAAAAAATATTAAAGATAATGGCATGGAAATTGAAGCTTATTTGTCACCGTTGTTGTAGTGCCCATGACAGATTTGACCCGTTAACTAATTCGGCATATGTCTTTTGACCCGTCAACAATGCATAGGTGTGTGTTTACATAGTGTCTTTGCTTCTCATGCAGGCCACCATCATCGCTCAGCTACTGTGGAATCCACTGCCAGTTTGGACATGCCGTCAACTTCCGTGCAGCCTAGGAGGGAGGAACCGATATATTCGGTAAGTTTAGGGAGCAAATGTCGGTTATCCATGTTACTTTGCATGTTACTGCTAACAGATTGACATATGTAGTGGGCAACCTAACATATAATTTGTCTCTGTCCATACAGACCCACACACTCATGGATGAAATCCAGGAGCTGGAGGAGGATGGATCCTTTATGTGCCCTTCAGAAGATCTACCCCTGGGCCAGAATCTGCAACTGGTCCAAAATGTTTCAACACCAACTCCGCAGCAGCAGAGGGAAGCTGGCTGCATGGTGGCTGCACATGATGGCCAGCATGCACAGACTGACAGTCAAGTCCCCAGTGTTCTCTCTGCTGTTGAGGATAGTGAAAGCATGCCTGTGTCTGTTGAGGGGCCAAGACCAACATCATCGGCACGACCCCGAACCAGGGGATTGGGGAGGCGGAATCCGCTACGGCGCAACCAGGGGAGGGGCATGGCAATTTTGGACGCATGGCACCACGAGAGGGTTACCTTCCAGCACCAAAACCAAAGGAACAGAGAGGCACTGCATGGCCGGATCGAGACCCTAAATACTACATTACAGGCTGTGCAGACAGAATTGCGGACCCTCAACAGCCACATGGAGACTGCCAACAATGACAACCGTGCCTACAGGGGTGAAATGGTAACTATCATGCGCAACATTTTGGACCATTTGCAGATTCAGAATGCCACACAGGCCCACGTTAGGTCCAATCAGCAAGGGCCACCACCTGGGTACTATGGCCATCACCCATATTAATGTCTCCACACCATGAATCTGTACAACATCTTTGCTCTAAATCCCCCCTGTATTGACTTGTCTGGTGAGGCAAACCAAGATACCCTTGGTGTATGCCTTGGGTTGTGTGTTTTTGATTTGCGCCCATATAGCTCCTTAGAGTGGTGAGGTAGGCCACTAGCCAAGGCCATATCTGAATCCTCACTGAACGTGCCACTCAAGCTTCTACACCTGTACCAGGTTTACACCTGTGGCAGTGGCAAATGTGGGCAAGCAGGATTTTTTTTTTATTTAATTATTGGCATGGTTGATCTAACCATTTCTACTTTGTTGTTACATATATTTTGTTTGCAAATTGGAGTGAGCAGCAACTCCAAGTTTGTGCTATTATTTTTAAGAAATAAACAGTTAAAGACACCTGTGGCTCATAAATTTTATTGTCTCTTTTTTTGGTGTCACAGAGAAATATATACTTGGACATTCACACAGTTCACACATACAAAAAAGAGAGTTGGAAAGCATTAGGCCTGTGGTGAGTAATTACTTCATTACTTAGTTGAACACAACAAACATAACGAAACATACACAAAGGGAAAGAAAACTAAATCAACAACACAATGTTAAACAAAGGCCAATACAGGTTAAATTAAGCAAAATGGGTCACGATCAAATTAGTCCGCACACTTTGGCCGGACACACTACTGTGTGTGTCCAGAAATGAGTCCTCCTGGTCTTCGCTGGGTGGAGAGGGAGCCAAATCTACATACCAGGGGACCCGTTGTGAAATTGCAAAATTGTGCAGAACAGCACAGGCCATTATTATGTCTATGACCTTTTTCGGATCATATTGCAGGGCGCCCCCGGTATGATCCAAACAACGAAACCTAGTCTTCAAAAGACCAAAGGCCCTCTCTACCACAGCCCTGGTCTTGCGGTGCGCACAGTTGTAGGCATCCTGGGAGGCATCCTGGGGCCGGAGTACTGGCGTCAAGAGCCACGGCAGCAGCGGGTATCCTGAATCACCTTATACATAAGATTAGCAAAAAAAACATGTAAGACCATCAAGGCACCAGCAACATCAATAGGAGGCTATTTGTCAATTGTGTGATCAACATGAGGCAACATTTGCCACTGTCCCAGTCCCAAACTAAACATATGTCCTAGAGGTTTACAAAAGGACAACATACAAAGAGTGAGGATGATGGACAATCATACATAAGGATCCCAGCTCTGGGTTTCCAAGTGTGCTTAGGATGTAGGTTTGGCTGACCCCTTATATGCTTTGTGTGAGACCAAAACAGCAGAAACACGCCACATGCACTTTATCCCGCTCTACTCTCGTGTGGAAGTGCAAACCAGCTAAGCAAAGATGGGTCCTAAACTATGCTAAAGTTAAGTGCACTATTCCACACAAGGGTGGTGTAAGAGGGATTATTAAATTAGACAAACAGATAATTTATAATGTGGCTAATGCAGGCCAAACTTGGCCAAACGCTTGGTTGGTTAATAACTAACATTCAAGTGTGGTTTAACATGGCCAGAAGGTTGTTTAAGGTGTAAGTTTTGCAGACATTACTGCAAAATGCTAATTAAAAACCAACATCCACAACTACATTATGTGGTTTATGTTAACTTACCAAGGAGCCATGCACCGGAAAATTCCCCAGACTCAAACCGTCGGTACAATCCTGATCGTCTAAGGATGTACGCATCATGGGCTGAGCCTGGGTAGCCGGCGAGGACGCTAAGGAACCGCATGTCCGGGTCCACCACTGCCTGCACATTCAAGGAGTGGCCCATTTTGCGGTTCCTGGTAAAAAAGGAACACAATAAAACATTAGGAAGGCATTTTGTAAAAATAACACACACATTTCGATCAGGAGGGAGCATTACAAGGAGGGACCATTACAAGGAGGGACCATTACAAGGTGGGACCATTACCAGGAGGGACCATTACAAGGAGGGACCATTACAAGGAGGGACCATTACAAGGTGGGACCATTACAAGGAGGGACCATTACAAGGAGGGACCATTACAAGGTGGGAGCTTTACAAGGAGGGACCATTACAAGGAGGGAGCATTACAAGGAGGGAGCATTACAAGGTGGGGCCATTACAAGGAGGGACCATTACAAGGAGGGACCATTACAAGGTGGGACCATTACAAGGAGGGACCATTACAAGGAGGGACCATTACAAGGAGGGAGCATTACAAGGTGGGAGCTTTACAAGGAGGGACCATTACAAGGAGGGACCATTACAAGGAGGGAGCATTACAAGGAGGGACCATTACAAGGAGGGAGCTTTACAAGGAGGGACCATTACAAGGAGGGAGCATTACAAGGTGGGACCATTACAAGGAGGGACCATTACAAGGAGGGAGCATTACAAGGTGGGAGCTTTAAAAGGAGGGACCATTACAAGGAGGGACCATTACAAGGAGGGACCATTACAAGGAGGGTTAAGCAAAAATTGTTTAAATCTTCAAAATTTAAAGACTTACCTGTATATGTACTCGTCGGCAGCCGGAGGCACCAGGGCGACGTGGGTACAGTCAATGGCACCAATGACGTTGGGCATGTTGGCGATATTATAAAAACCAAGCTTAATGGCGTTTCTGGCTACCATATCATCTGGGAAAAAAATATATTTGGGTGTTAGGGTAGCCATGCCTTCCAAAAAATGTGATAGTGCGCGGCTCAGCGTAGGCTGTGAGATCCCCACGGAGAGGGCACCCAGCCTCTGGAACGAGCCGTTCGCCAAAAATTGCAGGCAGCCAAGCATCTTGGTCATACCTGAAATTGCTTGCCCCTTCCTTGTGGTGCGGGCTAACCATGGCCGCAGCTCACTATACAATTTTTGGAGGGAAGTGCGATTAAGCCTGGTCAGCTCGAACAGCTCAACGTCATGCATGCCATTGATGTTCATGCGTCGCCGCCGGTGCAATCTGGCCTCTGACCTCAGGATCACATCAATGCCAAACAGAAGAAGAGCTTGATGCTCTTCAAAGTCACTCTCCATCACGCTTGGCTGCCTAGTCCCGAGGTCAAAAAGGTGCCGTAAGACGCTCGACAAGGAAATGACTATATGGGCGTCGGAATACTTGGCAATCAGCTCTCTGAATTAATCGCCAGCCCATTGCAATGACGTAAATGATTTGACCGATCGAAACATTTACGATTTCGAAGGAAAAAAGTCCCGAAGTAGCGTAAAACCACAAATTTAAGTTCGATGGACGAACAAACATATACGTCTATGTTCGAACGTTCGTGCGAGTCGAAAATGCCCCCAAAAAAAGGAAAAAATGACAAACACCCAACAAAACTTTCGATTGCAAATACGAACATAATGACATTTGGGATTTTGAATCGAGCCTATGGTCTTTAGTTTGTGCTGTGGTTTGAAGTTTGGCCCAACAGTGAGCAGCTCCCTGCGCCAATCAAGGTCTGCCAACATCCCTCATCAATGTAAAGGTTCCCTCAGAAAGACAGAGAAAGACAAAACAGTAGAATTGGAGCAAGTTCAATAGATTTTATCAGAGAATGCATAGTGCTGCTGCATGAAAGATGCAGCCCCCTGCTATTTTTCAGTGATGATTTGTGGGAGGTTATCACTAAAGGGAGGCCACAAGACAATATTCAGGACTGGGACAGGAAAAACAGACATGTACTGGCCACCATAAGCTTACTAGTAGAAGGCTTACTCACATACGCGGTGAAAATACAGTGAAAGGCCTTGTGGAATGCACTGAAATGGAAGCATGAGAGATGCAGGAGCATATAAATGTCATGCTGGAAGTGATCACACAACTCAGATCAGTTGGTGAGAATATAACAGACAGTCATGCCACAGCCATGCTGTTGTACAGCTTACCCACTAAATACACTGCAATGGCCTGGGGACAAGGCCTGAGACAGATCTGACGCTAGCATTTGTAAAGACCAGGCTCATGGATGAGTATCAGTTAAGAAAGGACCTTGTGCATGACTACACAGAAACCGACACCAGAACCGCTCTTAAAGTGGACCAACACCCAGGATTTTGACTATCCTGGGTCTTGGTCCACTTCGGTGGGGCACTCCCGATCGGGGTGCCCCGCTGTGTGAAACCCCCCCGAACCCCCCGAACTCACCTCTCCCCGAGCCGACGGACAAGCCGCGGACAAGCGGCTCCTCCACCGCCGCCTCCCGCGCGTCCCTCTTGACGCGCGCGTACCCGCGCCGGCCATTCACAGACGGCCGGCGCGGGCGCGCGCACGTCCTGAGGGGCGCGAGGGAGGGAAACTGAGGCAAGGAGTTTGGGGTGTTTGGGGGGGTTTCACCCCGCGGGACATCCCGATCTCGGATGTCCCGCGGGGAGGGAGGTGATCGGCCCGGGAATCTTATAGATTCCCGGGCCGATCACTGGTGGGTGTTGGTCCACTTTAAAGCTACAGACAAAATGTTACACTGCAAAGAAACTGGGGTGTGCTTTAGATGCCACACATTTCTGATCCATGTGAAGGGAACTGAAATGCCACATTTAAATTGACAGGCAGCCATACATTTCAAGGCTGGTGCATTGACTTGGAAGCAACCAGTCACATGACAAGTGACAGAAGCTTTTTCACACAACTTCATCTAAATAACAAAGAGACTATTTACCTTGCAAGTGAAAGTAAATGCATGCAGAGGAATATTGGGCATGAAACCCTTTTATGCCAATTATGTGGCACACAATTTAGCTATACCAGCAAAAGATGTGCTTTATGTTCCTGATCTAGAAGGAGCAATCTTATCTGTGAAGCGTCTGACAACCAAATCACTTACTGTAAAATTCCAAGGTGACAAGTGTTCTATCCTAGAAAGCAAGCAGATAATAGCAAGTGCCAAGCTGGATGATCATCTGTACCACCTCAACACAGGAAGGAAAAGGTGAGACTGTCATAAAAATGTCATAAGCCAGGTTACCTCAACACAAACCCCTTCTATTTTTATGGCGAGATTTACAATTGGCACCCTTCAATGCTCGCCGTGCCTGCGATCCACCCTCTTTACTACGTTTGGTGCAGCATTTTTTGGCTGTCAATTTTTGACCAAGGAATGTGCCGCCCACACCCAATAGCTGCCCCCTTGACCTAGTTCCTCCCACCCATCCAATCACAGGCCTCTCTCAGCCCAGACCCTCCCACGCCGCTAGCTCAGAGCACAGCCACATACCATGGCATTGTCGCTCACACTCCTAGCAGCACCGCCAGACACACAGCACTTGGATCCGGGGCACTGCCTGCCTTTTTTGCCATTGGACCGCAACCACCATTGATAACCTTTGATTGGTACCTCCATTTTTGATACCCCGCACCTATGCTTCAATCACAGGTTCCCACTTTGGTACCTCCCAGGCGTCCCACTCCCTTAGCACATCAAGCTTGCACCTACAGGTACTCTTGATCCTAACCCCCTACCTTACTCAAATCAGCTTCCATTACCCTACTAACCTAATCCTGTTCTACCTAGCTCTGGTACGCAGTCCCCTGCACATGCCCCATTTGGGGGATTACCTATTATTGACTACTCTGTCAAGGTAACCAGCACTTTTTCGATCTATGGTCCTACTACCTCAATATTCCGTAATTTTGCCAACTACTACCATACCTAGCTCAATTACATTTAAACCAATGCAGCCCAGCAAGACACATATTTTTGCCCTCTGAAGACGCCCTTTCGCAAAACACGCCAGGACACACTATTGCAACCATCATAGTGCAACCTGCCATAAACCGAAGGGTTAAACAAGTTGCCCCGATGTTGGACCCCAAGACACTATGCTACAACTTGTAAAGGTATAACCCTGCTCTCAATGAAGTAGCAGAGGATGAGTGTGCTCCAATATATGGACTTACATTGCTTTTGTGTGCCTCACCAGTAAGGCTTCTTCTTTGATACCTATATATGTAAACAGACAAGGCCAAAGTATGTATGTATAATTGTCCCCCCAAGGTGCACTGTCTTGTTACAATCACCTTTACAAAAATAACAATAACATGACCATATCCTCTATTCTATTGCTTTAAGGTGAAGTACAATGCAGATGGCACAGTGGAGCAATACAAAGCAAGACTCAGAGCCAAAAATATGGAGTGGACTATGGTGAGACTTTTGCTCCAGTAGTTAAACATGAAACAAAAAGGACTTTTCTGACAGTAGCACCACAAAGAAAATGCAAGCCGCCACAAAGAAACACAAATGCACTTGTGTTTCTACATGCATTTCTCCATTGCGAACAGAAGACACCAACATGGAACAACCACCAGGATTCAAGGGCAAAGAACAAAGGCCAGACCTAGTATGCAAACTTCAGAGGAGTATATATAGTCTAAAGCAAGCTGTCAGAAAACAGCGGGTCACGTAATCTAACTAATGATCAGGGACCTCTGATCACACAGCCTGCTTTCCCAAACCACCGTCCGTTCACCCGCCAAGCGGCACTACCAGGCCCCAAGCTTATGGACACACAGATTCTTGGCTAAGGCAAAAAGATTGCTCAAGTTAAATATAAGTTTTAATGCAATAAGCACACTAGACAGTGATTACAAACATTTGGCTATGATGGAATGTGAATGAATACAAATGCCATTCTGAGAAGTGGGTTACAGGTTACAGTGAGTTACACACAGAGATACAACAGATGTAGAGTCGTGATGAGCTCCCACAAGGGGGTATGTCAAGAGCTTATAGATTATTTGGGCACCTTCAGCACGCATGCAGCGTTACCTCCCCCCAGAGAATGACAATGTTCTCATCTCCCTGTCCTTCCTTTAAGCTTGGTCTCTGCCCCTTCCCCCTCTGACCTCCCAGACACAGGTCCCTGGGCTATTCTGACCCATCCTGACCCATATGCTATCCCACCTCCCCAGCGAAGAAGGATCCTGGCCCGTTGCTGTCTGACCAAGGTGTTTGATGCGAGGGAACTATCTACAGGGGGTCACCTCTGCTTTAGACTCAGTGGGGCTTTTCCGGCCCAGAGGTGTGAGAAAATCAGCAGGGAGTCTGTGATCTGCGCTTGGCTAAACTCGCAGATGCTAATTCTCCTTCCTCAGGAGATTAGGTCCGGTTAGTGTTTATGGCTAGAAAGCCTTAATGCTACAGAGGGAAATAAAGGGTGACGTTTGCTAAGAACAGAGAATCTTTGAGAGAAAGGGGGAAAATAAAGTCACATATAATATTTGCCCTCTTCATAAGCCAACAGGGCATTGACTATGAAAATAAATGAAGTGCTTACACATGAGGACTTTCAGAGGAGTAAAGCAGACTCCAGCTTATACACAAATACATTGGCTGACATTTATGTGGACATTATCCAGATTTGTTATGAGCAAGAAGGGGATGAAAAAGAAAAACTAAAAACCCTAAGTCAGCACTTTGAGACTAAGGATCTTCAAGAGTAGGTACTTCTTGAGTTACTTTATTGCCCTACTGAGGATATGACAGCAGATATCCGCTGAAAGACACTTGAGGCTTAAAAAGAAAATAGGTTTAACAGACTAAGCCTCAGCTGTCAAGAAGGGTGTTGGAGGTACTGTGCAATAGTTTTCAGCTTGTCTCTGTATGTGATCTGCTTCTATACTGCTAGGATAATGCAATATACATTTATGACACTGTTACATAAATCTATGTGTAGTCTGTGCTGTGCATTCTTTGCTGTATGTTGTACATTGAGGTGATCTGTATAACTTATTTTTCCTGTCTGTGTTATCCACCATGTAAGATGACCTTCTCTTACAGCACCCATGCTCCAGTAAAGCCAGTTCCTGTTACACCACAAATGCCTGGAGTGCTGCACCCAGCAGTCACACTCTGCAACCCCCTCTCCACTGAGGTCAGAAATATCTGCAGGACCGCTATGACTTGTTGTGCTCTCTTGCTCTAAAAGCACTAATGTACTAGGTGTCAGACCCCCTTTTGCATGGTTGTGGAGGGATGGAAATGAACGGAGGGGAACATTTTGTGCCCTGGGACAGGCTTAAGTGACAGCTTTCTGCCTTATTATTGCCATTTTTTATACTGTCCTTTTATAGAGGACCTCCAGTCAAAATAGACTGGTGGTTTGAACCTGAACGATGCTGGTGGGGACATGAAATTATGCTGGAATGTGAAAGAGGGAGGTATTATGAGACATCATGGGGCAATGTGCATTTGTGCATGTGTGAGAATTGGAGTACTCCAATTCTCGCTTAGATTTCTAGACTTCTACCATAAAAAGTGACTATGTATTTAAGTTCAGTTTTCTCTTTAAAGCGGACCTTCACTCTGAATAAGAGTCTATCTTATATGTTTCCCACACCCTCTACATACAGTTTGCTCACATTAAAAATCATCCAACCTGCATCTACTGCATGTTATTAGCCTTTAAACATCCAAGATGGCGGCTCATGGAACATCAGGCAGCCTGCAAACAGGATGTGCCCTCTGACTGTGCTTCTCTGCATTCTGGGATTGCTGACCTTTTCCTGACCCCAGCTCTGCTCTGTCTGAGCAAAGCACAGCTATAACCCACTCCCTGTACTTTATCCCACTCTCCTCTCCTCAGTAAATGTAATGCTTCTGAGTCAAGATGGCAGTGCCCGTATCCTAAAGTCCTGAACAGAGTTGCAACCCAGCGGGGGAAAGAATAATAAGTGACTAAAAACTTAAAGTATATTAAGTTTAGATGCTGGGGAATCGTTTATTAAGGGTTTTGGCTTTTCAATAAATCATGGTGAAGGTCCTAACTGCTGGGGAGTGTAGGAACTGTGGTAATAGCTTAAAAGGAGCCCTTACCCCCAAATCACTTCATCAAAAAGGAAAATACTGTTTTACCCTTGGCCTTTTTAGTTAAACCTTCTCCCTGCTGACTGTGGGCAGGGGGTTAAACAAGATTCTTATACTGTATTTCAGTCCTACATCCCCAAACAAATATGTCCTCAGCCACTTTCTTGCTTGTTTACATTTCTTACACAAAGTTTTTTATTACAGGCTTTCACTTTTTTACACCTCCTCTAGTTGTATTTCAAAGCATGCATTAGTGGTAGGTAGCGGCGGGGAGTGGGAGAGTTCCGGTTAGCAATTTTAGCACAATGTTGGTCACTCTGAATCCTGTGTGGATGGATTTGATGATAGCTTATGCTTTGTGACACCAGACTTGATCTGTGTGTAGACTTGTCCCAAGGAGTACACCCTCTAATGGACAGGAAAAGAAGCTGCAAAATGTTAAAATGAGACAAAAGAGAAAATAGGGACTGTTGCTGCTAATCTTCACATAATATTACAGCAATATTCAGGGGAAATAGGTACAGTTTTATGAAAGTAAAAGAAAATCTGGTCTCAGTGCCCTCTTTAGCCAAATGTATTTTAAAACAGTTGTTTTAAATATAGTAAAACATTTGTATAAATGCTTCTATTTAACAAAGCAAAGGGTTAAAGGGGACCTTCACTCTGAATAAGAGTCTATCTTACATGTTTCCCACACCCTGCACATACAGATTGGCCACATTAAAAATCATCCTACCTGCATCTACTGAATGTTTTGAGCCTTTAAACATCCAAGATGGCCTCCTGACTGTGCTGCTCTGCATTCTGGGACTGCTGACCTTTACGTGACCCCAGCTCTGCTCTGTCTGAGCAAAGCACAGCTATAACCCACCCCCCTGTACCTTATCCCACTCTCCTCTCCTCAGTAAGTGTGATGCTTCTGAGTCAAGATGGCCGCGCCCGTATCCTAAATTCCTGAACAGAGTTGCAGCCCAGTGGGGGAAAGAATAATAAATTAGTCACTAAAAACGTAAAATATATTAATTTTAGATGCTGGGGAACGTTTTTTTAGGAGTTTGGGCTTTTCATTAAATCACGCTGAAGGTCCGGTTTAAGCTCCTTTAAACTCTTTCATTACAAATACAGTGGCTTGCAAAAGCATTTATTTATGTTTTTCTAACTCACAACCTGAAATTAAAATGGTTCTTTGAGAGTTTGGATCATTTCATTAAAATAACATAACAACTTTGAAAATGCTTTTTTTCTTTTTATTGTGAAGCAAACAACAAATGGGACAAAATATCAGAACACATCAGTGTGCATAAGTATTCCCCCCCCCCCAAATCAGTACCTTGTAGAGCCACTTCTTTTGGCAATTACAGTTATATTCCCTTTGGTTACGGCTTGTCGCATCTAGCCACTGGAATTGTTGCCCATGTCTCAAGGCAAAACTGCTCCAGCTTCTTCAAGATAGATGGTTTCACAGCAATCTTCAAGTATGACCACAGAATCTCAACTGGTTTAAGGCTTTAGATTGGGCTATTCCAATATATTTACATGTTTCCACCTAAACCACCTGAGTGTTGCTTTAGCTGTATGCTTTGAGTCATTATCCTGTTGGAAAGTGAACATCTGTCCCAGTCTCAAATCAGACAGAAACAGGTTTTGCTCAAGAATATCCCTATATTTAGTACCATCTATCTTCCCCTCAACTCAGAAAAACATTCCCTCAGCATGATACCACCATCACCTCTTTGAATGTGGTGATCGCGTCCTTGAGGTGATTTACGTGGCTGCCTCTCCAACCGTTAAACACCAGCCACGTAAATTTTACATGGCTAGCATCTCCTTACCTTAGGGCCATCGTGGGGTCATCTGCCGGTCAGGATAGGCAGATCCTTCTCGAAGGGAGTCCAGGGGTGAGGGGCAGGTGACTTCTGGGTAACTCCGGTCACCTGATCGCTCCTGCAGCCAATCAGGAGCCTCTTTCTGCATTGAGATCAGGTAAGGAGATGTCGCTCGTCGGTCTGCTGGGGGTGGGTGGCCGTATTTTGTGTTTTTTCTGAGTGTAATGGCAGTTTGGATCTCATAGTAATGAGATCCATTCAAAAAAACGACGATCTAGCAGAGATCGCCGTTTTTTTGAATGGATCTCATTACTATGAGATCTACTACTACTACTGTTTTATCTTTTGCAGGCTGCATTTGGATCTTTCAATGGTGGGTGTATATATTATATATACCCATATATATACCCATCATCAGTCAAGCAACTGAAAGCTCCTCACAGTACACAGTAGTAGTAAAGGTGTAAGATGAAATAAAATTCATTCATTTAGCTGTTTTTTATGAATGAATATGATTTTATGACTGATCTTATTTATATATATATCAGGGCCGGCTCCAGGTTTGTGGGGGCCCTTGGGCAAAAGGGTCTTAGTGGGCCCCAGTAGTGTCTGACATGATGTCACCTTTCAGCTCTGCTGCTACAAATGGGTCATCTTCTGATGCTAGTCCTTATTGCCTTCCCTATAGCCACCAATTGTCCTCTAGTCCTTGTTGTATTCTCTACCAAGCACCCTTCAGCCCTTACTACTTGCTCCACTGCCACTAAAGACTTCATCATTGCTTTCAGTTGTCACCTGGTTCTCGCCACCTTCTGAGCTTCCATCAGTTGCCCTCCATTCCCCGCCACCTTCTCCATTGTTGCTGACCATCCCCTGTTGCCAGGGGCGGCTGGCCATAGGGCATACCGGGCAAAATCCCGGTAGGCCGACGGCAGGGAAGGCTACAACAAAGTGAATGACATGATGTGGGTGGTGGCCGGTCTGCCAGTCGCTGCTGTTGCCCGGCTGCCACACACACACACACTTCCTGGTTGTTGTGCGCTGGTAAGTGAGTGTCCATGGGCGGCGTCCATTGTTTTCATTGGATGCTGGCCATCTGGGGCACGCCCACCGACCAGCGCAACAACAGTCGGCATGAAGAAACTTTCGGCGGTGCGACCTGAAATGATGGAAGGACACGGCGGTAGGGGGGGTATGGCGGCGATACCTGGCAGGGAGGCGATTACGCAGTTTGTCATCAGGGGCAGCATTTGGATGGTGCGTCCCCAGCTTTAGAGTGGGAACACCCCCTGCGGAATATGGCAGCATCCGGGGGCACTTCCTTCTCTACATTGCTGGCTTGAAGATGGCGGACGGGCGGCCTGAGGTCAGCGGGGTAACGGGAGATCGGCGGTATCGGGCTTGGGAGGCCACGAGACCAGGCTAGGAGGGTAGGCAGGGGTGGCGTAAGAGATAGCCGGCGATTTGGAGGGTGCCCCCTATATCGGGGCCAGTGTGCCTGCCTGAGGTGAGCAGGGGGTGTGTCTGTCGCTCTCGTTCTGTGTGTGTGTCTCTTTCTGTGTGTGTGTGATTCTTTCTGTGTGTGTGTCTTTTTGTGTGTGTGTGTTTGTGTCTTTCTGTGTGTATGTTTGTCTCTTTCTGTGTGTGTGTGTGTTTGTCTCTTTCTGTGTGTGTATGTTTGTCTCTTTCCGTGTGTGTGTCTCTCTCTTTCTGTGTGTGTCTTTCTGTGTGTGTGTGTGTGTGTGTGTGTGTGTGTGTGTGTCTCTTTCTGTGTGTGTGTGTGTGTGTGTGTGTGTGTGTGTGTGTGTGTGTGTTTGTCTCTTTCTGTGTGTGTGTGTGTGTGTTTGTCTCCTTCTGTGTGTGTGTCTCTCTTTCTGTGTGTGGGTGTGTGTGTCTCTTTCTGTGTGTGTGTGTCTTTCTGTGTGTGTGTGTCTCTCTTTTTCTGTGTGTCTCTCTCCTTGTGTGTGTCTCTTTCTGTCTGTCTCCTTGTGTGTGTGTGTCTCTTTCTGTCTGTCTCTCTCCTTGTGTGCGTGTCTCTTTCTGTCTGTCTCTCTCCTTGTGTGTGTGTCTCTTTCTGTCTGTCTCTCTCCTTGTGTGTGTGTCTCTTTCTGTCTGTCTCTCTCCTTGTGTGTGTGTCTCTTTCTGTCTGTCTCTCTCCTTGTGTGTGTGTCTCTTTCTGTGTGTGTCTCTCTGTGTGTGTGTGTGTGTGTGTGTGTGTGTGTGTGTCTCTTTCTGTGTGTGTCTCTCTCTTTCTGTGTGTGTCTTTCTGTGTGTGTGTGTGTGTGTGTGTGTGTGTGTGTGTCTCTTTCTGTGTGTGTGTGTGTGTGTGTGTGTGTGTGTGTGTGTGTGTGTGTGTTTGTCTCTTTCTGTGTGTGTGTGTGTGTGTTTGTCTCCTTCTGTGTGTGTGTCTCTCTTTCTGTGTGTGGGTGTGTGTGTCTCTTTCTGTGTGTGTGTGTCTTTCTGTGTGTGTGTGTCTCTCTTTTTCTGTGTGTCTCTCTCCTTGTGTGTGTCTCTTTCTGTCTGTCTCCTTGTGTGTGTGTGTCTCTTTCTGTCTGTCTCTCTCCTTGTGTGCGTGTCTCTTTCTGTCTGTCTCTCTCCTTGTGTGTGTGTCTCTTTCTGTCTGTCTCTCTCCTTGTGTGTGTGTCTCTTTCTGTCTGTCTCTCTCCTTGTGTGTGTGTCTCTTTCTGTCTGTCTCTCTCCTTGTGTGTGTGTCTCTTTCTGTGTGTGTCTCTCTGTGTGTGTGTGTGTGTGTGTGTGTGTGTGTGTGTGTGTGTCTCTTTCTGTGTGTGTGTGTCTCTTTCTGTGTGTGTGTCTCTCTTTCTGTGCCCCCGCTGGCTGTACAGAGGGATGCCCCCGTTGGCTGTACAGAGGGATGCCCCCGCTGGCTGTACAGAGGGATGCCCCCGCTGGCTGTTATGGGAGATGCTGCAACATGCCTCTGTGGGATGCTCTTCACTTGCTGTAATGAGGCATCCTACTAACTGGCTGTGATGAGGGCTACTGCTTGCTGCCTGTAATGGGAGATGCAGCAACATGCCTCTGTGGGATGCCCCTCACTCAATGTAATGAGGGATACCAATCACTGCCTGTAATGGAGTGATTTTGCGCACTGTCTGTAATGGAGGATGCTACTTAATGGTTGTAAAGAGGGATGCCACTCACTGTCTGTAATGGGGGGATTTTAGCACACCATTTTCTTCAGAATATTTTCTTTCTAATTTTTGTCCTCTAAACCCTGGGCGCGTGTTATGGAATGAAAAATGAGGTATATATATATATATATATATATATATATATATATATATGTGACATTTGGATACTATACTGGGCCAGGAACAGTACAGCAGGCCGGAATGCCCCAAAAAGTCCCGGGCCGTTTTTTATCCCCAGTCCGCCCCTGCCTGTTGCTGAGGTCAGCCATGAGAAGGTCTACACATAATACCCTGCATTTGATTGTTCGGGTCCACTGTAAAATAATATCATGGCCAAGTGTGAGCCTGAGTGGGCCCCGGAAGATGCCAGAGGCCCTGGCAATTGCCCAGGGTTACCCTGTGCTGGCGCCGGCCCTGATATACATATTTGAGAGAGGGAGAGATATTTCTCCAGAATAAATCTCACATTAGTAAATGAGATCTAACCATGCGTTTTTTGGGGGTTTTTTTTGTAACCTTTTGTCATTTTTTTTTTTTAATTAACCCTTCACTATCTGTTATGGGGGGGGGGGGGGGGTGATGGGTGCACGCCAGTCCCAGTTTATTCCTGGGTGCAGATGGCGACTGGGGAAGGTGTCATCGATGGGTGGGGGGGTTGGATGTTGGTGGTGCACTGGCTGATTTCTGGTCGCCATGTGGTTGGTGATCATGTGCCACTTGCCGCCTCCACCCTGCCCCCCCATCGCTGCTTCCATCCCTCCTTCATCGCCAACTGCACCCAGGTGTTTACTTGGTGAGCTAGGCCCGGCGCGCACCTGCCACCCATTCCTCACCCCCCACTCTGCGATCTAAGCTATATATTTTTTTTTGGTGGTTGATTCTGATTTAATCACTTTTTAAAAAATGTGTTTTGCCCTGATGTGTATGCTAATCTGGTTAGAGGGATGAGGGGTGGCTGGTAGGTGCGCGCCGGGCCCGGCTCACTATTGGATGCAGCCGGCAACAGAGGGGGGTGAGGTGTCAGGGATGGCGGAGCAGGGTTACAGGCAGGGTGCTGGCTGATTTCTGGTCGTCATGTGGTTGGTGATCATTTGCCGCCTCCACCCTGACCCCCCATCGCTGCTTTCACCCCTCCTTCATCACCAACTGCACCCGGGTGTTTACTTGGTGAGCTAGGCCCGGCGCTCACCTGCCACCCATTCCCCTCCCCCACTATGCGATCTAAGCTATTTTTTGTTTTTTGTGGTTGATTCTGGTTTTATGCACTTTTTAAAAAATGTGTTTTTGCCCTGATGTGTATGCTAATTTGGTTAGAGGGATGAGGGGTTGCTGGTAGGTGCGCGCCGGGCCCGGCTCACTATTGGGTGCAGCTGGAACCAGAGGGGGGTGAGGTGGCAGGGATGGCGGAGCGGGGTGACAGGCAGAGCGCTGGCTGATTTCTGGTTGCCATGTGGTTGGTGATCATGTGCCATTTGCCGCCTCCACCCTGCCCCCCCATCGCTGCTTCCACCCATCCTTCATCGCCAACTGCACCCAGGTGTTTACTTGGTGAGCTAGGCCCGGAGCGCACCTGCCACCCATTCCCCACCCCCCACTATGCGATCTAAGTTATTTTTTTGTTTTTTGTGGTTGATTCTGGTTTTATGCACTTTTTTAAAAATGTGTTTTTGCCCTGATGTGTATGTTAATCTGGTTAGAGGGATGAGGGGTGGCTGGTAGGTGCGCGCTGGGCCCGGCTCACTATTGGGTGCAGCTGACACCAAATGGGGGTGAGGTGGCAGAGATGACGGAGCGGGGTGACAGGCAGAATGCTGGCTGATTTCTGGCCGCCATGTGGTTGGTGATCATGTGCCATTTGCTGCCTCCACCCTGCCCCCCCATCGCTGCTTCCACCCCTCCTTCATCACCAACTGCACCCGGGTGTTTACTTGGTGAGCTAGGCCCGGCACTCACCTGCCACCCATTCCCCACACCCCACTTTGCGATCTAAGCTATTTTTTTGTTTTTTGTGGTTGATTCTGGTTTTATGCACTTTTTTAAGAATGTGTTTTGGCCTTGATGTGTGACGTGCCAGGGATGGGGGAGGGGGATGACTGGCAGAGTGCTTGCTGATTTCTGGTTGCCATGTGATCATATGCCATTTGCTGCCTCCACTCCTTCATTGCCAGCTGCACTGGAGTGTTTATTGGATGAACCAGGCCTGGTGTGCACCAGCCACACATTCCCCACCCCCACTTTGCGTTTGAAACTGTTGTGCCTCCCAGCCTAGGCTGATGCGCCCCGGCAAGGGTAGATACACCCTTGGGTGTATATGGGAGCTTGCTCCCTCCGTGAGACCTCAAACAAGGGGTAGGCAGAATCCGGGTTGGTGTCCCCCGGCATGGGATGCCCCGTCCCTTGAAATCTCCCTGTACTTGTTCCCTCCCTTTTGGCTCTCCTGGACCCTGCTGGGGTAATGAGGGGGGGGGGGAATCTTATGGGGGAGTGTCTTTGGCCTATGCATTTTAAAAGTGGAGGGTAAGTAAGTTTCTTACCTGTGTTTTTTCTTATTGGGATTTTAAATTTCCTCTCTTTCTGTCAGCCCGTGCTTCCGGGTGTGGGCGGGGCTTGACGGGCGGTGTCCGGCCCCGTTCTTTGACGTCATTAGGCTGTCCTTGGCTGGCCCGCCCTCAACTCTCTGAGCATTCCTTGGGGGGCGGGGCTTCTCGGCGCCACCGGATTTCAAGCTTTCTCTTCCTGCTCTCACATGCGGTTTGTCCTGGCGCTGGTCTCTCCGCTGGTTCTGGCTGCTGCACTGTGCTTCTGATGGGCTTTCGCAGGTTGTTGGTCGCAGGGCTGTCGTGAGTACCCTTTAGCTCTGCTAAAGGGAAGTCTTTTTTTTATGCATAAGGCTTTTTATTATGTCTTCCAGGTGGGAACTCTTTAATAGGGGTTTCTCCTGGTCCTTGTTAAATCCTCCCATTTAGGGACTATTAAGGGGCATCCCGGGTAGCTTTGGCTTAAATCCCATATACTTGGCGACTATAAAAAAATTAAGTATTTTAAAAAGAAAAAAAAGACCATATGGAGGCATCTCAGGATACTGGGCTCTCAGTTCCTTTGGGACAGACTCGGCAGTGTTTGCGATGTGGGGCATCCCTTGTTGGGGATAACACATTTCTTTGTGTAGCTTGTGCTCAATTGATTATAATACAGCATTCAGAGGCCCAGGCCTCAGGGTCTGGGGCTCCGGCCTCTTCTCCCACACCACCTTGTCTTGTCCATACCCCCAGTGATATTGTCATGGGTGGAGAGTCGCTTTCTGATGTATGTGCCAGATTGGCTCACATTGAAAAATTAATGTCTAGCTCTGTGGCCAAGAAGGCCTCAGCTAAAAGAAAACATTTAGCTCCTGCTGTTGAGGCTAATGAGCTTGATTGTAGCGAGCTTCTTGATTGGTTAGATTGTTCTCCGTTTGGAGAAGGAGAATTCTTTGAGGAATCTGATGTTTCTGATGTTCAGCAATTTGTGGGTATTGACGCCGAACAAGGTGAAGGGGAGATTTTTGACACCCCTAAAGCTCTTGCTCAATTGTATGAAGTTTTGGCAATCGATCTTCCAGAAGCAATCCCTCCTCAGAAGGGGGAGTTCCAAGCCTCGTTTAGAATTTCCAGATCAAAAACATTTTGAAGAAATCATTCTTAAAGAATGGGAGAATTCCTTTGGAATTCCTTTAGGCTGGGATAAGAAATATCCCTTTCCTTCAGACACTGTTAAGCGTTGGTCATCCCCCCCTGTGGTGGATGCACCTGTGCTCAGTTTGTCCAATTCCTCTGTTTTGCATTCTCCGGAATCTACTATCCTTAAGGATGGGGAGGACAAACGTATTGATCAAATGGCTTGCCATGCGTTTGCTAGCGTTGGCTCGTCCTCACGACCTGAGGGTGCCTCGGCACTTATGGCAGTCGCTATTAGGTCTGTTATTAGAGATCTATCAAATACCTCAGGGCTTGATCCAGCCTCTGATGAGTATGCCGCTCTTAAGCGATGTGATTTATTTGTGTCTTTTGTACTTTCAGCTTTGGATGATACCATGGCCATGTGTAGCAGAACTTCCTCTTTGCTAGTTGCTATATGGCGGTCTATATGGCTACGCCAGTGGGCGGCTGACACGGTGGCTAAGAAGTCACTTATAGCACTCCCCTTTGGACTCTCTTTGGTGAGAAATTGGATTCTGTCATTAAAGGAGGCAAATTGCCTCAGCGTAAGAAGCAACGTCATTCCTTTCGGGGATCGGCCTCTTTTAACCCTTCTTTTCGTGGTTCCAGAGCAGGCAGAGACCTCTTCAGCCCCAAGGGGGGCTGCATGGAACAGAGGAAGAGGACGTGGCTGTTCAAATCAGAATTGGGGATCAAAGCTTAAGGCCGCTTCCAAGCCTGCCCAGCAATGAGGAGGCGCCCTCACCCGTGCAGGTGGGGGGGCAGCTGCGGTTCTTTTTCCAGGCTTGGGTCAAAGAGGTATCAGACAGATGGATTCTGGAGGTTGTGTCCTCCGGGTACAAGCTGGAATTCGAGTTCCGGCCTCCGCCCAGATTTTTCAGGTCTCGGATGCCCGCGGATCCGAGGATCGCGCTGGGGCTCCGGGCAGCTGTTGCGAATCTCTTAAACATGGATGTTATTCGCCTGGTTCCTCTTGCGGAAAGGGGTCTGGGGTTTTACTCCAACCTATTTACCGTTCCCAAGAAAGACGGCTCTGTTCGGCCTATTCTAGATCTGAGGCGACTAAATCAATTTATTCGCTTCAGAAGTGTCACGCTCCGGGTACTACAGCAACCCACTTGGATAACTCCAGCCCTCCCAGTAAGACCTCAACCCCCAATCTCCGCAGCCAGCTTCACCTTTAGGAGCCCCCGCTTGCCGGGACGCAGAGAACGCCTGCCCGGGATCGGTTGCCCCCAGGACTTCAATGGCTCAAAGATTGGAGTCTTACTGTTCAGAGGCCTGGAGAACCCGCGGCTGGAAGTGGGGCCGAGCAGCCCTATTGCTGAGCGTGTAACGGAAGTCCAACAGGCTAGGGGTCAGCAACAGAAGTTCCGAGATGGCAGCGGTACAAAGGATTGGACAAGACGTGGTCGAGGATCAAGCAGAGGTCGGCAACAGGAGATCAGATCGGGGGGTGGTCAAAACAGGCGAGGTCGGCAACAGGAGATCAAGTCAGCGGTGGTCAAAACAGGCGAAGGTCGGCAACGGGAGATCAAGTTTTCTTTAGAGACAAGCAACCAAACTGGGTACAAGGCACTATCACAGGCAATTCTCAACTGAGGGGGAATTGCTTATATAGGGAAAGACAGAGAGGAAGATGAGGGTGATTGGTGCACTATGATGACGGGGCTGATTGGGAGAGCCTGAGTGTAATAAACATTTATAGGGCTCATTGGCCCAGACAATGGGGGGGGGGGAGGCGTAAGCCTCATGACACCTAGGGCTCATTGGCCCTTTAATCTGAACCAGGGGGCGTGCCAGTGCCCCCTGGCTTATCTACAGCCTCCGGCGGGCGCGCTGAGCACAGGGAAGGGAAGGGAAAACAGACCTCGGGCACGCGCGCGCGCCCGGGAACAGACGACGCGCGCGCGAGGGGGGAGAGAGGCCGTGCTCGGCGCCGCCCGAGCAGACGCCGCACGGCGCGGCCGCCGGGCCGGAGCTGCTGGGGCCGGCCGGCCGCCAACGCTGGACCGGGGCCCAGGTAAGTGCCGATTGCTGACACTACCCCCCCCTTCACGAGGGGCCTCCGGACCCTCACCCGGTTTTCCCGGATTATCACGGTGGAATTTCCGTACAAGAGCTTTGGCGTGAACATCCCTCGCAGCCACCCAACATCTTTCTTCTGGACCATAGCCAACCCAATCCACCAAGTATTGTAAAGAATTGCGCATCCTACGAGAATCCAAGATCTTATTTACTTCGTACTCGGGCTCATTATCCACAAGAATAGGTGCAGGACCAGCAAGAGGCGCATTCTTCGCCGGTTTTAACAGTGAAACGTGAAAAGAGTTGAACTTTAAAAGACACATTATTCAACCTTTTAATTATAGGAAAGGGGCCAATGAATTTTGGACCCAACTTGCAAGAAGGTTGACGGAGCGCAATATTTTTAGTGGAGACCCAAACAAGATCGCCTACTTGAAGAGTAGGTTCCCGTGATCTACGGCGATCAGCAAATTTCTTATATTTTAAACTAGTGGTTTTAAGAGTTTCCTGAACATGTGTCCAGATATTCTTCCGTTCTTGAAGCCACTCCTCCAACGCCGGCAAGTTGGAGGGTGACCCTGAAAGGGAAGAGGCTCTAGGATTTTTCCCTAGGTTACAATAAAAAGGCGATATCTTGGTACTCTCACTAGGCGCATTATTGTAAGCAAATTCGGCGAAATCAATAAATTCTGCCCATTGTTCTTGGGCATCAGAGACATAACACCTTAAGTACTGTTCCAGGGTTTGATTAGTTCTTTCCGTCTGCCCATTGGACTGGGGATGGTAGGCAGACGAAAGAGAGATCTGTATACCCAGCCGTGAACAGAAACATTTCCAAAAACGGGAAGTAAATTGGACGCCCCGATCGGAGACAATATTGGACGGAATACCATGAATACGAAAAATGTGTGAAGTAAATAGTCGAGAAAGCTCTGGTGCAGAAGGAAGCTTAGCCAAAGGAATGAAGTGTGCCATTTTACTGAAGCGATCTACGACCACCCAAATAACAGTATTCCCGTGTGATAAAGGCAAATCTACAATAAAATCCATAGAAATATGAGTCCAAGGTTCGGCAGGGATTTCAAGAGGAACCAAACCGCCACTGGGAGCCTTATGAACCCCTTTACTTCGAGCGCAAACAGCACAAGCGTCGATAAAGGCAGTAATATCGCGTCTCATGGTTGGCCACCATACATGGCGACGGGCAAGCATAAAGGTTTTTCGGTTACCCACATGACCAGCAGTTTTAGCATCGTGAAACTCGCGAATTACATCTGAACGCAAATGTGGCGGTACAAACTGGCATCCCAAGGGAACATCACTAGGAGACTGGTCTTGAAACGGCGCCAAGGTGTTAGAGAGATCAGGAAGTAATGCCCCGACCACACAACCCATGGGTAGAATCGGGTCACCAGTATCACCCCGATCCTTACATTCACCGAACATGCGAGATAGAGCATCCGCTTTAGTATTTTTTACACCCGGCTTGAACGTAATAATAAAATTAAAACGCGAGAAGAATAATGCCCAACGTGCTTGACGAGAGTTCAATCTCTTGGCAGACCCAATGTATTCAAGATTTTTGTGATCGGTATACACAGTTATAGGATGTAATGAACCCTCCAGCCAATGTCGCCATTCATCAAAAGCCAGTTTAATAGCTAATAGTTCCCTATTACCGACATCATAATTTTGCTCCGCGGTACTGAATTTACGTGAAAAATAAGCGCAAGGATGAAGACGCTCAGGGTTACCAGAATATTGCGACAAAACTGCCCCCACTCCCAGCTCAGAAGCGTCTACTTCTACAATGAAGGCCTTACGAATATCTGGGTGAATTAACACTGGTGCCGAAGTGAAGGCCCGTTTCAAGGTCAGGAAGGCCTCACAGACAGAGGGAGACCAGTTGGCAGTAAAGGCCCCCTTGCGGGTAAAATTGGTAAGAGGTGCAACAACATGAGAGAAGCCCTTGATGAACCGCCGATAAAAATTGGCAAAACCTAGAAAACGCTGCAATTCTTTTAAGGTCTTGGGTTGGACCCAATCCTGAACCGCTGAAACTTTCCCCGCATCCATCTCTAGACCCTGGTTGGTAATAATGTACCCTAAGAAAGGAACGGTGGTGACTTCAAAAACGCATTTAGATAGTTTAGCAAATAAATTGTTCTCTCTTAATTTTTGTAGTACCAACTTAACATGGCGTCTGTGCTCCAACAAGGAATTAGAAAAAATGAGAATATCGTCTAAGTATATGACCACAAATCTACCGAGATACTCTCTGAAAATATCGTTAACAAAATCTTGAAAAACGGCTGGCGCGTTACAAAGACCAAAAGGCATGACTAGGTATTCGTAATGGCCGTCTTTCACATTAAATGCGGTTTTCCACTCGTCCCCCTGTCGGATGCGAATAAGATTGTAAGCCCCTCTTAAATCCAACTTGGAAAAAATTTGGGACCCAGTGAGTTGATTGAACAGATCCCCGATCAAGGGCAAGGGGTATCGGTTCTTTACAGTGATTTTATTCAAGGCTCGATAATCTATGCATGGTCTCAAGCCGCCATCTTTTTTCTCTACAAAAAAGAATCCAGCCCCGGCAGGTGAGGTAGAGGGGCGAATAAATCCCTTCTTTAAATTTTCGGTGATGTACTCCCTCATTGCTTGCTCTTCAGGCAGGGTAAGATTATAAATCTTTCCCCTCGGGGGAATCGTGCCAGGCAGCAAGTCAATAGGGCAGTCATAAGACCGATGTGGAGGAAGGGTATCCGCCGAACGTTCAGAAAAGACATCAACCCAGTCAGCGTATGGTTGAGGTAATCCCTGAGGTAAAATTTGCATACTTCTAAGGCCTGTAGTAAAGCAGTGACTTTTACAATGGTCACTCCACTTGATCAATTCTCCAACCCGCCAATCTATCACCGGGTTGTGGAGTTGTAACCAAGGGTATCCCAAAACCACCGGAGTCTCTGGACAGTCGAAGATGAAAAATTCTAAAAACTCAGAGTGAGAAGAGCCAACAATTAACCGAAGAGGTGGGGTCTTGGTGTTTATAGGCCCCCCCTGGATGGCCTTCCCATTGATGGCCAATACTTGTAGGGATCTTTCAAGAGGGACTAACGGAATACCTAAAAGGGAGATCATGCTCCTATCCAGAAAGTTTCCCGCCGCACCGCTGTCGATAAAAGCGGAAACTGTTTGCTTGGAAGAACCCCAAGATAAGTCAATGGGTACTAACATCTTATTTTGGCGAGAGTTGCAAAGTGACTCACCCAGATCAGTACTCTCTACCTGGTCTGGGTGCGGAAGTTTTCCGCCGGTTTCCCCTTGTTGGGACAGGACCCTGCGAAATGTCCCGAGTTCCCACAATATAGGCATAACCCATTGGACCGCCTACGCTGCTTTTCCTCTTGGGATAACCGGGTTCTCCCTAATTGCATGGGTTCTTCCTGTGAAGGAGATGAGGTATTTTCCCCACGGGTAGCGGGGGAACTAAGACTCTGGGAAGACCTGAAGGACGTGGGAGCCCTGGCTCTCTCCCTAGCCCTCTCTCTAAGACGCCTGTCTATTTTAATGGAGACCTGCATTAATTGGTCTAGGTCTGCGGGTGGAGGAAAATTTACCAAAGCATCCTTGATGCTTTCCGACAGCCCCACCCTGAATTGACTACACAAAGCGGGATCATTCCACCTCGATTCGACGGCCCAGCGGCGGAATTCAGCACTATAATCTTCAGCCGAATTCCGTCCTTGTCTCAAGGCCCGAAGCCTATTTTCTGCCGTAGATTGTTGATCAGGGTCAGCATACAAGACGCCCATAGCAGTAAAGAATGCTGTAACGGATTGTAGGGCAGAATCATGAGATGGCAAACTGAACGCCCAGGACTGCGGGTCTCCTTGAAGCAAAGAAATGACTAGGCCTACTCGTTGGGATTCTGTGCCTGAAGAGATGGGTCTCAGCTTGAAATACAGTTCGCAGGCATTCTTAAAATTGGAGAATCTAGCTCGTTCTCCAAAAAATTTTTCCGGCAATGGAATCTTTGGTTCTGAGATATGAGGTGGTACAGAGGATGCCGGTAACTGTCGAGATTCTTGAGTGGCCACTCTTTGAGCGAGCTGGTTTATCGCCGTAGCCATAGCTTGTACCTGCTGTACCAGGTCATCCATCTTTTGGGCCTGTGATAATGTCACGCTCCGGGTACTACAGCAACCCACTTGGATAACTCCAGCCCTCCCAGTAAGACCTCAACCCCCAATCTCCGCAGCCAGCTTCACCTTTAGGAGCCCCCGCTTGCCGGGACGCAGAGAACGCCTGCCCGGGATCGGTTGCCCCCAGGACTTCAATGGCTCAAAGATTGGAGTCTTACTGTTCAGAGGCCTGGAGAACCCGCGGCTGGAAGTGGGGCCGAGCAGCCCTATTGCTGAGCGTGTAACGGAAGTCCAACAGGCTAGGGGTCAGCAACAGAAGTTCCGAGATGGCAGCGGTACAAAGGATTGGACAAGACGTGGTCGAGGATCAAGCAGAGGTCGGCAACAGGAGATCAGATCGGGGGGTGGTCAAAACAGGCGAGGTCGGCAACAGGAGATCAAGTCAGCGGTGGTCAAAACAGGCGAAGGTCGGCAACGGGAGATCAAGTTTTCTTTAGAGACAAGCAACCAAACTGGGTACAAGGCACTATCACAGGCAATTCTCAACTGAGGGGGAATTGCTTATATAGGGAAAGACAGAGAGGAAGATGATGGTGATTGGTGCACTATGATGACGGGGCTGATTGGGAGAGCCTGAGTGTAATAAACATTTATAGGGCTCATTGGCCCAGACAATGGGGGGGGGGGAGGCGTAAGCCTCATGACACCTAGGGCTCATTGGCCCTTTAATCTGAACCAGGGGGCGTGCCAGTGCCCCCTGGCTTATCTACAGCCTCCGGCGGGCGCGCTGAGCACAGCGCCGCCGGAGGGAAAACAGACCTCGGGCACGCGCGCGCGCCCGGGAACAGACGACGCGCGCGCGAGGGGGGAGAGAGGCCGTGCTCGGCGCCGCCCGAGCAGACGCCGCACGGCGCGGCCGCCGGGCCGGAGCTGCTGGGGCCGGCCGGCCGCCAACGCTGGACCGGGGCCCAGGTAAGTGCCGATTGCTGACAAGAAGGTTCCGCATGGAGTCGTTAAGATCAACGATCGACGTGCTCCGTCAAGGGGACTTTATGACTTCCATCGACACCAAGGATGCTTATCTGCACATCCCTATTTGTCCCGCTCACCAGAGGTTCCTCAGATTCACAGTGGAAGACCAGCACTTTCAGTTTGCGGCCCTTCCATTCGGTCTCACCTCATCCCCAAGAGTATTTACCAAGGTTTACCAGGAGTAATGGCTATTCTCAGGCTCCAGGGCATTCGCATTGTGCCATTTTTGGACAACCTTCTCATCACAGCCTCGTCCTTCAATCAGGCAGAATTGGACACCAGGACCGTGGTGGCTTCACTGGAGAGGTTCGGTTGGGTGATAAACCATGCCAAATCCTCTCTTTATCCTGTAAGGGAGATTCCCTTTCTGGGCTTATTCCTGAATACCCTTCAGGCCAGTGTATTTATTCCTCAGTCCAAAATTTTTCTGATTCAAGACTTAATTCGTCTGTTCTTGTCCAATCCTCGTCAGCCTATCCACTTGGGTATGAGGCTAGTGGGGCTGATGGTGGCCACATTCGAAGCAGTCCCGTTTGCTCAGTTTCATATGAGGATACTTCAGCTTTTTCTCTTGGCGAAGTGGGACAAGTGTCCTCTGTCATTGAATCGGGTTTGTTTGTTGTCTCCCCGTGTTCTGCGGTCCCTTCAGTGGTGGCTGACTTCGAGCAATCTCAGAAACGGCAAGTCATTTCTGACCCCCTGTTGGGAGTTGGTCACTACAGATTCCGGTTCCAGGGGTTGTGGGGGCCTCAGGGGGCTCACTCCCCGATCAATTTATTGGAGCTTCGGGCCATTCGGCTTGTTCTGCTCCGACTGACTCATCTTTTGCGGGGGCTGCCGGTTCAGATTCGGTCAGACAACCGGAAAGCAGTTGCATACATCAATAACCAAGAAGGGACTCGCAGTTGGGGTGCCCTCCGGGAAGTATCTCTGATCCTCCACTGCGTAGAGATCAATGTTCCCTGCATATCGGCAGTTTACATTCCGGGGATAGAGAATGTGAAGGCAGACTCCCTGAGCAGAGCATGCGCTCGCCGGGGAGACTGGTCTCTCAATCCCAGGGTCTTTCAGTTTCTTTGTCACAAATGGGGGACTCCACGGTTGGACCTGTTTGCTTCTCGTCACAACCACAAACTTCCAGTGTTTGTGTCTCTATCCCAGGATCCCCTGGCAGTGGCAGTGGATGCCATGTCTCTGGCCTGGAAGGATCTGGGGTTTCTGTATCTGTTTCCCCCATTCTCCATGATAAGCAAGGTGGTGCGCAAGCTAGTTCTGGAAGGGGCGCCAGCAATTCTGGTGGCTCCAATGTGGCCAAGACGTCTGTGGTTCGCAGACATCACAAGGCTAGCAGAGGATCAGTTGCATCTGCCTCTTCTTCCAGACCTCATTACCCAGGGTCAACTCTGTTACCCCAATTTACCAACGCTGGCTTTGACGGCGTGGCTGCTGAAGTTTCCATCTTAAAGGAGGAAGGTCTTTTTGACGCGGTCATTCAGACTCTTGTTAGAGCTAGGAAAAAGTCTTCCTCTGTTGTTTACTACAGGACTTGGAGGTCCTATATTGATTGGTGTGAGTCTAGGGTCTTGCCCTGTAGGGTATTTTCTATCCCTAAGATTTTGGAGTTTCTGCAACATGGTCTGGATTTGGGTTTCCAGATTAGTACTTTGAAGGGACAGGTTTCTGCTTTGGCTATTTTCTTTCAAAGATCATTTGCACTTCATCCTTTGGTTAAGACCTTTTTCCAGGGGGTCACGCATGTGCGGCCTCCTATAAAGCTCCTACTTCCAGTTTGGGATCTTAACTTGGTGCTTTCTGCCATGCAGGCTGCTCCTTTTGAGCCATATTCTTACTCAGAAGGTTGCTTTCTTGGTTGCTATTACCTCTGTCCGTCGGGTTTCTGAATTGGCGGCCCTGTCTATCCAGGCCCCTTACTTCGAAAGGCATCAGGATAAGGTGGTTTTCCGTTTTAAACCAGATTTTCTTCCTAAGGTGGTGTCTGCCTTCCACCTAAATCAGGATATAGTTCTTCCTTCATTGTGCCCTAATCCTAGTAATAACAAGGAAAGGGTTTTACATGCTTTGGATGTTGTTCGTTGTGTTAAGTATTATTTGGTTACTACTTCTGCTTTCTGTAAAACAGATGCCTTTTTTGTTGTGCCCTCCGGGCCTAGGAAGGGGTTGGCACCCGCCAAATCTTCCATCAGTAAATGGATTCGTCAGGCCATTGTTGGGGCCTATTCTGCTAAGGGGAAGGTTCCCCCTTTTCGTGTTACTGCTCATTCTACTCGTGCTGTTGGGGCTTCTTGGGCTTTTCAGTACCATGTGTCTGTTGAACAAGTTTGCAAGGCTGCTACTTGGTCTTCGGTGCATACTTTTTCTAAGTTTACAAGGTTGATGTGCGGGCCTCAGCGGATGCTGCTTTTGGTCGCAAAGTTCTGCAAGCTGCAGTTATTTAAGTTATGCATTTTTGCCTTGTGGGATCCCCGCCCATTATGGACACTGCTATTGGATATCCCAAGTGTCATGAATGTTGGAAGCGGGGTGTGTGACAAACTAGGAATAATACCATTTTGTGAGTACTCACCTGTAAAATGGGTATTACGAGTATGTCACACACCCCGCTTCCCCTGCCCTTTTTTGTTCAGGGGTCCTTTACATGGTGTTTGTTATTATTAGAGATGAGCGAGTAGTATTCGACCGAGTCGGTATTCGATCGAATACTACGCTATTCGTCATACTCGATTTCGATCGAGTACAGCGGCGATGGCGCACTCACAATTCGTTTCCCCTCACACCTTCCCTGGCGCGTTTTTTACACCAATCACCATGCAGGGGGGGTGGGACAGGTCCTGGGAGGACGCTGGCATCGCGAGAACGGCGTCTACACGCATTGGCTGGAAAAATCATGTGACTTAGAATCTACAAAACTCAGCACTTCCTCTTCGTCAACATTAGCAGCTTGAACTTAGTGAGGGATAGACGCTCACAGCAGGGAAAGACAGGCTGTAGCTGGCAGGGCCCCAGAAGCTCGGAATATCGCATTTACCACCATATATACCAGCTACCAGAAGACAAGAGAGTCATTAAGAGCCCTTATTAGGGCTACTATGCTGAACGGTATATAGCTCATATGTAGGCAGGCAGGGCCCCAGAAGCTCAGAATATCGCTTTTACCACCATATATACCAGCTACCAGAAGACAAGAGAGTCATTAAGAGCCCTTATTAGGGCTACTATGCTGAACGGTATATAGCTCCTATGTAGGCAGGCAGGGCCCCAGAAGCTCAGAATATCGCTTTTACCACCATATATACCAGCTACCAGAAGACAAGAGAGTCATTGAGAGCCCTTATTAGGGCTACTATGCTGAACGGTATATAGCTCATATGTAGGCAGGCAGGGCCCCAGAAGCTCAGAATATCGCATTTACCACCATATATACCAGCTACCAGAAGACAAGAGAGTCATTGAGAGCCCTTATTAGGGCTACTATGCTGAACAGTATATAGCTCATATGTAGGCAGGCAGGGCCCCAGAAGCTCAGAATATCGCATTTACCACCATATATACCAGCTACCAGAAGACAAGAGAGTCATTGAGAGTCCTTATTATTAGGGCTACTATGCTGAACAGTATATAGCCCATATGTAGGCAGGCAGGGCCCCAGAAGCTCAGAATATCGCATTTACCACCATATATACCAGCTACCAGAAGACAAGAGAGTCATTGAGAGCCCTTATTAGGGCTACTATGCTGAACGGTATATAGCTCATATGTAGGCAGGCAGGGCCCCAGAAGCTCAGAATATTGCATTTACCACCATATATACCAGCTACCAGAAGACAAGAGAGTCATTGAGAGCCCTTATTAGGGCTACTATGCTGAACAGTATATAGCTCATATGTAGGCAGGCAGGGCCCCAGAAGCTCAGCATATCGCATTTACCACCATATATACCAGCTACCAGAAGACAAGAGAGTCATTGAGAGTCCTTATTATTAGGGCTACTATGCTGAACAGTATATAGCCCATATGTAGGCAGGCAGGGCCCCAGAAGCTCAGAATATCGCATTTACCACCATATATACCAGCTTCCAGAAGACAAGAGAGTCATTGAGAGCCCTTATTAGGGCTACTATGCTGAACAGTATATAGCTCATATGTAGGCAGGCAGGGCCCCAGAAGCTAAGAATATCGCATTTACCACCATATATACCAGCTACCAGAAGACAAGAGAGTCATTGAGAGTCCTTATTATTAGGGCTACTATGCTGAACAGTATATAGCCCATATGTAGGCAGGCAGGGCCCCAGAAGCTCAGAATATCGCATTTACCACCATATATACCAGCTTCCAGAAGACAAGAGAGTCATTGAGGGCCCTTATTAGGGCTACTATGCTGAACAGTATATAGCCCATATATAGGCAGGCAGGGCCCCAGAAGCTCAGAATATCGCATTTACCACCATATATACCAGCTTCCAGAAGACAAGAGAGTCATTGAGAGCCCTTATTAGGGCTACTATGTTGAACAGTATATAGCTCATATGTAGGCAGGCAGGGCCCCAGAAGCTCAGAATATCGCATTTACCACCATATATACCAGCTACCAGAAGACAAGAGAGTCATTGAGAGTCCTTATTATTAGGGCTACTATGCTGAACAGTATATAGCCCATATGTAGGCAGGCAGGGCCCCAGAAGCTCAGAATATCGCATTTACCACCATATATACCAGCTACCAGAAGACAAGAGAGTCATTGAGAGCCCTTATTAGGGCTACTATGCTGAACAGTATATAGCCCATATGTAGGCAGGCAGGGCCCCAGAAGCTCAGAATATCGCATTTACCACCATATATACCAGCTTCCAGAAGACAAGAGAGACATTGAGAGCCCTTATTAGGGCTACTATGTTGAACAGTATATAGCTCATATGTAGGCAGGCAGGGCCCCAGAAGCTCAGAATATCGCATTTACCACCATATATACCAGCAACCAGAAGACAAGAGAGTCATTGAGAGTCCTTATTATTAGGGCTACTATGCTGAACAGTATATAGCTCATATGTAGGCAGGCAGGGCCCCAGAAGCTCAGAATATCGCATTTACCACCATATATACCAGCTACCAGAAGACAAGAGAGTCATTGAGAGCCCTTATTAGGGCTACTATGCTGAACAGTATATAGCTCATATGTAGGCAGGCAGGGCCCCAGAAGCTCAGAATATCGCATTTACCACCATATATACCAGCTACCAGAAGACAAGAGAGTCATTGAGAGCCCTTATTAGGGCTACTATGCTGAACAGTATATAGCTCATATGTAGGCAGGCAGGGCCCCAGAAGCTCAGAATATCGCATTTACCACCATATATACCAGCTACCAGAAGAAAAGAGAGTGATTGAGAGTCCTTATTATTAGGGCTACTATGCTGAACAGTACATAGCCCATATGTAGGCAGGCAGGGCCCCAGAAGCTCAGAATATCGCATTTACCACCATATATACCAGCTACCAGAAGACAAGAGAGTCATTGAGAGCCCTTATTAGGGCTACTATGCTGAACAGTATATAGCTCATATGTAGGCAGGCAGGGCCCCAGAAGCTCAGAATATCGCATTTACCACCATATATACCAGCTACCAGAAGACAAGAGAGTAATTGAGAGCCCTTATTAGGGCTACTATGCTGAACAGTATATAGCTCATATGTAGGCAGGCAGGGCCCCAGAAGCTCAGAATATCGCATTTACCACCATATATACCAGCTACCAGAAGACAAGAGAGTCATTGAGAGCCCTTATTAGGGCTACTATGCTGAACAGTATATAGCTCATATGTAGGCAGGCAGGGCCCCAGAAGCTCAGAATATCGCATTTACCACCATATATACCAGCTACCAGAAGACAAGAGAGTCATTGAGAGCCCTTATTAGGGCTACTATGCTGAACAGTATATAGCTCATATGTAGGCAGGCAGGGCCCCAGAAGCTCAGAATATCGCATTTACCACCATATATACCAGCTACCAGAAGACAAGAGAGTCATTGAGAGTCCTTATTATTAGGGCTACTATGCTGAACAGTATATAGCCCATATGTAGGCAGGCAGGGCCCCAGAAGCTCAGAATATCGCATTTACCACCATATATACCAGCTACCAGAAGACAAGAGAGTCATTAAGAGCCCTTATTAGGGCTACTATGCTGAACAGTATATAGCTCATATGTAGGCAGGCAGGGCCCCAGAAGCTCAGAATATCGCATTTACCACCATATATACCAGCTACCAGAAGACAAGAGAGTCATTGAGAGCCCTTATTAGGGCTACTATGCTGAACAGTATATAGCTCATATGTAGGCAGGCAGGGCCCCAGAAGCTCAGAATATCGCATTTACCACCATATATACCAGCTTCCAGAAGACAAGAGAGTCATTGAGAGCCCTTATTAGGGCTACTATGCTGAACAGTATATAGCCCATATGTAGGCAGGCAGGGCCCCAGAAGCTCAGAATATCGCATTTACCACCATATATACCAGCTACCAGAAGACAAGAGAGTCATTGAGAGTCCTTATTATTAGGGCTACTATGCTGAACAGTATATAGCCCATATGTAGGCAGGCAGGGCCCCAGAAGCTCAGAATATCGCATTTACCACCATATATACCAGCTACCAGAAGACAAGAGAGTCATTGAGAGCCCTTATTAGGGCTACTATGCTGAACAGTATATAGCTCATATGTAGGCAGGCAGGGCCCCAGAAGCTCAGAATATCGCATTTACCACCATATATACCAGCTACCAGAAGACAAGAGAGTCATTGAGAGCCCTTATTAGGGCTACTATGCTGAACAGTATATAGCTCATATGTAGGCAGGCAGGGCCCCAGAAGCTCAGAATATCGCATTTACCACCATATATACCAGCTACCAGAAGACAAGAGAGTCATTGAGAGTCCTTATTATTAGGGCTACTATGCTGAACAGTATATAGCCCATATGTAGGCAGGCAGGGCCCCAGAAGCTCAGAATATCGCATTTACCACCATATATACCAGCTACCAGAAGACAAGAGAGTCATTGAGAGCCCTTATTAGGGCTACTATGCTGAACAGTATATAGCTCATATGTAGGCAGGCAGGGCCCCAGAAGCTCAGAATATCGCATTTACCACCATATATACCAGCTACCAGAAGACAAGAGAGTCATTGAGAGCCCTTATTAGGGCTACTATGCTGAACAGTATATAGCTCATATGTAGGCAGGCAGGGCCCCAGAAGCTCAGAATATCGCATTTACCACCATATATACCAGCTACCAGAAGACAAGAGAGTCATTGAGAGTCCTTATTATTAGGGCTACTATGCTGAACAGTATATAGCCCATATGTAGGCAGGCAGGGCCCCAGAAGCTCAGAATATCGCATTTACCACCATATATACCAGCTACCAGAAGACAAGAGAGTCATTGAGAGCCCTTATTAGGGCTACTATGCTGAACAGTATATAGCTCATATGTAGGCAGGCAGGGCCCCAGAAGCTCAGAATATCGCATTTACCACCATATATACCAGCTACCAGAAGACAAGAGAGTCATTGAGAGCCCTTATTAGGGCTACAATGCTGAACAGTATATAGCTCATATGTAGGCAGGCAGGGCCCCAGAAGCTCAGAATATCGCATTTACCACCATATATACCAGCTACCAGAAGACAAGAGAGTCATTGAGAGCCCTTATTAGGGCTACTATGCTGAACAGTATATAGCTCATATGTAGGCAGGCAGGGCCTCAGAAGCTCAGAATATCGCATTTACCACCATATATACCAGCTACCAGAAGACAAGAGAGTCATTGAGAGTCCTTATTATTAGGGCTACTATGCTGAACAGTATATAGCCCATATGTAGGCAGGCAGGGCCCCAGAAGCTCAGAATATCGCATTTACCACCATATATACCAGCTACCAGAAGACAAGAGAGTCATTAAGAGCCCTTATTAGGGCTACTATGCTGAACAGTATATAGCTCATATGTAGGCAGGCAGGGCCCCAGAAGCTCAGAATATTGCATTTACCACCATATATACCAGCTACCAGAAGACAAGAGAGTCATTGAGAGCCCTTATTAGGGCTACTATGCTGAACAGTATATAGCTCATATGTAGGCAGGCAGGGCCCCAGAAGCTCAGAATATCGCATTTACCACCATATATACCAGCTACCAGAAGACAAGAGAGTCATTGAGAGCCCTTATTAGGGCTACTATGCTGAACAGTATATAGCTCATATGTAGGCAGGCAGGGCCCCAGAAGCTCAGAATATCGCATTTACCACCATATATACCAGCTACCAGAAGACAAGAGAGTCATTGAGAGTCATTATTAGGGCTACTATGCTGAACAGTATATAGCCCATATGTAGGCAGGCAGGGCCCCCGAAGCTCAGAATATTGCATTTACCACCATATATACCAGCTACCAGAAGACAAGAGAGTCATTGAGAGCCCTTATTAGGGCTACTATGCTGAACAGTATATAGCCCATATGTAGGCAGGCAGGGCCCCAGAAGCTCAGAATATCGCATTTACCACCATATATACCAGCTTCCAGAAGACAAGAGAGTCATTGAGAGCCCTTATTAGGGCTACTATGCTGAACAGTATATAGCCCATATGTAGGCAGGCAGGGCCCCAGAAGCTCAGAATATCGCATTTACCACCATATATACCAGCTTCCAGAAGACAAGAGAGTCATTGAGAGCCCTTATTAGGGCTACTATGTTGAACAGTATATAGCCCATATGTAGGCAGGCAGGGCCCCAGAAGCTCAGAATATCGCATTTATCACCATATATACCAGCTACCAGAAGACAAGAGAGTCATTGAGAGTCCTTATTATTAGGGCTACTATGCTGAACAGTATATAGCTCATATGTAGGCAGGCAGGGCCCCAGAAGCTCAGAATATCGCATTTACCACCATATATACCAGCTACCAGAAGATAAGAGAGTCATTGAGAGTCCTTATTAGGGCTACTATGCTGAACGGTATATAGCTCATTCTAGCTATATACACACTGCACACAATGGCTGCTTTAGTGAGGGGTAGCTGCTGCTGGAATAGGGACAGAAAGACTTCAGTGGTGTATTAGCACCTATATACAAAACTATATACACTCTGCTCAAAACGGCTGCTTTAGTGAGGGGTAGCTGCTGCTGGAATAGGGACAGAAAGACTTCAGTGGTGTATTACCACCTATATACAAAACTATATACACTCTGCTCAAAACGGCTGCTTTAGTGAGGGGTAGCTGCTGCTGGAATAGGGACAGAAAGACTTCAGTGGTGTATTAGCACCTATATACAAAACTATATACACTCTGCACAAAACGGCTGCTTTAGTGAGGGGTAGCTGCTGCTGCTGGAATAGGGACAGAAAGACTTCAGTGGTGTATTAGCACCTATATACAAAACTATATCTTGCACTACTGTTTTGTGTCCTCTGTGCCAACAAAACCCTGTTATATACCCCGTTGCGTATAGGCACCATTTCACCTTCTGGCAGTATACGGCTGTATAGCCAGATGTTCTCCTAAAAAATATATTTATATTTGGCACTACTGTTTTGTGTCTTCTTTACCAACAAAACCCTGTTATATACCCCGTTGCGTATAGGCACCATTTCACCTTCTGGCAGGATACGGCTGTATAGCCAGGTGTTCTCCTAAAAAATATATTTATATTTGGCACTACTGTTTTGTGTCCTCTTTACCAACAAAACCCTGTTATATACCCGGTGCGTATAGGCACCATTTCACCTTCTGGCAGGATACGGCTGTATAGCCAGGTGTTCTCCTTAAAAATATATTTATATTTGGCACTACTGTTTTGTGTCCTCTTTACCAACAAAACCCTGTTATATACCCGGTGCGTATAGGCACCATTTCACCTTCTGGCAGTATACGGCTGTATAGCCAGGTGTTCTCCTTAAAAATATATTTATATTTGGCACTACTGTTTTGTGTCCTCTTTACCAACAAAACCCTGTTATATACCCGGTGCGTATAGGCACCATTTCACCTTCTGGCAGTATACGGCTGTATAGCCAGGTGTTCTCCTTAAAAATATATTTATATTTGGCTCTACTGTTTTGTGTCCTCTGTGCCAACAAAAGACTGTTATATACCCGGTGCGTATAGGCACCATTTCACCTTCTGGCAGTATACGGCTGTATAGCCAGGTGTTCTCCTAAACAATATATTTATATTTGGCTCTACTGTTTTGTGTCCTCTGTGCCAACAAAACACTGTTATATACCCAGTGCGTATTAGGCACCATTTCACCTTCTGGCAGTATACGGCTGTATAGCCAGGTGTTCTCCTAAACAATATATTTATATTTGGCTCTACTGTTTTGTGTCCTCTGTGCCAACAAAACACTGTTATATACCCAGTGCGTATTAGGCACCATTTCACCTTCTGGCAGTATACGGCTGTATAGCCAGGTGTTCTCCTTAAAAATATATTTATATTTGGCTCTACTGTTTTGTGTCCTCTGTGCCAACAAAAGACTGTTATATACCCGGTGCGTATAGGCACCATTTCACCTTCTGGCAGTATACGGCTGTATAGCCAGGTGTTCTCCTAAAAAATATATTTATATTTGGCATAACGCGTGGCCAAAAAAGTAAAACGTCTGAAATGCGGAGGGCTAGCGCAAAGGGACGTGGACGAGGACGGGGGCGCGGAAATGCTGGTGGGGGCACAAACCGCGTTGAAGCCAGTGGGGATACAATGCGTGCTGGTGAGGGGCAGCCAGCATTACGCTCATCCAGCTTCCCTGCCTTTATGGGACAGTTATGCGGGGGGCGGGGTACACCTCTGTTGAGGCCTGAGCAGCGTGAACAGGTGGTGCAATGGATGGCCGATAATGCTTCCAGTCACTTGTCCACCACCCAGTCATCCACACAGTCTCACTCTGACCCTCCTTCCTCCCAACCTGGCCAACAGAGTCAGCCCACCCTTGACCCCTCCCAGGACCTCTTTTCGGGTCCTTTTCCAGATGTGCTGCAAGAATCCCAGGAGCTAGCAGAGGAATTTGTTTGTAGTGATGCCCAAACACTTGAGAATCCGCCATCTCCTAGTGATGTGGACCCGGAACCAGCATCTGCTATCATGAGCGATGATGATGAGACGCAGTTGCCGTCAAGGGAGGCTGTTGGAATGTCCAGTGGGCAGGAGGAGGAGCAGAGAGAGGAAGTGGAAGAGGAGGTGGTGGACGACGAAATGACCGACCCTACTTGGACAGGGGTGATGTCCAGCGGGGAAAGCAGTGGAGATGCGGTCTGCGCATCACCGAATAAGGCAGCAAGAGGCAGAGGACAGTCCAGAAGCAGAGGACAGTCCAGACAGAGAAGGCAGGCCACAGCCAGCAGGGCCGAAGCTCTTCCCGGCAGCAGGCAGTCGCGCGAAGCTCCCCCATCGAGGCCTCGTACTTCTGTGGTGTGGAGATTTTTTAATGTTTGCGCGGACGACAAACTGAGCGCGGTTTGCGCAATCTGCCACTCAAAACTGAGTAGGGGCTCTGAGAAGAGCAATCTGACCACCTCAGGCATGCGCCGTCACTTGGAAGTCAAGCACTGGGCTGAGTGGGAGAGAGCAAACGCAATACAACCTGCGCCCGGTCTTGCTGCCACTGCCTCTTCCCCTTTGTTGTGTGCTGCCACTGCGGTCCAGACCTCCAGACAGGACACCTCCACATCTGCCTCTGCCTCGGCTACTTTGGGGCCTTCTCCTTCAGCCCCCCCTTCCCCCGCATCTTCGTCTGCACCTTCCATCTCCTCGTCCCATCAACTGTCCATCTCACAGGCATTCAACCGCAGGCGGAAGTACGCCTCCAGTCACCCCCAAGCCCAAGCCTTAACCTGCCTCATCTCCAAACTGCTGGCCCTGGAGATGTTGCCGTTTAGGCTTGTGGAGACGCAGGCCTTCCGCGACCTGATGGCGGCTGCCGCACCTCGCTATTCCGTCCCTAGCCGCCACTATTTTTCCCGGTGTGGCGTCCCTGCCCTGCACCAGTACGTGTCGCGTAACATCAGGCGGGCCCTGAGGTACGCAGTCAGCGCAAAGGTCCACTTGACCACCGACTCGTGGACAAGCGCTTGCGGCCAAGGACGCTACATCTCTTTGATGGCACACTGGGTGAATGTTGTGGAAGCGGGGATGGGGTCGCAAACAGGGACGGCCTACATACCACCCCCGCCCAAGATTGCCAGCACGGGTTCTGATAGACCCCCCTCCTCTTCCTCCTCCTCCTCCTCCTCCTCTGCCTTAACATCGCCCTCAGCCCCCAGCTGGAAGCGTTGCAGCACTGGCGCTGGGAGACGTCAGCAGGCGGTGCTTAAGCTCATCAGCTTGGGCGACAGGAAGCACAGCGCCGCAGAGGTGAGGCACGCCATATTGCAGCAGACAGAGATGTGGCTGTCGCCGCTGCAGCTAGGACCAGGCATGGTCGTGTGCGATAACGGCCGTAACCTGGTGGCGGCTCTGGAGCTTGCAGAACTCAATCACGTACCATGCCTGGCCCACGTTTTTAATTTGGTAGTACAAAAGTTTCTAAAGACTTACCCCAACCTGGCAGAGCTACTGGTCAAAGTGCGGCGCTTGTGCGCTCACTTTCGGAAGTCAACTGTAGCTGCTGCTAGCTTAAAAAAAATCCAGCAACGCCTCCATTTGCCTCAACATCGGCTGTTGTGTGACCTGCCCACTCGCTGGAATTCCACCTATTGCATGTTGGCCAGGGTGTGTGAGCAGCAGAGAGCATTGATGGAGTACCAGATGATGCATCCAAGCGTGCATCCAACTCAGCTCCCTCAGTTTGCCAACCACGAGTGGCCATGGATGGCAGACATATGCGATGTATTGCGTATCTTTGAGGAGTCCACTAAGAAGGTCAGCAGCGAGGACGCTATAGTGAGCGTAACCATCCCGCTCCTATGCGTCCTTAAAGAATCGCTCATCGCAATAAGGGAGAACGCATTGCACACAGAGGAGACGGGGGTAGGAGGAGACGCAATGCAGGTAGACAGTCAGACCACACTTTTGTCTGCTGCTCGGTGGCAGTTGCAGGAGGAGGAGGAGGAGGAGGAGGAGGAGGACAACGTGGAGGTGGCTGTGGAAGAGGATGCTGGTGGCGAGGGTAGCAGTCAGGCTGTGTGCGTCCCATTGGTTCAGCGCGGATGGGCGGAGAGGAGGAGGAAGAGGAGGAAATGGAAAATGATCCTTCTGGTGGGGGCAGTGACGTCATGCCTACTCAGAGTCTGGCACACATGGCTGACTTCATGCTGGGCTGCTTTTCCCGGGACATACGTGTTGTCCGGATATTGGAGAACAAACTATACTGGGTGTTCGCACTCCTGGACCCCCGGTATAAAGATAACTTCTCCTCTTTTATTCCGGTAGAGGAGAGGACGAATCGATTACTGGAATACCAGAGGGAACTCTTGCAGAACATGATGCAGATTTTCCCACCCAGCATCGCTGGCGGCAGAGAGGAGAGTGTCTCCCAGAGTCTGACAACATCGATCAGGCCCACAGCCACCAGGGGAACACTCTCCAAGGTGTGGGACACGTTCATGTCACCCCCTCGTGCAACTTCCATCACTGCGGGGCCCGCTATCAGCAGGAGGGACAAGTATCGGCGGATGTTGCGGGACTACCTGGCAGACCACACCCCTGTCCTCCCCGATCCCTCGGCGCCCTACACTTACTGGGTCTCCAAGTTGGACATGTGGCTGGAACTGTCCCTGTACGCCTTGGAGGTGCTTGCCTGCCCTGCCGCCAGCGTGCTATCAGAAAGGGTGTTCAGCGCAGCCGGGGGCATTATAACCGATAAGCACAGCCGCCTGTCAACCGACAGTGCCGACAGGCTGACGCTAATCAAAATGAACAGCAAGTGGATTGACCCGGACTTTGCTTGTACAACAGTGGAAAGCAGCCAAGAGTGAAGTGCCATCTGTATGAAGTGCCATTTCCTCCTCCTCCTTAACCGCCGTAGAATTGCTGTATTAATAAAAAAAATTATGGCTCACCTCTTGGGCTTAATACAATCAATTTTTAAGAGGTCTCAGCTCTTGGGCCTCCACACAATGTTTGAGAGGTCTCAGCTCTTGGGACTCCACACAATTTTTAAGAGGTCTCAGCTCTTGGGACTCCACACAATTTTTAAGAGGTCTCAGCTCTTGGGCCTCCACACAATTTTTAAGAGGTCTCAGCTCTAAGCTTCCCTTACTGCTGGGGTGACACACTGTAACAAACCTCCTCCTGTAAGCTTCCCTTACTGCTGGGGTGACACACTGTAACAAACCTCCTCCTGTAAGCTTCCCTTACTGCTGGGGTGACACACTGTAACAAACCTCCTCCTGTAAGCTTCCCTGACTGCTGGGGTGACACAATGTAACAAACCTCCTCCTGTAAGCTTCCCTTACTGCTGGGGTGACACACTGTAACAAACCTCCTCCTGTAAGCTTCCCTTACTGCTGGGGTGACACACTGTAACAAACCTCCTCCTGTAAGCTTCCCTGACTGCTGGGGTGACACAATGTAACAAACCTCCTCCTGTAAGCTTCCCTTACTGCTGGGGTGACACACTGTAACAAACCTCCTCCTGTAAGCTTCCCTTACTGCTGGGGTGACACACTGTAACAAACCTCCTCCTGTAAGCTTCCCTTACTGCTGGAGTGACACACTGTAACAAACCTCCTCCTGTAAGCTTCCCTGACTGCTGGGGTGACACACTGTAACAAACCTCCTCCTGTAAGCTTCCCCGACTGCTGGGGTGACACACTGTAACAAACCTCCTCCTGTAAGCTTCCCTGACTGCTGGGGTGACACACTGTAACAAACCTCCTCCTGTAAGCTTCCCTTACTGCTGGGGTGACACACTGTAACAAACCTCCTCCTGTAAGCTTCCCTTACTGCTGGGGTAACACACTGTAACATACCTCCTCCTTTAAGCTTCCCTTACTGCTGGGGTGACACAATGACACAAGAGGACATGTCTGACCACATCTCACACACACACACACACACACACAATGACAATTAGGGGTGGGGTCTATTTATTTTCCCCCTTGCCTATGCCATCTGTGGTTGTCATTAGGCAACGTGATTTTAAGGGGTGCAGAATTTTGTTCTTCTTTTTTGTACAGTTTGGCTTGGGGTCCATGGCAATGTAGAGGAAAGAAGGTTTCCTTGTCTTGTCTCACTTTACGTAGAAGTTATATTGTGTTTGGAGTGTATTGTTGAGTGGCTGTGATAGTGGCGTAATAGTGCGACTTGGGCGCGTTATATGCACCCAGACATGCTTCCCCTGCTGTCCCAGTTGCATTCCAGCAGTGTTGGCATCATTTTCTGATGTTTCAGGGTGGACTTGGTGACCTCCAAGTGGTCGAATTGAGATTTCCAAGTGGCGAGCATTTTTTTCCCATAGACTATAATGGGATTCGATAATCGGTCGAGTAGTCGAGTAACGCGGTCTATTCGAATCGAAATTCGAAATTTCGAATATTTCACTACTCACTCATCTCTAGTTATTATTTTCAATTCACTATATAATTTGCTCTTCGTGGTTTTCTCACTGCTTTTTTAAAAGACTGGGGAATAGTGGGAGGTCCTGGGTACTTATGGACCAGGAGGAGCTCCTTTTTTCCCATGTCATCTCTGCAAGATCGCCCTCTACAGGCCGGTATCCCAAGTGTCATGAATGTTGGAAGCGGGGTGTGTGACATACTCGTAATACCCATTTTACAGGTGAGTACTCACAAATGGTATTTTTGGCCTGATGCAGTGTGAAATCCTTTGATGTGAATACCCCTGATTGCCAGTTAAACGTACCTTACCGCCAATGCAATGGTGCATACTGGCTAAAGCTATAGCTTAGTGCCTCTGCGGCCAGCGCATGCGTTGTTGCATTGGGGATAAGGTATTTATTACCAGGGATTTCACCCACCCTTCTATACTTCTGTTAAAAAACTTACTTTAGGCTTGTCGGTTGTTTTTTTCCCGAAGTCTCATACAGTTGGACCTTCGCTGGACCTTCATCCCTCCCTTTTGGGACCTTTGTTACTGCCCTTCGAACCTGCTGAGTTCATCACTTCTCGTCGGATCGCAGATATATATTTTTTTTAAATATATTTGACTTTGACTGTTTATCGTGTGGTTTTATTTTTGTTAATTTGTTTAGGGTCTAGGGTTTAGGGTCTAGGGTTTAAGGTTTAGGGTCTAGGGTTTAGGATCTAGGGTTTAGGGTCTAGGGTTTAGGGTCTAAGGTTTAGGATCTAGGGTCTAGGCTTTTAGTTCAGTCATCCCCATAGTGTTTTGGTTGTGTGACTCTTGGTTATTAGATATAGAAATGGCAGGGCGAAAGTACACTGCACAGGAAGCAGCAGCTTATATGATGGAGTCGGACTCTGAAGAGTTTAGCGAGTCATGGTCAGTATTTATGCCCTCAGGTAGTGAATCGACAGTGACTCCTCTATTGAGGAGACACAGCCGCGCAGTGGTACTAGTGGTAGTGCTAGGCATCCTAGAAGGGATGGTACCACACAAGAAGAGGCCATGCTGGAGGAAAGTGTAGGCCAGGGGGTGAGTGCTGCAGTTGGAGGAGTGCCTGCGTGGAGGCCTCCTAATAATTATTCCCCCAAAATTCCCCCAATTGATTCGATCCCCGGGGTCAATGTCGACACCACAAACTTCGGTGTCATTGACTTCCTAAATGTATTCCTTTCAGAGGCCATCCTACTGGATATGGTCTTTTACACAAATCTCTATGCTGAACAGGTCCTCACCCAAAACCCCCCACAGAGGCATGCCCGTGCTCATGCATGGCATCCAACAGATATAAGTGAGATGAAAACATTTTGGGGGCTCACTTTAGCATTGGATATCTGCAAAAAATTTAGTATCACCTCCTACTGGGATACCCAATCCTAATTGGCAACCCCATTGTTTCCGGCCGTAATGTCCAGAAATCGTTACGAAATCTTACTGCGGTTTCTGCACTTTAACGATAATTCCACTGCTCTTCCCCGTGGTGAGCCCGGTCACGACAGGCTGCATAAATTTAGACCCCTGATTAATAGCCTGTCAGAGCGCTTTGCGGAAGTGTACACACCCTTCCAAAACTTAAGTATTGACGAGTCAATTCTGCTGTTTAAAGGGCGCATTATATTTCATCAGTATATCCCTAGCAAGCGTGCCCGCTATGGGATTAAATTTTACAAATTATGCGAGAGTTCGACCGGCTATACCAAATTTTTTGGAATTTATGAAGGAAGGGACACACATCTGGACCCCCCTGGTTGTCCCCTTGATTTAAGCATCAGGGAAAAATCGTGTGGAAGCTCATGACTCCTCTACTGGGGAGAGGTTACCACTTATGGACAACTGTGGACAACTTGTGGACAACTTCTATAGCAGCATCCCTTATTTAGAGCCCTTTATTCATTGGACACACCGGTCTGTGGCATCATCAACCGTAATCGAAAAGGGTTGCCCAGGTTAATGCTGCAAAAGAAACTGAATCGTGGAGAGTCGTATGCTTTAAGAAGCGGTGAGCTCCTGGCCGTGAAATCTATGGATAAAAAATGTAATCATGCTGACAACAATCCACGATGAGTCAGTCATGAATGTACGACAACGTGGCCCCGATCCCCTTCCCAAAAGCCACGTTGTATAAAGGATTATAATTAATTCATGGGTGGCGTTGATAAGACGGACCAAATACTAAAATATTACAATGCCACCCGAAAATCAAGAGCCTGGTACAAAAAAGTTGCAATTCATTTGGTCCAACTGGCAACTTACAACTCCTTTGTTGTCTTCAAGCCAGCAGTACCAGGCTCCAATTTGTCTTTCATAAAGTATCAACAGCAGCTACTCCCTGCACTGTTGTTTGGGGATACCGAGGAGGCACCACAGGTGACAGCTAGTGACAATGAGGCTAGGTTAGTGGGAAAGCACTTTATTAAGTGCATTCCTCACATCGGTGGAAAGAGGTATCCCTAGAAAGCTTGCAGAGTATGTAGAAAGCATGGCATCAGGAAGGACGTGTGGTACTATTGCCCGAAGTGTCCCAGCCAGCCTGGTTTGTGCTTTGAACACTGCTTTGAAGCATACCATTCCCAGGTAGATTACTGATTGGTATTGCTTTCATTTTATGTTCAGTTTAGATGGTAGGTGAACCCATTTTGTTTGCTGGGATAGGTACTTGGGTGTGGTCTGTGTTTTCTTTTCATTTCTTTCATATTTACAGATGCAATAGGAAGTGCTGGAGGAGGAGCAGCAGGTTACTTGTGGCACACGATGATTAAAAAGTGGGCCCATTTTCAGGATCGTAATACCTGTACCTGATCATATAATCTGATGCCACAGCTACCGTACCCTATCTGTACCTCACAAGTCCAATCCTTATTGCACCTGTTAGTATCATTAGGAAATGTAAAGGCTGTTTTGTGCGCTTTTATAGTGAGGTGTTGAGCTATGCATGTTGGGTATTCTGTTTGGGGGACCCTGCTCTTTCAGATGCTTTTTAGAAAAATATGGTTGTGAATCTGTTTTTTATAACATTTTATATGGAAACTTAGCAAAACCTGTGTATGCGTTCAGGATTTTAACAGAAAACTTCACCCACTAGAATAAACGGGATAGAACTAGAAAGAATACTGTGTGTACTTTAAGTATATATATGGTTTGGGTGGGGTATTTCAAATGAAAATGTGGAAAAACTGCAAGGTGTGTGATTTGTTTGCAGAGCTGAAATTTTAAATATAACTATTCGTATGCACATGCTTAACTTTAGAGTGTTTGATAATAGTACCATTGAAAGTACCTATGCATGTTGGGTATTGTTTTGTTCAGGGGACGTTACCATTTCATATTAGGTATGTTTTTTCTTGTTAGCATATTTTTTTTTAAGGAAAATGTGATTTTTTATTGTGCATATCTTACATTTTTGTAGGAAAATGCGGTGGCACCAGTGAATTCCTCAAGGGATTGCGTCCAGAAAGTTCCTGCCACGACAACAAGCCTGGTACGCCTAGAAGGCTTAAAGGCGTGTGCTTTCTGGGGATAAATGGTTTGTGGGGGTTATTTAATTTGCAAAGGGCTGTTATAAGGGATGAGCGAATCGATCCGGACGAACCCGGATTCGATCCGAATTTCATGAAAAATTCGATTCGGATCGAATCCGAATTTCCCCGTGCTTCGATCGCTCTAAGTTTTTCTTTAACATCCATTCATTTACATTACAGGCATTCTCAGATGGCGGACGGGACATGTCCAGACATCTACCCCGCTCCAGTGCATGCTGGGGCAGTCACATGCAGCCTATCAGCAGCCAGCAAGCCCGGTGACGTCACAGCGCTATTTAAGGCGGCGGCCATCTTGCTTTTCTTCATTTCTCTATTGCATTCGTGAGAGAGAGGACACTGCTGTAGTCAGGGAGAGACAGTTAGAGAGACAGGGACAGACAGGGAAAGGCAGGAGACAGGCAGGAGACAGGCAGGAAGTCAGCGAGAAGCAGGGAAAGTTAGGAAAAATCGGAGGCAGTCACAGGGAGATTTTTTTTTTTTTTTCATCCAGCCTGAGTGTTACTGGCTGGCTGACTGGCGTTTTCAGGCTGCTTATACACTTACTGTGCATATATACTGAACTGATCTCAAGTCTGCTGTGGGAACATTACCATTTTGTAAAATCTCAATAGCCTCTGTATTTACTCTAAGCTGCACACTTATTTAAAGTAATTTGGCCTGTATGAGCCTGATTATCCCCTGTTGCTGTGTGCATATATACTGATCTCAAGTCTCCTGTGGGGCCATCCCATTTTGTAACATACCATTAGCCTCTGTATTTACTCTAAGCTGCAAACTTATTTAAAGTAATTTGGCCTGTATGAGCCTGATTATCCACTTTTACTGTGCATATATACTGTTCTAAAGCCTGCTTGGGGGCATCCCATTCTGTAACATCACATTAGCCTCTGTATTTACTCTAAGCTGCACACTTATTTAAAGTAATTTGGCCTGTATGAGCCTGATTATCCACTTTTACTGTGCATATATACTGTTCTAAAGCCTGCTTGGGGGCATCCCATTCTGTAACATCACATTAGCCTCTGTATTTCCTGTAAGCTGCACACTTATTTAAAGTAATTTGGCCTGTTGGAGCCTGCTTATCCACTTTTACTGTGCATATACACTGTTCTAAAGCCTGCTTGGGGGCATCCCATTCTGTAACATACCATTAGCCTCTGTATTTACTCTAAGCTGCAAACTTATTTAAAGTAATTTGGCCTGTATGAGCCTGATTATCCACTTTTACTGTGCATATATACTGTTCTAAAGCCTGCTTGGGGGCATCCCATTCTGTACCATCACATTAGCCTCTGTATTTCCTGTAAGCTGCACACTTATTTAAAGTAATTTGGCCTGTATGAGCCTAATTATCCACTTTTACTGTGCATATATACTGTTCTAAAGCCTGCTTGGGGGCATCCCATTCTGTACCATCACATTAGCCTCTGTATTTCCTGTAAGCTGCACACTTATTTAAAGTAATTTGGCCTGTATGAGCCTAATTATCCACTTTTACTGTGCATATATACTGTTCTAAAGCCTGCTTGGGGGCATCCCATTCTGTAACATCACATTAGCCTCTGTATTTACTCTAAGCTGCACACTTATTTAAAGTAATTTGGCCTGTATGAGCCTGATTATTCACTTTTACTGTGCATATATACTGTTCTAAAGCCTGCTTGGGGGCATCCCATTCTGTAACATCACATTAGCCTCTGTATTTACTCTAAGCTGCACACCTATTTAAAGTAATTTGGCCTGTATGAGCCTGATTATTCACTTTTACTGTGCATATATACTGTTCTAAAGCCTGCTTGGGGGCATCCCATTCTGTAACATCACATTAGCCTCTGTATTTATTCTAAGCTGCACACTTATTTAAAGTAATTTGGCCTGTATGAGCCTGATTATCCACTTTTACTGTGCATATATACTGTTCTAAAGCCTGCTTGGGGGCATCCCATTCTGTAACATCACATTAGCCTCTGTATTTACTCTAAGCTGCACACTTATTTAAAGTAATTTGGCCTGTATGAGCCTGATTATCCACTTTTACTGTGCATATATACTGTTCTAAAGCCTGCTTGGGGGCATCCCATTCTGTAACATCACATTAGCCTCTGTATTTCCTGTAAGCTGCACACTTATTTAAAGTAATTTGGCCTGTATTAGCCTGATTATCCACTTTTACTGTGCATATATACTGTTCTAAAGCCTGCTTGGGGGCATCCCATTCTGTAACATCACATTAGCCTCTGTATTTCCTGTAAGCTGCACACTTATTTAAAGTAATTTGGCCTGTATGAGCCTGATTATCCACTTTTACTGTGCATATATACTGTTCTAAAGCCTGCTTGGGGGCATCCCATTCTGTAACATCACATTAGCCTCTGTATTTCCTGTAAGCTGCACACATATTTAAAGTAATTTGGCCTGTATGAGCCTGATTATCCACTTTTACTGTGCATATATACTGTTCTAAAGCCTGCTTGGGGGCATCCCATTCTGTAACATCACATTAGCCTCTGTATTTCCTGTAAGCTGCACACTTATTTAAAGTAATTTGGCCTGTATTAGCCTGATTATCCACTTTTACTGTGCATATATACTGTTCTAAAGCCTGCTTGGGGGCATTCCATTCTGTACCATCACATTAGCCTCTGTATTTCCTGTAAGCTGCACACTTATTTAAAGTAATTTGGCCTGTATTAGCCTGATTATCCACTTTTACTGTGCATATACACTGTTCTAAAGCCTGCTTGGGGGCATCCCATTCTGTAACATACCATTAGCCTCTGTATTTACTCTAAGCTGCAAACTTATTTAAAGTAATTTGGCCTGTTTGAGCCTGATTATCCACTTTTACTGTGCATATATACTGTTCTAAAGCCTGCTTGGGGGCATCCCATTCTGTACCATCACATTAGCCTCTGTATTTCCTGTAAGCTGCACACTTATTTAAAGTAATTTGGCCTGTATGAGCCTAATTATCCACTTTTACTGTGCATATATACTGTTCTAAAGCCTGCTTGGGGGCATCCCATTCTGTACCATCACATTAGCCTCTGTATTTCCTGTAAGCTGCACACTTATTTAAAGTAATTTGGCCTGTATGAGCCTAATTATCCACTTTTACTGTGCATATATACTGTTCTAAAGCCTGCTTGGGGGCATCCCATTCTGTAACATCACATTAGCCTCTGTATTTACTCTAAGCTGCACACTTATTTAAAGTAATTTGGCCTGTATGAGCCTGATTATTCACTTTTACTGTGCATATATACTGTTCTAAAGCCTGCTTGGGGGCATCCCATTCTGTAACATCACATTAGCCTCTGTATTTACTCTAAGCTGCACACCTATTTAAAGTAATTTGGCCTGTATGAGCCTGATTATTCACTTTTACTGTGCATATATACTGTTCTAAAGCCTGCTTGGGGGCATCCCATTCTGTAACATCACATTAGCCTCTGTATTTATTCTAAGCTGCACACTTATTTAAAGTAATTTGGCCTGTATGAGCCTGATTATCCACTTTTACTGTGCATATATACTGTTCTAAAGCCTGCTTGGGGGCATCCCATTCTGTAACATCACATTAGCCTCTGTATTTACTCTAAGCTGCACACTTATTTAAAGTAATTTGGCCTGTATGAGCCTGATTATCCACTTTTACTGTGCATATATACTGTTCTAAAGCCTGCTTGGGGGCATCCCATTCTGTAACATCACATTAGCCTCTGTATTTCCTGTAAGCTGCACACTTATTTAAAGTAATTTGGCCTGTATTAGCCTGATTATCCACTTTTACTGTGCATATATACTGTTCTAAAGCCTGCTTGGGGGCATCCCATTCTGTAACATCACATTAGCCTCTGTATTTACTCTAAGCTGCACACATATTTAAAGTAATTTGGCCTGTATGAGCCTGATTATCCACTTTTACTGTGCATATATACTGTTCTAAAGCCTGCTTGGGGGCATCCCATTCTGTAACATCACATTAGCCTCTGTATTTCCTGTAAGCTGCACACTTATTTAAAGTAATTTGGCCTGTATTAGCCTGATTATCCACTTTTACTGTGCATATATACTGTTCTAAAGCCTGCTTGGGGGCATTCCATTCTGTAACATCACATTAGCCTCTGTATTTACTCTAAGCTGCACACTTATTTAAAGTAATTTGGCCTGTTGGAGCCTGCTTATTCACTTTTACTGTGCATATATACTGTTCTAAAGCCTGCTTGGGGGCATCCCATTCTGTAACATCACATTAGCCTCTGTATTTACTCTAAGCTGCACACTTATTTAAAGTAATTTGGCCTGTATGAGCCTGATTATCCACTTTTACTGTGCATATATACTGTTCTAAAGCCTGCTTGGGGGCATCCCATTCTGTAACATCACATTAGCCTCTGTATTTATTCTAAGCTGCACACTTATTTAAAGTAATTTGGCCTGTATGAGCCTGATTATCCACTTTTACTGTGCATATATACTGTTCTAAAGCCTGCTTGGGGGCATCCTATTCTGTAACATCACATTAGCCTCTGTATTTACTCTAAGCTGCACACTTATTTAAAGTAATTTGGCCTGTATGAGCCTGATTATCCACTTTTACTGTGCATATATACTGTTCTAAAGCCTGCTTGGGGGCATCCCATTCTGTAACATCACATTAGCCTCTGTATTTCCTGTAAGCTGCAAACTTATTTAAAGTAATTTGGCCTGTTGGAGCCTGCTTATCCACTTTTACTGTGCATATATACTGTTCTAAAGCCTGCTTGGGGGCATCCCATTCTGTACCATCACATTAGCCTCGGTATTTACTTTAAGCTGCACACTTATTTAAAGTAATTTGGCCTGTATGAGCCTGATTATCCACTTTTACTGTGCATATATACTGTTCTAAAGCCTGCTTGGGGGCATCCCATTCTGTAACATCACAATAGCCTCTGTATTTACTCTAAGCTGCACACTTATTTAAAGTAATTTGGCCTGTTGGAGCCTGCTTATCCACTTTTACTGTGCATATATACTGTTCTAAAGCCTGCTTGGGGGCATCCCATTCTGTACCATCACATTAGCCTCTGTATTTCCTGTAAGCTGCACACTTATTTAAAGTAATTTGGCCTGTATTAGCCTGATTATCCACTTTTACTGTGCATATATACTTTTCTAAAGCCTGCTTGGGGGCATCCCATTCTGTAACATCACATTAGCCTCTGTATTTATTCTAAGCTGCACACTTATTTAAAGTAATTTGGCCTGTATGAGCCTGATTATCCACTTTTACTGTGCATATATACTGTTCTAAAGCCTACTTGGGGGCATCCCATTCTGTAACATCACATTAGCCTCTGTATTTACTCTAAGCTGCACACTTATTTAAAGTAATTTGGCCTGTATGAGCCTGATTATCCACTTTTGCTGTGCATATATACTGTTCTAAAGCCTGCTTGGGGGCATCCCATTCTGTAACATCACATTAGCCTCTGTATTTCCTGTAAGCTGCACACTTATTTAAAGTAATTTGGCCTGTTGGAGCCTGCTTATCCACTTTTACTGTGCATATATACTGTTCTAAAGCCTGCTTGGGGGCATCCCATTCTGTAACATCACATTAGCCTCGGTATTTACTTTAAGCTGCACACTTATTTAAAGTAATTTGGCCTGTATTAGCCTGATTATCCACTTTTACTGTGCATATATACTGTTCTAAAGCCTGCTTGGGGGCATCCCATTCTGTAACATCACATTAGCCTCTGTATTTACTCTAAGCTGCACACTTATTTAAAGTAATTTGGCCTGTTGGAGCCTGCTTATCCACTTTTACTGTGCATATATACTGTTCTAAAGCCTGCTTGGGGGCATCCCATTCTGTACCATCACATTAGCCTCTGTATTTCCTGTAAGCTGCACACTTATTTAAAGTAATTTGGCCTGTATTAGCCTGATTATCCACTTTTACTGTGCATATATACTTTTCTAAAGCCTGCTTGGGGGCATCCCATTCTGTAACATCACATTAGCCTCTGTATTTACTCTAAGCTGCACACTTATTTAAAGTAATTTGGCCTGTTGGAGCCTGCTTATCCACTTTTACTGTGCATATATACTGTTCTAAAGCCTGCTTGGGGGCATCCCATTCTGTACCATCACATTAGCCTCTGTATTTCCTGTAAGCTGCACACTTATTTAAAGTAATTTGGCCTGTATGAGCCTGATTAACCACTTTTACTGTGCATATATACTGTTCTAAAGCCTGCTTGGGGGCATCCCATTCTGTAACATCACATTAGCCTCTGTATTTACTCTAAGCTGCACACTTATTTAAAGTAATTTGGCCTGTATGAGCCTGATTATTCACTTTTACTGTGCATATATACTGTTCTAAAGCCTGCTTGGGGGCATCCCATTCTGTAACATCACATTAGCCTCTGTATTTATTCTAAGCTGCACACTTATTTAAAGTAATTTGGCCTGTATGAGCCTGATTAACCACTTTTACTGTGCATATATACTGTTCTAAAGCCTGCTTGGGGGCATCCCATTCTGTAACATCACATTAGCCTCTGTATTTACTCTAAGCTGCACACTTATTTAAAGTAATTTGGCCTGTATGAGCCTGATTATTCACTTTTACTGTGCATATATACTGTTCTAAAGCCTGCTTGGGGGCATCCCATTCTGTAACATCACATTAGCCTCTGTATTTAGTCTAAGCTGCAAACTTATTTAAAGTAATTTGGCCTGTATGAGCCTGATTATCCACTTTTACTGTGCATATATACTGTTCTAAAGCCTGCTTGGGGGCATCCCATTCTGTAACATCACATTAGCCTCTGTATTTCCTGTAAGCTGCACACTTATTTAAAGTAATTTGGCTTGTTGGAGCCTTCTTATCCACTTTTACTGTGCATATATACTGTTCTAAAGCCTGCTAGGGGGCATCCCATTCTGTAACATCACATTAGCCTCTGTATTTCCTGTAAGCTGCACACTTATTTAAAGTAATTTGGCCTGTATGAGCCTAATTATCCACTTTTACTGTGCATATATACTGTTCTAAAGCCTGCTTGGGGGCATCCCATTCTGTAACATCACATTAGCCTCTGTATTTACTCTAAGCTGCACACTTATTTAAAGTAATTTGGCCTGTATGAGCCTGAATATCCACTTTTACTGTGCATATATACTGTTCTAAAGCCTGCTTGGGGGCATCCCATTCTGTAACATCACATTAGCCTCTGTATTTACTCTAAGCTGCACACTTATTTAAAGTAATTTGGCCTGTTGGAGCCTGCTTATCCACTTTTACTGTGCATATATACTGTTCTAAAGCCTGCTTGGGGGCATCCCATTCTGTACCATCACATTAGCCTCTGTATTTCCTGTAAGCTGCACACTTATTTAAAGTAATTTGGCCTGTATTAGCCTGATTATCCACTTTTACTGTGCATATATACTTTTCTAAAGCCTGCTTGGGGGCATCCCATTCTGTAACATCACATTAGCCTCTGTATTTACTCTAAGCTGCACACTTATTTAAAGTAATTTGGCCTGTTGGAGCCTGCTTATCCACTTTTACTGTGCATATATACTGTTCTAAAGCCTGCTTGGGGGCATCCCATTCTGTACCATCACATTAGCCTCTGTATTTCCTGTAAGCTGCACACTTATTTAAAGTAATTTGGCCTGTATGAGCCTGATTAACCACTTTTACTGTGCATATATACTGTTCTAAAGCCTGCTTGGGGGCATCCCATTCTGTAACATCACATTAGCCTCTGTATTTACTCTAAGCTGCACACTTATTTAAAGTAATTTGGCCTGTATGAGCCTGATTATTCACTTTTACTGTGCATATATACTGTTCTAAAGCCTGCTTGGGGGCATCCCATTCTGTAACATCACATTAGCCTCTGTATTTATTCTAAGCTGCACACTTATTTAAAGTAATTTGGCCTGTATGAGCCTGATTATCCACTTTTACTGTGCATATATACTGTTCTAAAGCCTGCTTGGGGGCATCCCATTCTGTAACATCACATTAGCCTCTGTATTTACTCTAAGCTGCACACTTATTTAAAGTAATTTGGCCTGTTGGAGCCTGCTTATCCACTTTTACTGTGCATATATACTGTTCTAAAGCCTGCTTGGGGGCATCCCATTCTGTAACATACCATTAGCCTCTGTATTTAGTCTAAGCTGCAAACTTATTTAAAGTAATTTGGCCTGTATGAGCCTGATTATCCACTTTTACTGTGCATATATACTGTTCTAAAGCCTGCTTGGGGGCATCCCATTCTGTAACATCACATTAGCCTCTGTATTTCCTGTAAGCTGCACACTTATTTAAAGTAATTTGGCTTGTTGGAGCCTTCTTATCCACTTTTACTGTGCATATATACTGTTCTAAAGCCTGCTAGGGGGCATCCCATTCTGTAACATCACATTAGACTCTGTATTTCCTGTAAGCTGCACACTTATTTAAAGTAATTTGGCCTGTATGAGCCTAATTATCCACTTTTACTGTGCATATATACTGTTCTAAAGCCTGCTTGGGGGCATCCCATTCTGTAACATCACATTAGCCTCTGTATTTACTCTAAGCTGCACACGTATTTAAAGTAATTTGGCCTGTATGAGCCTGATTATCCACTTTTACTGTGCATATATACTGTTCTAAAGCCTGCTTGGGGCATCCCATTCTGTAACATCACATTAGCCTCTGTATTTACTCTAAGCTGCACACTTATTTAAAGTAATTTGGCCTGTTGGAGCCTGCTTATCCACTTTTACTGTGCATATATACTGTTCTAAAGCCTGCTTGGGGGCATCCCATTTTGTACCATCACATTAGCCTCTGTATTTCCTGTAAGCTGCACACTTATTTAAAGTAATTTGGCCTGTATTAGCCTGATTATCCACTTTTACTGTGCATATATACTGTTCTAAAGCCTGCTTGGGGGCATTCCATTCTGTAACATCACATTAGCCTCTGTATTTACTCTAAGCTGCACACTTATTTAAAGTAATTTGGCCTGTTGGAGCCTGCTTATCCACTTTTACTGTGCATATATACTGTTCTAAAGCCTGCTTGGGGGCATCCCATTCTGTACCATCACATTAGCCTCTGTATTTCCTGTAAGCTGCACACTTATTTAAAGTAATTTGGCCTGTATGAGCCTGATTATCCACTTTTACTGTGCATATATACTGTTCTAAAGCCTGCTTGGGGGCATCCCATTCTGTAACATCACATTAGCCTCTGTATTTACTCTAAGCTGCACACTTATTTAAAGTAATTTGGCCTGTATGAGCCTGATTATTCACTTTTACTGTGCATATATACTGTTCTAAAGCCTGCTTGGGGGCATCCCATTCTGTAACATCACATTAGCCTCTGTATTTATTCTAAGCTGCACACTTATTTAAAGTAATTTGGCCTGTTGGAGCCTGCTTATCCACTTTTACTGTGCATATATACTGTTCTAAAGCCTGCTTGGGGGCATCCCATTCTGTACCATCACATTAGCCTCTGTATTTCCTGTAAGCTGCACACTTATTTAAAGTAATTTGGCCTGTATGAGCCTGATTATCCACTTTTACTGTGCATATATACTGTTCTAAAGCCTGCTTGGGGGCATCCCATTCTGTAACATCACATTAGCCTCTGTATTTACTCTAAGCTGCACACTTATTTAAAGTAATTTGGCCTGTATGAGCCTGATTATTCACTTTTACTGTGCATATATACTGTTCTAAAGCCTGCTTGGGGGCATCCCATTCTGTACCATCACATTAGCCTCTGTATTTCCTGTAAGCTGCACACTTATTTAAAGTAATTTGGCCTGTATGAGCCTGATTATCCACTTTTACTGTGCATATATACTGTTCTAAAGCCTGCTTGGGGGCATCCCATTCTGTAACATCACATTAGCCTCTGTATTTACTCTAAGCTGCACACTTATTTAAAGTAATTTGGCCTGTATGAGCCTGATTATCCACTTTTACTGTGCATATATACTGTTCTAAAGCCTGCTTGGGGGCATCCCATTCTGTAACATCACATTAGCCTCTGTATTTCCTGTAAGCTGCACACTTATTTAAAGTAATTTGGCCTGTTGGAGCCTGCTTATCCACTTTTACTGTGCATATATACTGTTCTAAAGCCTGCTTGGGGGCATCCCATTCTGTAACATCACATTAGCCTCGGTATTTACTTTAAGCTGCACACTTATTTAAAGTAATTTGGCCTGTATGAGCCTGATTATCCACTTTTACTGTGCATATATACTGTTCTAAAGCCTGCTTGGGGGCATCCCATTCTGTAACATCACATTAGCCTCTGTATTTACTCTAAGCTGCACACTTATTTAAAGTAATTTGGCCTGTTGGAGCCTGCTTATCCACTTTTACTGTGCATATATACTGTTCTAAAGCCTGCTTGGGGGCATCCCATTCTGTACCATCACATTAGCCTCTGTATTTCCTGTAAGCTGCACACTTATTTAAAGTAATTTGGCCTGTATTAGCCTGATTATCCACTTTTACTGTGCATATATACTTTTCTAAAGCCTGCTTGGGGGCATCCCATTCTGTAACATCACATTAGCCTCTGTATTTACTCTAAGCTGCACACTTATTTAAAGTAATTTGGCCTGTTGGAGCCTGCTTATCCACTTTTACTGTGCATATATACTGTTCTAAAGCCTGCTTGGGGGCATCTCATTCTGTACCATCACATTAGCCTCTGTATTTCCTGTAAGCTGCACACTTATTTAAAGTAATTTGGCCTGTATGAGCCTGATTAACCACTTTTACTGTGCATATATACTGTTCTAAAGCCTGCTTGGGGGCATCCCATTCTGTAACATCACATTAGCCTCTGTATTTACTCTAAGCTGCACACTTATTTAAAGTAATTTGGCCTGTATGAGCCTGATTATTCACTTTTACTGTGCATATATACTGTTCTAAAGCCTGCTTGGGGGCATCCCATTCTGTAACATCACATTAGCCTCTGTATTTATTCTAAGCTGCACACTTATTTAAAGTAATTTGGCCTGTATGAGCCTGATTATCCACTTTTACTGTGCATATATACTGTTCTAAAGCCTGCTTGGGGGTATCCCATTCTGTAACATCACATTAGCCTCTGTATTTACTCTAAGCTGCACACTTATTTAAAGTAATTTGGCCTGTTGGAGCCTGCTTATCCACTTTTACTGTGCATATATACTGTTCTAAAGCCTGCTTGGGGGCATCCCATTCTGTAACATACCATTAGCCTCTGTATTTCCTGTAAGCTGCACACTTATTTAAAGTAATTTGGCCTGTATTAGCCTGATTATCCACTTTTACTGTGCATATATACTTTTCTAAAGCCTGCTTGGGGGCATCCCATTCTGTAACATCACATTAGCCTCTGTATTTACTCTAAGCTGCACACTTATTTAAAGTAATTTGGCCTGTTGGAGCCTGCTTATCCACTTTTACTGTGCATATATACTGTTCTAAAGCCTGCTTGGGGGCATCCCATTCTGTACCATCACATTAGCCTCTGTATTTCCTGTAAGCTGCACACTTATTTAAAGTAATTTGGCCTGTATGAGCCTGATTATCCACTTTTACTGTGCATATATACTGTTCTAAAGCCTGCTTGGGGGCATCCCATTCTGTAACATCACATTAGCCTCTGTATTTACTCTAAGCTGCACACTTATTTAAAGTAATTTGGCCTGTATGAGCCTGATTATTCACTTTTACTGTGCATATATACTGTTCTAAAGCCTGCTTGGGGGCATCCCATTCTGTAACATCACATTAGACTCTGTATTTATTCTAAGCTGCACACTTATTTAAAGTAATTTGGCCTGTATGAGCCTGATTATCCACTTTTACTGTGCATATATACTGTTCTAAAGACTGCTTGGGGGCATCCCATTCTGTAACATACCATTAGCCTCTGTATTTACTCTAAGCTGCAAACTTATTTAAAGTAATTTGGCCTGTATGAGCCTGTTTATCCACTTTTACTGTGCATATATACTGTTCTAAAGCCTGCTTGGGGGCATCCCATTCTGTAACATCATATTAGCCTCTGTATTTACTCTAAGCTGCACACTTATTTAAAGTAATTTGGCTTGTTGGAGCCTTCTTATCCACTTTTACTGTGCATATATACTGTTCTAAAGCCTGCTAGGGGGCATCCCATTCTGTAACATCACATTAGCCTCTGTATTTCCTGTAAGCTGCACACTTATTTAAAGTAATTTGGCCTGTATGAGCCTAATTATCCACTTTTACTGTGCATATATACTGTTCTAAAGCCTGCTTGGGGGCATCCCATTCTGTAACATCACATTAGCCTCTGTATTTACTCTAAGCTGCACACGTATTTAAAGTAATTTGGCCTGTATGAGCCTGATTATCCACTTTTACTGTGCATATATACTGTTCTAAAGCCTGCTTGGGGCATCCCATTCTGTAACATCACATTAGCCTCTGTATTTACTCTAAGCTGCACACTTATTTAAAGTAATTTGGCCTGTTGGAGCCTGCTTATCCACTTTTACTGTGCATATATACTGTTCTAAAGCCTGCTTGGGGGCATCCCATTCTGTACCATCACATTAGCCTCTGTATTTCCTGTAAGCTGCACACTTATTTAAAGTAATTAGGCCTGTATTAGCCTGATTATCCACTTTTACTGTGCATATATACTGTTCTAAAGCCTGCTTGGGGGCATTCCATTCTGTAACATCACATTAGCCTCTGTATTTACTCTAAGCTGCACACTTATTTAAAGTAATTTGGCCTGTTGGAGCCTGCTTATCCACTTTTACTGTGCATATATACTGTTCTAAAGCCTTCTTGGGGGCATCCCATTCTGTACCATCACATTAGCCTCTGTATTTCCTGTAAGCTGCACACTTATTTAAAGTAATTTGGCCTGTATGAGCCTGATTATCCACTTTTACTGTGCATATATACTGTTCTAAAGCCTGCTTGGGGGCATCCCATTCTGTAACATCACATTAGCCTCTGTATTTACTCTAAGCTGCACACTTATTTAAAGTAATTTGGCCTGTATGAGCCTGATTATTCACTTTTACTGTGCATATATACTGTTCTAAAGCCTGCTTGGGGGCATCCCATTCTGTAACATCACATTAGCCTCTGTATTTATTCTAAGCTGCACACTTATTTAAAGTAATTTGGCCTGTATGAGCCTGATTATCCACTTTTACTGTGCATATATACTGGTCTAAAGCCTGCTTGGGGGCATCCCATTCTGTAACATCACATTAGCCTCTGTATTTCCTGTAAGCTGCACACTTATTTAAAGTAATTTGGCTTGTTGGAGCCTTCTTATCCACTTTTACTGTGCATATATACTGTTCTAAAGCCTGCTAGGGGGCATCCCATTCTGTAACATCACATTAGCCTCTGTATTTCCTGTAAGCTGCACACTTATTTAAAGTAATTTGGCCTGTATGAGCCTAATTATCCACTTTTACTGTGCATATATACTGTTCTAAAGCCTGCTTGGGGCATCCCATTCTGTAACATCACATTAGCCTCTGTATTTCCTGTAAGCTGCACACTTATTTAAAGTAATTTGGCTTGTTGGAGCCTTCTTATCCACTTTTACTGTGCATATATACTGTTCTAAAGCCTGCTAGGGGGCATCCCATTCTGTAACATCACATTAGCCTCTGTATTTCCTGTAAGCTGCACACTTATTTAAAGTAATTTGGCCTGTATGAGCCTAATTATCCACTTTTACTGTGCATATATACTGTTCTAAAGCCTGCTTGGGGCATCCCATTCTGTAACATCACATTAGCCTCTGTATTTACTCTAAGCTGCACACTTATTTAAAGTAATTTGGCCTGTTGGAGCCTGCTTATCCACTTTTACTGTGCATATATACTGTTCTAAAGCCTGCTTGGGGGCATCCCATTCTGTAACATCACATTAGCCTCGGTATTTACTTTAAGCTGCACACTTATTTAAAGTAATTTGGCCTGTATGAGCCTGATTATCCACTTTTACTGTGCATATATACTGTTCTAAAGCCTGCTTGGGGGCATCCCATTCTGTAACATCACATTAGCCTCTGTATTTACTCTAAGCTGCACACTTATTTAAAGTAATTTGGCCTGTTGGAGCCTGCTTATCCACTTTTACTGTGCATATATACTGTTCTAAAGCCTGCTTGGGGGCATCCCATTCTGTACCATCACATTAGCCTCTGTATTAACTGTAAGCTGCACACTTATTTTAAGTAATTTGGCCTGTATGAGCCTGATTAACCACTTTTACTGTGCATATATACTGTTCTAAAGCCTGCTTGGGGGCATCCCATTCTGTAACATCACATTAGCCTCTGTATTTACTCTAAGCTGCACACTTATTTAAAGTAATTTGGCCTGTGTGAGCCTGATTATTCACTTTTACTGTGCATATTTACTGTTCTAAAGCCTGCTTGGGGGCATCCCATTCTGTAACATCACATTAGCCTCTGTATTTATTCTAAGCTGCACACTTATTTAAAGTAATTTGGCCTGTATGAGCCTGATTATCCACTTTTACTGTGCATATATACTGGTCTAAAGCCTGCTTGGGGGCATCCCATTCTGTAACATCACATTAGCCTCTGTATTTACTCTAAGCTGCACACTTATTTAAAGTAATTTGGCCTGTTGGAGCCTGCTTATCCACTTTTACTGTGCATATATACTGTTCTAAAGCCTGCTTGGGGGCATCCCATTCTGTAACATACCATTAGCCTCTGTATTTACTCTAAGCTGCAAACTTATTTAAAGTAATTTGGCCTGTATGAGCCTGATTATCCACTTTTACTGTGCATATATACTGTTCTAAAGCCTGCTTGGGGGCATCCCATTCTTTAACATCACATTAGCCTCTGTATTTCCTGTAAGCTGCACACTTATTTAAAGTAATTTGGCTTGTTGGAGCCTTCTTATCCACTTTTACTGTGCATATATACTGTTCTAAAGCCTGCTAGGGGGCATCCCATTCTGTAACATCACATTAGCCTCTGTATTTCCTGTAAGCTGCACACTTATTTAAAGTAATTTGGCCTGTATGAGCCTAATTATCCACTTTTACTGTGCATATATACTGTTCTAAAGCCTGCTTGGGGGCATCCCATTCTGTAACATCACATTAGCCTCTGTATTTACTCTAAGCTGCACACGTATTTAAAGTAATTTGGCCTGTATGAGCCTGATTATCCACTTTTACTGTGCATATATACTGTTCTAAAGCCTGCTTGGGGCATCCCATTCTGTAACATCACATTAGCCTCTGTATTTACTCTAAGCTGCACACTTATTTAAAGTAATTTGGCCTGTTGGAGCCTGCTTATCCACTTTTACTGTGCATATATACTGTTCTAAAGCCTGCTTGGGGGCATCCCATTTTGTACCATCACATTAGCCTCTGTATTTCCTGTAAGCTGCACACTTATTTAAAGTAATTTGGCCTGTATTAGCCTGATTATCCACTTTTACTGTGCATATATACTGTTCTAAAGCCTGCTTGGGGGCATTCCATTCTGTAACATCACATTAGCCTCTGTATTTACTCTAAGCTGCACACTTATTTAAAGTAATTTGGCCTGTTGGAGCCTGCTTATCCACTTTTACTGTGCATATATACTGTTCTAAAGCCTGCTTGGGGGCATCCCATTCTGTACCATCACATTAGCCTCTGTATTTCCTGTAAGCTGCACACTTATTTAAAGTAATTTGGCCTGTATGAGCCTGATTATCCACTTTTACTGTGCATATATACTGTTCTAAAGCCTGCTTGGGGGCATCCCATTCTGTAACATCACATTAGCCTCTGTATTTACTCTAAGCTGCACACTTATTTAAAGTAATTTGGCCTGTATGAGCCTGATTATTCACTTTTACTGTGCATATATACTGTTCTAAAGCCTGCTTGGGGGCATCCCATTCTGTAACATCACATTAGCCTCTGTATTTATTCTAAGCTGCACACTTATTTAAAGTAATTTGGCCTGTATGAGCCTGATTATCCACTTTTACTGTGCATATATACTGTTCTAAAGCCTGCTTGGGGGCATCCCATTCTGTAACATCACATTAGCCTCTGTATTTACTCTAAGCTGCACACTTATTTAAAGTAATTTGGCCTGTATGAGCCTGATTATCCACTTTTACTGTGCATATATACTGTTCTAAAGCCTGCTTGGGGGCATCCCATTCTGTAACATCACATTAGCCTCTGTATTTCCTGTAAGCTGCACACTTATTTAAAGTAATTTGGCCTGTTGGAGCCTGCTTATCCACTTTTACTGTGCATATATACTGTTCTAAAGCCTGCTTGGGGGCATCCCATTCTGTAACATCACATTAGCCTCGGTATTTACTTTAAGCTGCACACTTATTTAAAGTAATTTGGCCTGTATGAGCCTGATTATCCACTTTTACTGTGCATATATACTGTTCTAAAGCCTGCTTGGGGGCATCCCATTCTGTAACATCACATTAGCCTCTGTATTTACTCTAAGCTGCACACTTATTTAAAGTAATTTGGCCTGTTGGAGCCTGCTTATCCACTTTTACTGTGCATATATACTGTTCTAAAGCCTGCTTGGGGGCATCCCATTCTGTACCATCACATTAGCCTCTGTATTTCCTGTAAGCTGCACACTTATTTAAAGTAATTTGGCCTGTATTAGCCTGATTATCCACTTTTACTGTGCATATATACTTTTCTAAAGCCTGCTTGGGGGCATCCCATTCTGTAACATCACATTAGCCTCTGTATTTACTCTAAGCTGCACACTTATTTAAAGTAATTTGGCCTGTTGGAGCCTGCTTATCCACTTTTACTGTGCATATATACTGTTCTAAAGCCTGCTTGGGGGCATCCCATTCTGTACCATCACATTAGCCTCTGTATTTCCTGTAAGCTGCACACTTATTTAAAGTAATTTGGCCTGTATGAGCCTGATTAACCACTTTTACTGTGCATATATACTGTTCTAAAGCCTGCTTGGGGGCATCCCATTCTGTAACATCACATTAGCCTCTGTATTTACTCTAAGCTGCACACTTATTTAAAGTAATTTGGCCTGTATGAGCCTGATTATTCACTTTTACTGTGCATATATACTGTTCTAAAGCCTGCTTGGGGGCATCCCATTCTGTAACATCACATTAGCCTCTGTATTTATTCTAAGCTGCACACTTATTTAAAGTAATTTGGCCTGTATGAGCCTGATTATCCACTTTTACTGTGCATATATACTGTTCTAAAGCCTGCTTGGGGGCATCCCATTCTGTAACATCACATTAGCCTCTGTATTTACTCTAAGCTGCTCACTTATTTAAAGTAATTTGGCCTGTTGGAGCCTGCTTATCCACTTTTACTGTGCATATATACTGTTCTAAAGACTGCTTGGGGGCATCCCATTCTGTAACATACCATTAGCCTCTGTATTTACTCTAAGCTGCACATGAGCCTGATTATCCACTTTTTCTGTGCATATATACTGTTCTAAAGCCTGTTTGGGGGCATCCCATTCTGTAACATCACATTAGCCTCTGTATTTACTCTAAGCTGCACACTTATTTAAAGTAATTTGGCCTGTTGGAGCCTGCTTATCCACTTTTACTGTGCATATATACTGTTCTAAAGCCTGCTTGGGGGCATCCCATTCTGTACCATCACATTAGCCTCTGTATTTCCTGTAAGCTGCACACTTATTTAAAGTAATTTGGCCTGTATTAGCCTGATTATCCACTTTTACTGTGCATATATACTTTTCTAAAGCCTGCTTGGGGGCATCCCATTCTGTAACATTACATTAGCCTCTGTATTTACTCTAAGCTGCACACTTATTTAAAGTAATTTGGCCTGTTGGAGCCTGCTTATCCACTTTTACTGTGCATATATACTGTTCTAAAGCCTGCTTGGGGGCATCCCATTCTGTACCATCACATTAGCCTCTGTATTTCCTGTAAGCTGCACACTTATTTAAAGTAATTTGGCCTGTATTAGCCTGATTATCCACTTTTACTGTGCATATATACTTTTCTAAAGCCTGCTTGGGGGCATCCCATTCTGTAACATCACATTAGCCTCTGTATTTACTCTAAGCTGCACACTTATTTAAAGTAATTTGGCCTGTTGGAGCCTGCTTATCCACTTTTACTGTGCATATATACTGTTCTAAAGCCTGCTTGGGGGCATCCCATTCTGTACCATCACATTAGCCTCTGTATTAACTGTAAGCCGCACACTTATTTTAAGTAATTTGGCCTGTATGAGCCTGATTAACCACTTTTACTGTGCATATATACTGTTCTAAAGCCTGCTTGGGGGCATCCCATTCTGTAACATCACATTAGCCTCTGTATTTACTCTATGCTGCACACTTATTTAAAGTAATTTGGCCTGTATGAGCCTGATTATTCATTTTTACTGTGCATATTTACTGTTCTAAAGCCTGCTTGGGGGCATCCCATTCTGTAACATCACATTAGCCTCTGTATTTATTCTAAGCTGCACACTTATTTAAAGTAATTTGGCCTGTATGAGCCTGATTATCCACTTTTACTGTGCATATATACTGGTCTAAAGCCTGCTTGGGGGCATCCCATTCTGTAACATCACATTAGCCTCTGTATTTACTCTAAGCTGCACACTTATTTAAAGTAATTTGGCCTGTTGGAGCCTGCTTATCCACTTTTACTGTGCATATATACTGTTCTAAAGCCTGCTTGGGGGCATCCCATTCTGTAACATACCATTAGCCTCTGTATTTACTCTAAGCTGCAAACTTATTTAAAGTAATTTGGCCTGTATGAGCCTGATTATCCACTTTTACTGTGCATATATACTGTTCTAAAGCCTGCTTGGGGGCATCCCATTCTTTAACATCACATTAGCCTCTGTATTTCCTGTAAGCTGCACACTTATTTAAAGTAATTTGGCTTGTTGGAGCCTTCTTATCCACTTTTACTGTGCATATATACTGTTCTAAAGCCTGCTAGGGGGCATCCCATTCTGTAACATCACATTAGCCTCTGTATTTCCTGTAAGCTGCACACTTATTTAAAGTAATTTGGCCTGTATGAGCCTAATTATCCACTTTTACTGTGCATATATACTGTTCTAAAGCCTGCTTGGGGGCATCCCATTCTGTAACATCACATTAGCCTCTGTATTTACTCTAAGCTGCACACGTATTTAAAGTAATTTGGCCTGTATGAGCCTGATTGTCCACTTTTACTGTGCATATATACTGTTCTAAAGCCTGCTTGGGGCATCCCATTCTGTAACATCACATTAGCCTCTGTATTTACTCTAAGCTGCACACTTATTTAAAGTAATTTGGCCTGTTGGAGCCTGCTTATCCACTTTTACTGTGCATATATACTGTTCTAAAGCCTGCTTGGGGGCATCCCATTTTGTACCATCACATTAGCCTCTGTATTTCCTGTAAGCTGCACACTTATTTAAAGTAATTTGGCCTGTATTAGCCTGATTATCCACTTTTACTGTGCATATATACTGTTCTAAAGCCTGCTTGGGGGCATTCCATTCTGTAACATCACATTAGCCTCTGTATTTACTCTAAGCTGCACACTTATTTAAAGTAATTTGGCCTGTTGGAGCCTGCTTATCCACTTTTACTGTGCATATATACTGTTCTAAAGCCTGCTTGGGGGCATCCCATTCTGTACCATCACATTAGCCTCTGTATTTCCTGTAAGCTGCACACTTATTTAAAGTAATTTGGCCTGTATGAGCCTGATTATCCACTTTTACTGTGCATATATACTGTTCTAAAGCCTGCTTGGGGGCATCCCATTCTGTAACATCACATTAGCCTCTGTATTTACTCTAAGCTGCACACTTATTTAAAATAATTTGGCCTGTATGAGCCTGATTATTCACTTTTACTGTGCATATATACTGTTCTAAAGCCTGCTTGGGGGCATCCCATTCTGTAACATCACATTAGCCTCTGTATTTATTCTAAGCTGCACACTTATTTAAAGTAATTTGGCCTGTATGAGCCTGATTATCCACTTTTACTGTGCATATATACTGTTCTAAAGCCTGCTTGGGGGCATCCCATTCTGTAACATCACATTAGCCTCTGTATTTACTCTAAGCTGCACACTTATTTAAAGTAATTTGGCCTGTATGAGCCTGATTATCCACTTTTACTGTGCATATATACTGTTCTAAAGCCTGCTTGGGGGCATCCCATTCTGTAACATCACATTAGCCTCTGTATTTCCTGTAAGCTGCACACTTATTTAAAGTAATTTGGCCTGTTGGAGCCTGCTTATCCACTTTTACTGTGCATATATACTGTTCTAAAGCCTGCTTGGGGGCATCCCATTCTGTAACATCACATTAGCCTCGGTATTTACTTTAAGCTGCACACTTATTTAAAGTAATTTGGCCTGTATGAGCCTGATTATCCACTTTTACTGTGCATATATACTGTTCTAAAGCCTGCTTGGGGGCATCCCATTCTGTAACATCACATTAGCCTCTGTATTTACTCTAAGCTGCACACTTATTTAAAGTAATTTGGCCTGTTGGAGCCTGCTTATCCACTTTTACTGTGCATATATACTGTTCTAAAGCCTGCTTGGGGGCATCCCATTCTGTACCATCACATTAGCCTCTGTATTTCCTGTAAGCTGCACACTTATTTAAAGTAATTTGGCCTGTATTAGCCTGATTATCCACTTTTACTGTGCATATATACTTTTCTAAAGCCTGCTTGGGGGCATCCCATTCTGTAACATCACATTAGCCTCTGTATTTACTCTAAGCTGCACACTTATTTACAGTAATTTGGCCTGTTGGAGCCTGCTTATCCACTTTTACTGTGCATATATACTGTTCTAAAGCCTGCTTGGGGGCATCCCATTCTGTACCATCACATTAGCCTCTGTATTTCCTGTAAGCTGCACACTTATTTAAAGTAATTTGGCCTGTATGAGCCTGATTAACCACTTTTACTGTGCATATATACTGTTCTAAAGCCTGCTTGGGGGCATCCCATTCTGTAACATCACATTAGCCTCTGTATTTACTCTAAGCTGCACACTTATTTAAAGTAATTTGGCCTGTATGAGCCTGATTATTCACTTTTACTGTGCATATATACTGTTCTAAAGCCTGCTTGGGGGCATCCCATTCTGTAACATCACATTAGCCTCTGTATTTATTCTAAGCTGCACACTTATTTAAAGTAATTTGGCCTGTATGAGCCTGATTATCCACTTTTACTGTGCATATATACTGTTCTAAAGCCTGCTTGGGGGCATCCCATTCTGTAACATCACATTAGCCTCTGTATTTACTCTAAGCTGCTCACTTATTTAAAGTAATTTGGCCTGTTGGAGCCTGCTTATCCACTTTTACTGTGCATATATACTGTTCTAAAGACTGCTTGGGGGCATCCCATTCTGTAACATACCATTAGCCTCTGTATTTACTTTAAGCTGCACATGAGCCTGATTATCCACTTTTACTGTGCATATATACTGTTCTAAAGCCTGTTTGGGGGCATCCCATTCTGTAACATCACATTAGCCTCTGTATTTACTCTAAGCTGCACACTTATTTAAAGTAATTTGGCCTGTTGGAGCCTGCTTATCCACTTTTACTGTGCATATATACTGTTCTAAAGCCTGCTTGGGGGCATCCCATTCTGTACCATCACATTAGCCTCTGTATTTCCTGTAAGCTGCACACTTATTTAAAGTAATTTGGCCTGTATTAGCCTGATTATCCACTTTTACTGTGCATATATACTTTTCTAAAGCCTGCTTGGGGGCATCCCATTCTGTAACATCACATTAGCCTCTGTATTTACTCTAAGCTGCACACTTATTTAAAGTAATTTGGCCTGTTGGAGCCTGCTTATCCACTTTTACTGTGCATATATACTGTTCTAAAGCCTGCTTGGGGGCATCCCATTCTGTACCATCACATTAGCCTCTGTATTTACTCTAAGCTGCACACTTATTTAAAGTAATTTGGCCTGTATGAGCCTGATTATCCACTTTTACTGTGCATATATACTGTTCTAAAGCCTGCTTGGGGGCATCCCATTCTGTAACATCACATTAGCCTCTGTATTTACTCTAAGCTGCACACTTATTTAAAGTAATTTGGCCTGTATGAGCCTGATTATTCACTTTTACTGTGCATATATACTGTTCTAAAGCCTGCTTGGGGGCATCCCATTCTGTAACATCACATTAGCCTCTGTATTTATTCTAAGCTGCACACTTATTTAAAGTAATTTGGCCTGTATGAGCCTGATTATCCACTTTTACTGTGCATATATACTGTTCTAAAGCCTGCTTGGGGGCATCCCATTCTGTAACATCACATTACCCTCTGTATTTACTCTAAGCTGCACACTTATTTAAAGTAATTTGGCCTGTTGGAGCCTGCTTATCCACTTTTACTGTGCATATATACTGTTCTAAAGACTGCTTGGGGGCATCCCATTCTGTAACATACCATTAGCCTCTGTATTTACTCTAAGCTGCAAACTTATTTAAAGTAATTTGGCCTGTATGAGCCTGTTTATCCACTTTTACTGTGCATATATACTGTTCTAAAGCCTGCTTGGGGGCATCCCATTCTGTAACATCACATTAGCCTCTGTATTTACTCTAAGCTGCACACTTATTTAAAGTAATTTGGCTTGTTGGAGCCTTCTTATCCACTTTTACTGTGCATATATACTGTTCTAAAGCCTGCTTGGGGGCATCCCATTCTGTAACATCACATTAGCCTCTGTATTTACTCTAAGCTGCACACTTATTTAAAGTAATTTGGCCTGTATGAGCCTAATTATCCACTTTTACTGTGCATATATACTGTTCTAAAGCCTGCTTGGGGGCATCCCATTCTGTAACATCACATTAGCCTCTGTATTTACTCTAAGCTGCACACGTATTTAAAGTAATTTGGCCTGTATGAGCCTGATTATCCACTTTTACTGTGCATATATACTGTTCTAAAGCCTGCTTGGGGCATCCCATTCTGTAACATCACATTAGCCTCTGTATTTACTCTAAGCTGCACACTTATTTAAAGTAATTTGGCCTGTTGGAGCCTGCTTATCCACTTTTACTGTGCATATATACTGTTCTAAAGCCTGCTTGGGGGCATCCCATTCTGTACCATCACATTAGCCTCTGTATTTACTCTAAGCTGCACACTTATTTAAAGTAATTAGGCCTGTATTAGCCTGATTATCCACTTTTACTGTGCATATATACTGTTCTAAAGCCTGCTTGGGGGCATTCCATTCTGTAACATCACATTAGCCTCTGTATTTACTCTAAGCTGCACACTTATTTAAAGTAATTTGGCCTGTTGGAGCCTGCTTATCCACTTTTACTGTGCATATATACTGTTCTAAAGCCTGCTTGGGGGCATCCCATTCTGTACCATCACATTAGCCTCTGTATTTCCTGTAAGCTGCACACTTATTTAAAGTAATTTGGCCTGTATGAGCCTGATTATCCACTTTTACTGTGCATATATACTGTTCTAAAGCCTGCTTGGGGGCATCCCATTCTGTAACATCACATTAGCCTCTGTATTTACTCTAAGCTGCACACTTATTTAAAGTAATTTGGCCTGTATGAGCCTGATTATTCACTTTTACTGTGCATATATACTGTTCTAAAGCCTGCTTGGGGGCATCCCATTCTGTAACATCACATTAGCCTCTGTATTTATTCTAAGCTGCACACTTATTTAAAGTAATTTGGCCTGTATGAGCCTGATTATCCACTTTTACTGTGCATATATACTGGTCTAAAGCCTGCTTGGGGGCATCCCATTCTGTAACATCACATTAGCCTCTGTATTTACTCTAAGCTGCACACTTATTTAAAGTAATTTGGCCTGTTGGAGCCTGCTTATCCACTTTTACTGTGCATATATACTGTTCTAAAGCCTGCTTGGGGGCATCCCATTCTGTAACATACCATTAGCCTCTGTATTTACTCTAAGCTGCAAACTTATTTAAAGTAATTTGGCCTGTATGAGCCTGATTATCCACTTTTACTGTGCATATATACTGTTCTAAAGCCTGCTTGGGGGCATCCCATTCTGTAACATCACATTAGCCTCTGTATTTCCTGTAAGCTGCACACTTATTTAAAGTAATTTGGCTTGTTGGAGCCTTCTTATCCACTTTTACTGTGCATATATACTGTTCTAAAGCCTGCTTGGGGGCATCCCATTCTGTACCATCACATTAGCCTCTGTATTTCCTGTAAGCTGCACACTTATTTAAAGTAATTTGGCCTGTATTAGCCTGATTATCCACTTTTACTGTGCATATATACTGTTCTAAAGCCTGCTTGGGGGCATTCCATTCTGTAACATCACATTAGCCTCTGTATTTACTCTAAGCTGCACACTTATTTAAAGTAATTTGGCCTGTATGAGCCTGATTAACCACTTTTACTGTGCATATATACTGTTCTAAAGCCTGCTTGGGGGCATCCCATTCTGTAACATCACATTAGCCTCTGTATTTACTCTAAGCTGCACACTTATTTAAAGTAATTTGGCCTGTATGAGCCTGATTATTCACTTTTACTGTGCATATATACTGTTCTAAAGCCTGCTTGGGGGCATCCCATTCTGTAACATCACATTAGCCTCTGTATTTATTCTAAGCTGCACACTTATTTAAAGTAATTTGGCCTGTATGAGCCTGATTTTCCACTTTTACTGTGCATATATACTGTTCTAAAGCCTGCTTGGGGGCATCCCATTCTGTAACATCACATTAGCCTCTGTATTTACTCTAAGCTGCTCACTTATTTAAAGTAATTTGGCCTGTTGGAGCCTGCTTATCCACTTTTACTGTGCATATATACTGTTCTAAAGACTGCTTGGGGGCATCCCATTCTGTAACATACCATTAGCCTCTGTATTTACTCTAAGCTGCACATGAGCCTGATTATCCACTTTTACTGTGCATATATACTGTTCTAAAGCCTGTTTGGGGGCATCCCATTCTGTAACATCACATTAGCCTCTGTATTTACTCTAAGCTGCACACTTATTTAAAGTAATTTGGCCTGTTGGAGCCTGCTTATCCACTTTTACTGTGCATATATACTGTTCTAAAGCCTGCTTGGGGGCATCCCATTCTGTACCATCACATTAGCCTCTGTATTTCCTGTAAGCTGCACACTTATTTAAAGTAATTTGGCCTGTATTAGCCTGATTATCCACTTTTACTGTGCATATATACTTTTCTAAAGCCTGCTTGGGGGCATCCCATTCTGTAACATCACATTAGCCTCTGTATTTACTCTAAGCTGCACACTTATTTAAAGTAATTTGGCCTGTTGGAGCCTGCTTATCCACTTTTACTGTGCATATATACTGTTCTAAAGCCTGCTTGGGGGCATCCCATTCTGTACCATCACATTAGCCTCTGTATTTACTCTAAGCTGCACACTTATTTAAAGTAATTTGGCCTGTATGGGCCTGATTATCCACTTTTACTGTGCATATATACTGTTCTAAAGCCTGCTTGGGGGCATCCCATTCTGTAACATCACATTAGCCTCTGTATTTACTCTAAGCTGCACACTTATTTAAAGTAATTTGGCCTGTATGAGCCTGATTATTCACTTTTACTGTGCATATATACTGTTCTAAAGCCTGCTTGGGGGCATCCCATTCTGTAACATCACATTAGCCTCTGTATTTATTCTAAGCTGCACACTTATTTAAAGTAATTTGGCCTGTATGAGCCTGATTATCCACTTTTACTGTGCATATATACTGTTCTAAAGCCTGCTTGGGGGCATCCCATTCTGTAACATCACATTAGCCTCTGTATTTACTCTAAGCTGCACACTTATTTAAAGTAATTTGGCCTGTTGGAGCCTGCTTATCCACTTTTACTGTGCATATATACTGTTCTAAAGACTGCTTGGGGGCATCCCATTCTGTAACATACCATTAGCCTCTGTATTTACTCTAAGCTGCAAACTTATTTAAAGTAATTTGGCCTGTATGAGCCTGTTTATCCACTTTTACTGTGCATATATACTGTTCTAAAGCCTGCTTGGGGGCATCCCATTCTGTAACATCACATTAGCCTCTGTATTTACTCTAAGCTGCACACTTATTTAAAGTAATTTGGCTTGTTGGAGCCTTCTTATCCACTTTTACTGTGCATATATACTGTTCTAAAGCCTGCTAGGGGGCATCCCATTCTGTAACATCACATTAGCCTCTGTATTTCCTGTAAGCTGCACACTTATTTAAAGTAATTTGGCCTGTATGAGCCTAATTATCCACTTTTACTGTGCATATATACTGTTCTAAAGCCTGCTTGGGGGCATCCCATTCTGTAACATCACATTAGCCTCTGTATTTACTCTAAGCTGCACACGTATTTAAAGTAATTTGGCCTGTATGAGCCTGATTATCCACTTTTACTGTGCATATATACTGTTCTAAAGCCTGCTTGGGGCATCCCATTCTGTAACATCACATTAGCCTCTGTATTTACTCTAAGCTGCACACTTATTTAAAGTAATTTGGCCTGTTGGAGCCTGCTTATCCACTTTTACTGTGCATATATACTGTTCTAAAGCCTGCTTGGGGGCATCCCATTCTGTACCATCACATTAGCCTCTGTATTTCCTGTAAGCTGCACACTTATTTAAAGTAATTAGGCCTGTATTAGCCTGATTATCCACTTTTACTGTGCATATATACTGTTCTAAAGCCTGCTTGGGGGCATTCCATTCTGTAACATCACATTAGCCTCTGTATTTACTCTAAGCTGCACACTTATTTAAAGTAATTTGGCCTGTTGGAGCCTGCTTATCCACTTTTACTGTGCATATATACTGTTCTAAAGCCTTCTTGGGGGCATCCCATTCTGTACCATCACATTAGCCTCTGTATTTCCTGTAAGCTGCACACTTATTTAAAGTAATTTGGCCTGTATGAGCCTGATTATCCACTTTTACTGTGCATATATACTGTTCTAAAGCCTGCTTGGGGGCATCCCATTCTGTAACATCACATTAGCCTCTGTATTTACTCTAAGCTGCACACTTATTTAAAGTAATTTGGCCTGTATGAGCCTGATTATTCACTTTTACTGTGCATATATACTGTTCTAAAGCCTGCTTGGGGGCATCCCATTCTGTAACATCACATTAGCCTCTGTATTTATTCTAAGCTGCACACTTATTTAAAGTAATTTGGCCTGTATGAGCCTGATTATCCACTTTTACTGTGCATATATACTGGTCTAAAGCCTGCTTGGGGGCATCCCATTCTGTAACATCACATTAGCCTCTATATTTCCTGTAAGCTGCACACTTATTTAAAGTAATTTGGCTTGTTGGAGCCTTCTTATCCACTTTTACTGTGCATATATACTGTTCTAAAGCCTGCTAGGGGGCATCCCATTCTGTAACATCACATTAGCCTCTGTATTTCCTGTAAGCTGCACACTTATTTAAAGTAATTTGGCCTGTATGAGCCTAATTATCCACTTTTACTGTGCATATATACTGTTCTAAAGCCTGCTTGGGGCATCCCATTCTGTAACATCACATTAGCCTCTGTATTTCCTGTAAGCTGCACACTTATTTAAAGTAATTTGGCTTGTTGGAGCCTTCTTATCCACTTTTACTGTGCATATATACTGTTCTAAAGCCTGCTAGGGGGCATCCCATTCTGTAACATCACATTAGCCTCTGTATTTCCTGTAAGCTGCACACTTATTTAAAGTAATTTGGCCTGTATGAGCCTAATTATCCACTTTTACTGTGCATATATACTGTTCTAAAGCCTGCTTGGGGCATCCCATTCTGTAACATCACATTAGCCTCTGTATTTACTCTAAGCTGCACACTTATTTAAAGTAATTTGGCCTGTTGGAGCCTGCTTATCCACTTTTACTGTGCATATATACTGTTCTAAAGCCTGCTTGGGGGCATCCCATTCTGTAACATCACATTAGCCTCGGTATTTACTTTAAGCTGCACACTTATTTAAAGTAATTTGGCCTGTATGAGCCTGATTATCCACTTTTACTGTGCATATATACTGTTCTAAAGCCTGCTTGGGGGCATCCCATTCTGTAACATCACATTAGCCTCTGTATTTACTCTAAGCTGCACACTTATTTAAAGTAATTTGGCCTGTTGGAGCCTGCTTATCCACTTTTACTGTGCATATATACTGTTCTAAAGCCTGCTTGGGGGCATCCCATTCTGTACCATCACATTAGCCTCTGTATTAACTGTAAGCTGCACACTTATTTTAAGTAATTTGGCCTGTATGAGCCTGATTAACCACTTTTACTGTGCATATATACTGTTCTAAAGCCTGCTTGGGGGCATCCCATTCTGTAACATCACATTAGCCTCTGTATTTACTCTAAGCTGCACACTTATTTAAAGTAATTTGGCCTGTGTGAGCCTGATTATTCACTTTTACTGTGCATATTTACTGTTCTAAAGCCTGCTTGGGGGCATCCCATTCTGTAACATCACATTAGCCTCTGTATTTATTCTAAGCTGCACACTTATTTAAAGTAATTTGGCCTGTATGAGCCTGATTATCCACTTTTACTGTGCATATATACTGGTCTAAAGCCTGCTTGGGGGCATCCCATTCTGTAACATCACATTAGCCTCTGTATTTACTCTAAGCTGCACACTTATTTAAAGTAATTTGGCCTGTTGGAGCCTGCTTATCCACTTTTACTGTGCATATATACTGTTCTAAAGCCTGCTTGGGGGCATCCCATTCTGTAACATACCATTAGCCTCTGTATTTACTCTAAGCTGCAAACTTATTTAAAGTAATTTGGCCTGTATGAGCCTGATTATCCACTTTTACTGTGCATATATACTGTTCTAAAGCCTGCTTGGGGGCATCCCATTCTGTAACATCACATTAGCCTCTGTATTTCCTGTAAGCTGCACACTTATTTAAAGTAATTTGGCTTGTTGGAGCCTTCTTATCCACTTTTACTGTGCATATATACTGTTCTAAAGCCTGCTTGGGGGCATCCCATTCTGTAACATCACATTAGCCTCTGTATTTCCTGTAAGCTGCACACTTATTTAAAGTAATTTGGCCTGTATGAGCCTAATTATCCACTTTTACTGTGCATATATACTGTTCTAAAGCCTGCTTGGGGGCATCCCATTCTGTACCATCACATTAGCCTCTGTATTTCCTGTAAGCTGCACACTTATTTAAAGTAATTAGGCCTGTATTAGCCTGATTATCCACTTTTACTGTGCATATATACTGTTCTAAAGCCTGCTTGGGGGCATTCCATTCTGTAACATCACATTAGCCTCTGTATTTACTCTAAGCTGCACACTTATTTAAAGTAATTTGGCCTGTTGGAGCCTGCTTATCCACTTTTACTGTGCATATATACTGTTCTAAAGCCTGCTTGGGGGCATCCCATTCTGTGCCATCACATTAGCCTCTGTATTTCCTGTAAGCTGCACACTTATTTAAAGTAATTTGGCCTGTATGAGCCTGATTATCCACTTTTACTGTGCATATATACTGTTCTAAAGCCTGCTTGGGGGCATCCCATTCTGTAACATCACATTAGCCTCTGTATTTACTCTAAGCTGCACACTTATTTAAAGTAATTTGGCCTGTATGAGCCTGATTATTCACTTTTACTGTGCATATATACTGTTCTAAAGCCTGCTTGGGGGCATCCCATTCTGTAACATCACATTAGCCTCTGTATTTATTCTAAGCTGCACACTTATTTAAAGTAATTTGGCCTGTATGAGCCTGATTATCCACTTTTACTGTGCATATATACTGGTCTAAAGCCTGCTTGGGGGCATCCCATTCTGTAACATCACATTAGCCTCTGTATTTACTCTAAGCTGCACACTTATTTAAAGTAATTTGGCCTGTTGGAGCCTGCTTATCCACTTTTACTGTGCATATATACTGTTCTAAAGCCTGCTTGGGGGCATCCCATTCTGTAACATACCATTAGCCTCTGTATTTACTCTAAGCTGCAAACTTATTTAAAGTAATTTGGCCTGTATGAGCCTGATTATCCACTTTTACTGTGCATATATACTGTTCTAAAGCCTGCTTGGGGGCATCCCATTCTGTAACATCACATTAGCCTCTGTATTTCCTGTAAGCTGCACACTTATTTAAAGTAATTTGGCTTGTTGGAGCCTTCTTATCCACTTTTACTGTGCATATATACTGTTCTAAAGCCTGCTTGGTGGCATCCCATTCTGTACCATCACATTAGCCTCTGTATTTCCTGTAAGCTGCACACTTATTTAAAGTAATTTGGCCTGTATTAGCCTGATTATCCACTTTTACTGTGCATATATACTGTTCTAAAGCCTGCTTGGGGGCATTCCATTCTGTAACATCACATTAGCCTCTGTATTTACTCTAAGCTGCACACTTATTTAAAGTAATTTGGCCTGTATGAGCCTGATTAACCACTTTTACTGTGCATATATACTGTTCTAAAGCCTGCTTGGGGGCATCCCATTCTGTAACATCACATTAGCCTCTGTATTTATTCTAAGCTGCACACTTATTTAAAGTAATTTGGCCTGTATGAGCCTGATTATCCACTTTTACTGTGCATATATACTGTTCTAAAGCCTGCTTGGGGGCATCCCATTCTGTAACATCACATTAGCCTCTGTATTTACTCTAAGCTGCTCACTTATTTAAAGTAATTTGGCCTGTTGGAGCCTGCTTATCCACTTTTACTGTGCATATATACTGTTCTAAAGACTGCTTGGGGGCATCCCATTCTGTAACATACCATTAGCCTCTGTATTTACTCTAAGCTGCACATGAGCCTGATTATCCACTTTTACTGTGCATATATACTGTTCTAAAGCCTGTTTGGGGGCATCCCATTCTGTAACATCACATTAGCCTCTGTATTTACTCTAAGCTGCACACTTATTTAAAGTAATTTGGCCTGTTGGAGCCTGCTTATCCACTTTTACTGTGCATATATACTGTTCTAAAGCCTGCTTGGGGGCATCCCATTCTGTACCATCACATTAGCCTCTGTATTTCCTGTAAGCTGCACACTTATTTAAAGTAATTTGGCCTGTATTAGCCTGATTATCCACTTTTACTGTGCATATATACTTTTCTAAAGCCTGCTTGGGGGCATCCCATTCTGTAACATCACATTAGCCTCTGTATTTACTCTAAGCTGCACACTTATTTAAAGTAATTTGGCCTGTTGGAGCCTGCTTATCCACTTTTACTGTGCATATATACTGTTCTAAAGCCTGCTTGGGGGCATCCCATTCTGTACCATCACATTAGCCTCTGTATTTACTCTAAGCTGCACACTTATTTAAAGTAATTTGGCCTGTATGAGCCTGATTATCCACTTTTACTGTGCATATATACTGTTCTAAAGCCTGCTTGGGGGCATCCCATTCTGTAACATCACATTAGCCTCTGTATTTACTCTAAGCTGCACACTTATTTAAAGTAATTTGGCCTGTATGAGCCTGAATATTCACTTTTACTGTGCATATATACTGTTCTAAAGCCTGCTTGGGGGCATCCCATTCTGTAACATCACATTAGCCTCTGTATTTATTCTAAGCTGCACACTTATTTAAAGTAATTTGGCCTGTATGAGCCTGATTATCCACTTTTACTGTGCATATATACTGTTCTAAAGCCTGCTTGGGGGCATCCCATTCTGTAACATCACATTAGCCTCTGTATTTACTCTAAGCTGCACACTTATTTAAAGTAATTTGGCCTGTTGGAGCCTGCTTATCCACTTTTACTGTGCATATATACTGTTCTAAAGACTGCTTGGGGGCATCCCATTCTGTAACATACCATTAGCCTCTGTATTTACTCTAAGCTGCAAACTTATTTAAAGTAATTTGGCCTGTATGAGCCTGTTTATCCACTTTTACTGTGCATATATACTGTTCTAAAGCCTGCTTGGGGGCATCCCATTCTGTAACATCACATTAGCCTCTGTATTTACTCTAAGCTGCACACTTATTTAAAGTAATTTGGCTTGTTGGAGCCTTCTTATCCACTTTTACTGTGCATATATACTGTTCTAAAGCCTGCTAGGGGGCATCCCATTCTGTAACATCACATTAGCCTCTGTATTTCCTGTAAGCTGCACACTTATTTAAAGTAATTTGGCCTGTATGAGCCTAATTATCCACTTTTACTGTGCATATATACTGTTCTAAAGCCTGCTTGGGGGCATCCCATTCTGTAACATCACATTAGCCTCTGTATTTACTCTAAGCTGCACACGTATTTAAAGTAATTTGGCCTGTATGAGCCTGATTATCCACTTTTACTGTGCATATATACTGTTCTAAAGCCTGCTTGGGGCATCCCATTCTGTAACATCACATTAGCCTCTGTATTTACTCTAAGCTGCACACTTATTTAAAGTAATTTGGCCTGTTGGAGCCTGCTTATCCACTTTTACTGTGCATATATACTGTTCTAAAGCCTGCTTGGGGGCATCCCATTCTGTACCATCACATTAGCCTCTGTATTTCCTGTAAGCTGCACACTTATTTAAAGTAATTAGGCCTGTATTAGCCTGATTATCCACTTTTACTGTGCATATATACTGTTCTAAAGCCTGCTTGGGGGCATTCCATTCTGTAACATCACATTAGCCTCTGTATTTACTCTAAGCTGCACACTTATTTAAAGTAATTTGGCCTGTTGGAGCCTGCTTATCCACTTTTACTGTGCATATATACTGTTCTAAAGCCTGCTTGGGGGCATCCCATTCTGTACCATCACATTAGCCTCTGTATTTCCTGTAAGCTGCACACTTATTTAAAGTAATTTGGCCTGTATGAGCCTGATTATCCACTTTTACTGTGCATATATACTGATCTAAAGCCTGCTTGGGGGCATCCCATTCTGTAACATCACATTAGCCTCTGTATTTACTCTAAGCTGCACACTTATTTAAAGTAATTTGGCCTGTATGAGCCTGATTATTCACTTTTACTGTGCATATATACTGTTCTAAAGCCTGCTTGGGGGCATCCCATTCTGTAACATCACATTAGCCTCTGTATTTATTCTAAGCTGCACACTTATTTAAAGTAATTTGGCCTGTATGAGCCTGATTATCCACTTTTACTGTGCATATATACTGTTCTAAAGCCTGCTTGGGGGCATCCCATTCTGTAACATCACATTAGCCTCTGTATTTACTCTAAGCTGCACACTTATTTAAAGTAATTTGGCCTGTTAGAGCCTGCTTATCCACTTTTACTGTGTATATATACTGTTCTAAAGCCTGCTTGGGGGCATCCCATTCTGTAACATACCATTAGCCTCTGTATTTACTCTAAGCTGCAAACTTATTTAAAGTAATTTGGCCTGTATGAGCCTGATTATCCACTTTTACTGTACATATATACTGTTCTAAAGCCTGCTTGGGGGCATCCCATTCTGTAACATCACATTAGCCTCTGTATTTCCTGTAAGCTGCACACTTATTTAAAGTAATTTGGCTTGTTGGAGCCTTCTTATCCACTTTTACTGTGCATATATACTGTTCTAAAGCCTGCTAGGGGGCATCCCATTCTGTAACATCACATTAGCCTCTGTATTTCCTGTAAGCTGCACACTTATTTAAAGTAATTTGGCCTGTATGAGCCTAATTATCCACTTTTACTGTGCATATATACTGTTCTAAAGCCTGCTTGGGGGCATCCCATTCTGTAACATCACATTAGCCTCTGTATTTACTCTAAGCTGCACACGTATTTAAATTAATTTGGCCTGTATGAGCCTGATTATCCACTTTTACTGTGCATATATACTGTTCTAAAGCCTGCTTGGGGCATCCCATTCTGTAACATCACATTAGCCTCTGTATTTACTCTAAGCTGCACACTTATTTAAAGTAATTTGGCCTGTTGGAGCCTGCTTATCCACTTTTACTGTGCATATATACTGTTCTAAAGCCTGCTTGGGGGCATCCCATTCTGTACCATCACATTAGCCTCTGTATTTCCTGTAAGCTGCACACTTATTTAAAGTAATTTGGCCTGTATTAGCCTGATTATCCACTTTTACTGTGCATATATACTGTTCTAAAGCCTGCTTGGGGGCATTCCATTCTGTAACATCACATTAGCCTCTGTATTTACTCTAAGCTGCACACTTATTTAAAGTAATTTGGCCTGTTGGAGCCTGCTTATCCACTTTTACTGTGCATATATACTGTTCTAAAGCCTGCTTGGGGGCATCCCATTCTGTACCATCACATTAGCCTCTGTATTTCCTGTAAGCTGCACACTTATTTAAAATAATTTGGCCTGTATGAGCCTGATTATCCACTTTTACTGTGCATATATACTGTTCTAAAGCCTGCTTGGGGGCATCCCATTCTGTAACATCACATTAGCCTCTGTATTTACTCTAAGCTGCACACTTATTTAAAGTAATTTGGCCTGTATGAGCCTGATTATTCACTTTTACTGTGCATATATACTGTTCTAAAGCCTGCTTGGGGGCATCCCATTCTGTAACATCACATTAGCCTCTGTATTTATTCTAAGCTGCACACTTATTTAAAGTAATTTGGCCTGTATGAGCCTGATTATCCACTTTTACTGTGCATATATACTGGTCTAAAGCCTGCTTGGGGGCATCCCATTCTGTAACATCACATTAGCCTCTGTATTTACTCTAAGCTGCACACTTATTTAAAGTAATTTGGCCTGTTGGAGCCTGCTTATCCACTTTTACTGTGCATATATACTGTTCTAAAGCCTGCTTGGGGGCATCCCATTCTGTAACATACCATTAGCCTCTGTATTTACTCTAAGCTGCAAACTTATTTAAAGTAATTTGGCCTGTATGAGCCTGATTATCCACTTTTACTGTGCATATATACTGTTCTAAAGCCTGCTTGGGGGCATCCCATTCTGTAACATCACATTAGCCTCTGTATTTCCTGTAAGCTGCACACTTATTTAAAGTAATTTGGCTTGTTGGAGCCTTCTTATCCACTTTTACTGTGCATATATACTGTTCTAAAGCCTGCTAGGGGGCATCCCATTCTGTAACATCACATTAGCCTCTGTATTTCCTGTAAGCTGCATACTTATTTAAAGTAATTTGGCCTGTATGAGCCTAATTATCCACTTTTACTGTGCATATATACTGTTCTAAAGCCTGCTTGGGGGCATCCAATTCTGTAACATCACATTAGCCTCTGTATTTACTCTAAGCTGCACACTTATTTAAAGTAATTTGGCCTGTATGAGCCTGATTATCCACTTTTACTGTGTATATATACTGTTCTAAAGCCTGCTTGGGGGCATCCCATTCTGTAACATCACATTAGCCTCTGTATTTACTCTAAGCTGCACACTTATTTAAAGTAATTTGGCCTGTATGAGCCTGATTATTCACTTTTACTGTGCATATATACTGTTCTAAAGCCTGCTTGGGGGCATCCCATTCTGTAACATCACATTAGCCTCTGTATTTATTCTAAGCTGCACACTTATTTAAAGTAATTTGGCCTGTATGAGCCTGATTATCCACTTTTACTGTGCATATATACTGTTCTAAAGCCTGCTTGGGGGCATCCCATTCTGTAACATCACATTAGCCTCTGTATTTACTCTAAGCTGCACACTTATTTAAAGTAATTTGGCCTGTATGAGCCTGATTATCCACTTTTACTGTGCATATATACTGTTCTAAAGCCTGCTTGGGGGCATCCCATTCTGTAACATCACATTAGCCTCTGTATTTCCTGTAAGCTGCACACTTATTTAAAGTAATTTGGCCTGTTGGAGCCTGCTTATCCACTTTTACTGTGCATATATACTGTTCTAAAGCCTGCTTGGGGGCATCCCATTCTGTAACATCACATTAGCCTCTGTATTTACTCTAAGCTGCACACGTATTTAAAGTAATTTGGCCTGTATGAGCCTGATTATCCACTTTTACTGTGCATATATACTGTTCTAAAGCCTGCTTGGGGCATCCCATTCTGTAACATCACATTAGCCTCTGTATTTACTCTAAGCTGCACACTTATTTAAAGTAATTTGGCCTGTTGGAGCCTGCTTATCCACTTTTACTGTGCATATATACTGTTCTAAAGCCTGCTTGGGGGCATCCCATTCTGTACCATCACATTAGCCTCTGTATTTCCTGTAAGCTGCACACTTATTTAAAGTAATTTGGCCTGTATTAGCCTGATTATCCACTTTTACTGTGCATATATACTGTTCTAAAGCCTGCTTGGGGGCATTCCATTCTGTAACATCACATTAGCCTCTGTATTTACTCTAAGCTGCACACTTATTTAAAGTAATTTGGCCTGTTGGAGCCTGCTTATCCACTTTTACTGTGCATATATACTGTTCTAAAGCCTGCTTGGGGGCATCCCATTCTGTACCATCACATTAGCCTCTGTATTTCCTGTAAGCTGCACACTTATTTAAAGTAATTTGGCCTGTATGAGCCTGATTATCCACTTTTACTGTGCATATATACTGTTCTAAAGCCTGCTTGGGGGCATCCCATTCTGTAACATCACATTAGCCTCTGTATTTACTCTAAGCTGCACACATCTTTAAAGTAATTTGGCCTGTATGAGCCTGATTATTCACTTTTACTGTGCATATATACTGTTCTAAAGCCTGCTTGGTGGCATCCCATTCTGTAACATCACATTAGCCTCTGTATTTATTCTAAGCTGCACACTTATTTAAAGTAATTTGGCCTGTATGAGCCTGATTATCCACTTTTACTGTGCATATATACTGGTCTAAAGCCTGCTTGGGGGCATCCCATTCTGTAACATCACATTAGCCTCTGTATTTACTCTAAGCTGCACACTTATTTAAAGTAATTTGGCCTGTTGGAGCCTGCTTATCCACTTTTACTGTGCATATATACTGTTCTAAAGCCTGCTTGGGGGCATCCCATTCTGTAACATACCATTGGCCTCTGTATTTACTCTAAGCTGCAAACTTATTTAAAGTAATTTGGCCTGTATGAGCCTGATTATCCACTTTTACTGTGCATATATACTGTTCTAAAGCCTGCTTGGGGGCATCCCATTCTGTAACATCACATTAGCCTCTGTATTTCCTGTAAGCTGCACACTTATTTAAAGTAATTTGGCTTGTTGGAGCCTTCTTATCCACTTTTACTGTGCATATATACTGTTCTAAAGCCTGCTAGGGGGCATCCCATTCTGTAACATCACATTAGCCTCTGTATTTCCTGTAAGCTGCACACTTATTTAAAGTAATTTGGCCTGTATGAGCCTAATTATCCACTTTTACTGTGCATATATACTGTTCTAAAGCCTGCTTGGGGGCATCCCATTCTGTAACATCACATTAGCCTCTGTATTTACTCTAAGCTGCACACTTATTTAAAGTAATTTGGCCTGTATGAGCCTGATTATCCACTTTTACTGTGCATATATACTGTTCTAAAGCCTGCTTGGGGGCATCCCATTCTGTAACATCACATTAGCCTCTGTATTTACTCTAAGCTGCACACTTATTTAAAGTAATTTGGCCTGTTGGAGCCTGCTTATCCACTTTTACTGTGCATATATACTGTTCTAAAGCCTGCTTGGGGGCATCCCATTCTGTAACATCACATTAGCATCTGTATTTCCTGTAAGCTGCACACTTATTTAAAGTAATTTGGCCTGTATGAGCCTAATTATCCACTTTTACTGTGCATATATACTGTTCTAAAGCCTGCTTGGGGGCATCCCATTCTGTACCATCACATTAGCCTCTGTATTTCCTGTAAGCTGCACACTTATTTAAAGTAATTTGGCCTGTATGAGCCTGATTATCCACTTTTACTGTGCATATATACTGTTCTAAAGCCTGCTTGGGGGCATCCCATTCTGTAACATCACATTAGCCTCTGTATTTACTCTAAGCTGCACACTTCTTTAAAGTAATTTGGCCTGTATGGGCCTGATTATTCACTTTTACTGTGCATATATACTGTTCTAAAGCCTGCTTGGTGGCATCCCATTCTGTAACATCACATTAGCCTCTGTATTTATTCTAAGCTGCACACTTATTTAAAGTAATTTGGCCTGTATGAGCCTGATTATCCACTTTTACTGTGCATATATACTGGTCTAAAGCCTGCTTGGGGGCATCCCATTCTGTAACATCACATTAGCCTCTGTATTTACTCTAAGCTGCACACTTATTTAAAGTAATTTGGCCTGTTGGAGCCTGCTTATCCACTTTTACTGTGCATATATACTGTTCTAAAGCCTGCTTGGGGGCATCCCATTCTGTAACATACCATTAGCCTCTGTATTTACTCTAAGCTGCAAACTTATTTAAAGTAATTTGGCCTGTATGAGCCTGATTATCCACTTTTACTGTGCATATATACTGTTCTAAAGCCTGCTTGGGGGCATCCCATTCTGTAACATCACATTAGCCTCTGTATTTCCTGTAAGCTGCACACTTATTTAAAGTAATTTGGCTTGTTGGAGCCTTCTTATCCACTTTTACTGTGCATATATACTGTTCTAAAGCCTGCTAGGGGGCATCCCATTCTGTAACATCACATTAGCCTCTGTATTTCCTGTAAGCTGCACACTTATTTAAAGTAATTTGGCCTGTATGAGCCTAATTATCCACTTTTACTGTGCATATATACTGTTCTAAAGCCTGCTTGGGGGCATCCCATTCTGTAACATCACATTAGCCTCTGTATTTACTCTAAGCTGCACACTTATTTAAAGTAATTTGGCCTGTATGAGCCTGATTATCCACTTTTACTGTGCATATATACTGTTCTAAAGCCTGCTTGGGGGCATCCCATTCTGTAACATCACATTAGCCTCTGTATTTACTCTAAGCTGCACACTTATTTAAAGTAATTTGGCCTGTTGGAGCCTGCTTATCCACTTTTACTGTGCATATATACTGTTCTAAAGCCTGCTTGGGGGCATCCCATTCTGTAACATCACATTAGCATCTGTATTTCCTGTAAGCCGCACACTTATTTAAAGTAATTTGGCCTGTATGAGCCTAATTATCCACTTTTACTGTGCATATATACTGTTCTAAAGCCTGCTTGGGGGCATCCCATTCTGTAACATCACATTAGCCTCTGTATTTACTCTAAGCTGCACACTTATTTAAAGTAATTTGGCCTGTATGAGCCTGATTATCCACTGTTGCTGTGTGCATATATACTGTGCCAACTCCAGTGTCTCTTTAAAGTAATGTTTGGGCTCCTGCTGCTGCCAACTCCAGGGTGTGATTCATCCAATTTTTGGGCTCCTGCTGCCAACCCCAGTGTCTCTTTAAAGTAATGTTTGGGCTCCTGCTGCTGCTTGCAACTCCAGGGTGTGATTCATCCAATTTTTGGGCTCCTGCTGCCAACTCCAGTGTCTCTTTAAAGTAATGTTTGGGCTCCTGCTGCTGCTGCTGCCAACTCCAGGGTGTGATTCATTCAATTTTTGGGCTCCTGCTGCCAACTCCAGTGTCTCTTTAAATTAATGTTTGGGCTCCTGCTGCTGCCAACTCCAGGGTGTGATTCATCCAATTTCTGGGCTCCAAAGGCCAACCCCAGTGTCTCTTTAAAGTAATGTTTGGGCTCCTGCTGCTGCTTGCAACTCCAGGGTGTGATTCATCCAATTTTTGGGCTCCTGAAGCCCACTCCAGTGTGTCTTTCAAGCTATGTTTGGGCTGCTGCTGCTGCTTGCAACTCCAGGGTGTGATTCATCCAATTTTTGGGCTCCTGCTGCCAACTCCAGTATCTCTTTAAAGTAATGTTTGGGCTCCTGCTGCTGCCAACTCCAGAGTGTGTTTCATCCAATTTTTGGGCTCCTGAAGCCAACTCCAGTGTGTCTTTCAAGCTATATTTGGGCTGCAGCTGCTGCTTGCAACTCCAGGGTGTGATTCATCCAATTTTTGGGCTCCTGCTGCCAACCCCAGTGTCTCTTTAAAGTAATGTTTGGGCTCCTGCTGCTGCTGCTGCCAACTCCAGGTGTGATTCATCCAATTTTTGGGCTCCTGCTGCCAACTCCAGTGTCTCTTTAAAGTAATATTTGGGCTCCTGCTGCTGCCAACTCCAGGGTGTGATTCATCCAATTTTTGGGCTCCTGAAGCCCACTCCAGTGTGTCTTTCAAGCTATGTTTGGTCTGCTGCTGCTGCTGCTGCTTGCAACTCCAGGGTGTGATTCATCCAATTTTTTGGCTCCTGCTGCCAACTCCAGTGTCTCTTTAAAGTAATGTTTGGGCTCCTGCTACTGCCAACTCCAGGGTGTGTTTCATCCAATTTTTGGGCTCCTGAAGCCAACTCCAGTGTGTCTTTCAAGCTATATTTGGGCTGCTGCTGCTGCTTGCAACTCCAGGGTGTGATTCATCCAATTTTTGGGCCCCTGCTGCCAACCCCAGTGTCTCTTTAAAGTAATGTTTGGGCTCCTGCTGCTGCTTGCAACTCCAGGGTGTTATTCATCCAATTTTTGGGCTCCAAAAGCCAACCTCAGGGTCTCTTTAAAGTAATGTTTGGGCTCCTGCTGCTGCTTGCAACTCCAGGGTGTGATTCATCCAATTTTTAAGCTCCTGCTGCCACTCCAGTGTCTCTTTAAAGCAATGTTTGGGCTCCTGCTGCTCCTGCCAACTCCAGGGTGTGATTCATCCAATTTTTGGGCTCCTGCTGCCAACTCCAGTGTCTCTTTAAAGTAATGTTTGGGCTCCTGCTGCTGCCAACTCCAGGGTGTGATTCATCCAATTTTTGAGCTCCTGCTGCCAACTCCAGTGTCTCTTTAAAGTAATGTTTGGGCTCCTGCTGCTGCCAACTCCAGGGTGTGATTCATCCAATTTTTGGGCTCCTGAAGCCAACCCCAGTGTCTCTTTAAAGTAATGTTTGGGCTCCTGCTGCTGCTGCTGCTGCTGCCAACTCCAGGGTGTGATTCATCCAATTTTTGGACTCCTGAAGCCAACCCCAGTGTCTCTTTAAAGTAATGTTCGGGCTCCTGCTGCTGCTGCTGCCAACTTCAGGGTGTGATTCACCCAATTTTTGGGCTCCTGAAGCAAACCCCAGTGTCTCTTTAAAGTAATGTTTGGGCTCCTGCTGCTGCTGCCAACTCCAGGGTGTGATTCATCCAATTTTTGGGCTCCTGAAGCCAACCCCAGTGTCTCTTTAAAGTAATGTTTGGGCTCCTGCTGCTGCTGCTGCCAACTCCAGGGTGTGATTCATCCAATTTTTGGGCTCCTGCTGCCAACTCCAGTGTCTCTTTAAAGCAATGTTTGGGCTCCTGCTGCTGCTTGCAACTCCATGGTGTGATTCATCCAATTTTTGGCCTCCTGCAGCCAACTCCAGTGTCTCTTTAAAGCAATGTTTGGGCTCCTGCTGCTGCTGCCAACTCCAGGGTGTGATTCATCCAATTTTTGGGCTCCTGAAGCCAACCCCAGTGTCTCTTTAAAGTAATGTTTGGGCTCCTGCTGCTGCTGCTGCCAACTTCAGGGTGTGATTCACCCAATTTTTGGGCTCCTGAAGCAAACTCCAGTGTCTCTTTAAAGTAATGTTTGGGCTCCTGCTGCTGCTGCTGCTGCCAACTCCAGGGTGTGATTCATCCAATTTCTGGGCTCCTGAAGCCAACCCCAGTGTCTCTTTAAAGTAATGTTTGGGCTCCTGCTGCTGCTGCTGCTGCCAACTCCAGGGTGTGATTCATCCAATTTTTGGACTCCTGAAGCCAACCCCAGTGTCTCTTTAAAGTAATGTTTGGGCTCCTGCTGCTGCTGCTGCCAACTTCAGGGTGTGATTCACCCAATTTTTGGGCTCCTGAAGCAAACCCCAGTGTCTCTTTAAAGCAATGTTTGGGCTCCTGCTGCTGCTTGCAACTCCATGGTGTGATTCATCCAATTTTTGGCCTCCTGCAGCCAACTCCAGTGTCTCTTTAAAGCAATGTTTGGGCTCCTGCTGCTGCTGCCAACTCCAGGGTGTGATTCATCCAATTTTTGGGCTCCTGAAGCCAACCCCAGTGTCTCTTTAAAGTAATGTTTGGGCTCCTGCTGCTGCTGCTGCCAACTGCAGGGTGTGATTCACCCAATTTTTGGGCTCCTGAGGCAAACTCCAGTGTCTCTTTAAAGTAATGTTTGGGCTCCTGCTGCTGCTGCTGCCAACTCCAGGGTGTGATTCATCCAATTTTTGGGCTCCTGAAGCCAACCCCAGTGTCTCTTTAAAGTAATGTTTGGGCTCCTGCTGCTGCTGCTGCCAACTCCAGGGTGTGATTCATCCAATTTTTGGGCTCCTGCTGCAACCTCAGTGTCTCTTTAAAGTAATGTTTGGGCTCCTGCTGCTGCTTGCAACTCTAGGGTGTGATTCATCCAATTTTTGGGCTCCCGAAGGCAACCCCAGTGTGTCTTTCAAGCTATGTTTGGGCTCCTGCTGCTTGCAACTCCAGGGTGTGATTCATCCAATTTTTGGGCTCCAAAAGCCAACCCCAGTGTCTCTTTAAAGTAATGTTTGGGCTCCTGCTGCTGCTTGCAGCTCCAGGGTGTGATTCATCCAATTTTTGGGCTCCTGCTGCCAACTCCAGTGTCTCTTTAAAGTAATGTTTGGGCTCCTGCTGCTGCTGCTTGCAACTCCAGGGTGTGATTCATCCAATTTTTGGGCTCCTGATGCCAACCCCAGTGTCTCTTTAAAGTAATGTTTGGGCTCCTGCTGCTGCTTGCAACTCCAGGGTGTTATTCATCCAATTTTTGGGCTCCAAAAGCCAACCTCAGGGTCTCTTTAAAGTAATGTTTGAGCTCCTGCTGCTGCTTGCAACTCCAGGGTGTGATTCATCCAATTTTTAGGCTCCTGCTGCCAACTCCAGTGGCTCTTTAAAGTAATGTTTGGGCTCCTGCTGCTGCTGCCAACTCCAGGGTGTGATTCATCCTATTTTTGGGCTCCTGCTGCCAACCCCAGTGTCTCTTTAAAGTAATGTTTGGGCTCCTGCTGCTGCTTGCAACTCCAGGGTGTGATTCATCCAATTTTTGGGCTCCTGCTGCCAACTCCAGTGTCTCTTTAAAGTAATGTTTGGGCTCCTGCTGCTGCTGCTGCCAACTCCAGGGTGTGATTCATTCAATTTTTGGGCTCCTGCTGCCAACTCCAGTGTCTCTTTAAAGTAATGTTTGGGCACCTGCTGCTGCTGCCAACTCCATGGTGTGATTCATCCAATTTTTGGGCTCCAAAAGCCAACTCCAGTGTCTCTTTAAAGTAATGTTTGGGCTCCTGCTGCTGCTGCCAACTCCAGGGTGTGATTCATCCAATTTTTGGGCTCCTGCTGCCAACTCCAGTGTCTCTTTAAAGTAATGTTTGGGCTCCTGCTGCTGCTTGCAACTCCAGGGTGTTATTCATCCAATTTTTGGGCTCCAAAAGCCAACCTCAGGGTCTCTTTAAAGTAATGTTTGAGCTCCTGCTGCTGCTTGCAACTCCAGGGTGTGATTCATCCAATTTTTAGGCTCCTGCTGCCAACTCCAGTGGCTCTTTAAAGTAATGTTTGGGCTCCTGCTGCTGCTGCTGCCAACTCCAGGGTGTGATTCATCCTATTTTTGGGCTCCTGCTGCCAACCCCAGTGTCTCTTTAAAGTAATGTTTGGGCTCCTGCTGCTGCTTGCAACTCCAGGGTGTGATTCATCCAATTTTTGGGCTCCTGCTGCCAACTCCAGTGTCTCTTTAAAGTAATGTTTGGGCTCCTGCTGCTGCTGCTGCCAACTCCAGGGTGTGCTTCATTCAATTTTTGGGCTCCTGCTGCCAACTCCAGTGTCTCTTTAAAGTAATGTTTGGGCTCCTGCTGCTGCTGCCAACTCCAGGGTGTGATTCATCCAATTTTTGGGCTCCAAAAGCCAACCCCAGTGTCTCTTTAAAGTAATGTTTGGGCTCCTGCTGCTGCTGCCAACTCCAGGGTGTGATTCATCCAATTTTTGGGCTCCTGCTGCCAACTCCAGTGTCTCTTTAAAGTAATGTTTGGGCTCCTGCTGCTGCTTGCAACTCCAGGGTGTGATTCATCCATTTTTTGGGCTCCTGAAGCCAACCCCAGTGTGTCTTTCAAGCTATGTTTGGGCTCCTGCTGCTTGCAACTCCAGGGTGTGATTCATCAAATTTTTGGGCTCCAAAAGCCAACCCCAGTGTCTCTTTAAAGTAATGTTTGGGCTCCTGCTGCTGCTTGCAACTCCAGGGTGTGATTCATCCAATTTTTGGGCTCCTGCTGCCAACTCCAGTGTCTCTTTAAAGTAATGTTTGGGCTCCTGCTGCTGCTGCTGCCAACTCCAGGGTGTTATTCATCCAATTTTTGGGCTCCAAAAGCCAACCCCAAGGTCTCTTTAAAGTAATGTTTGGGCTCCTGCTGCTGCTTGCAACTCCAGGGTGTGATTCATCCAACTTTTGGGCTCCTGTTGCCAACTCCAGTGTCTCTTTAAAGTAATGTTTGGGCTCCTGCTGCTGCTGCTGCCAACTCCAGGGTGTGATTCATCCATTTTTTGGGCTCCTGCTGCCAACCCCAGTGTCTCTTTAAAGTAATGTTTGGGCTCCTGCTGCTGCTTGCAACTCCAGGGTGTGATTCATCCAATTTTTGGGCTCCTGCTGCCAACTCCAGTGTCTCTTTAAAGTAATGTTTGGGCTCCTGCTGCTGCCAACTCCAGGGTGTGATTCATTCAATTTTTGGGCTCCTGCTGCCAACTCCAGTGTCTCTTTAAAGTAATGTTTGGGCTCCTGCTGCTGATGCCAACTCCAGGGTGTGATTCATCCAATTTTTGGGCTCCAAAAGCCAACCCCAGTGTCTCTTTAAAGTAATGTTTGGGCTCCTGCTGCTGCTTGCAACTCCAGGGTGTGATTCATCCAATTTTTGGGTTCCTGCTGCCAACTCCAGTGTCTCTTTAAAGTAATGTTTGGGCTCCTGCTGCTGCTGCTGCTGCCAACTCCAGGGTGTGATTCATCCAATTTTTGGGCTCCAAAGGCCAACCCCAGTGTCTCTTTAAAGTAATGTTTGGGCTCCTGCTGCTGCTTGCAACTCCAGGGTGTGATTCATCCAATTTTTGGGCTCCTGCTGCCAACTCCAGTGTCTCTTTAAAGTAATGTTTGGGCTCCTGCTGCTGCCAACTCCAGGGTGTGATTCATTCAAGTTTTGGGCTCTTGCTGCCAACTCCAGTGTCAATTTAAAGTAAGGTTTGGGCTCCTGCTGCTGCTGCCAACTCCAGGGTGTGATTCATCCAATTTTTGGGCTCCTGTTGCCAACTCCAGTGTCTCTTTAAAGTAATATTTGGGCTCCTGCTGCTGCTGCTGCCAACTCCAGGGTGTGATTCATCCAATTTTTGGGCTCCTGCTGCCAAATCCAGTGTCTCTTTCAAGCTATGTTTGGGATCCTGCTGCTGCTGCTTGCAACTCCAGGGTGTGATTCATCCAATCTTTGGGCTCCTGCAGCCAACTCCATTGTCTCTTTCAAGCTATGTTTGGGCTCCTGCTGCTACTGCTGCTTGAAACTCCAGGGTGTGTCAGTCAATTTTTGGGCTCCTGCTGCTGCCAACTCCAGTGTCTCTTTCAGCCAGTGTTTGGGCTCCTGCTGCTGCTTGCAACTCCAGGGTGTGATTCATCCAATTTTTGGCCTCCTGCAGCCAACTCCAGTGTCTTTTTGAAGCAATGTTTGGGCTCCTGCTGCTGCTTGCAACTCCAGGGTGTGATTCATCCAATTTTTGGGCTCCTGCAGCCAATTCCAGTGTCTCTTTAAAGCAATGTTTGGGCTCCTGCCCCTCATAGTGATGCCACTTCAACTCTCTGCAATTGTGCCGCTCTGCGATTCTATTAGCGATGCCTCTGATCTGCATGTGATATTTATTTAAAGTATTATTTAACTAACCCAGCACGCATCCTATGCGTGTTACAGCAAGGCAGAATGGTTTACAACCCCATTGAGGCTCTAGGAGGCTCAGAAATAGCCGTTTTTAATAGCGATTCGTCGCGAATAAATTCGGGTCGAAACTATTTTTGTCGGAAAATTCGGCAAATCAGTCGAATCGAATTTTTCAAAAGTTCGCTCATCTCTAGCTGTTATGGTTGAAAAAGCACGAGGTGCACGCTTTGTCTGCAGAGTAGGAATTTTCAAGTGAAATGCCCAATATGCATATGCTTTCCTTTAGGGTGAATGGTAACCCTATGCTTGGAGTTAGCATGTTGGGTATTGTTTTGTTCAGGGGACATTACCATTTCATATTAGGTATGTTTTTTCTTGTTAACATATATTTTCTTTAGGAAAATGTGGTTTTTATTGTGCATATTTTCAATTTTTGTAGGGAAATGCGGTGGCACCAGTGAATTCCTCAAAGGATTGCGCCCAGAAAGCTCCTGCCACGACAACAAGCCTGGTACGCCTAGAACGCTTGAGGTGTGTACTTTCTGTGGATATATGGTTTGCGGGGGTTATTTAATTTGCAAAGGGCTGTTTTGGTTGAAAAAGCACAAGGTGCGCGCTTTGTCTGCAGAGTAGGCATTTTCAAGTGAAATGCCTAATATGCATATGTTTTTCTTTTGGGTGAATGGTAACCCTACCCTTGGAGTTAGCAATGCATGTTGGGTATTGTTCTGTTCAGGGGACCTTGCCGTTTCACATTGGGCATGTTTTTTTGTCATTAGTGTATTTTTCATAGGAAAATGTGGTTTTAATTATGAATTTTTAACATTTTTTTAGGGCATCAGTGAATCAGTGAATTCCACAAAAGATTGCGCCCAAAAAAGCTCCTGCCACAACAACAAGCGTGGTGCGCCTAGAACGCTTGAGGTGTGTACTTTCTGTGGATATATAGTTTGTGGGAGTAATTTAATTTGCAAAGGGCTGTTTTGGTTGAAAAAGCACAAGGTGCGCGCTTTGTCTGCAGAGTAGGAATATTCAAGTGGAATGCCCAATATGCATATGCTTTATTTAGGGTGAATGGTAACCCTACGCTTGGAGTTAGCTATGCATGTGGGTATTGTTCTATTCAGGGGACATTGCTGTTTCACATTAGGTAAGTTTTTTCTTGTTAGCATATATTTTCTTTAGGAAAATGTGGCTTTTATTATGCATATTTTCAATTTTTGTAGGGAAATGCGGTGGCACCAGTGAATTCCTCGAAGGATTGCGCCCAGAAAGCTCCTGCCACGACAACAAGCCTGATACGCCTAGAACGCGTGAGGTGTGTACTTTCTGCGGATATATGGCTTGTAGGGGTTATTTAATTTGCAAAGGGCTGTTTTGGTTGAAAAAGCACAAGGTGCATGCTTTGTCTGCATAGTAGGAATTTTCAAGTGAAATGCCCAATATGCATATGTTTTCCTTTAGGGTGAATGGCAACCCTACCCTTGGAGTTAGCAATGCTTGTTGGGTATTGTTCTGTTCAGAAGGACCTTGCTGTTTCACATTGGGCATGTTTTTTGTGGTTAGAGTTTTTGTTATAGGAAAATGTGGTTTTAATTGTGAATTTTTACAATTTATTTAGGGCACCAGTGAATTCCTCAAGGGATTGCGTCCAGAAAGCTCCTGCCATGACAACAAGCCTGGTACGCCTAGAATGCTTGAGGTGTGTACTTTCCGTGGATATACAGTTTGTAGGGGTTATTTAACTTGCAAAGGGCTGTTTTGGTTGAAAAAGCACAAGGTACGCACTTTTGGCCTGATGCAGAGCCTACACCGATCTGAGCTTATTTTGTTCCGTTTTTCGTATGGTCCGTTTTGCTTACATGTGTCCTGGGGTTAAAATGTGATGCAGAGCCGCCATCGGGGGAACTCCGTTAATGCTCCGTTTCTGTGTCTTCAATCGGGAAGGGTTTTTTCCCCCTCTCGGGGGCATGCTATTTAGTCGTGGCTTCCGCTCCCGTTCACACGGACGATCCGTTTTTGCCTCCTTTTTAATGGGTTTCCAAACGTACCTTCTTGCCATCCGTTTCCGTTTTCACCCCTATTTTGATGTTTTGGACAAGTATACTTACATTTTTCTTCTTCTTCCTTGTCTTTCATGCTTACCTGAATCTCTTTTTCTTCTTCTTCCTTGTCTTTCTTGCTTACCTGAATCTCTTTTTCTTCTTCTTCCTTGTCTTTCATGCTTACCTGAATCTCTTTTTCTTCTTCTTCCTTGTCTTTCATGCTTACCTGAATCTCTTTTTCTTCTTCTTCCTTGTCTTTCATGCTTACCTGAATCTCTTTTTCTTCTTCTTCCTATGTATGTAATTTTGAGAGTCTTACCGGAGTCAGTTTGCTGCTCGGTGATGCTTGACTCCCTGCCGTGCGATTACCCCCCCCTGCATACAGAGGTCAAGAGGTTCCTCATACTCACTAGCAGAGGGGGGGTGGGCGTTGGCACTGGCGGTGGACCACCTATCCCTTCACCAGATTCGTCCAACACTGGGCTGCGGGCTCTTCTCCGGGTGGGGCGGAACCGCGTATTCCATTCATGCGCTGAAATATAAACACAATCATAAAAACACGCCCAGGCAAGGGCAGTGTGATTATTGCATGTCAAGTATCCCGACTTACCTGGAAAGTGTTGGCGAAGTACCGCCTCACCCGGGGCCTATGCCTCCTCTTTAAATCAGACCAGTGTTGGGCGATCTGTGTGAAGGTATAGGTGGTTCCCGAAATGCGGGCTATCGCATCCACCACCGCCAGCGCCAACGTCCTCTTCTCATAATCGCACGGCAGGAAATCGTAGCAATTCCTCAGCATCAACTGTTTTGAAAAAACACAATGGTACCCCATTAGTCACACAAAAACATGTCCAAGTCTCATGCCCTAAAGTCACTTTCTGCCCCTCATTCCTACTTACATGGGCCTAGTTCTACAATCTGCATGTAGGCTAGTTTGATGTTGCGCACATGTTTAAAAATAAGGTGGTCTAGTAGTTTACTTTAACAAGTCAGTTGATCCTCATTTATCTTGCCCTGCCATAGCTATTTGTTTTAAGCGGCTTGTGCGCGCACATAAACGCACGCTCGCCTACTCACATCCATGATAATGTCGTCCTGTTCCGCAGTATAAATGGCTGGCGACATCTTGTTAGCGGTTCCGGGTATGGCTATGACATTCCCCCGCGGTGACGTGCGTGCACACACGCTGGCGAACACGCCCACACGGTAAAAATATTTAAAGGTCAATGCTAGGGATGAGCGAATCGTTCCGGACGAACCCGGATTCATTCCGAATTTCATGAAAAATTTCATGAAAAATTCGATTCTGAACGAATCCGAATTTCCCCGCGATTCGTTCGATCGAAGTTTTCCTTTAAACTCCATTTATTTCAATTACAAGCATTCTAAAATGGTGGAAGCACATGTCCGGACATATCCCCTGGGGCAAGGTATCATGGGAAGGTCACATGCAGCCTATCAGCAGCCAGGATCCCTGGTGACGTGACAGCGCTATATAAAGCGGTGGCCATCTTGCTTGTGCGCATTTCAGGCTTGCATTTGTGAGACAAGGGTGGTTGCTGGCTGGCTGCAGACAGGGACAGACAGGGACAGACAGTTAGCGATAGGTAGGGAGATTTACAGATAGGTAGGGAGATTTACAGATAGGTAAAGAGAGAGACAGATAGGGAGATTTAGAGTGGTAGACAGAGCTAGGGAAAGAGGTTTAAAACCGGAACAATCCAGCAGCATACAAGTCACATTGACAGGGTGCCTAGTGCTGGCTATGATTCATAATTACTGGGTTACTGTTAATATATTTGGTTTGGTTTAAATACAGCTGCACACTGTGCATGCAATGCACATGCTATTTAACCCTATCTGTTAAACAAAAGGATTTCTCATACTTGGATTATAGTTAATACTTTTTGCTCAGCTTAAAATACATTACGCCACACTGGCATCCCAAGGCACATGCTATTTTAACCCTATCTGTTAAACAAAAGCATTTCTCATACTTGGATTATTGTTACTTTTTGTTCAGCTTAAAATACATTATGCCACACTGGCATCCCAAGGCACATGCTATTTAACCCTATCTGCTAAAAGCATTTCTCATACTTGGATTATTGTTACTTTTTGTTCAGCTTAAAATACATTACGCCACACTGGCATCCCAAGGCACATGCTATTTAACCCTATCTGTTAAACAAAAGGATTTCTCATACTTGGATTCTAGTTAATACTTTTTGCTCAGCTTAAAATACATTACGCCACACTGGCATCCCAAGGCATGTGCTATTTAACCCTATCTATTAAACAAAAGAATTTCTCATACTTGGATTATAGTTAATACTTCTTGCTCAGCTTAAAATACATTACGCCACACTGGCATCCCAAGGCACATGCTATTTAACCCTATCTGCTAAAAGCATTTCTCATACTTGGATTATTGTTACTTTTTGTTCAGCTTAAAATACATTACACCACACTGGCATCCCAAGGCACATGCTATTTAACCCTATCTGCTAAAAGCATTTCTCATACTTGGATTATTGTTACTTTTTGTTCAGCTTAAAATACATTACGCCACACTGGCATCCCAAGGCACATGCTATTTAACCCTATCTGTTAAACAAAAGGATTTCTCATACTTGGATTATAGTTAATACTTTTTGCTCAGCTTAAAATACATTACGCCACACTGGCATCCCAAGGCACATGCTATTTAACCCTATCTGTTAAACAAAAGGATTTCTCATACTTGGATTATAGTTAATACTTTTTGCTCAGCTTAAAATACATTACGCCACACTGGCATCCCAAGGCACGTGCTATTTAACCCTATCTGTTAAACAAAAGGATTTCTCATACTTGGATTATAGTTAATACTTTTTGCTCAGCTTAAATACATTACGCCACACTGGCATCCCAAGGCACGTGCTATTTAACCCTATCTGTTAAACAAAAGGATTTCTCATACTTGGATTATAGTTAATACTTTTTGCTCAGCTTAAAATACATTACGCCACACTGGCATCCCAAGGCACATGCTATTTAACCCTATCTGCTAAAAGCATTTCTCATACTTGGATTATTGTTACTTTTTGTTCATCTTAAAATACATTACGCCACACTGGCATCCCAAGGCACATGCTATTTAACCCTATCTGCTAAAAGCATTTCTCATACTTGGATTATTGTTACTTTTTGTTCAGCTTAAAATACATTACGCCACACTGGCATCCCAAGGCACATGCTATTTAACCCTTTAAGTGCCAGCCTACCTGGAGTTTTTGTCACACTCTGTTGCCAGACCATTTTGCACTATTTTGCGCTCCCCATGTTCAAATGTGATTTTTGAAGGGATTTCCAGGGATTTCCCAGGAAAATGATATATTGTTTTTTTCAGCAGAGTCTGGGCTTTAACATGAAATGTCTTGTTTGTCATTTGTTAGGTGTATTCTTAATATTTTTGGGTGAAATATGTGCAAAAAAAAAAAAAAAAATTTTTACATATTGTAGTTTTTTTTGGAATAAAAAATGTAAGTTTGTCAATAAAATCTTATTGCGTGTGAAATCCCAATTTCTCCCGGTTACAGCGGTACCACATATGTATTGGTAGACACCCTTTCCTGCCCAGGAGACTCCCCCAAACTGAAACAGCGCTTTAGGAGATTTTCAGATAAAATACAACTATGCTATGCAATATGCGCACCTTGCGGTTTTTCCAGAGAAACAACCCTTTACATTTGAAATACCCCCAACAAACTATATATTCTCTGGAAGTACACACCTCAGGCTTTCTAGGCGTACCAGGCTTGTGGGTGTGGCCATAGTTTTCTGGAAGTAATCCCTCAACGTCATCTTTGGTTGCAAAGAGTTTCCCTAAAAAAAGGATAAAAAAGCAGAATCAAAGCCACATTTTCCTAAAAAAACTATATACAAACAAGAAAAAACAAGTTTAATCTGAAAACGCAACATCCCCCGAACAGAACAACACCCAACATGCATAGGTTCTGTCAAGGAAAGAGTTGCCAAACACCCCAAAGTAAAGCATGCGCATAACGGTAATTTTACTTGAAAATTTCAGCTCTGCAGACAAAGTGCGCACCTTGCGATTTTTCAACCAAAACAACCCTTTACATTTGGAATATCCCCCATAAACCATATATTCCCTGAAAGTACACACGTTAAGCTTTTTAAGGGTACCCAGCTTGTTGTAGTGGGCTCATCTTTCTGGAATTAATTCCTCAAAGAATTCTTTGGTTGCGCAGGGTTTCCCTAAAAAATTTATAAAAAAGCTGAATAAAAAACACCTTTTTTTCTAAAATATAAATATGCAAACCAGAAAAAACAAGCTAAGTCTGAAAGCGCAAGGTCCCCCGAACAGAACAATACCCAACATGCATAGGTACTATTAACCCTTTTAATTGCCAGCCTACTTGAGATTTTGTCACCCTCTGTTGACAGGCCATTTTCCCCATTTTGCGTCATGTTTTGCGACATGTTTTGCGCCATTTTTGCTGTAACTTTCAGAAAAATTATATATATATTTTTTGCAGCAGAGTTTAGACTTTAACATGAAATGTCTTGTTTGTAATTTTTTTTTTTTTTTTACAATATTATTAAGTGAAAAAAAAAAAATAAATAAAAAATTTTTTTAGAAAATTGACTCCTTTATTTTAAATAAAAAATGTATTGTATTAAGGAAAATCATATTGCATGTGAAAGCCCCATTTCTACCGATTAGAACGGTACCACATATTTATCGGTAGCCCCCCGTTCCTGCCCAGGAGACCCCCCTAACTGAAACAAGTATTTTATAACATTCACAAAAAAAATACAAAAACCATCCACACTACAAAGGGTTAAATCGGGAAAAAAAATGACATAGGGTCCCCCTCCCAGGGGAGGGAGACCCCATTTTTTTTTTTATTTTTAAGGGTTAAAAACCCTTAAAAATCAAAAAAAAAATTGACGTGGGGTCCCCCTTACCCAAAGTAACCAGCCCGGGACCAGCTATGGGGGCTTGTAGGCACAGAGTGGGGGGGCCAGCTTTTGTGGCCCCCCCACCCTGCAGCCTACGAGCCCACATAGCCCATGTGGGCCCGGGCTCTTCTGCCCCCCCCTGGCCTTTGGGGAGGCAGGTAATGGGGGTGCCGGGGGTTAATGGCAAGCCACCCGCTAGCGCAGGTGGCTTGCCATCCCCCCAGCCTTGTGAACTGGTATAGGGGTCATGGACCCCTTACCAGTTCACAAGGGGTTAAAAGTAAATAATGACACAGACACACATAAAGAAAAAAATATTTTATTAATTTTTATTTTTTTTTTACACTGTACTCACCTCCCATCCATCCTGGAGCACTCTGTCCCTCGGCGATCACTGGCTTCTGCTCACTTGCTAGAAGCCTTTTATAGCTGCTGGATGACAGATTACAAAGGGTTAATCAAAAAAAAAAATGACATAGGGTCCCCCCTCCCAGGGGGGGCGGACCCCATTTTTTTTTTATTTTTAAGGGTTAAAAACCCTCAAAAATCAAAAAAAAAATTGACGTGGGGTCCCCCTTACCCACAGTAACCAGCCCGGGACCAGCTATGGGGGCTTGTAGGCACAGAGTGGGGGGGCCAGCTTTTGTGGCCCCCCCACCCTGCAGCCTACGAGCCCACATAGCCCATGTGGGCCCGGGCTCTTCTGCCCCCCCCTGGCCTTTGGGGAGGCAGGTAATGGGGGTGCCAGGGGTTAATGGCAAGCCACCCGCTAGCACAGGTGGCTTGCCATCCCCCCATCCTTGTGAACTGGTATAGGGGTCATGGACCCCTTACCAGTTCACAAGGGGTTAATAGTAAAAAAATGACACACACACAGAGAAAAAAAAATCTTTATTTTTCTTTTTTTACACCATACTCACCTCCGATCCGACGTCCCTCGCCGCTGTCCCGCGCCGATCACCTCACTGACAGATGCCGGTGGTGATCGGCGCAGGGCGGGTGACAGGCGAGGGGGCTCCGATCGGAGCCTCCTCACCTGACATCCGCCCTGCTCCGATCACCACCGGCATCTGACAGATGCCGGAGCTCGGAGGGGGTATAGGAGGAGCGGGATGACGTCATCCCGCTCCTCCCACAATGGGCGGGGCTAAGCGGCGGCGGCCATCGCCGCCATTACAAGAGGTGAGGACCCGGAAGAGGGTCCTCACCTGAAGACTGCGCAGCCCAGGGGGGGGATCGGACCCCCCCCTGGTGAAGAGGAGACCCGGACAGAAGGCTCGGGCGCGGAGGTGAGTAAATTACAGTTTTATTTATTTTTTTTTTTTACAGCGGCGATCAGCGCTGGAAACGGGGGGGGGGGGGCGGCTGGTTTCGGGCCCCCCCCTGAAGACGGAGGACGACGGGGGGGCGATCGGATGCCCCCCCCAAGGAAGAGGGGACCCCAGGCTTCACAGGGATACCGGAGGTAAGTGATTTTTTTTTTCTATTTTTTAACTGTTTGGGGGAAATGCCAGGCACGTAGTTTCTACGTGCTTGGCACTTAACGGTAGGAGAAGCAACCACGTAGAAACTACGTGCTTGGCATTTAAAGGGTTAACCCTATCTGCTAAAAGCATTTCTCATACTTGGATTATTGTTACTTTTTGTTCATCTTAAAATACATTACGCCACACTGGCATCCCAAGGCACATGCTATTTAACCCTATCTGTTAAACAAAAGGATTTCTCATACTTGGATTATAGTTAATACTTTTTGCTCAGCTTAAAATACATTACGCCACACTGGCATCCCAAGGCACATGCTATTTACCCTATCTGCTAAAAGCATTTCTCATACTTGGAGTATTGTTACTTTTTGTTCAGCTTAAAATACATTATGCCACACTGGCATCCCAAGGCACACGCTATTTAACCCTATCTGTTAAACAAAAGGATTTCTCATACTTGGATTATAGTTAATACTTTTTGCTCAGCTTAAAATACATTACGCCACACTGGCATCCCAAGGCACATGCTATTTAACCCTATCTGTTAAACAAAAGGATTTCTCATACTTGGATTATAGTTAATACTTTTTGCTCAGCTTAAAATACATTACGCCACACTGGCATCCCAAGGCACATGCTATTTAACCCTATCTGCTAAAAGCATTTCTCATACTTGGATTATTGTTACTTTTTGTTCAGCTTAAAATACATTACGCCACACTGGCATCCCAAGGCACATGCTATTTTAACCCTATCTGTTAAACAAAAGCATTTCTCATACTTGGATAATTGTTACTCTTTGTTCAGCTTAAAATACATTACGCCACACTGGCATCCCAAGGCACATGCTATTTAACCCTATCCGTTAAACAAAAGCATTTCTCATACTTGGATTATAGTTAATACTTTTTGCTCAGCTTAAAATACATTAGGCCACACTGGCATCCCAAGGCACATGCTATTTTAACCCTATCTGGTATACAACATAAGCGTTGATCAGCATCATCTGCTTTATTAAGCTACTTCAGTTTGCACTTGTTTTTGACTGCTTTTAATTAACCAGGCCGCAGGGCACCCCAAAGCTGCACCTTGCACCCTATCTGGTATACAACATAAGCGTTGATCAGCATCAGCTGCTTTATTAAGCTACTTCAGTTTGCACTTGTTTTTGACTGTTTTCAATAAACCAGGCCGCAGGGCACCCCAAAGCTGCACCTTGCACCCTATCTGGTATACAACATAAGCGTTGATCAGCATCAGCTGCTTTATTAAGCTACTTCAGTTTGCACTTAATTTTGACTGCTTTTAATAAACCAGGCCGCAGGGCACCCCAAAGCTGCACCTTGCACCCTATCTGGTATACAACATAAGGGTTGATCAGCATCAGCTGCTTTATTAAGCTACTTCAGTTTGCACTTGTTTTTGACTGCTTTTAATAAACCAGGCCGCAGGGCACCCCAAAGCTGCACCTTGCACCCTATCTGGTATACAACATAAGTGTTGAATAGCATCAGCTGCTTTATTAAGCTACTTCAGTTTGCACTTGTTTTTGACTGCTTTCAGTAAACCAGGCCGCAGGGCACCCCAAAGCTGCACCTTGCACCCTATCTGTTTATACTAAATAAGCAAATACATAAAAATGTAAGGCAGACAAGTGCCAGGATGTTCAAAGAGGAGTGGCAGAGGACAAGATTCAGCAGGCAGAGGTCGCAGCAGACTAGGGGCGAGTGGCTGCAGGAGTCACGGTGAGAGACCTGATCTGCCAGTATCTGCTAGCGGTCGTGTCTCCACCAGTAACGCATCTGCCGTGGTAGATTGGTTAACCCGCTCATCAACATCATCACAAGTTACGTCTGAGACCCCCAGTCTAGGGTCGGTAGGTTCCTCTGACACAACTCTGAGTTGGCATGCCCCGAGAGCAGTCCCTGTCCTCCCATTGCCTCTCTCCTACGCCGTTCCCTCCCCAAGCGACGTATCCTATGCTTTGGGTTCAGCTCCACTCTTTAGTGAGGAGGACGATCAGATAGAGGACAGTCAGCAGCTACTGCCCAGCCAAGAAATGGAGGTGGCTTCTTTAGCTTGGCAGACAAATAGTGATGTGGACAGTGTCGTGGGTGTTGCGAGCGTTCCAGCTCCTGTGCCAGACACTGTTGAGGAATCCACAAACATCAGTGACGTACAGCCACAACTCGGTGATGATGATGATGATGATGATGAAGCCGATCGCACTTGGGAGCCGGGTGATGAAGGGGCTTCATCGTCATCATCAGGAGAAGAGGGGCGCAGGTTGCCCCGGAGTCAGCAGCTCAGGCAGCAAGGTGTTAGCAGCATGGTTGGCAGTCAGCATGGGGGCACAATTGAAAAGCCTGGAGCCAAACGGGGCCGGAGCCGGGGTAGAGCACATGCTGCGTGGCAGGCTACCTTATCGGGAGGTAGTGGAGCAGTGGTTCCTGGAGTTGGCGACAATAGCATGTTGGACCGATTATATGAACAGAGAAAAGCCATCACGGATTTCCTGATGATCCAAGTGGATAGGGGGACTCCCCTGTGTAACTTCAATGTCAACCAGTGGCAGCTCATACGTGACACCTGCCGTTTGCTCAGGCCCTTTGAGGAAGCCACTTTATTTGTCAGTCGGCAGGATTACGGGATGAACGACGTGATTCCACTGCTTCATGTACTACAGCACATGTTGGAAACCATGGCTGGTCAGGGCACTGGAGACATGGCGTCTACATCTTACGGCCACATGAACCCCGTTGGAGCTGAACTGGAGGAGGAGGAGGAAGAGGAGGAGGAGTTGCCCAGCGAAACACAGTTTAGGCTTGGCGAAATGGCTGGTTTATCTTGTCAGGAGAAGAGGAGCAGGAGCAGCCAGAGAAGCTAGAGGGTTTTGAGGAAGGCGAGACAGAGGACCCGGACACACCGTGGCAGTATGCAGTGGAGATGGAGACAGGTAGTCCATCCGAGTCACTTGCACAAATGGCAGGAAGCATGCTCACGTGCTTGCATAGTGACCCCAGAATTGTTTCCATTTGTCAGCGGGATGACTTCTGGCTGTCCACCTTATTACCCTCGCTTCCGGCACAAAATGGGGGCATTTTTTAAACCCGCCGAGAGGGAGAACAAATTGAACTACTACAAAGACATTCTATGTAGGCAGTTGGCCGATGCCTATCTGCGCCATGGTCCATACTCTCGCAGGTCTGACTCGAGGGGACCTCTGCGCTCACCTTCCACTGCCATGGCTGCTAGGGGGGTTGGCAGGAGCAGCAGCAGCAGCAGCTCCATCAGCAGCAGCCTCAGTCTTCAGTCGCTAATGAGTAGCTTTCTACACCCGCATAGTGAGGCTATTCATGAGCAGCAGGAAGACCTGGAGCAGGACCTGAACCAGAAGGTCATGTCATACCTTGACATGACCATGCCAACACACCTTGAGGATCCGCTGGACTTCTGGGCAGCCAAACTTGATTTGTGGCTGCAACTAGCAGAGTTTGCCCTGGAAAAGCTGTCCTGCCCGGCAAGTAGTGTGCCATCTGAGCGGGTGTTTAGTGCGGCGGGGGCCATTGTTACGGCGAGGAGAACTCGTCTGTCAACTAAAAATGTGGAGAGACTCACCTTTGTCAAAATGAATCAGGGATGGATCAGCCAGGATTTCCACCCACCAATGCCTGATGCATGCCACTAGATTCAGCATGGTGCCACGTTTTACACTTTCCAAATGGTGCAAAACATATTTATGTCTTTAGGCCAATTTTTGGGCTCCTGCTGATGCCAACTTCAGGGTGTGCCTTCCAACCAATTTTTGGCCTCCTGCTGATGCCAACTTCAGGGTGTGCCTTTCAGCCAATGTTTGGGCTCCTGCTGCTGCTGCTGCTTGCAACTCCAGGGTGTGATTCATCCAATTTTTGGGCTCCTGCTGCCAACTCAAGTGTCTCTTTAAAGCAATGTTTGGGCTGCTGCTGCTTGCAACTCCAGGGTGTGTCAGTCAATTTTTGGGCTCCTGCTGCTGCCAACTCCAGTCTCTCTTTAAAGTAATGTTTGGGCTGCTGCTGCTGCTGCTTGCAACTCCAGGGTGTGATTCATCCAATTTTTGGGCTCCTGCTGCCAACTCCAGTGTCTCTTTCAGCCAATGTTGGGCTCCTGCTGCTGCTTGCAACTCCAGGGTGTGATTCATCCAATTTGTGGGCTCCTGCTGCCAACTCCAGTGTCTCTTTCAAGCTATGTTTGGGCTGCTGCTGCTGCTGCTTGCAACTCCAGGGTGTGATTCATCCAATTTTTGGGCTCCTGCTGTCAACTCCAGTGTCTCTTTCAGCCAATGCTTGGGCTCCTGCTGCTTGCAACTCCAGGGTGTGATTCATCCAATTTTGGGGCTCCTGCTGCCAACTCCAATGTCTCTTTCAAGCTATGTTTGGGCTGCTGCTGCTTGCAACTCCAGGGTGTGATTCATCCAATTTTTGGGCTCCTGCTGCCAACTCCAGTGTTTCTTTAAAGTAATGTTTGGGCTCCTGCTGCTGCTGCTTGCAACTCCAGGGTGTGATTCATCCAATTTTTGGGCTCCTGCTGCCAACTCCAGTGTCTCTTTAAAGTAATGTTTGGGCTGCTGCTGCTTGCAACTCCAGGGTGTGATTCATCCAATTTTTGCGCTCCTGCTGCCAACTCCAGTGTCTCTCTCAGCCAATTTTTGGCCTCCTGCTGCTGCTGCCAACTCCAGGGTGTCTTTCAAGCAATATTTGGGCTCCTGCTTATGCTGCTGCCAACTCCAGGGTGTGACTTCCAGCTAATGTATGTGCTCCTGCTGCTGCCAACTTCAGGGTGCCTGCCAGCCAATTTCTAGGTTCCTGTTGCTGCTGCTGCCAACTTCAGGGTGCCTTCCAGCTAATGCATGTGCTCCTGCTGCTGCCAACTTCAGGGTGCCTTCCAGCCAATTTCTAGGTTCCTGCTGCTGCTGCTGCCAACTCCAGGGTGTGTCAGTCAATTTTTGGGCTCCTGCTGCCAACTCCAGTGTCTCTTTCAAGCTATGTTTGGGCTGCTGCTGCTGCTTGCAACTCCAGGGTGTGATTCATCCAATTTTTGGGCTCCTGCTGCCAACTCCAGTGTTTCTTTAAAGTAATGTTTGGGCTCCTGCTGCTGCTTGCAACTCCAGGGTGTGATTCATCCAATTTTTGGGCTCCTGCTGCCAACTCCAGTGTCTCTTTCAAGCTATGTTTTGGTTCCTGCTGCTGCTGCTTGCAACTCCAGGGTGTCATTCAGCCAATTTTTGGGCTTCTGCTGCCAACTCCAGGGTGTGTTTCAGCCAATATTTAGGCTCCTGCTGCTGCCAGCTCCAGGGTGTGTTTTTCAGGCAATATAGGGGCCCCTCATAGTGATGCCACCTCAACTCTCTGTAATTGTGCCACTCTGCGATTCTAATAGCGATGCCTCTGATCTGCATGTCCTAATTATTTACAGTATTATTTCAGTAACCCAGCACGCATCCTATGCATTTTACAGCAAGGCAGAATGGTTTACAACCCTATTGAGGCTCTAGGAAGCTCAGAAATAGCCATTTTTAATAGCGATTTGTCGCAAATAAATTCGGGTCGAAACGATTTTTGTCGGAAAATTCGGCGAATCAGTCGAATCGAATTTTTTAAAAGTTCGCTCATCTCTAGTCAATGCACTCAGCTCTGTGTTGGATACCATATCACTATGGCCAGACCAAAAGGGAGCCGTAAGACCCACCAAAGCCCAGAGGCACATACTAGCCGCTCAGATCCAGCACACAAAAAACAACACAAGAGCAGGTACAAGAGCCAGGATGGACATGCACCTACTAAAAGGGTGGATAAGCCACACACACAGGCAGCTCACCCAAAACACAGGAGCAAGGAGCCCTTTCCACATTCGCCAGCACCTGCTAAATCAGCCAGGCCTCAAAATCTGTTAAAAGCCTGCAGCCTGCACCTCCTCCACACACAAAGCATGCCCAAAAAACAAGACACACCACCAAGGGGAAGCGTGGGTCCAAAACCTCCACCCCACCGAGGCCACCCACTCCTCCTCCGCAACACTCTGTGTCACAAAGTACCACTACCACAGATTCACTAGAGAGCTCAACAGGTGAAAGCTCCACAGGCACCCAGCCATTAGCAGAACCCACACTCCATCACACTCACCCATAAGCCCAAGAACCCAACACGACTCCCCAGACAGCCAGCCATCTATTTCATCTGATGCAGGGGACACCACACACCCATGTGGCCGTCAGCTACGCCGTGGCTCACTTACAGCCCGTTTTTGTGATGCCCAAAGCATGGCTCTAGCCACTGGTGTCTGTGAGCACTATGATGCCCTATTTGGCCGTTATTCAAAATCCACCCCAAAGCAGGCAAAGCAGGAGATCTGGGCTAATATTTGCAGCCAAGTTAATAGTGTTGGCTCTGTCAGGAGAGATCTTGAGCAAATTAAGCGCAAATTTGGTGATCTCAAATATTATGGGAAAAAAAAATGGACATGCGCCGCCAGCAGAGGTAAAGTCCATTTAGAGTGTAAATGCATGCCTAGCCTGCTTTGTAACAGGATGTAACACTTAATAGGTGTGATTTAATCTACCCCAGCCAGCAGACAGGGGGTGGTCTCCCGACAAAAAATCACACTAACCCCAGCAGAAGAACATGTCTACACATATATTCACCCTGCAACCCTTCAGGGCCTGCCAGAGGGCCTAGACACAGACAGGAATGTCAGGTCGAAAGGTGACTTTGTTTTTACAGAGAGACTTGGGGACACAAAAACTTTGCTTAATACACACTGTGGTTGTTGTTAAAAATAACATTACATTCTCTCTTCCCAGAACAAATTCAACACACGTCACAAGGCCAAGCAACCCCTGGCTTGTCCCAGAGGCCCATGCAACACCAGATTTCTTCCCACACAAACCAAATTGAGTGTTTGGATGAGGTAAGTCAATGGTCCACTGTGTAGACTTTGGAAATTGCACTTGCATCCATTTTTGGGAAAAAAGTGAACTCAATAAATGCTACATTTCTTTACAGAACATACAAAGTCCCCCAATTATTGAAGACATTCGAGATTTGGAGGAGGACACAAATCAGATGCCGCAAATGCCTACAGAACCAGTGTGCGAACATCAGAACCAACAGGCACAGCAACTTCATCACCTGGTGTCCACTACCACAACCTCTGTGCCAACAACCACTTCTGCCATCCGCACCACACACTCTGTGGCAACCCAACCACCAGCACCAACTCAATCTGGTGCAGAACCACCCACCCGTGCCAGTGCAAGAACACAGCCAAGGCGACATATAAGCCAGAGGAGACAGCTTCAGATTATGGAGGAAGCCTGGCACCAGGAGAATATAGCATTTTCACAAACCCCACAACAATTTAATGACACGGTGTGCACCCAAATAACATCAATGAATAACCAATTAGAGGTTTTAAACACAAATGTGTCTGGCCTACTGGCAGAAACAAGAAGCCTAAACAGGCATATGGGTGAAATGGTCCAACAATGGCAGCAGATTAACCAAAGCCTGGCACATATTGCTGCACACATTCACCCACTCCAACCATCAACTGCAACATCAGACTCTACCTACCACTAAATGGTTGTGTTAATGTATATGACCCCACGTTTAAGTTTAAAAAAAAAAAAGGAGTGAAAAGAAATTTTTGTTGATTCACAAATAAATTTAAACCAAATACATTTCCAAGGCTTGTGTTTTATGCAAAAACATTGTCCACTAGTTGAGCACGTATTGCCTGTCCTGTGTCACTTGGTGATCCGGAGTATGGAGGGGTGTGATCTTCAGAAATCTCTAAAGTGTCCTCAGGCAGGTCAGTGTATCTGGATATCTGGCCTCGAATGGCAAGGTTGTGCAGGACACCACAAGCAAGAATGATTTTGATGACCTTGGCAGGCTGATACTGTAGTGCACCCCCAGTCTGATCCAGACATCGGAAGCGCATCTTGAGCAAGCCAAAGGCACGTTCCACCACTGAGCGAGTCCTCCTATGGGCAGTGTTATACCGCTCCTGGGCCTGGGAAGATGAGTGCAGGATGGGTGTGAGTAGCCATGGTAGCAAAGGATAGCCAGAATCACCTGCAAAAAAACAAACAAAAAATAAGCACTAACAATAACACAAACACACATGACAAATGTGCCTATTGGAAACATGTGTAGTGTTTGGCACCATAACTAGTCAACACATAACTATAAGGCCAACAAAAAATAACAAATAACTCTAAATATAATAATTTAACAATATCCACAAGTACCTTACATGCATTAAACAAAAATGGCATGTTAGGTAACTTGAAAAGCCTAACAACATGGAACAACAGACAGAGCCCTAAGGGGAATAAACATCAACAACATTACTAAAAAATGGATGCTAGTGATACACAGGGTGTAGGTCTGCTTGAAAACCCCCCAAAAATAAAAAAGCTGACCTAAACCACATACCTGAACAGATATTCCTGGTCAGCAGGCGGAATGATCGATACGTGGGTACAATCAATGGCACCCATGACGTTGGGCATGTCGGCTATGTCATAAAAGCCCAGCTTAACCGCATTCCAGGCTTCCCCTGTGTCTGGGAAAAATATAAATTTGGGGGCCAGGGTAGCCATGCCATCCAAAAACTTGGTTAGGCTGCGGCTCAGCGTAGACTGGGACATCCCCATGGAGAAGGCACCCAGTCTCTGGAATGTGCCGTTCGCCAAAAACTGCAGGCAGCCAACCAATTTGGTCATACCTGCAATTGCATGCCCCTTTCTTGTGGTGGGGGCTAACCATGGCCGCAGCTGGCTATACAAGTCCTGGGGAGAAACACGGTTAAGGTGGGTGAGCTCGAATAGCTCAACGTCATGCATGCCATCGATGTCCAAACGTGTTCGGTGCACCCTGGTTTCTGCCATGCTCCAAAGTACAAGACCGCGTAGCTGACGCCTTTGATGCTCGCGCACAGAGGAAAGCATGATACGGAGCTCAAATACGGGTGCTAATAGTGGCCGTAAGTGAAGCGTCAAGACCCTCGTTAAATGGGGCTGCTTTCAATTGGAAATCAAGGCTCTGAATCAATGAAAAAAACGGACCAATCAACGGGCTGTCCGTTTTCATGGACTTCAGCCTCTTGTGAGCCGTCAATCGGAAAGGCGCATGCCGTCATACCTGAGCGCATAAACGCACACAACAAGCAACGTAGCACCCGATCACAGCCCAAAACCATCAGGAAAACGTACGGGATAGCTGAACGGGGAGGCTCTGCATCAGGCCGAATATGCATATACTTTCCTTTAGGGTGAATAGCAACCCTACCCATTAGCAATGCATGTTGGGTATTGTTCTGTTCAGTTGACCTTGCCGTTTCACATTGGGCATGTTTATTTGTGGTTATTGTATTTTTTTTAGGGCACCAGTGAATTCCTCAAAGGATTGCGCACAGAAGGCTCCTGCCATGACAACAAGCCTTACGTCTAGAATGCTTGAGGTGTGTACTTTCTGGGGATATACAGTTTGTGGGGGTTATTTAACTTGCAAAGGGCTGTTTTAGTTGAAAAAGCACAAGGTGCGCACTTTGTCTGCAGGGTAGGAATTTTCAAGTGAAATGCCCAATATGCATATGCTTTATTTAGGGTGAATGGAAACCCTACGCTTGGAGTTAGCTGTGCATGTGGGTATTGTTCTATTCAGGGGACGTTGCTATTTCACATTAGGTAAGTTTTTTGTTGTTAGCATATATTTTCTTTAGGAAAATGTGACTTTTATTATGCATATTTTAAATTTTTGGAGGGAAATGCGGTGGCACCAGTGAATTCCTCGAGGGATTGCGCCCAGAAAGCTCCTGCCACGACTACAAACCTGATACGCCTAGAACGCTTGAGGTGTGTACTTTCTGTGGATATATGGCTTGTAGGGGTTATTTAATTTGCAAAGGGCTTTTTTGGTTGAAAAAGCACAAGGTGCACGCTTTGTCTGCAGAGTAGGAATTTTCAAGTGAAATGCCCAATATGCATATGCTTTCCTTTAGGGTGAATGGCATCCCTACCCTTGGAGTTAGCAATGCATGTTGGGTATTGTTCTGTTCAAGGGATGTTGCTGTTTCATATTAGGTATGTTTTTTCTTGTTAGCATATATTTTCTTTAGGAAAATGTGTTTTTTATTGTGCATATTTTCAGTTTTTGTAGGGAAATGCGGCGGCACCAGTGAATTCCTCAAAGGATTGCGTCCAGAAAGCTCCTGCCACGACAACAAGCCTGGTAAGCCTAGAACGCTTGAGGTGTGTACTTTCTGTGGATATAGAGTTTGTGGGAGTAATTTAATTTTTTTTTTTTTTTTTTTATAGGAAAATGTGGTTTGGATTGTGAACCTTTTACAATTTATTTAGGGCACCAGTGAATTCCTCAACGGATTGCATCCAGAAAGCTCCTGCCATGACAACAAGCCTGGTACGCCTAGAATGCTTGAGGTGTGTACTTTCTGTGGATATACGGTTTGTGGGAGTGATTTAACTTGCAAAGGGCTGTTTTGGTTAAAAAAAAAAGCACAAGGTACACACTTTGTCTGCAAGGTAGGAATTTTCAAGTGAAATGCCCAATATGCATATGCTTTTCTTTAGGGTGAGTGGCAACCCTACCCTTGGAGTTAGCAATGCATGTTGGGTATTGTTCTGTTCAGGGGACCTTGCCGTTTCACATTGGGCATGTTTTTTTGTGGTTAGTGTATTTTTTTTAGAAGAAAATGTGGTTTTTATTATGAATTTTTACAATTTTTTTAGGGCACCAGTGAATTCCTCAAAGGATTGCACACAGAAGACTCCTGCCATGACAACAAGCCTGGTACGTCTAGAATGCTTGAGGTGTGTACTTTCTGGGGATATATGATTTATGGTGGTTATTTAACTTGCAAAGGGCTCTTTTGGTTGAAAAAGCACAAGGTGCGCACTTTGTCTGCAGGGTAGGAATTTTCAAGTGAAATGCCCAATATGCATATTCTTTACTTTAGGGGGAATGGCAACCCTATGCTTAGAGTTAGCAATGCATGTGGGTATTGTTCTGTTCAGGGGACCTTGCCGTTTCACATTGGGCATGTATCTTGTGGTTATAGGAAAATGTGGTTTTGATTGTGAATTTTTACAATTTTTTAGGGCACCAGTGAATTCCTCAAGGGATTGCGTCCAGAAAGCTCCTGCTATGACAACAAGCCTGGTACGCCTAGAATGCTTGAGGTGTGTACTTTCTGTGGATATATGGTTTGTGGGGGTTATTTAACTTGCAAAGGGCTGTTTTAGTTGAAAAAACACAAGGTGCGCACTTTGTCTGCAGGGTAGGAATTTTCAAGTGAAATGCCCAATATGCATACGCTTTCCTTTAGGGTGAATGGTAACTCTACGCTTGAAGTTAGCAATGCATGTGGGTATTGTTCTGTTCAGGGGACGTTGCTGTTTCACATTAGGTACGTTTTTTCTTGTTAGCATATATTTTCTTTAGGAAAATTTGTTTTTTATTGTGCATATTTTCAATTTTTGTAAGGAAATGCGGTGGCACCAGTGAATTCCTCAAAGGATTGCATCCAAATAGCTCCTGCCACGACAACAAGCCTGGTACGCCTAGAACGCTTGAGGTGTGGATTTCTGTGGATATATGGTTTGTGGGGGTTATTTAATTTACAAAGGGCTGTTTTGGTTAAAATAGCACAAGGTGTGCGCTTTGTCCGCAGAGTAGGAATTTTTAAAGCGGACCTTCACTCTAAATAAGAGTCTATCTTATATGTTTCCCACACCCTGTACATACAGATTGTCCACATTAAAAATCATCCTACCTGCATCTACTGCATTTTATAAGCCTTTAAACATCCAAGATGGCGGCTTATGGAAGCTGCCATTTTTGCAGGCAGCCTGCAAACAGGAAGTGCCTGCAAACAGGAAGTGACTGTGCTGCTCTGCATTCTGGGACTGCTGACCTTTCCCTGACCCCAGCTCTGCTCTGTCTGAGCAAAGCACAGCTATAACCCGCCCCCCTGTACCTTATCCCACTCTCCTCTCCTCAGTAAGTGTGATGCTTCTGAGTCAAGATGGCGGCGCCCGTATCCTAAATCCCCGAACAGAGTTGCAGCCCAGTGGGGGAAAGTATAATAAATTAGTGACTAAACATGTAAAATATATTAATTTTAGATGCAGAGGAATTGTTTTTTAAGAGTTTGGGCTTTTCATTAAATCATGGTGAAGGTCCGGTTTAAGTGAAATGCCCAATATGCATATGCTTTCCTTTAGGGTGAATAGCAACCCTACCCTTGGACTTAGCAATGCATGTTGGGTATTGTTCTGTTCAGGGGACCTTGCCGTTTCCCATTGGGCATGTATCTTGTGGTTAGTGTATTTTTATAGGAAAATGTGGTTTTGATTATGAATTGTTACAATTTTTTAGGGCATCAGTGAATTCCTCAAAGGATTGCGTCCAGAAAGCTCCTGCCATGACAACAAGCCTGGAAATGTGGTGGCACCAGTGAATTCCTCAAAGGATTGCGCCCAGAAAGCTCCTGCCACGACAACAAGCCTGGTACGCCTAGAACGCTTGAGGTGTGTACTTTCTGTGGATATATGGTTTGTGGGGGTTATTTAATTTGCAAAGGGCTGTTTTGGTTGAAAAAGCACAAGGTGCGCACTTTGTCTGCAGAGTAGGAATTTTCAAGTGAAATGCCCAATATGCAAATGCTTTCCTTTAGGGTGAATGGTAACCCTACGCTTGGAGTTAGCATGTTGGGTATTGTTCTGTTCAGGGGACATTGCTGTTTCACATTAGGTATGTTTTTTCAGGGGACCTTGTCGTTTCACATTGGGCCTGTTTTTTGTGGTTAGTATTTTTTTATAGGAAAATGTGGTTTTGATTATGAATTTTTAGAATTTTTTAAGGCACCAATGAATTCCTCAAAGGATTGCACCCAGAAAGATCCTGCCATGACAACAAGCCTGGTACGCCTAGAATGCTTGAGGTGTGTACTTTCTGGGGATGTACAGTTTGTGGGGGCTATTTAACTTGCAAAGGGCTGTTTTGGTTGAAAAAGCACAAGGTGCGCACTTTGCAGGTTAGAAATTTTCAAGTGAAATGTACAATATGCATATGCTTTCCTTTACGGTGAATGGTAACCCTACGCTTGGAGTTAGCAATGCATGTTGGGTATTGTTCTGTTCAGGGGATGCTGCTGTTTCATATTAGGTATATTTTTTCTTGTTAGCATATATTTTCTTTAGGAAAATAGGGTTTTTATTGTGCATATTTTCAATTTTTGCAGAGAAACGCGGTGGAACCAGTGAATTCCTCAAAGGGTTGCGCCCAGAAAGCTCCTGCCACAACAACAAGCCTGGTACGCCTAGAACACTTGAGGTGTGTACTTTCTGTGGTTATATGGTTTGTGGGGGTTATTAAATTTGCAAAGGGCTGTTTTGGTTGAAAATGCACAAGGTGCGCACTTTGTCTGCAGAGTAGGAATTTTCAAGTGAAATGCCCAATATGCATATACTTTCCTTTAGGGTGAATAGCAACCCTACCCTTGGAGTTAGCAATGCATGTTGGGTATTGTTCTGTTCAGGGAATCTTGCCGTTTCCCATTGGGCATGTTTCTTGTGGTTAATGTATTTTTTTTATAGCAAAATGTGGTTTTGATTATGAATTTTCACAATTTTTTTAGGGCACCAGTGAATTCCTCAAAGGATTGCTCCCAAAAAGCTCCTGCCATGACAACAAGCCTGGTATGCCTAGAACGCTTGAGGTGTGTACTTTCTGTGGATATATGGTTTGTGGGGTTTATTTAATTTGCAAAGGGCTGTTTTGGTTGAAAAAGCACAAGGTGCGCACTTTGTCTGCAGAGTAGGAATTTTCAAGTGAAATACCCAATATGCAAATGCTTTCCTTTAGGGTGAATGGTAACCCTACGCTTGGAGTTAGCATGTTGGGTATTGTTCTGTTCAGGGGACATTGCTGTTTCACATTAGGTATGTTTTTTCTTGTTAGCATACATTTTCTTAAGAAAATGTGGTTTTCATTGTACATATTTTAAATTTTTTGTAGGGAAATGCGGTGGCACCATTGAATTTCTCAAAGGATTGTGTCCAGAAAGCTCCTGCCATGACAACAAGCCTGGTACGCCTAGAATACTTGAGGTGTGTACTTTCTGTGGATATATAGTTTGTGGGAGTAAGTTAATTTGCAAATGCCTAGAACGCTTGAGGTGTGTATTTTCTGTGGATATATGGTTTGTGCGGGATATTTAATTTGCAAAGGGCTGTTTTGGTTGAAAAAGCACAAGGTGCACACTTTGTCTGCAGAGTAGGAATTTTCAAGTAAAATGCCCAATATGCATATACTTTCCTTTAGGGTGAATGGCAACCCTACCCTTGGAGTTAGCAATGCATGTTGGGTATTGTTCTGTTCAGGGGACCTTGCCGTTTCACATTGGGCCTGTTATTCGTGGTTTGTGTATTTTTTCATAGGAAAATGTGGTTTTGATTATGAATTTTTAAAAAATTTTTAAGGCACCAGTGAATTCCTCAAAGGATTGCGCCCAGAAAGCTCCTGCCATGACAACAATCCTGGTACGCCTAGAATGCTTGACGTGTGTACGTTCTGGGGATATATGGTTTGTGGGGGTTATTTAACTTGCAAAGGGCTTCTTTGGTTGAAAAAGCACAAGGTGCGCACTTTGCAGGGTAGGAATTTTCAAGTGAAATGCCCAATATGCATATGCTTTACTTTAGGGTGAATGGCAACCCTATGCTTGGAGTTAGCAATGCATGTTGGGTATTATTCTGTTCAGGAGACATTGCTGTTTCACATTAGGTATGTTTTTCTTGTTAGAATATATTTTCTTTAGGAAAATGTGTTTTTTATTGTGCATATTTTCAATTTTTGTAGGGAAATGCGGTGGCACCAGTGAATTCCTCAAAGGATTGCGCCCAGAAAGCTCCTACCATGACAACAAGCCTGATACGCCTAGAACGCTTGAGGTGTGTACTTTCTGGGGATTTATGGTTTGTGGGTAGAGATGAGCGAACTTTTGAAAAATTCGATTCGACTGATTCGCAGAATTTTCCGACAAAAATCGTTTCGACCCAAATTTATTCGCGACGAATCGCTATTAAAAACGGCTATTTCTGACCCTTCTAGAGCCTCAACAGGGTTGCAAACCATTCTGCCTTGCTGTAACATGCATAGGACGCGTGCTGGGTTAGTGAAATAATACTGTAAATAATTATCACATGCAGATCGGAGGCATCGCTAATAGAATCGCAAAGCAGCACAATTGCAGAAAGTTGAGGTGGCATCACTATGAGGGGCCCCTATAGTGCCTGAAAAACACACCCTGGAGCTGGCAGCAGCAGGAGCCCAAAAATTAGCTGAATCACACCCTGGAGTTGCAAGCAGCAGCAGCAGCAGCCCAAACATAGCTTGAAAGAGACACTGGAATTGGCAGCAGGAGACCAAAAATTGGATGAATCACACCCTGGAGTTGCAAGCAGCAGCAGGAGCCCAAACATTGCTTTAAAGAGACACTGGAGTTGGCAGCAGGAGCCCAAAAGTTGGATGAATCACACCCTGGAGTTGCAAGCAGCAGGATCCCAAACATTACTTTAAAGAGACACTGGAGTTGGCTTCAGGAGCCCAAAAAATTGGATGAATCACACCCTGGAGTAGCAAGCAGCAGCAGCAGCCCCAACATAGCTTGAAAGAGACACTGGAGTTGGCAGCAGGATCCCAAAAATTGGATGAATCACACCCTGGAGTTGCAAGCAGCAGCAGCCCAAACATAGCTTGAAAGAGACACTGGAGTTGGCAGCAGGAGCCCAAAAATTGGATAAATCACACCCTGGAGTTGCAAGCAGCAGCAGGAGCCCAAACATAGCTTGAAAGAGACACTAGAGTTGGCAGCAGGAGCCCAAAAATTGGATGAATCACACCCTGGAGTCGCAAGCAGCAGCAGGAGCCCAAACATAGCTTGAAAGAGACAATGGAGTTGGCAGCAGGAGCCCAAAAATTGACTGACACACCCTGGAGTTGGCAGCAGCAGCAGGAACCTAGAAATTGGCTGGAAGGTACCCTGAAGTTGGCAGCAGCAGGAGCACATACATTAGCTGGAAGGCACACCCTGGAGTTGGCAGCAGCAACTATGGCCCCTCGCCGTAAGTATGGCCCCCGCCGCACTAAACACCCGCTCAGATGGCCCGCTTCTTGCCGGGCAGGACAGCTTTTCCAGGGCAAACTCTGCTAGTTGCGGCCACAAGCCAAGTTTGGCTGCCCAGAAGTCCACGGAATCCTCAAGGTGTGGTGGCATGGTCATGTCTATATTTGACATGACCTGCTGGTTGAGGTCCTGCTCCAGGTCTTCCTGCTGCTCATGAGTAGCCTCACTATGCGGGTGTAGAAAGCTACTCATTAGCGACTGAAGACTGAGGCTGCTGCTGATGGAGCTGCTGCTGCTCCTGCCAACCCCCCCAGCAGCCATGGCAGTGGAAGGTGAGCGCAGAGGTCCCCCGAGTCAGACCTGCGAGAGTATGGACCATGGTGCAGATAGGCATCGGCCAACTGACTAAGTAGAATGTCTTTGTAGTAGTTCAGTTTGTCCTCCCTCTCGGCGGGTTTAAAAAATGCCCCCATTTTGTGCCGGAAGAGAGGGTCCAATAAGGTGGACAGCCAGAAGTCATCCCGGTGACAAATGGAAACAATTCTGGGGTCACTATGCAAGCATGTGAGCATGCTTCCTGCCATTTGCGCAAGTGACTCGGAGGGACTACCTGTCTCCATCTCCACTGCATACTGCCACGGTGTGTCCGGGTCCTCTGTCTCGCCTTCCTCAAAACCCTCTAGATCCTCTGGCTGCTCCTGCTCCTCCTCTCCTGTCCACTGACTAGATAAACCAGCCATTTTGCCAAGCCTAAACTGTGCTTCACTGTGCCCCCTCCTCCTCCTCCTCCTCCAGTTCAGCTCCAACGGGGTTCATGTGGCCGTAAGATGTAGACACCATGTCTCCAGTGCCCTGACCAGCCATGGTTTCCAACATGTGCTGTAGTACATGAAGCAGGGGAATCACATCGTTCATCCCGTAATCCTGCCGACTGACAAATATAGTGGCTTCCTCAAAGGACCTGAGCAAATGGCAGGTGTCACGTATGAGCTGCCACTGGTTGACATTGAAGTTACACAGGGGAGTCCCCCTATTCGCTTGGATCATCAGGAAATCTGTGATGGCTTTTCTCTGTTCATATAATCGGCCCAACATGTGAAGGGTGGAATTCCAACGGGTGGAAACATCGCAAATCAGACTATGTTGGGGCTACCGTTCTGACGCTGTAGCTCAAGAAGGGTGTGTTTGGCGGTGTATGAGTGGCTGAAGTGCATGCAAAGTTTCCTTGAAGTTGTTAGGATGTCTTGCAGATGGGGGGAACACTTCAGAAACCGCTTGACAACCAGATTGAAGACGTGAGCCATACAGGGGGCATGGGTCAGGCTTCCTTGGCGCAGCGCAGACAAAATGTTCTTCCCATTGTCGGTAACTAGAGATGAGCGAATTTTTGAAAAGTTCGATTCGACCGATTTGCCGAATTTTCCGACAAAATTCGTTTCGACCCGAATTTATTCGCGACGAATCGCTATTAAAAACAGCTATTTCTGAGCCTCCTAGAGCCTCAATAGGGTTGTAAACCATTCTGCCTTGCTGTAACACGCACAGGATGCGTGCTGGGTTAGTTAAATAATACTTTGAATAAATATCACATGCAGATCAGAGGCATCGCTAATAGAATCGCAGAGCTGCAAAATTGCAGAGAGTTGAAGTGGCATCACTATGAGGGGCAGGAGCCCAAACATTGCTTTAAAGAGACACTGGAGTTGGCAGCAGCAGGAGCCCAAAAATTAGATGAATCACACCCTGGAGTTGCAAGCAGCAGCAGCAGGAGCCCAAATATTGCTTTAAAGAGACACTGGAGTTGGCTTCAGGAGCCCAAAGATTGGATGAATCACACCCTGGAGTTGGCAGCAGCAGCAAGAGCACAAACATTACTTTAAAGAGACACTGGGGTTGGCTTCAGGAGCCCAAAAATTGGATGAATCAAACCCTGGAGTTGGCAGCAGCAGCAGCAGGAGCCCAAACATTACTTTAAAGAGACACTGGAGTTGGCAGCAGGAGCCCAAAGATTGGATGAATCACACCCTGGAGTTGGCAGCAGCAGCAGGAGCCCAAACATTACTTTAAAGAGAACCTGGGGTTGGCTTCAGGAGCCCAAAAATTGGATGAATCCCACCCTGGAGTTGGCAGCAGCAGCAGGAGCCCAAATATTACTTTAAAGAGACACTGGAGTTGGCAGCAGGAGCCCAAAGATTGGATGAATCACACCCTGGAGTTGGCAGCAGCAGCAGCAGCAGGTGCCCAAACATTACTTTAAAGAGACACTGGGGTTGGCTTCAGGAGCCCAAAAATTGGATGAATCAAACCCTGGAGTTGGCAGCAGCAGGAGCCCAAACATTTCTTTAAAGAGACACTGGAGTTGGCAGCAGGAGCCCAAAGATTGGATGAATCACACCCTGGAGTTGGCAGCAGCAGCAGGAGCCCAAACATTACTTTAAAGAGAACCTGGGGTTGGCTTCAGGAGCCCAAAAATTAGATGAATCACACCCTGGAGTTGGCAGCAGCAGCAGGAGCCCACATATTACTTTAAAGAGACACTGGAGTTGGCAGCAGGGGCCCAAAGATTGGATGAAACACACCCTGGAGTTGGCAGCAGCAGCAGGAGCCCAAACATTACTTTAAAGAGACACTGGGGTTGGCTTCAGGAGCCCAACAATTGGATGAATCAAACCCTGGAGTTGGCAGCAGCAGCAGCAGGAGCCCAAACATTACTTTAAAGAGATACTGGAGTTGGCAGCAGGAGCCCAAAGATTGGATGAATCTCACCCTGGAGTTGGCAGCAGCAGCAGGAGCCCAACCATTACTTTAAAGAGACACTGGGGTTGGCTTCAGGAGCACAAAAATTGGATGATTCACACCCTGGAGTTGGCAGCAGCAGCAGCAGGAGCCAAAACATTACTTTAAAGAGACACTGGGGTTGGCTTCAGGAGCCCAAAAATTGGATTAATCACACCCTGGAGTTGGCAGCAGCAGCAGCAGGAGCCCAAATATTACTTTAAAGAGACACTGGAGTTGGCTTCAGGAGCCCAAAAATTGGATGATTCACACCCTGGAGTTGGCAGCAGCAGCAGGAGCCCAAACATTACTTTAAAGAGACACTGGGGTTGGCTTCAGGAGCCCAAAAATTGGATGAATCACACCCTGGAGTTGGCAGCAGCAGCAGGAGCCCAAACATTACTTTAAAGAGACACTGGAGTTGGCAGCAGGAGCCCAAAGATTGGATGAATCACACCCTGGAGTTGGCAGCAGCAGCAGCAGGAGCCCAAACATTACTTTAAAGAGACACTGGAGTTGGCAGCAGGAGCCCAAAGGTTGGATGAATCACACCCTGGAGTTGGCAGCAGCAGCAGGAGCCCAAACATTACTTTAAAGAGACACCGGGGTTGGCTTCAGGAGCCCAACAATTGGATGAATCACACCCTGGAGTTGGCAGCAGCAGCTGGAGCCCAAACATTACTTTAAAGAGACACTGGAGTTGGCAGCAGGAACCCAAAGATTGGATGAATCACACCCTGGAGTCGGCAACAGCAGCAGCAGCAGCAGCAGGAGCCCAAACATTACTTTAAAGAGACACTGGAGTTGGCAGCAGGAGCCCAAAGATTGGATGAATCACACCCTGGAGTTGGCAGCAGCAGCAGCAGCAGGAGCCCAAACATTACTTTAAAGAGACTCTGGGGTTGGCTTCAGGAGCCCAAAAATTGGATGAATCACACCCTGGAGTTGGCAGCAGCAGCAGCAGGAGCCCAAACATTACTTTAAAGAGACACTGGAGTTGGCAGCAGGAGCCCAAAGGTTGGATGAATCACACCCTGGAAATGGCAGCAGCAGCAGGAGCCCAAACATTACTTTAAAGAGACACTGGAGTTGGCAACAGGAGCCCAAAAATTGGATGAATCACACCCTGGAGTTGGCAGCAGCAGCAGCAGAAGCCCAAATATTACTTTAAAGAGACACTGGAGTTGGCTTCAGGAACCCAAAAATTGGATGAATCACACCCTGGAGTTGGCAGCAGCAGCAGGAGCCCAAACATTACTTTAAAGAGACACTGGAGTTGGCAGCAGGAGCCCAAAGATTGGATGAATCACACCCTGGAGTTGGCAGCAGCAGCAGCAGGAGCCCAGACATTACTTTAAAGAGACACTGGAGTTGGCAGCAGGAGCCCAAAGATTGGATGAATCACACCCTGGAGTTGGCAGCAGCAGCAGCAGCAGCAGCCCAAACATTACTTTAAAGAGACACTGGGGTTGGCTTCAGGAGCACAAACATTGGATGAATCACACCCTGGAGTTGGCAGCAGCAGCAGGAGCCCAAACATAACTTTAAAGAGACACTGGGGTTGGCTTCTCCTGATAATGATGATGAAGCCCCTTCATCACTCGGCTCCCAAGTGCGATCGGCTTCATCGTCATCATCATTATCACCGAGTTGTGGCTGTACGTCACTGATGTTCGTGGATTCGTCAACAGTGTCTGCCGCAGGAGCTGGAATGCTCGCCGCACCCACGACACTGTCCACATCACTATTTGTCTGCCTAGCTAAAGAAGCCACCTCCATTTCTTGGCTGGGCAGTAGCTGCTGACTGTCCTCTATCTGATCGTCCTCCTCACTAAAGAGTGGAGCTGAACCCAAAGCATAGGATACGTCGCTGGGGGAGGGAACGGCGTAGGACAGAGGCAATGGGAGGACAGGGACTGCTCTCGGGGCATGCCAACTCAGGGTTGTGTCAGAGGAACCTACCGACCCTAGACTGGGGGTCTCAGACGTAAGTTGTGATGATGTTGTTGATGAGCGCGTTAACCAATCTACCACGGCAGATGCGTTACTGGTGGAGACCTGACCGCTAGCAGATACTGGCAGATTAGGTCTCTCAGCGTGACTCCTGCTGCTACTGGCCCCCAGTCTGCTGCGACCTCTGCCTGCGGAATCTTGGCCTCTGCCACTCCTCTTTTCACTTCCAGGCACTTGTCTGCCTGACATAGTCTAACTGGCGTGGTAGTAGGTGATATTTTAAGAACCCCCAGGCAGCGGTGGGTCTATATGAAACAGAATATAATGCACACCAAAAGTGAGCAGTAACACTCAGCCTCCAACAGGCCTGCTTAGTGTAAATAGGAGAGATGCTTAGTGTAAATAAAGAGGGGTATGCTATGTTACAGAATGGGATGCCCCAACAGCAGAGCACCTGGGAGCAGTAGTACTATGCACAGCAAAAGTGTCTTTATCAGGCCAAATAAATCACTTTTAGAATAAGTGCAAAGGGTTATAGTAAATAGAGGCTGGTGAAGTCACAGAATGGGATGCCACAACAGCAGTGCACCTGGCAGCAGTAGTCCTATGCAAAGCAAAAGTGTCTTTATCAGGCCAAATTACTTTTAGAATAAGTGCAAAGGGTTAGAGGCTGTTGTAGTCACAGAATGGGATGCCCCAACCAGAGAGCACCTGGCAGCAGTAGTCCTATGCAAAGCAAAAGTGTCTGTATCAGGCCAAATTACTTTTAGAATAAGTGCAAAGGGTTAGAGGCTGGTGTAGTCACAGAATGGGATGCCCCAACCGGAGAGCACCTGGCAGCAGTACTACTATGCACAGCAAAAGTGTCTTTATCAGGCCAAATTACTTTTAGAGTAAGTGCAAAGGGTTATAGTAAATAGAGGCTGTTGTAGTCACAGAATGGGATGCCCCAACCAGGGAGCACCTGGTAGCAGTAGTCCTATGCAAAGCAAAAGTGTCTTTATCAGGCCAAATTACTTTTAGAATAAGTGCAAAGGGTTATAGTAAATAGAGGCTGTTGTAGTCACAGAATGGGATGCCCCAACCAAAGAGCACCTGGCAGCAGTAGTCCTATGCAAAGCAAAAGTGTCTTTATCAGGCCAAATTACTTTTAGAATAAGTGCAAAGGGTTAGAGGCTGTTGTAGTCACAGAATGGGATGCCCCAACCGGAGAGCACCTGGCAGCAATAGTCCTATGCAAAGCAAAAGTGTCTTTATCAGGCCAGATTACTTTTAGAATAAGTGCAAAGGGTTATAGTAAATAAAGGCTGTTGTAGTCATAGAATGGGATGCCCCAACCAGAGAGCACCTGGCAGCAGTAGTCCTATGCAAAGCAAAAGTGTCTTTATCAGGCCAAATTACTTTTAGAATAAGTGCAAAGGGTTATAGTAAATAGAGGATGGTGTAGTCACAGAATGGGATGCCCCAACCAGAGAGCACCTGGCAGCAGTAGTCCTATGCAAAGCAAAAAAGTCTTTATCAGGCCAAATTACTTTTAGTATAAGTGCAAAGGGTTAGAGGCTGTTGTAGTCACAAAATGGGATGCCCCAACCGGAGAGCACCTGGCAGCAGTAGTCCTATGCAAAGCAAAAGTGTCTTTATCAGGCCAAATTACTTTTAGAATAAGTGCAAAGGGTTAGAGGCTGTTGTAGTCACAGAATGGGATGCCCCAACCGGAGAGCACCTGGCAGCAGTACTACTATGCACAGCAAAAGTGTCTTTATCAGGCCAAATTACTTTTAGAATAAGTGCAAAGGGTTATAGTAAATAGAGGCTGTTCTAGTCACAGAATGGGATGCCCCAACTGGAGAGCACCTGGCAGCAGTAGTCCTATGCAAAGCAAAAGTGTCTTTATCAGGCCAAATTACTTTTAGAATAAGTGCAAAGGGTTAGAGGCTGTTGTAGTCACAGAATGGGATGCCCCAACCGGAGAGCACCTGGCAGCAGTAGTCCTATGCAAAGCAAAAGTGTCTTTATCAGGCCAAATTACTTTTAGAATAAGTGCAAAGGGTTAGAGGCTGGTGTAGTCACAGAATGGGATGATCCAACCGGAGAGCACCTGGCAGCAGTGCTACTATGCACAGCAAAAGTGTCTTTATCAGGCCAAATTACTTTTAGAATAAGTGCAAAGGGTTATAGTAAATAGAGGCTGTTGTAGTCACAGAATGGGATGCTCCAACCAGGGAGCACCTGGTAGCAGTAGTCCTATGCAAAGCAAAAGTGTCTTTATCAGGCCAAATTACTTTTAGAATAAGTGCAAAGGGTTATAGTAAATAGAGGCTGTTGTAGTCACAGAATGGGATGCCCCAACCAAAGAGCACCTGGCAGCAGTAGTCCTATGCAAAGCAAAAGTGTCTTTATCAGGCGAAATTACTTTTAGTATAAGTGCAAAGGGTTAGAGGCTGTTGTAGTCACAGAATGGGATGCCCCAACAGGAGAGCACCTGGCAGCAGTACTACTATGCACAGCAAAAGTGTCTTTATCAGGCCAAATTACTTTTAGAATAAGTGCAAAGGGTTATAGTAAATAGAGGCTGTTGTAGTCACAGAATGGGATGCCCCAACCGGAGAGCACCTGGCAGCAGTAGTCCTATGCAATGCAAAAGTGTCTTTATCAGGCCAAATTACTTTTAGAATAAGTGCAAAGGGTTAGAGGCTGTTGTAGTCACAGAAGGGGATGCCCCAACCAGAGAGCACCTGGCAGCAGTACTACTATGCACAGCAAAAGTGTCTTTATCAGGCCAAATTACTTTTAGAATAAGTGCAAAGGGTTATAGTAAATAAAGGCTGTTGTAGTCATAGAATGGGATGCCCCAACCGGAGAGCACCTGGCAGCAGTAGTCCTATGCAAAGCAAAAGTGTCTTTATCAGGCCAAATTACTTTTAGAATAAGTGCAAAGGGTTATAGTAAATAGAGGCTGTTGTAGTCACAGAAGGGGATGCCCCAACCAGAGAGCACCTGTCAGCAGTACTACTATGCACAGCAAAAGTGTCTTTATCAGGCCAAATTACTTTTAGAATAAGTGCAAAGGGTTATAATAAATAGAGGCTGTTGTAGTCACAGAATGGGATGCCCCAACCAGAGAGCACCTGGCAGCAGTAGTCCTATGCAAAGCAAAAGTGTCTTTATCAGGCCAAATTACTTTTAGAATAAGTGCAAAGGGTTAGAGGCTGGTGTAGTCACAGAATGGGATGATCCAACCGGAGAGCACCTGGCAGCAGTGCTACTATGCACAGCAAAAGTGTCTTTATCAGGCCAAATTACTTTTAGAATAAGTGCAAAGGGTTATAGTAAATAGAGGCTGTTGTAGTCACAGAATGGGATGCCCCAACCAGGGAGCACCTGGTAGCAGTAGTCCTATGCAAAGCAAAAGTGTCTTTATCAGGCCAAATTACTTTTAGAATAAGTGCAAAAGGTTATAGTAAATAGAGGCTGTTGTAGTCACAGAATGGGATGCCCCAACCAAAGAACACCTGGCAGCAGTAGTCCTATGCAAAGCAAAAGTGTCTTTATCAGGCGAAATTACTTTTAGTATAAGTGCAAAGGGTTAGAGGCTGTTGTAGTCACAGAATGGGATGCCCCAACAGGAGAGCACCTGGCAGCAGTACTACTATGCACAGCAAAAGTGTCTTTATCAGGCCAAATTACTTTTAGAATAAGTGCAAAGGGTTATAGTAAATAGAGGCTGTTGTAGTCACAGAATGGGATGCCCCAACCGGAGAGCACCTGGCAGCAGTAGTCCTATGCAATGCAAAAGTGTCTTTATCAGGCCAAATTACTTTTAGAATAAGTGCAAAGGGTTAGAGGCTGTTGTAGTCACAGAAGGGGATGCCCCAACCAGAGAGCACCTGGCAGCAGTACTACTATGCACAGCAAAAGTGTCTTTATCAGGCCAAATTACTTTTAGAATAAGTGCAAAGGGTTATAGTAAATAAAGGCTGTTGTAGTCATAGAATGGGATGCCCCAACCGGAGAGCACCTGGCAGCAGTAGTCCTATGCAAAGCAAAAGTGTCTTTATCAGGCCAAATTACTTTTAGAATAAGTGCAAAGGGTTATAGTAAATAGAGGCTGTTGTAGTCACAGAAGGGGATGCCCCAACCAGAGAGCACCTGTCAGCAGTACTACTATGCACAGCAAAAGTGTCTTTATCAGGCCAAATTACTTTTAGAATAAGTGCAAAGGGTTATAGTAAATAGAGGCTGTTGTAGTCACAGAATGGGATGCCCCAACCAGAGAGCACCTGGCAGCAGTAGTCCTATGCAAAGCAAAAGTGTCTTTATCAGGCCAAATTACTTTTAGAATAAGTGTAAAGGGTTAGAGGCTGTTGTAGTCACAGAATGGGATGCCCCAACCGGAGAGCACCTGGCAGCAGTACTACTATGCACAGCAAAAGTGTCTTTATCAGGCCAAATTACATTTAGAATAAGTGCAAAGGGTTATAGTAAATAGAGGCTGTTGTAGTCACAGAATGGGATGCCCCAACCGGAGAGCACCTGGCAGCAGTAGTCCTATGCAAAGCAAAAGTGTCTTTATCAGGCCAAATTACTTTTAGAATAAGTGCAAAGGGTTATAGTAAATAGAGGCTGTTGTAGTCACAGAATGGGATGCCCCAACCAGAGAGCACCGGGCAGCAGTAGTCCTATGCAAAGCAAAAGTGTCTTTATCAGGCCAAATTACTTTTAGAATAAGTGCAAAGGGTTATAGTAAATAAAGGCTGTTGTAGTCATAGAATGGGATGCCCCAACCAGAGAGCACCTGGCAGCAGTAGTCCTATGCAAAGCAAAAGTGTCTTTATCAGGCCAAATTACTTTTAGAATAAGTGCAAAGGGTTATAGTAAATAGAGGCTGTTGTAGTCACAGAATGGGATGCCCCAACCAGAGAGCACCTGGCAGAAGTAGTCCTATGCAAAGCAAAAGTGTCTTTATCAGGCCAAATTACTTTTAGAATAAGTGCAAAGGGTTATAGTAAATAGAGGCTGTTGTAGTCACAGAATGGGATGCCCCAACCAGAGAGCACCGGGCAGCAGTAGTCCTATGCAAAGCAAAAGTGTCTTTATCAGGCCAAATTACTTTTAGTATAAGTGCAAATGGTTAGAGGCTGTTGTAGCCACAGAATGGGATGCCCCAACCGGAGAGCACCTGGCAGCAGTAGTCCTATGCAAAGCAAAAGTGTCTTTATCAGGCTAAATTACTTTTAGAATAGGTGCAAAGGGTTAGAGGCTGTTGTAGTCACAGAATGGGATGCCCCGACCAGAGAGCACCTGGCAGCAGTACTTCTATGCACAGCAAAAGTGTCTTTATCAGGCCAAATTACTTTTAGAATAAGTGCAAAGGGTTATAGTAAATAGAGGCTGTTGTAGTCACAGAATGGGATGCCCCAACCGGAGAGCACCTGGCCGCAGTAGTCCTATGCAAAGCAAAAGTGTCTTTATCAGGCCAAATTACTTTTAGAATAAGTGCAAAGGGTTAGAGGCTGTTGTAGTCACAGAATAGGATGCCCCAACCGGAGAGCACCTGGCAGCAGTAGTCCTATGCAAAGCAAAAGTGTCTGTATCAGGCCAAATTACTTTTAGAATAAGTGCAAAGGGTTAGAGGCTGGTGTAGTCACAGAATGGGATGCCCCAACTGGAGAGCACCTGGCAGCAGTACTTCTATGCACAGCAAAAGTGTCTTTATCAGGCCAAATTACTTTTAGAATAAGTGCAAAGGGTTATAGTAAATAGAGGCTGTTGTAGTCACAGAATGGGATGCCCCAACCAGGGAGCACCTGGTGGCAGTAGTCCTATGCAAAGCAAAAGTGTCTTTATCAGGCCAAATTACTTTTAGAATAAGTGCAAAGGGTTATAGTAAATAGAGGCTGTTGTAGTCACAGAATGGGATGCCCCAACCAGGGAGCACCTGGTGGCAGTAGTCCTATGCAAAGCAAAAGTGTCTTTATCAGGCCAAATTACTTTTAGAATAAGTGCAAAGGGTTATAGTAAATAGAGGCTGTTGTAGTCACAGAATGGGATGCCCCAACCAAAGAGCACCTGGCAGCAGTAGTCCTATTCAAGGCAAAAGTGTCTTTATCAGGCGAAATTACTTTTAGAATAAGTGCAAAGGGTTAGAGGCTGTTGTAGTCACAGAATGGGATGCCCCAACCAGAGAGCACCGGGCAGCAGTAGTCCTATGCAAAGCAAAAGTGTCTTTATCAGGCCAAATTACTTTTAGTATAAGTGCAAAGGGTTAGAGGCTGTTGTAGTCACAGAATGGGATGCCCCAACCAGGGAGCACCTGGTAGCAGTAGTCCTATGCAAAGCAAAAGTGTCTTTATCAGGCCAAATTACTTTTAGAATAAGTGCAAAGGGTTATAGTAAATAGAGGCTGTTGTAGTCACAGAATGGGATGCCCCAACCAAAGAGCACCTGGCAGCAGTAGTCCTATGCAAAGCAAAAGTGTCTTTATCAGGCGAAATTACTTTTAGTATAAGTGCAAAGGGTTAGAGGCTGTTGTAGTCACAGAAGGGGATGCCCCAACCGGAGAGCACCTGGCAGCAGTACTACTATGCACAGCAAAAGTGTCTTTATCAGGCCAAATTACTTTTAGAATAAGTGCAAAGGGTTATAGTAAATAGAGGCTGTTGTAGTCACAAAATGGGATGCCCCAACCAGGGAGCACCTGGTGGCAGTAGTCCTATGCAAAGCAAAAGTGTCTTTATCAGGCCAAATTACTTTTAGAATAAGTGCAAAGGGTTATAGTAAATAGAGGCTGTTGTAGTCACAGAAGGGGATGCCCCAACCAGAGAGCACCTGGCAGCAGTACTACTATGCACAGCAAAAGTGTCTTTATCAGGCCAAATTACTTTTAGAATAAGTGCAAAGGGTTATAGTAAATAAAGGCTGTTGTAGTCATAGAATGGGATGCCCCAACCGGAGAGCACCTGGCAGCAGTAGTCCTATGCAAAGCAAAAGTGTCTTTATCAGGCCAAATTACTTTTAGAATAAGTGCAAAGGGTTATAGTAAATAGAGGCTGTTGTAGTCACAGAAGGGGATGCCCCAACCAGAGAGCACCTGTCAGCAGTACTACTATGCACAGCAAAAGTGTCTTTATCAGGCCAAATTACTTTTAGAATAAGTGCAAAGGGTTATAGTAAATAGAGGCTGTTGTAGTCACAGAATGGGATGCCCCAACAAGAGAGCACCTGGCAGCAGTAGTCCTATGCAAAGCAAAAGTGTCTTTATCAGGCCAAATTACTTTTAGAATAAGTGTAAAGGGTTAGAGGCTGTTGTAGTCACAGAATGGGATGCCCCAACCGGAGAGCACCTGGCAGCAGTACTACTATGTACAGCAAAAGTGTCTTTATCAGGCCAAATTACTTTTAGAATAAGTGCAAAGGGTTATAGTAAATAGAGGCTGTTGTAGTCACAGAATGGGATGCCCCAACCGGAGAGCACCTGGCAGCAGTAGTCCTATGCAAAGCAAAAGTGTCTTTATCAGGCCAAATTACTTTTAGAATAAGTGCAAAGGGTTATAGTAAATAGAGGCTGTTGTAGTCACAGAATGGGATGCCCCAACCAGAGAGCACCGGGCAGCAGTAGTCCTATGCAAAGCAAAAGTGTCTTTATCAGGCCAAATTACTTTTAGAATAAGTGCAAAGGGTTATAGTAAATAAAGGCTGTTGTAGTCATAGAATGGGATGCCCCAACCAGAGAGCACCTGGCAGCAGTAGTCCTATGCAAAGCAAAAGTGTCTTTATCAGGCCAAATTACTTTTAGAATAAGTGCAAAGGGTTATAGTAAATAGAGGCTGTTGTAGTCACAGAATGGGATGCCCCAACCAGAGAGCACCTGGCAGCAGTAGTCCTATGCAAAGCAAAAGTGTCTTTATCAGGCCAAATTACTTTTAGTATAAGTGCAAAGGGTTAGAGGCTGTTGTAGTCACAGAATGGGATGCCCCAACCGGAGAGCACCTGGCAGCAGTAGTCCTATGCAAAGCAAAAGTGTCTTTATCAGGCTAAATTACTTTTAGAATAAGTGCAAAGGGTTAGAGGCTGTTGTAGTCACAGAATGGGATGCCCCGACCAGAGAGCACCTGGCAGCAGTACTACTATGCACAGCAAAAGTGTCTTTATCAGGCCAAATTACTTTTAGAATAAGTGCAAAGGGTTATAGTAAATAGAGGCTGTTGTAGTCACAGAATGGGATGCCCCAACCGGAGAGCACCTGGCCGCAGTAGTCCTATGCAAAGCAAAAGTGTCTTTATCAGGCCAAATTACTTTTAGAATAAGTGCAAAGGGTTAGAGGCTGTTGTAGTCACAGAATGGGATGCCCCAACCGGAGAGCACCTGGCAGCAGTAGTCCTATGCAAAGCAAAAGTGTCTGTATCAGGCCAAATTACTTTTAGAATAAGTGCAAAGGGTTAGAGGCTGGTGTAGTCACAGAATGGGATGCCCCTCTGTTTTTAACCAAGTTTAGAGACAGATTATAGGCTGGCCTGCAAGCTAACAGGGTTGAGTGCTGTGGCTCCTTTAAGACTTGTATGTACTAATTGCCCTGCTAATGTGCACCTCCCAGGTTAGTTATAAAATGGTCTGAGCGGCTGCCACCCCCCTTTGTTTCTTTTGAATTTGTGCAAGCACATGGTGTGTGGGGTCTAGGCTGTATTGCAAGGTCTTTGACCCTTCCACCCCATGGCTTGCACTTGAGAGGTTTAGGGCAACCTCAGGTAAGCCTGCTCCCAATTTATCTATTGCACTGTATGTCCCAGATGGGCTCTCAGAGATTAGAGTTAGGACTGCACCCCACAGAGGCACTTTGGCGTAGTGGTGCAGCTTAAGCATACTTCTGCAGATGTGTGTGACCAAGTCCTCAGTTTTTAACCAAGTTTAGAGACAGATTATAGGCTGGCCTGCAAGCTAACAGGGTTGAGTGCTGTGGCTCCTTTAAGACTTGTATGTACTAATTGCCCTGCTAATGTGCACCTCCCAGGTTAGTTATAAAATGGTCTGAGCGGCTGCCACCCCCCTTTGTTTCTTTTGAATTTGTGCAAGCACATGGTGTGTGGGGTCTAGGCTGTATTGCAAGGTCTTTGACCCTTCCACCCCATGGCTTGCACTTGAGAGGTTTAGGGCAACCTCAGGTAAGCCTGCTCCCAATTTATCTATTGCACTGTATGTCCCAGATGGGCTCTCAGAGATTAGAGTTAGGACTGCACCCCACAGAGGCACTTTGGCGTAGTGGTGCAGCTTAAGCATACTTCTGCAGATGTGTGTGACCAAGTCCTCTGTTTTTAACCAAGTTTAGAGACAGATTATAGGCTGGCCTGCAAGCTAACAGGGTTGAGTGCTGTGGCTCCTTTAAGACGTGTATGTACTAATTGCCCTGCTAATGTGCACCTCCCAGGTTAGTTATAAAATGGTCTGAGCGGCTGCCACCCCCCTTTGTTTCTTTTGAATTTGTGCAAGCACATGGTGTGTGGGGTCTAGGCTGTATTGCAAGGTCTTTGACCCTTCCACCCCATGGCTTGCACTTGAGAGGTTTAGGGCAACCTCAGGTAAGCCTGCTCCCAATTTATCTATTGCACTGTATGTCCCAGATGGGCTCTCAGAGATTAGAGTTAGGACTGCACCCCACAGAGGCACTTTGGCGTAGTGGTGCAGCTTAAGCATACTTCTGCAGATGTGTGTGACCAAGTCCTCTGTTTTTAACCAAGTTTAGAGACAGATTATAGGCTGGCCTGCAAGCTAACAGGGTTGAGTGCTGTGGCTCCTTTAAGACTTGTATGTACTAATTGCCCTGCTAATGTGCACCTCCCAGGTTAGTTATAAAATGGTCTGAGTGGCTGCCACCCCCCTTTGTTACTTTTAGAATAAGTGCAAAGGGTTAGAGGCTGTTGTAGTCACAGAACGGGATGCCCCAACCGGAGAGCACCTGGCAGCAGTACTACTATGACAGCAAAAGTGTCTTTATCAGGCCAAATTACTTTTAGAATAAGTGCAAAGGGTTATAGTAAATAGAGGCTGTTGTAGTCACAGAATGGGATGCCCCAACCGGAGAGCACCTGGCAGCAGTAGTCCTATGCAAAGCAAAAGTGTCTTTATCAGGCCAAATTACTTTTAGAATAAGTGCAAAGGGTTAGAGGCTGTTGTAGTCACAGAATGGGATGCCCCAACCAGAGAGCACCTGGCAGCAGTACTACTATGCACAGCAAAAGTGTCTTTATCAGGCCAAATTACTTTTAGAATAAGTGCAAAGGGTTATAGTTAATAGAGGCTGTTGTAGTCACAGAATGGGATGCCCCAACCGGAGAGCACCTGGCAGCAGTAGTCCTATGCAAAGCAAAAGTGTCTTTATCAGGCCAAATTACTTTTAGAATAAGTGCAAAGGGTTAGAGGCTGTTGTAGTCACAGAATGGGATGCCCCAACCAGAGAGCACCTGGCAGCAGTAGTCCTATGCAAAGCAAAAGTGTCTTTATCAGGCCAAATTACTTTTAGAATAAGTGCAAAGGGTTAGAGGCTGTTGTAGTCACAGAATGGGATGCCCCAACCGGAGAGCACCTGGCAGCAGTACTACTATGCACAGCAAAAGTGTCTTTATCAGGCCAAATTACTTTTAGAATAAGTGCAAAGGGTTATAGTAAATAGAGGCTGTTGTAGTCACAGAATGGGATGCCCCAACCGGAGAGCACCTGGCAGCAGTAGTCCTATGCAAAGCAAAAGTGTCTTTATCAGGCCAAATTACTTTTAGAATAAGTGCAAAGGGTTAGAGGCTGTTGTAGTCACAGAAGGGGATGCCCCAACCAGAGAGCACCTGGCAGCAGTACTACTATGCACAGCAAAAGTGTCTTTATCAGGCCAAATTACTTTTAGAATAAGTGCAAAGGGTTAGAGGCTGGTGTAGTCACAGAATGGGATGATCCAACCGGAGAGCACCTGGCAGCAGTGCTACTATGCACAGCAAAAGTGTCTTTATCAGGCCAAATTACTTTTAGAATAAGTGCAAAGGGTTATAGTAAATAGAGGCTGTTGTAGTCACAGAATGGGATGCCCCAACCAGGGAGCACCTGGTAGCAGTAGTCCTATGCAAAGCAAAAGTGTCTTTATCAGGCCAAATTACTTTTAGAATAAGTGCAAAGGGTTATAGTAAATAGAGGCTGTTGTAGTCACAGAATGGGATGCCCCAACCAAAGAGCACCTGGCAGCAGTAGTCCTATGCAAAGCAAAAGTGTCTTTATCAGGCGAAATTACTTTTAGTATAAGTGCAAAGGGTTAGAGGCTGTTGTAGTCACAGAATGGGATGCCCCAACAGGAGAGCACCTGGCAGCAGTACTACTATGCACAGCAAAAGTGTCTTTATCAGGCCAAATTACTTTTAGAATAAGTGCAAAGGGTTATAGTAAATAGAGGCTGTTGTAGTCACAGAATGGGATGCCCCAACCGGAGAGCACCTGGCAGCAGTAGTCCTATGCAATGCAAAAGTGTCTTTATCAGGCCAAATTACTTTTAGAATAAGTGCAAAGGGTTAGAGGCTGTTGTAGTCACAGAAGGGGATGCCCCAACCAGAGAGCACCTGGCAGCAGTACTACTATGCACAGCAAAAGTGTCTTTATCAGGCCAAATTACTTTTAGAATAAGTGCAAAGGGTTATAGTAAATAAAGGCTGTTGTAGTCATAGAATGGGATGCCCCAACCGGAGAGCACCTGGCAGCAGTAGTCCTATGCAAAGCAAAAGTGTCTTTATCAGGCCAAATTACTTTTAGAATAAGTGCAAAGGGTTATAGTAAATAGAGGCTGTTGTAGTCACAGAAGGGGATGCCCCAACCAGAGAGCACCTGTCAGCAGTACTACTATGCACAGCAAAAGTGTCTTTATCAGGCCAAATTACTTTTAGAATAAGTGCAAAGGGTTATAGTAAATAGAGGCTGTTGTAGTCACAGAATGGGATGCCCCAACCAGAGAGCACCTGGCAGCAGTAGTCCTATGCAAAGCAAAAGTTTCTTTATCAGGCCAAATTACTTTTAGAATAAGTGTAAAGGGTTAGAGGCTGTTGTAGTCACAGAATGGGATGCCCCAACCGGAGAGCACCTGGCAGCAGTACTACTATGCACAGCAAAAGTGTCTTTATCAGGCCAAATTACATTTAGAATAAGTGCAAAGGGTTATAGTAAATAGAGGCTGTTGTAGTCACAGAATGGGATGCCCCAACCGGAGAGCACCTGGCAGCAGTAGTCCTATGCAAAGCAAAAGTGTCTTTATCAGGCCAAATTACTTTTAGAATAAGTGCAAAGGGTTATAGTAAATAGAGGCTGTTGTAGTCACAGAATGGGATGCCCCAACCAGAGAGCACCTGGCAGCAGTAGTCCTATGCAAAGCAAAAGTGTCTTTATCAGGCCAAATTACTTTTAGAATAAGTGCAAAGGGTTATAGTAAATAAAGGCTGTTGTAGTCATAGAATGGGATGCCCCAACCAGAGAGCACCTGGCAGCAGTAGTCCTATGCAAAGCAAAAGTGTCTTTATCAGGCCAAATTACTTTTAGAATAAGTGCAAAGGGTTATAGTAAATAGAGGCTGTTGTAGTCACAGAATGGGATGCCCCAACCAGAGAGCACCTGGCAGAAGTAGTCCTATGCAAAGCAAAAGTGTCTTTATCAGGCCAAATTACTTTTAGAATAAGTGCAAAGGGTTATAGTAAATAGAGGCTGTTGTAGTCACAGAATGGGATGCCCCAACCAGAGAGCACCGGGCAGCAGTAGTCCTATGCAAAGCAAAAGTGTCTTTATCAGGCCAAATTACTTTTAGTATAAGTACAAATGGTTAGAGGCTGTTGTAGTCACAGAATGGGATGCCCCAACCGGAGAGCACCTGGCAGCAGTAGTCCTATGCAAAGCAAAAGTGTCTTTATCAGGCTAAATTACTTTTAGAATAGGTGCAAAGGGTTAGAGGCTGTTGTAGTCACAGAATGGGATGCCCCGACCAGAGAGCACCTGGCAGCAGTACTACTATGCACAGCAAAAGTGTCTTTATCAGGCCAAATTACTTTTAGAATAAGTGCAAAGGGTTATAGTAAATAGAGGCTGTTGTAGTCACAGAATGGGATGCCCCAACCGGAGAGCACCTGGCCGCAGTAGTCCTATGCAAAGCAAAAGTGGCTTTATCAGGCCAAATTACTTTTAGAATAAGTGCAAAGGGTTAGAGGCTGTTGTAGTCACAGAATAGGATGCCCCAACCGGAGAGCACCTGGCAGCAGTAGTCCTATGCAAAGCAAAAGTGTCTGTATCAGGCCAAATTACTTTTAGAATAAGTGCAAAGGGTTAGAGGCTGGTGTAGTCACAGAATGGGATGCCCCAACTGGAGAGCACCTGGCAGCAGTACTTCTATGCACAGCAAAAGTGTCTTTATCAGGCCAAATTACTTTTAGAATAAGTGCAAAGGGTTATAGTAAATAGAGGCTGTTGTAGTCACAGAATGGGATGCCCCAACCAGGGAGCACCTGGTGGCAGTAGTCCTATGCAAAGCAAAAGTGTCTTTATCAGGCCAAATTACTTTTAGAATAAGTGCAAAGGGTTATAGTAAATAGAGGCTGTTGTAGTCACAGAATGGGATGCCCCAACCAAAGAACACCTGGCAGCAGTAGTCCTATTCAAGGCAAAAGTGTCTTTATCAGGCCAAATTACTTTTAGAATAAGTGCAAAGGGTTAGAGGCTGTTGTAGTCACAGAATGGGATGCCCCAACCAGAGAGCACCGGGCAGCAGTAGTCCTATGCAAAGCAAAAGTGTCTTTATCAGGCCAAATTACTTTTAGTATAAGTGCAAAGGGTTAGAGGCTGTTGTAGTCACAGAATGGGATGCCCCAACCAGGGAGCACCTGGTAGCAGTAGTCCTATGCAAAGCAAAAGTGTCTTTATCAGGCCAAATTACTTTTAGAATAAGTGCAAAGGGTTATAGTAAATAGAGGCTGTTGTAGTCACAGAATGGGATGCCCCAACCAAAGAGCACCTGGCAGCAGTAGTCCTATGCAAAGCAAAAGTGTCTTTATCAGGCGAAATTACTTTTAGTATAAGTGCAAAGGGTTAGAGGCTGTTGTAGTCACAGAAGGGGATGCCCCAACCGGAGAGCACCTGGCAGCAGTACTACTATGCACAGCAAAAGTGTCTTTATCAGGCCAAATTACTTTTAGAATAAGTGCAAAGGGTTATAGTAAATAGAGGCTGTTGTAGTCACAAAATGGGATGCCCCAACCAGGGAGCACCTGGTGGCAGTAGTCCTATGCAAAGCAAAAGTGTCTTTATCAGGCCAAACTACTTTTAGAATAAGTGCAAAGGGTTATAGTAAATAGAGGCTGTTGTAGTCACAGAAGGGGATGCCCCAACCAGAGAGCACCTGGCAGCAGTACTACTATGCACAGCAAAAGTGTCTTTATCAGGCCAAATTACTTTTAGAATAAGTGCAAAGGGTTATAGTAAATAAAGGCTGTTGTAGTCATAGAATGGGATGCCCCAACCGGAGAGCACCTGGCAGCAGTAGTCCTATGCAAAGCAAAAGTGTCTTTATCAGGCCAAATTACTTTTAGAATAAGTGCAAAGGGTTATAGTAAATAGAGGCTGTTGTAGTCACAGAAGGGGATGCCCCAACCAGAGAGCACCTGTCAGCAGTACTACTATGCACAGCAAAAGTGTCTTTATCAGGCCAAATTACTTTTAGAATAAGTGCAAAGGGTTATAGTAAATAGAGGCTGTTGTAGTCACAGAATGGGATGCCCCAACAAGAGAGCACCTGGCAGCAGTAGTCCTATGCAAAGCAAAAGTGTCTTTATCAGGCCAAATTACTTTTAGAATACGTGTAAAGGGTTAGAGGCTGTTGTAGTCACAGAATGGGATGCCCCAACCGGAGAGCACCTGGCAGCAGTACTACTATGTACAGCAAAAGTGTCTTTATCAGGCCAAATTACTTTTAGAATAAGTGCAAAGGGTTATAGTAAATAGAGGCTGTTGTAGTCACAGAATGGGATGCCCCAACCGGAGAGCACCTGGCAGCAGTAGTCCTATGCAAAGCAAAAGTGTCTTTATCAGGCCAAATTACTTTTAGAATAAGTGCAAAGGGTTATAGTAAATAGAGGCTGTTGTAGTCACAGAATGGGATGCCCCAACCAGAGAGCACCGGGCAGCAGTAGTCCTATGCAAAGCAAAAGTGTCTTTATCAGGCCAAATTACTTTTAGAATAAGTGCAAAGGGTTATAGTAAATAAAGGCTGTTGTAGTCATAGAATGGGATGCCCCAACCAGAGAGCACCTGGCAGCAGTAGTCCTATGCAAAGCAAAAGTGTCTTTATCAGGCCAAATTACTTTTAGAATAAGTGCAAAGGGTTATAGTAAATAGAGGCTGTTGTAGTCACAGAATGGGATGCCCCAACCAGAGAGCACCGGGCAGCAGTAGTCCTATGCAAAGCAAAAGTGTCTTTATCAGGCCAAATTACTTTTAGTATAAGTGCAAAGGGTTAGAGGCTGTTGTAGTCACAGAATGGGATGCCCCAACCGGAGAGCACCTGGCAGCAGTAGTCCTATGCAAAGCAAAAGTGTCTTTATCAGGCTAAATTACTTTTAGAATAAGTGCAAAGGGTTAGAGGCTGTTGTAGTCACAGAATGGGATGCCCCGACCAGAGAGCACCTGGCAGCAGTACTACTATGCACAGCAAAAGTGTCTTTATCAGGCCAAATTACTTTTAGAATAAGTGCAAAGGGTTATAGTAAATAGAGGCTGTTGTAGTCACAGAATGGGATGCCCCAACCGGAGAGCACCTGGCCGCAGTAGTCCTATGCAAAGCAAAAGTGTCTTTATCAGGCCAAATTACTTTTAGAATAAGTGCAAAGGGTTAGAGGCTGTTGTAGTCACAGAATGGGATGCCCCAACCGGAGAGCACCTGGCAGCAGTAGTCCTATGCAAAGCAAAAGTGTCTGTATCAGGCCAAATTACTTTTAGAATAAGTGCAAAGGGTTAGAGGCTGGTGTAGTCACAGAATGGGATGCCCCTCTGTTTTTAACCAAGTTTAGAGACAGATTATAGGCTGGCCTGCAAGCTAACAGGGTTGAGTGCTGTGGCTCCTTTAAGACTTGTATGTACTAATTGCCCTGCTAATGTGCACCTCCCAGGTTAGTTATAAAATGGTCTGAGCGGCTGCCACCCCCCTTTGTTTCTTTTGAATTTGTGCAAGCACATGGTGTGTGGGGTCTAGGCTGTATTGCAAGGTCTTTGACCCTTCCACCCCATGGCTTGCACTTGAGAGGTTTAGGGCAACCTCAGGTAAGCCTGCTCCCAATTTATCTATTGCACTGTATGTCCCAGATGGGCTCTCAGAGATTAGAGTTAGGACTGCACCCCACAGAGGCACTTTGGCGTAGTGGTGCAGCTTAAGCATACTTCTGCAGATGTGTGTGACCAAGTCCTCAGTTTTTAACCAAGTTTAGAGACAGATTATAGGCTGGCCTGCAAGCTAACAGGGTTGAGTGCTGTGGCTCCTTTAAGACTTGTATGTACTAATTGCCCTGCTAATGTGCACCTCCCAGGTTAGTTATAAAATGGTCTGAGCGGCTGCCACCCCCCTTTGTTTCTTTTGAATTTGTGCAAGCACATGGTGTGTGGGGTCTAGGCTGTATTGCAAGGTCTTTGACCCTTCCACCCCATGGCTTGCACTTGAGAGGTTTAGGGCAACCTCAGGTAAGCCTGCTCCCAATTTATCTATTGCACTGTATGTCCCAGATGGGCTCTCAGAGATTAGAGTTAGGACTGCACCCCACAGAGGCACTTTGGCGTAGTGGTGCAGCTTAAGCATACTTCTGCAGATGTGTGTGACCAAGTCCTCTGTTTTTAACCAAGTTTAGAGACAGATTATAGGCTGGCCTGCAAGCTAACAGGGTTGAGTGCTGTGGCTCCTTTAAGACGTGTATGTACTAATTGCCCTGCTAATGTGCACCTCCCAGGTTAGTTATAAAATGGTCTGAGCGGCTGCCACCCCCCTTTGTTTCTTTTGAATTTGTGCAAGCACATGGTGTGTGGGGTCTAGGCTGTATTGCAAGGTCTTTGACCCTTCCACCCCATGGCTTGCACTTGAGAGGTTTAGGGCAACCTCAGGTAAGCCTGCTCCCAATTTATCTATTGCACTGTATGTCCCAGATGGGCTCTCAGAGATTAGAGTTAGGACTGCACCCCACAGAGGCACTTTGGCGTAGTGGTGCAGCTTAAGCATACTTCTGCAGATGTGTGTGACCAAGTCCTCTGTTTTTAACCAAGTTTAGAGACAGATTATAGGCTGGCCTGCAAGCTAACAGGGTTGAGTGCTGTGGCTCCTTTAAGACTTGTATGTACTAATTGCCCTGCTAATGTGCACCTCCCAGGTTAGTTATAAAATGGTCTGAGTGGCTGCCACCCCCCTTTGTTACTTTTAGAATAAGTGCAAAGGGTTAGAGGCTGTTGTAGTCACAGAACGGGATGCCCCAACCGGAGAGCACCTGGCAGCAGTACTACTATGACAGCAAAAGTGTCTTTATCAGGCCAAATTACTTTTAGAATAAGTGCAAAGGGTTATAGTAAATAGAGGCTGTTGTAGTCACAGAATGGGATGCCCCAACCGGAGAGCACCTGGCAGCAGTAGTCCTATGCAAAGCAAAAGTGTCTTTATCAGGCCAAATTACTTTTAGAATAAGTGCAAAGGGTTAGAGGCTGTTGTAGTCACAGAATGGGATGCCCCAACCAGAGAGCACCTGGCAGCAGTACTACTATGCACAGCAAAAGTGTCTTTATCAGGCCAAATTACTTTTAGAATAAGTGCAAAGGGTTATAGTTAATAGAGGCTGTTGTAGTCACAGAATGGGATGCCCCAACCGGAGAGCACCTGGCAGCAGTAGTCCTATGCAAAGCAAAAGTGTCTTTATCAGGCCAAATTACTTTTAGAATAAGTGCAAAGGGTTAGAGGCTGTTGTAGTCACAGAATGGGATGCCCCAACCAGAGAGCACCTGGCAGCAGTAGTCCTATGCAAAGCAAAAGTGTCTTTATCAGGCCAAATTACTTTTAGAATAAGTGCAAAGGGTTAGAGGCTGTTGTAGTCACAGAATGGGATGCCCCAACCGGAGAGCACCTGGCAGCAGTACTACTATGCACAGCAAAAGTGTCTTTATCATGCCAAATTACTTTTAGAATAAGTGCAAAGGGTTATAGTAAATAGAGGCTGTTGTAGTCACAGAATGGGATGCCCCAACCGGAGAGCACCTGGCAGCAGTAGTCCTATGCAAAGCAAAAGTGTCTTTATCAGGCCAAATTACTTTTAGAATAGGTGCAAAGGGTTATAGTAAATAGAGGCTGTTGTAGTCACAGAATGGGATGCCCCAACCAGAGAGCACCTGGCAGCAGTAGTCCTATGCAAAGCAAAAGTGTCTTTATCAGGCCAAATTACTTTTAGAATAAGTGCAAAGGGTTATAGTAAATAGAGGCTGTTGTAGTCACAGAATGGGATGCCCCAACCAGAGAGCACCTGGCAGCAGTAGTCCTATGCAAAGCAAAAGTGTCTTTATCAGGCCAAATTACTTTTAGAATAAGTGCAAAGGGTTAGAGGCTGTTGTAGTCACAGAATGGGATGCCCCAACCGGAGAGCACCTGGCAGCAGTACTACTATGCACAGCAAAAGTGTCTTTATCAGGCCAAATTACTTTTAGAATAAGTGCAAAGGGTTATAGTAAATAGAGTCTGTTGTAGTCACAGAATGGGATGCCCCAACCGGAGAGCACCTGGCAGCAGTAGTCCTATGCAAAGCAAAAGTGTCTTTATCAGGCCAAATTACTTTTAGAATAGGTGCAAAGGGTTATAGTAAATAGAGGCTGTTGTAGTCACAGAATGGGATGCCCCAACCAGAGAGCACCGGGCAGCAGTAGTCCTATGCAAAGCAAAAGTGTCTTTATCAGGCCAAATTACTTTTAGAATAAGTGCAAAGGGTTATAGTAAATAAAGGCTGTTGTAGTCATAGAATGGGATGCCCCAACCAGAGAGCACCTGGCAGCAGTAGTCCTATGCAAAGCAAAAGTGTCTTTATCAGGCCAAATTACTTTTAGAATAAGTGCAAAGGGTTATAGTAAATAGAGGCTGTTGTAGTCACAGAATGGGATGCCCCAACCAGAGAGCACCTGGCAGCAGTAGTCCTATGCAAAGCAAAAGTGTCTTTATCAGGCCAAATTACTTTTAGAATAAGTGCAAAGGGTTATAGTAAATAGAGGCTGTTGTAGTCACAGAATGGGATGCCCCAACCAGAGAGCACCTGGCAGCAGTAGTCCTATGCAAAGCAAAAGTGTCTTTATCAGGCCAAATTACTTTTAGTATAAGTGCAAAGGGTTAGAGGCTGTTGTAGTCACAAAATGGGATGCCCCAAACGGAGAGCACCTGGCAGCAGTAGTCCTATGCAAAGCAAAAGTGTCTTTATCAGGCCAAATTACTTTTAGAATAAGTGCAAAGGGTTAGAGGCTGTTGTAGTCACAGAATGGGATGCCCCAACCAGGGAGCACCTGGCAGCAGTACTACTATGCACAGCAAAAGTGTCTTTATCAGGCCAAATTACTTTTAGAATAAGTGCAAAGGGTTATAGTAAATAGAGGCTGTTGTAGTCACAGAATGGGATGCCCCAACCGGAGAGCACCTGGCAGCAGTAGTCCTATGCAAAGCAAAAGTGTCTTTATCAGGCCAAATTACTTTTAGAATGAGTGCAAAGGGTTAGAGGCTGTTGTAGTCACAGAATGGGATGCCCCAACCGGAGAGCACCTGGCAGCAGTAATCCTATGCAAAGCAAAAGTGTCTTTATCAGGCCAAATTACTTTTAGAATAAGTGCAAAGGGTTAGAGGCCGGTGTAGTCACAGAATGGGATGCCCCAACCGGAGAGCACCTGGCAGCAGTACTACTATGCACAGCAAAAGTGTCTTTATCAGGCCAAATTACTTTTAGAATAAGTGCAAAGGGTTATAGTAAATAGAGTCTGTTGTAGTCACAGAATAGGATGCCCCAACCAGGGAGCACCTGGTAGCAGTAGTCCTATGCAAAGCAAAAGTGTCTTTATCAGGCCAAATTACTTTTAGAATAAGTGCAAAGGGTTATAGTAAATAGAGGCTGTTGTAGTCACAGAATGGGATGCCCCAACCGGAGAGCACCTGGCAGCAGTAGTCCTATGCAAAGCAAAAGTGTCTTTATCAGGCCAAATTACTTTTAGAATAAGTGCAAAGGGTTCGAGGCTGCTGTAGTCACAGAATGGGATGCCCCAACCGGAGAGCACCTGGCAGCAGTAGTCCTATGCAAAGCAAAAGTGTCTTTATCAGGCCAAATTACTTTTAGAATAAGTGCAAAGGGTTAGAGGCTGTTGTAGTCACAGAATGGGATGCCCCAACCGGAGAGCACCTGGCAGCAGTACTACTATGCACAGCAAAAGTGTCTTTATCAGGCCAAATGACTTTTAGAATAAGTGCAAATGGTTATACTAAATAGAGGCTGTTGTAGTCACAGAATGGGATGCCCCAACCGGAGAGCACCTGGCAGCAGTAGTCCTATGCAAAGCAAAAGTGTCTTTATCAGGCCAAATTACTTTTAGAATAAGTGCAAAGGGTTAGAGGCTGTTGTAGTCACAGAAGGGGATGCCCCAACCAGAGAGCACCTGGCAGCAGTACTACTATGCACAGCAAAAGTGTCTTTATCAGGCCAAATTACTTTTAGAATAAGTGCAAAGGGTTATAGTAAATAGAGGCTGTTGTAGTCACAGAATGGGATGCCCCAACCAGAGAGCACCTGGCAGCAGTAGTCCTATGCAAAGCAAAAGTGTCTTTATCAGGCCAAATTACTTTTAGAATAAGTGCAACGGGTTATAGTAAATAGAGGCTGTTGTAGTCACAGAATGGGATGCCCCAACCAGAGAGCACCTGGCAGCAGTAGTCCTATGCAAAGCAAAAGTGTCTTTATCAGGCCAAATTACTTTTAGAATAAGTGCAAAGGGTTAGAGGCTGTTGTAGTCACAGAATGGGATGCCCCAACCGGAGAGCACCTGGCAGCAGTAGTCTTATGCAAAGCAAAAGTGTCATTATCAGGCCAAATTACTTTTAGAATAAGTGCAAAGGGTTATAGTAAGTAGAGGCTGTTGTAGTCACAGAATGGGATGCCCCAACCGGAGAGCACCTGGCAGCAGTAGTCCTATGCAAAGCAAAAGTGTCTTTATCAGGCCAAATTACTTTTAGAATAAGTGCAAAGGGTTAGAGGCTGTTGTAGTCACAGAATGGGATGCCCCAACCGGAGAGCACCTGGCAGCAGTACTACTATGCACAGCAAAAGTGTCTTTATCAGGCCAAATCACTTTTAGAATAAGTGCAAAGGGTTATAGTAAATAGAGGCTGTTGTAGTCACAGAATAGGATGCCCCAACCGGAGAGCACCTGGCAGCAGTAGTCCTATGCAAAGCAAAAGTGTCTTTATCAGGCCAAATTACTTTTAGAATAAGTGCAAAGTGTTAGAGGCTGGTATAGTCACAGAATGGGATGCCCCAACCAGAGAGCACCTGGCAGCAGTACTACTATGCACAGCAAAAGTGTCTTTATCAGGCCAAATTACTTTTAGAATAAGTGCAAAGGGTTATAGTAAATAGAGGCTGTTGTAGTCACAGATTGGGATGCCCCAACCAGAGAGCACCTGGCAGCAGTAGTCCTATGCATAGCAAAAGTGTCTTTATCAGGCCAAATTACTTTTAGAATAAGTGCAAAGGGTTAGAGGCTGTTGTAGTCACAGAATGGGATGCCCCAACCAGAGAGCACCTGGCAGCAGTAGTCCTATGCAAAGCAAAAGTGTCTTTATCAGGCCAAATTACTTTTAGAATAAGTGCAAAGGGTTAGAGGCTGTTGTAGTCACAGAATGGGATGCCCCAACCGGAGAGCACCTGGCAGCAGTAGTCCTATGCAAAGCAAAAGTGTCTTTATCAGGCCAAATTACTTTTAGAATAAGTGCAAAGGGTTAGAGGCTGTTGTAGTCACAGAATGGGATGCCCCAACCGGAGAGCACCTGGCAGCAGTAGTCCTATGCAAAGCAAAAGTGTCTTTATCAGGCCAAATTACTTTTAGAATAAGTGCAAAGGGTTAGAGGCTGTTGTAGTCACAGATTGGGATGCCCCAACCAGAGAGCACCTGGCAGCAGTAGTCCTATGCAAAGCAAAAGTGTCTTTATCAGGCCAAATTACTTTTAGAATAAGTGCAAAGGGTTAGAGGCTGTTGTAGTCACAGAATGGGATGCCCCAACCGGAGAGCACCTGGCAGCAGTAGTCCTATGCAAAGCAAAAGTGTCTTTATTAGACCAAATTACTTTTAGAATAAGTGCAAAGGGTTATAGTAAATAGAGGCTGTTGTAGTCACAGAATGGGATGCCCCAACCAGAGAGCACCTGGCAGCAGTACTACTATGCACAGCAAAAGTGTCTTTATCAGGCCAAATTACTTTTAGAATAAGTGCAAAGGGTTAGAGGCTGGTGTAGTCACAGAATGGGATGCCCCAACCAGAGAGCACCTGGCAGCAGTATTACTATGCACAGCAAAAGTGTCTTTATCAGGCCAAATTACTTTTAGAATAAGTGCAAAGGGTTATAGTAAATAGAGGCTGTTGTAGTCACAGAATGGGATGCCCCAACCGGAGAGCACCTGGCAGCAGTACTACTATGCACAGCAAAAGTGTCTTTATCAGGCCAAATTACTTTTAGAATAAGTGCAAAGGGTTATAGTAAATAGAGGCTGGTGTAGTCACAGAATTGGATGCCTCACAGCAGACTTGAGATCAGTTCAGTATAAATGCACAGTAAGTGTATAAGCAACCTGAAAACGCTAACAAAGCCAGTCAGCCAGCCAGTAACACTCAGGCTGGATGAAAAAAAAAAAAATTCTCCCTGTGACTGCCTCCGATTTTTCCTAACTTTCCCTGCTTTTCGCTGACTTTCTTCCTGTCTCCTGCCTTTCTCCTGCCTGTCCCTGTCTGTCCCTGGCTCTCTGCCTCTCCCTCACTACAGCAGCGTCCTGTCTCTCACGAATGCAATAGAGAAATGAGGAAAAGCAAGATGTCCGCCGACTTAAATAGCGCTGTGAAGTCACCGGGCTTGCTGGCTGCTGATAGGCTGCATGTGACTGCCCCAGCTTGCACTGGCGCGGGGTAGATGTCTGGACATGTCCCGTCCGCCATCTTAGAATGCCTGTAATGTAAATGAATCATGAAACTTCGAGCGATCGAAGCACGGGGAAATTCGGATTTGATCCGAATCTAATTTTTCATGAAATTCGGATCGAATCCGGGTTCGTCCGGATCGATTCGCTCATCCCTATCGGTAACCATGATTCCCATTTTAAGTTTTCTTGGAGTAAGCCATGTTTGGATTTCCTGATGAATAAATGTAAGCAGTTTCTCCCCTGTGTGACTCCGTTCGCCAAGACAAACCATGTGAAGCACAGTGTGACACATCCGTGCCCTGCACACATGGTAGACTGGAGGGGCACTGAGACTTGAGCCTACAGTGGAGGGTGAGGAGATGGCGGAGGATGAGGAGGCCGAGTCGCACGGTGTCACAGGCCCAATAGGCAGGGAGCGCGGAGGCCGAAGCGGCGTGACCTGTCCAAGTTGCTGTTGCTGCTGCAAAGGGACCACATTCACCCAGTGGGCCATAAACGACATGTACTGTCCTTGACTGTAATTACAGCTCCAGACGTCTGCACTGACATGCACTTTGCTACACACGGACAGGCTCAAGGACTGGCCCACCTTCTGTTCAACAAAAGTGTGCAGCGCTGGTACTGCCTTCTTGGCAAAGAAATGACGGCTTGGGACTCTCCACCTCGGCTCGGCACAAGCCATCAGTTCTCTGAAAGGTGCAGAGTTCACCACCTGAAAAGGGAGCGACTGCAGCACCAGCAACTTGGACAGGAGCACATTCAGCTTCTGCGCCATAGGATGAGTGGGTGTATACTGCTGTCTCTTGGACATGGCTTTGCTGATGGATTGCTGGCGGGATGCATGACTTGGAGGAGAAGGAGCAGGAGCGACAGAGGATGGGTATGACGCACAGCTGCCTTCGGCTGGGGTGCTGGAGCCTTGGCTGGCAGAAATTGGGAGCGGCATGCCACTTGGTGAGAAAGCAGGCTGGACCACCTCTTCGGAGCCTCGGTTCTCCCAGGCTGCTTTATGGTGACGCATCATATGTTGACGCAGGGCCCTGGCCACGCTTCACCTTCTGCCTACATATCTTGCATGTGGCCATGTTACCCTCCTGCGGATGTTTCAGGAAAAACTGCCACACTGCCGAGTAGCTACTTTTCCCACCAACAGGCCTCACTGATTCACTGCTACTGTCGCCAACTCCAGGAACCCCTGCTCCACTACCTCCCGATAAGGTAGCCTGCCGCGCAGCAGGTGCTCTACCCCGGCCCCGTTTGGCTCCAGGCTTTATAATTGTGCCCCCATGCTGACTCTCAACCATGCTGCTAACATCTTGCTGCCTCAGCTGCTGACTCCGGGGCAACCTGCACCCCCCTTCATCACCCGGCTTCCAAGTGCGATCGGCTTCATCATCATCATCATCATCACCGAGTTGTGGCTGCACGTCACTGATGTTCTCGGTTTCCTCAACAGTGTCTGGCACAGGAGCTGGAACGCTCGCAACACCCACGACACTGTCCACATCACTATTTGTCTGCCTAGCTAAAGAAGCCACCTCCATTTCTTGGCTGGGCAGTAGCTGCTGACTGTCTGATCGTCCTCCTCACTAAAGAGTGGCGCTGAACCCAAAGCATAGGATACGTCGCTGGGGGAGGGAACGGCGTAGGACAGAGGTAATGGGAGGACAGGGACTGCTCTCGGGGCATGCCAACTCAGGGTTGTGTCAGAGGAACCTACCGACCCTAGACTGGGGGTCTCAGATGTAACTTGTGATGATGTTGATGAGCGCGTTAACCAATCTACCACGGCAGATGCGTTACTGGTGGAGACACGACCGCTAGCAGATACTGGCAGATCAGGTCTCTCACCGTGACTCCTGCTGCCACTCGCTCCTAGTCTGCTGCGACCTCTGCCTGCTGAATCTTGGCCTCTGCCACTCTTCTTTGAACATCCTTGCACTTGTCTGCCTGACAATTTTATGTATTTAAAATGCGCAATAGTTACGATAAAAAATGTGTTTACTTTAAAAAGGAGAAGCTAAATAAAGTGAGGGACTGCTTCTCTGCACCAGATACTATGAAAATTGGCAATATGAGATACCCTGCGGCCTAGTGTTTTGGCAGCAGACCAAAAACCAATTCAAAATGCAATACTTTGATTAAGCTGAGGAAGGATGAACAAGCGTATTTAGTATAACAGATAGGCTGCTAAGTGCAGGTTTGGGATACCCAGGTGGGCTGGTGATTTTTTTGTTAAAGGCAGACCAAAAAACAATTCAAAATACAATACTTTGATCAAGCTGAGGAGGATGAACAAGCGTATTTAGTATAACAGATAGGCTGCTAAGTGCAGGTTTGGGATGCCCTGCGGCCTGGTGTTTTTTTTGTTAAAGGCAGACCAAAAACCAATTCAAAATGCAATACTTTGATTAAGCTGAGGAGGATCAACAAGCGTATTTTGTATAACAGATAGGCTGCTAAGTGCAGGTTTGGGATACCCAGGTGGGCTGGTGTTTTTCTTGTTAAAGGCAGACCAAAAACCAATTCAAAATACAATACTTTGATTAAGCTGAGGAGGATCAACAAGTGCATTTAGTATAACAGATAGGCTGCTAAGTGCAGGTTTGGGATGCCCTGCGGCCTGGTGTTTTTTTTTGTTAAAGGCAGACCAAAAACCAATTCAAAATGAAATACTTTGATTAATCTGAGGAAGGATGAACAAGCGTATTAATATAACAGATAGGCTGCTAAGTGCAGGTTTGGGACGCCCTGCGGCCTGGTGTTTTTTTTGTTAAAAGCAGACCAAAAACCAATTCAAAATGAAATACTTTGATTAATCTGAGGAAGGATGAACAAGCGTATTTAGTATAACAGATAGGCTGCTAAGTGCAGGTTTGGGACGCCCTGCGGCCTGGTTTTTTTTTGTTAAAGGCAGACCAAAAACCAATTCAAAATGCAATACTTTGATTAAGCTGAGGAGGATCAACAAGCGTATTTAGTATAACAGATAGGCTGCTAAGTGCAGGTTTGGGATACCCAGGTGGGCTGGTGTTTTTTTTGTTAAAGGCAGACCAAAAAATATTTAAACTAATCCAGTTATATTATGATAAATGCTTGTGTGTAACAGATAGGGTTAAATAAGCCACTGCATAGATGGCATGCACAGTGACAAGGCAGATTTACAGCACAAAGAACTGAAATTGAATTGAAAACTGATCTGGCTGGATGGTTCCGATTTTTCCCTATCTTTCCCTATCTCTGTCTACTTCTCTGTCCCTGTCTCTAACGAGCTGTGCTCTGGCCGCAATGCAAGGCTGAAATGCGCACAAGCAAGATGGCCACCGCTTTACATAGCACGTTGACATCACCGGGCTTCCTGGCTGCTGATAGGCTGCATGTGACTTACCCATGATACCTTGCCCCAGGAGATATGTCTGGACATGTTCATCCACCATTTAAGAATGCCTGTAATTGAAATAAATGGAGTTTAAAGGAAAACTTCGATTGAATCACGGGGAAATTCGGATTTGTTCAGAATCGAATTTTCCATGAAATTCGGAACGAATCCGGGTTCGTCCGGATCGATTCGCTCATCCCTATTTGTGGGGGTTATTTAATTTGCAAAGGGCTGTTTTGATTGAAAAAGCACAAGGTGCGCACTTTGTCTGCAGAGTAGGAATTTTCAAGTGAAGTGCCCAATATGCAAATGATTTCCTTTAGGGTGAATGGTAACCCTACCCTTGGAGTTAGCAATGCATGTTGGGTATTGTTCTGTTCAGGGGACATTGCTGTTTCACATTAGGTATGTTCTTTCCTGTTAGCATATATTTTCTTTAGGAAAATGGGGTTTTTATTGTGCATATTTTCAATTTTTGTAGAGAAATGTGGCGGCACCAGTGAATTCCTCAAAGGATTGTGCCCAGAAAGCTACTGTCACGACAACAAGCCTGGTACGCCTAGAATGCTTTAGGTGTGTACTTTCTGTGGATATATGGTTTGTGAGGGATATTTAATTTGCAAAGGGCTATTTTGGTTGAAAAAGCACAAGGTGCGCGCTTTGTTTGCAGAGTAGGTATTTTCACGTGAAATGCCCAATATGCATATGCTTTCCTTTAGGGTGAATGGCAACCCTACCCTTGGAGTTAGCAATGCATGTTGGATATTGTTATGTTCAGGGGACCTTGCTGTTTCACATTAGGTATGTTTTTTCTCAATAGCATATATTTTCTTTAGGAAAATGTGGTTTTTATTGTGCATATCTTACATTTTTGTAGGGAAATGCGGTGGCACCAGTGAATTCCTCAAAGGATTGCGGTCAGAAAGCTCCTGCCACGACAACAAGCCTGGTACACCTAGAATGCTACAGGTGTGTACTGTCTGTGGATATATGGTTTGTGGGGGTTATTTAATTTGCAAAGGGCTGTTTTGGTTGAAAAAGCACAAGGTGCGCACTTTGTCTGCAGAGTAGGAATTTTCAAGTGAAATGCCCAATATGCATATGCTTTCCTTAAGGGTGAATAGCAACCCTACCCTTGGAGTTAGCAATGCATGTTGGGTATTGTTCTGTTCAGGGGACCTTGCCGTTTCACATTGGGCATGTTTCTTGTGGTTAGTGTATTTTTTATAGGAAAATGTGGTTTTGATTATGAATTTTTACAATTTTTTTAGGGCACTAGTGAATTCCTCAAAAGATTGCTCCCGGAAAGCTACTGCCCTGACAACGGGCCTGGTACGCCCAGAACGCTTGAGGTGTGTACTTTCTGTGGATATATAGTTTGTGGGGGTTATTTAATTTGCAAAAGGGCTGTTTTGGTTGAAAAAGCACGAGGTACACGCTTTGTCTGCAGAGTGGGAATTTTCAAGTGAAATGCCCAATATGCATATGCTTTCCTTTAGGGTGAATGGTAACCCTTCGCTTGGATTAGCATGTTGGGTATTGTTCTGTTCAGGGGACCTTGCTGTTTCACATTAGGTATGTTTTATCTTGTTAGCATATATTTTCTTTAGGAGAATGTATTTTTTATTATGCATATTTTCAATTTTTGTAGGGAAATGCGGTGGCACCAGTGAATTCCTAAAAAGGATTGCGTCCAGAAAGCTCCTTCCACGACAACAAGCCTGATACGCCTAGAATGCACGAAGTGTGTACTTTCTGTGGATATATGGTTTGTGGGGGTTTTTTAATTTACAAAGGGCTGTTTTGGTTGAAAAAGCACAAGGTGCACGCTTTGTCTGCAGAGTAGGAATTTTCAAGTGAAATGGCCAATATGCATATGCTTTTCTTTAGGGTGAATGGCAACCCTACCCTTGGAGTTAGCAATGCATGCTGGGTATTGTTCTGTTCAGGGGACCTTATTGTTTCACATTAGGTATGTTTTTTCTCATTAGCATATATTTTCTTTAGGAAAATGTGTTTTTTATTGTGCATATTTTTAATTTTTGTAGGGAAATGCAGTAGCACCAGTGAATTCCTCAAAGGATTGTGGTCAGAAAGCTTCTGCCTCGCCAACAAGCCTGGTACACCTAGAACGCTTGAGGTGTGTACTGTCTGTGGATATATGGTTCGTGAGGGTTATTTAATTTGCAAAGGGCTATTTTGGTTGAAAAAGCACAAGGTGCGCGCTTTGTTTGCAGAGTAGGAATTTTCAAGTCAAATGCCCAATATGCATATGCTTTCCTTTAGGGTGAATGGCAACCCTACCCTTGGAGTTAGCAATGCATGTTGGGTATTGTTCTGTTCAGGGGACCTTGCCGTTTCACATTGGGCATGTTTTTTGTGGTTAGTGTACTTTTTTATAGGAAAATGTGGTTTTGAATTTTTACAATTGTTTTAGGGCACCTGTAAATTCCTCAAAGGATTGTGTCCAAAAAGCTACTGCCACGACAACAAGCCTGGTACGCCTAGAATGCTTTAGGTGTGTACTTTCTGTGGATATATGGTTTGTGAGGGATATTTAATTTGCAAAGGGCTGTTTTGGTTGAAAAAGCACAAAGTGCGTGCTTTGTCTACAGAGTAGGAATTTTCAAGTGAAATGCCCAATATGCATATGGTTTCCTTTAGGGTGAATGGTAACCCTACGCTTGGATTAGCATGTTGGGTATTGTTATGTTCAGGGGACCTTGCTGTTTCACATTAGGTATGTTTTTTCTCAATAGCATATATTTTCTTTAGGAAAATGTGGTTTTTATTGTGCATATCTTACATTTTTGTAGGGAAATGCGGTGGCACCAGTGAATTCCTCAAAGGATTGCGGTCAGAAAGCTCCTGCCACGACAACAAGCCTGGTACACCTAGAACGCTACAGGTGTGTACTGTCTGTGGATATATGGTTTGTGGGGGTTATTTAATTTGCAAAGGGCTGTTTTGGTTGAAAAAGCACAAGGTGCACACTTTGTCTGCAGAGTAGGAATTTTCAAGTGAAATGGCCAATATACATATGCTTTCCTTTAGGTGAATGGCAACCCTACCCTTGGAGTTAGCAATGCATGCTGGGTATTGTTCTGTTCAGGGGACCTTGCCGTTTCACATTAGGTATGTTTTTTGTGGTTAGTATATATTTTCTTTAGGAAAATGTGGTCTTTATTGTGCATATTTTCAATTTTTGTAGGGAAATGCGGTGGCACCAGTGAATTCCTCAAATGATTGTGTCCAAAAAGCTCCTGCCACGACAACAAGCCTGGTACGCCTAGAACTCTTAAGGTGTGTACTTTCTGTGGATATATGGTTTGTGGGGGCTATTTAAAGTGGACCATCACCCTCGGGTGATCGGCCCGGGAATCTATAAGATTCCCGGGCCGATCACCTCCCTCCCCGCGGGACATCCGAGATCGGGATGTCCCGCGGGGTGAAACCCCCCCAAAACCCCCAAACCCCCTTACTTTAACTTCGGCGGCGGCCGGCCGGCGCCGCCTCCCTCGCGCCCCTCTAGGCGTGCGCGCCCCCGCGCCGGCCATCTGTGAATGGCCGGCGCGGGTGCGCGCGCGTCAAGAGGGACGCGCGGGAGGCGGCGGCGGAGGAGCCACGGACAAGCGGCTGTCAAATCCCTTGTCCGTCGGCGCTGGGAGCGGGGAGAGGTGAGTTTTTAGGGTGATCGGGGGGGGTTTCACACAGCGGGGCACCCCCGACCGACGTGGACCAAGACCCAGGATAGTCAAAATACTGGGTGTTGGTCCACTTTAATTTGCAAAGGGCTGTTTTGGTTGAAAATGCACAAGATGCGTGCTTTGTCTGCAGAGTAGGAATTTTCAAGTGAAATGCCCAATATGCATATGCTTTCCTTTAGGGTGAATGGTAACCCTACCCTTGGAGTTAGCAATGCATGTTGGGTATTGTTCTGTTCTGGGGACGTTGCCGTTTCATATTAGGTATATTTTTTCCTATTAGTATATTTTTTTAAGGAAACATTTCTTTGATTGACTCCACCTGGAGATATGTAACCACAACATCAAGCCTGATACGCCTAGATAGCTTGAGGTGTGTACTTTAAGTGTATATAAGGTTTTGGGGGTGTATTTCAAATGTAAAGGGGTGTTTATGTTAAGAAACTGCAACGGGCGCAAAATAATTGTATTTTCTTTGAATACCCCCTTAAGTGCTTTATTAAGTTTGGGGTGTCTCCTGGTCAGAAAAGGATGTGGTACTGTTGGAATTAGGAGGAATGGGGCTTTTAGAGACAATATGACTTTGTTGGTACATTTGTAATTTTTATTAAGAAATATCACTACAAAATGTACATTTTTTATAAATTATTTTTTTAACCTTATTTTCCACAAAAATATTAGAAAAACACTAATAAACTTAAAAATAAGATATTCCCTGTTGAAGCCCAGACTCTGTTGAAAAAAACAATATATAATTTTATAGGGAAATCCCTTCAAAAATCACAGCCGAACATGTGTAGCTGAAAATAGCGGAAAATAGGCTGGCAACAGAGGGTGACAACTTCTCCAGAAAGGCTGGCAGTTAATGGGTTAGAGGTGAGTTAAAGATGACCATTTTTTGAATGAACCACTTTTCACAGGTGATCACTGCTTCTTCTATAGCATTTGCTACTAATAAACTAATTTCTTCCTGAAGCATAACATGATCATTAAAAGCATCTTCAGGCATGGAACCTGCAGAATCATTTGTCATTTATTCCAGCACAGACTGGCTCATTGGACAGGCCTTTTAATTTGACCAAACCTGTCACCCCTGATTTTTCCAGCAAAAGAAAAAAATAGTTGCATTAAATATTGTTTCTCCCTCCAATTACATATATGCAATGTTTTGTTTTTCTTAATGCACTGTTGCTGCCCAGTATACAAAATACAAAGGTAAAGTCTTTTTTCAGCAGTATCTGCATTTTATCCCGCAAAACATGCTGAATTACTACTACAACCACCTGTGTGCCTGAATGAAGAAGATGTTGGTGGTGGGCCGCCTTTGACGCCTGCTGGAGCGAAGGTGTGAGAGGCACCATTTGCGGAGAAATATTTGAAACCTCTTCGGTGACATGAAGTGCTGCAAGATGGGCACAGTCTAGGACGTCTCCAGTTCTTAATCCAGCACACAGTATACAATACACTAGTACTGCTAAAGCATTTACTGCACTGTATAATGCTGTATTTTTCTCTCAACTGGAGAAGACCCTATGACAGGATCGTACCCATTTGGAGTTCACGCCAGGTCCCATAGTGGCGTATTCCACCATTACACCATCAACTCCGCTGGGCAGTCCACACGTGGGAGAAAAGGCAACTCAGGTTGCTGGTCAATTACTGTATGAAAATGTTTTGCTTTTTCTGGCACTTATACAGTATTATTTTTTTCAATACAGTACACTATATACTCTTTTTAATCCAGCAAACACTCAAGTACAGGAGCAGGGGTCACGGCTGCTCCAACATTGCTGTAAATCTGTTTTGGCTGCCTGTACTGTTCATAATGTGTACTGTTATGGAAAGTACTGCACAGTACCTGTGCATCTGTACTGTACAGTGAGGATAAATGGCCTGATGCAGAGCCTCCCCTGATCTGACCTTATTTTGTTCCGTTTCTCTGAAGTCCCACTTTCATTCCGTTTGTCTCGGGGTTCAAATGTGATTCAGAGCCGCCGTCGGGAGAGCTCCGTTACTGATCCGTTTATGTGTCTTCATTCGGGAAGTGTTTTTTCCCCTCTCGGGTGCTTTCCGTGGGTTCCGTTGCCGTTCACACGGACGATTAGTTTTTAGGTCCTTTTTAATGCGTTTCCAAACGTAGCTTCTTGCCATCTGTTTCCGTTTTCACCCCGATTCCGACTGTTTTTCCATGTATACTTACATTACCATGGATTTCCTGTTGACAATCTGGGTCCACGCAAGCGCACATCCCTAGCCCTCCCTCATGCTTTCCTCATACATCAAACTGTCACTTTTACCAACACCAAAACTTACCTTAAACTAATATCCTTCTTCTTCTTCTTCTAACTCCCTGTGTTTAATGCTTACCTTAATGTCTTCTCCTCCTTCTTCTTCTTCTTCTTCCTCCTCCCTGTGTTTAATGCTTACCTTAAGGTCTTCTCCTCCTTCTTCTTCTTCTTCCTCCTCCCTGTGTTTAATGCTTACCTTAATGTCTTCTCCTCCTTCTTCTTCTTCCTCCTCCCTGTGTTTAATGCTTACCTTAATGTCTTCTCCTCCTTCTTCTTCTTCTTCTTCCTCCTCCCTGTGTTTTAAGCTTACCTTAATGTCTTCTCCTTCTTCTTCTTCTTCTTCCTCCTCCCTGTGTTTAATGCTTACCTTAATGTCTTCTCCTCCTTCTTCTTCCTTTTCCTCCCCCCTGTGTTTAATGCTTACCTTAATGTCTTCTCCTCCTTCTTCTTCTTCTTCTTCTTCTTCTTCCTCCTCCCTGTGTTTAATGCTTACCTTAATGTCTTCTCCTCCTTCTTCGTCTTCTTCTTCCTCCTCCCTGTGTTTAATGCTTACCTTAATGTCTTCTCCTCCTTCTTCTTCTTCTTCTTCCTCCTCCCTGTGTTTTATGCTTACCTTAATGTCTTCTCCTCCTTCTTCTTCTTTTTCTTCTTCTTCCTCCTCCCTATGTTTAATGATTACCTTAATGTCTTCTCCTCCTTCTTCTTCTTCTTCTTCCTCCTCCCTGTGTTTAATGCTTACCTTAGTGTCTTCTCCTTCTTCTTCTTCTTCTTCCTCCTCCCTGTGTTTAATGTTTACCTTAATGTCTTATCCTCCTTCTTCTTCCTCCTCCTCCCTGTGTTTAATGCTTACCTTAATGTCTTCTCCTTCTTCTTCTTCTTCCTCCTCCCTGTGTTTAATGCTTACCTTAATGTCTTCTCCTCCTTCTTCTTCTTCTTCTTCCTCCTCCCTGTGTTTAATGCTTACCTTAATGTCTTCTCCTCCTTCTTCTTCTTCTTCCTCCTCCCTGTGTTTAATGCTTACCTTCGTCTTCCTCCTCCCTGTGTTTAATGCTTACCTTAATGTCTTCTCCTCCTTCTTCTTCTTCTTCTTCTTCCTCCTCCATGCGTTTAATGCTTACCTTAATGTCTTCTCCTCCTTCTTCTTCTTCTTCCTAATCCTTGTCCCATATACCTACCTTTTGTGACATGTAACTGTATGGTCATGTTGTTAGAACGTACAGTGCCATGAAAGAGAAGACACCACACCATTTTTTTTGTTAAAATTGTCAAAATTTAAAAATAAACATTATTCAAAACTTTTAAAATTCTTTGGTGGCACCCAGGAGGCTCTGGCTCTTCCTCAAATGGGACCTTGTCTTTGATCTGTGAAGGGAAAACATAATCAGTTTAGCCTTATAAGTCTTTATTGCTTAGCTAGGGGCTTTGCTTTGGGCCATTTTTAGGGTTAAGGTGGGCCTTAGTTAATTAATGTGTCTTGGCCCATGTTTTTGTTGTTTTGGGCAGGAGTTTTAACTACATGTATGATATCTCGAAACTACTTACAAGGCATGCGGCCAACAGTGCGTCTGGGGCGCAACCTCCTCCTCGCTGGCTCCACCCACTCGTCAGCCTGTGAAGCTGTTGTGTACAAAAACACAAGGTTATTATTGACTCTTTGTGCCTCCTGAATGTCAGATTAGTTTAGGCTTGTATGCATCAAATCACTCACCTTCCCCAGGCACCTCTGGAGGTTGTCCTGGGGCCTCCCCTGTTATTGAGGATGTTCCTGCGACGTCATCATCTAAAAATAAAAATTGGGCACATTAGTATATGTTTTGAGTGCATGTATCTGAGTATGCGAGTCTTACCGGAGTCAGGTTGTAGCTGTGGCTGGTTGGACTCCCTGCTGTGAGACTGACCCCCCCCCCCTGTAGTGTCAGATTCAGTGGCTGGTCTGTGTCACTGGCAGAGGAGGGGGTGGGCGTTGGCACCGGCGTGGCACCACCTACACTTTCACCACTACCTCCCAGGGCTTCGTCTTCTTGTCCGGGTGAGGCGGAACCGATAACTCCATTCATGCACTGCAATATAAACACAATCATAAACACAGGCCCAGGCAAGGGCAGTGTGTTTTTTGCATGTCATGTACCAAGACTTACCGGGGAAGTGCTTCACAAAGTACCGCCTCACCCGGGGCCTATGCCTCCTTTTCAAGTCCGACCAGTGCTGGGCGATCTGTGTGAAAGTGTAGGTGGTGCCAGTGTTCCGGGATATGGCGTCCACCACCGCCAGTGCCAACGCCCTCTTCTCGTAGTCGCACGGCAGGTAGTCATAACGGTTTCTCAGCATCATCTGTAATAACAAGCACAATGACAGAGCATTAGTGACACTACTAGATTACACACTCTCATCCACTATCTAAAGCAAGTTTCTGAGCCTCATTCCTACTCACATGGGCCTACTTAGTCTATCTGCCTCTAGGCTAGTGTGCTGCTGCGCACATGGATCAAACTAACCTGTTCTAGTAGTTTCCTTTTACCAGACAGTTTGTCCTCACTAATATGGCCCTGCCATGGCTAATATTTGTTTATATTTGTTTAGTGGCTTGTGCGCACACATAAACGCACGCTCGCCTACTCATATCCATGATTATGTTGTCCTGCTCCTCCTTATATATTGCGGGTGACATCTTTCTCTGCCTTCTGGTTCTGGTTATGACGTGCCCCCGCGGTGGGGTGCGTGCGCGCGCGCATGCAGATGTGCATGCTGCCGAACACGCCCTCACGGGAAAACTATTTAAAACTCAATGCACTCAGCTCTGTGTTGGTTACCATATCACTATGCCCAGGCCAAAAGGGAGCCGTAAGACCCCAAAAAGCCCAGAGCCACATACTAGCTGCACAGATAGACATCACAAACACCCACACAAGAGCAGGCACAAGAGCCTGGAGGGACATGACCATAGTCAAAGGGTGGATAAGCCAGCCACACAGGCTTCTCGGAAAAAACGCAGTGGCAAGGAGCACTTGGCACAGTCGCCCCCACCTGCTAAATCAGCCAGGCCTCACAAGGGCCACAAATCTCTGAAAACCCTGCAGCCTCCCCCTCCTCCACCCACAAAGCATGTGGGTAAATCCAGCCACACCACCAAGGGGAAGCGTACGTCCAAAACCACTAGCCCACCCAGGCCAACCACCCCTCCTCCTCGACACTCTGTGTCCCCAAGTACCACAAGCACAGAGTCAATAGAGAGCTCCACAGGTGACAGCTCGACAGGCACCCAGCCATTATCACTTAGCACCCCCCACACTCCATCACAGTCACCCATCAGCCCAAGAAACCTAAACTACTCCCCAGACAGCCAGCCATCAATGTCGTCTGCTGCCGGGGACACCACACACCCATGTGGGCGCCAGCTGCACCGTGGCTCACTTACAGCCCGTTTCTCTGATGTCCAAAGCATGGCTGTAGCCACTGGTGTTTGTGAGCACTATGATGCCCTATTTGGACGTAATTCAAAGTCAAGTCCAAAGCAGGCCAAGCAGGAGATTTGGGAGAACATTTGCCACCAAGTGAATAGTGTAGGTTCGGTGAGGAGGGATGTTGAGCAAATTAAAAGAAAATTTGGGGACCTTAAATATTATGGGAAAAAAAAAATGGACATGCGCCGCCAGCAGAGGTAAAGCCTATTTCGAGTGTAGCTGAATGGACAGGCTGCTTTGTAGCAGTATGTAAAACTTATTATATGTGCTTTACTCTTCCCCAGCCTACAGACAGGGGGTGGTATCCCTACTAAAATCCTCCTAACACCAGCAGAAGAGCATGTGTTGACCTATATTCACCCGGCAACACTTCAGGGCCTGCAAGGGGGCCAATACACAGACAGGAATGTCAGGTCCGGAGGTGAGTATATTTTTACATTGAGACTTTTGAATGGGGACCAAAACAGTTGTATACTCCTTGCAACAGATGCCACGCCACAAGGCCAAGCTCCCCCTGCATTGGCCCAGAGGAGCACGCCACAACAGCCTTGTGTCAACACCAACCAACCTGAGTGTACGGATGAGGTAAGTCAATGGACCACTGTGTAGCCAAATGAAATTGCACTTGCCTACATTTAAGTTAAAATAGTGGCCTCACTACCTGCTACCTTTCTTGGCAGACCCTACCCAGCCCACTCATTATTGAAGTAATTCGGGATTTGGAGGAGGAGGACACAAGTCTGCTGCAGCCAAGGCCACCAGACCCAGTGGGACAACATCCAACACACCCATACCTCAGGGGCCCAAACCTCTGCTGCCGTGGACATTGGGCGCACAACAGACTCTGCGCCCAGCCAGCCACCTGCAGCCACTCAATCAGTACCAGACACACCCACCCGTGCCAGTGGCGGAGCCCAGCAACGTCGCCATATCAGCCAGAGGAGACATCTGCAGATAATGGAGGAAGCATGGCACCAGGAAAACGTGGAGTTTGCAGCTAACACACAGAGGTTTAATGAGACAGTGTGTTCACAAATCACCTCTATGTCACAACAACTAGAGGTTTTGAATCAAAATGTGTCCGGCCTGCTTGCAGAAACCAGACAACAAAGCAGGCATATGGCGGAAAAGGTCCAGCAATGGCAGTTAATGAATCAGAGCCTTGCTCATATTGCCGCTAACATGCAGCAACCCCAGCCATCAACTTCAACCTCCTACTCTACCTACCACTGAAGGCATGTGTTTTTGTCTTGATTCTGGGGAGCAGGACACAAGACTACCGTAACACAAAACACATGCTCTTCCACAACCCCACATTAACAGCCTAAACATTTTTCAACAATGTTTGTCACATTATTTTGTTATTTTGGATCACACAAAATAAAAAATGCATGAAAATTAAGCAAAAACATCATCAACAAGCTGGGAACGGATCGCCTGTGCCGACCCACTTTGTGTTCCAGAGTAGGGAGGTGTTACATCTTCTGAAATGACTAAAGCGTCCTCAGCCAGGTCACTGTATCTGGGAACCTGGCTATGGATGGCGAGGTTGTGCACGACCCCACACGCAACAATTATTTTGAGGACCTTGGCGGGCTCATACTGCAAGGCACCCCCAGTCTGGTCCAGACAACGGAAGCGCATCTTCAACAAGCCAAAGGCACGTTCCACCACTCAGCGAGTCCTCCTATGTGCAGTGTTATACCGCTCCTGGGCCTGCGAGGATGGGTGGAGGATGGGGGTGAGTAGCCAGGGAAGCAATGGATAGCCAGAATCACCTGCCAAAAAATATACAAAAAATAAGCACACACCATAATACAAAAAACACATGACAAATGGGCCCCTTTGCCACACATGTAGTGGCAGGCCCCATAACTAGCCGAGACATAGAAACCTAAACAGCAAACATCTAAAGTGTATCTAAACAAGTACCATCATGCTACTAAGGAAGAGCCACAAGTACCTTACATGCTACTTACAAATACGGCATGTTAGGTTACTTTAAACTGCTAAGAACAGGGAACAACAGACAGAGGCCTAAGAGGAAGAGGCTCAATAATGTGCTGCTTAGCATTCCAGCATTAGTGAACAGGGACAATAGGTCAGCTGTGCAGTGTACAGTTCTGATGAGGCAACATGCACATCCACCCAGCACACTCCTGTACAATGACTCTGGGATGCAACATAGCTAAGAGGGCCAGGACAGAAAGGTATAGTGGAGAATCACAAACAAAGCCATAGGAGGAAATACTGGTAAGTAAGTGAGTGTAAACTTCTACTGTTTTATTAGAGTCTCTAACAGATTAGTGGGGTACAGGCACAGACCAATCAGAAAAATCATGCTGGATGGCAACAACTATTTTTAAACACATACCCAGTAGCCAGCCGCCAGACAGATCTCCAGATTGAAAGCGCACAAAGAGGCTGGAGTTCCTCAAAATGTGCGAGTCGTGTGTGGACCCAGGGAAGGCTGCAAACATACTAAAAAATAGCATATCTGGGCCTGACACTGCCTGCACATTTATAGAGTGGCCCATCTTCCTGTTCCTGCAAAAGCAAAATATAACAGGAATTAGTGGGCACAAAAGGCAAAACACAATTAAAAAGATACATTCACATAAGCAACATTTCTAACCACTGGAAGTTTGGTATACACAGGATGGAGGTCTGCTTTCAGCCACTGAAAAATACTCCACATTGCAAAAATGTCAATGTATGTGCTACATTGCAGACACATGCTGACCTAAACCACATACCTGAACAGATATTCCTGCGCAGCTGGCGGAATTAACGCAACGTGGGTACAATCAATGGCACCCATGACTTTGGGCATGTCGGCTATATTATTAAAGCCCAACTTAACCGCATTCCAGGCTTCCACTGTGTCAGGGAAAAATATATATTTTGGTGCCAGAGTAGCCATGCCATCCAAAAATTTGGTAAAGCTGCAGCTCAGCATAGACTGGGACATCCCCACGGAGAAGGCACCCAGTCTCTGGAATGAGCCGTTTGCCAAAAACTGCAGGCAGCCAACCAATTTGGTCATACCTGGAATTGCATGCCTCTTCCTTGTGGTGCGGGCTAACCATGGCCACAGCTGCCTATACAAGTCGTGGAGAGAAACACGGTTAAGGCGGGTGAGCTCGAATAGCTCAAGGTCATGCATGCCATCGATGTCCAGACGTGTTCGGTGCAGCCTGGTTTCTGCCATGCTCAAGAGAACCAGGCAGCGTAGCTGACGCCTTTGATGCTCGCTCACAGCAGAATGCATTCCAAAGTCACGGAGCACAAATACGCTGCTAACACTGCCCGTAAGTTGAGCGCCCACACCCTCGTTATAATGGGCTGCTTTCAATCAGAAATCAAGGCTCTGAATCATTAAAAAAAATGGACCAATCAACGACAAGTCCGTTTTCACGGAGTCCTGCCTCTTGCGAGCCAACAATCGTAAAGGCGCATGCCGAAACACCTGAGCGCACACACGAACACAAAAAGTAACGGAGCACCCTTTCATGCCCCGATCACAGCCCAAAACCAATGGGAAAACGTACAGGATAGCTGAACGAGGAGGCTCTGCATCAGGCCAAAAGACACTAATTTGTCCAGTACACCCATACACTTTATGTTTTGTGATCTCACTTATAAAATGTTAACTATCAAATTGTTAACATATGCTATATATAATTTCAACAATATATATAATGCAAACATGGAAAGAAGTAATATTCAAAAAACTAAAAAACTGTATAAAATTATATATATATATATATATATAGTATATATATATATATATATATACATGAATGGGTTTATTTGAGATGTTATGGGAAATATTGCCTTGGGATTGGGGGTGGGAGGGCTCATACGCACCCCAAAAATGCTGGGGAAGCTGCAGCTCCTGCTGGAAGAGGTGAGTTTTGTTGCAATCTGGCGGAAAGAGGGAGGAGAATCAAATAGAAGGGCATCCTGATTTGGGATGCCCCAGGGGCTGTCCTGTTGGGTTTTGTTCTGCTTATATGTTGTTTGGGGCTCCCACTTCTAATTTCGCCTACAGCCACACCTTGTCTAAAACCGGTCCTGGAAGCACTGATACAGTGAGCAGATGCCAATGTTTGTTTAAGTTAGCAAAGGTGTTGCCTAGTATATTTAGTGCTAAAAAATTATTACATATTCGTTTTTCAATACCCTCCATCCCAGCAGACATTCTCTATTGCAAGCCACAGTGGTTTTCACAGAACTTTAACCTATTTAGCTATGTGAGTCTCATGTAGCTGCCTCTCCAGTTGTTAAAAACCAGCCACATAGCTGACTTTAAACCCCAATTTTAAAAAAGTTAAAAAGTTAAACACTGACCCCTCGTTCGATCCAGTCGGGTCTTCTCTTCACCCTGGGGACATATCCCCCCCCCCCCGGGGCTTTTCCAGCTTCAGGGGAGGGCCCAAAAGAACCCCCCGCTTCTGCCATTGCCGACATCTTTGCAAAGAAAAAATATTACATTTACTTACCTGCGCACGCAGTCCCTCACGCCACATTTCCTCTTCTCCAGGGTGGCTTTCGATACCCCCCCAGGCTCTTCTGCCGAGAGGAAAGGGCCCAAAACAGGCCCCCTCACCTCGCTTCCACATCACTGCCTCTTGCCCCACCTTTTTGTTGGTAGAGGAATGATGTGACAGTTGAGAGAGGGGGGAGGATTAGGGGTCTCTGATCCCCTGCCTCCCCACACCCTTCCACCAATCACGGCATCTGTCATTGGATCGGTGCGGGACAGCAGAGGATCGGTGGTGAGTAAAGAATAAAAAAATGTATGCACACACATCAACAAGCCTGGTATGCCTAAAAATCTTGTGGTGTGTACCTTCAGAGAATATAAAGTTTTTGGGGGGTATTTCAAATGTAAAGGGTTGTTTTTCTGACTAAAACTGCAAAGTGCACATAGCAGTTGTATTTTATCTGAAGATCTCCTAAAGTGCTGTTTCATTTTTGGGGGGGTTTCCTGAGCAGGAAAGGGTGTCTACCTGGCAGGTGGACATGGCCTTTGTACGTCCGTCTCCCATTAAAAATAATGGGTGCTCTATACTCTAGGAAGATTGGCGAATACTGTTTGACATTAGGGTCTATTAACCACTATTTGTGAAAAAAAAGTGTTCTATTTAGACCTGGAGCTGAATCATCCCCTAGGTATAAGAAACAAGTGATTGAAGCAAAGAGTTGCTTCAAAAAAAAACTGCTATTCACTTTCATTGTTTACCTAGGGGATGATTTGGCACGACTGCATTTCAATTTTATTTTTAATGTGTACCTTTGGTGTCTGGTGTTGAATTATTTTATTTTGTTCAAAAATAATCCCTTTTCTTGATATAATAAAAAAAAAGTGTGTTCCCTTGTCACCCAGATGCCCATGACTGAGCCCAATAAGCAGGGGGGAAGTAGCCTGTTTAGTGGCCTGCCCTACTAAAAATGACCTTGACCCATCTGCAGAAAACAGGAAGGCTGGGATCAAGATGCCCCAATGGCCTTGGCGGAGTGATCGCCCTGCTTGCCCTCGCCTAGAAACAGCCCTGGAGATTAGGGTAATTATCAAGCTAGTTTTTTTTCTTTTTTTGCATTTATTTGGATTTATTTTCTGTACACAGACCACAATACCTGTAGGCCATAATACAACTCAGGTTTACAACATCATTTTTAACTCCAACAGGAAGGAAGGAGCAACCAAGGGCAGCAAATTATAGCCTCGATTCAAAGACACATTCGTCCGGACTTCCGTAGCTGTCTGTGAAAGTTTGGGTGGGTGTTAGTCTTTTTTTTGCTTTTTTTCGTTCATTTTTCATTCATACGAACGTTCGGGAAAATGTGTATATGCGCTTTCGATGAACGAAAGCAAATCGGAACATTTCCGTTAGTTCGGATCATTTTCCAAACAAAATCTGATATTTTTTGTTTGTTCAGATAACTTACGTTGTTGGAATGGGCTTACGTCTGATTCAGAGAGCTGATTTCCGACGGATCGCCACCCTATAAATCCGTTTCATTTCCGATCCACTTACGGGACCTTTGAGGGCTCGGATTGCTATTGTTGAACATGTTTTGCGGCTATGTGGAGGAGTCTGCGCGCCTTTAGCACCAAGGCATTGCATGTATCAGCATGGCCGAGGCCATAAATTGTATAGCAATGCATACCTGCATCAATACATTTCATGTATGCCTTATAGATGCATTTTAATGCTGACCTTAATTAGTCCTTAGCATGTAAACATTTATTTTCCCACACATCCATATAATTGCTATTTTTTTTAGACTTATGTCCTTTGTGAATTATATTTGGATTGTTGAACTTGAATCTTAATTTGTTGTAGGAGTTATTGTTTTAGTTGGTTACCTTTGCTTTGTGTAATTATTTTATATTTGGTTGCAGGAACCCCAAGATGTGCCACTCACACAACATACAAGCAGTCTTTGGTCCAGCTATGCGATTCCTCAGTGTTCTTGCAGGGCATCCAGGGTCGTCCCATGATGCTTACGGTATATATTGCAGAGCTCCAGCTTATTTCGTCAGTTTGAGTCAGGAGAAGTATCTGGTAGATGGCTCCTGGGTAAGTTTGCTCACATTCCATCAATCCATTTTCACTGTATAGCAATGAATATAGTTGATGACTCATGTCTTAACCTATGGCTGTTTTTAGCCCTTGATGACATGTTAAACAATATTGTAGCTTAGAATGTGTATTTTATGTTATTATTTTTAAATTCTTTCAGGGGATTCTGGATATCCACTCCTGCCCTTGCTCCTGATACCCGTTCTTTGCCTGCAGAATGCGGGCCAGGGGATTCTCTAATTGGGCACTATGCAAAACCCGGCCCGTGGTGGCGAGGGCCCTCTGGCTTTTGAAGTCCAGATTTAGGTGTTTGGACCATACAGGGGGGGGCACTGCAGTATGACCCCAACAAGGTTATACCAATATTTTAATTTACGTTTTTTAACAGGGACCACATGTGCCAGAGTGGCACAACTGAGTGTCAGGGTCCTTCAGTTGGTGGGCGAGATGCAGGAGCTGCGCAACTCGTTGGGGACCACAGATGAAGAATAATGTTATGTTGCCTGCCATTGCTATGTATTTTGTTTTTATAGTTGTAAAAATTTGAAATTGTCATTACCTCCTTACCGGTTCCCCGTTCCAGCGTCGTCCCGGGTCCTCAGCCGCCCGCTCCCGCTGCGCAGCCACCTGTCCGGCGGCCGCGGCGGGCGGCGGCTTCTGTGCAGGCTGGCGCGCACGCGCCTCCCTGCTCACTCGGCGGCTCCAGCGTCGCTTCTCGTGCTCGCGCGCGGGCGCGAGCACGTTCTGTTTATTCCCTCCGGCGGCCGCGCTGAGGAAGGTTTAAATGATTAATTTAAGCCCCAGCTGCATTAGTGGGACCTCCCCACTGGCACTGGGCCAATCAGATGCCCTTGTGTTCTGGGCGGTTCCCCCCCCCCATGTCCAATCTGTTTGTAGTTCCTGGTTGCACCAATCACTACACTGACTCTCCTTGGCCAATTATGTCTGTTCCCTATTTAACCTCAACCCAGTCAGTCTGTCATTGCCTGTTATAGCGCCTAGACCCTAGTATTTGCTTATCCCTGAGTTTGATCCTGATTCCTGTTGCCGACCCTTGCTTGCCTTGACCATCCTAGATCTCCACTCCTGTTGCCTACCCTCGCTTGTTTAACCATCCTCGATCTCCACTCCTGTTGCCGACCCTCGCTTGTTTGACCATCCTCGATCTCCACTCCTGTTGCCGACCCTCGCTTGTTTGACCATCCTCGATCTCCACTCCTGTTGCCGACCCTTGCTGCCTTTGACCATCCTCGATCTCCTCTCCTGTTACCGACCCTTGCCTGTCTGCTGGACTTCCACCTTAAGCTCACATACCGGCTACCCGATTCCACTTCCAGCCGCGGGCTCTCCAGTTCTCTGTACGGTAAGACCTCATCCTTTGAGCCATAAAGTCCTGGGGGCAACCGATCCCGAGCAGGCGTGTTCTGCGTCTCGGCAAGCGGGGGCTCCTATAGGTGAAGCTGGCTGCGGAGATTGGGGGTTGAGGTCCTTACTAAGAGAGCTGGAGTTGTCCAAGTGGTAATCGTGGTTCCGGGAGCGTGACAGAAATGTTCTACGTTTCTAAGAATTTTATATTTTATGATGGAATCCAAAATAAAAATGTTACAGTGTCATTTCATTTACAAAATACATTAACACAAAACTAATGGGCCCAGAAATATTTAAAGATGAAGATGAATATTCACATGACCAAGAAGTGATTTAAGGGTCCAAAAGGGAAGATGGAGGATAGTGCTAAGTGATTTGGGTGAGCTTTAAGGGTCCAAAAGGGAAGATGGAGGATAGTGCTAAGTGATTTAGCTAAACATTGTAGTAGAAGTGAGGGTGGCAAATATGTAGGCGAGCACTTTATTGAGTTAAGTTTGTAGTGTGCAGGCGCTAGATCGTAAAGATTTTTGTCTGGACGAATATTTATTGAAAAAGGGAAACGTAAAGGATTCGTTGGAGGATACGATGGGAAAAGGGCAAAAACGAAAGCCTACGTTGTAACATGTGAAAAACGGAAAAGTCACGCTGGAAAATGACATCCTCGTATTCATAATCTGCCGTACGAATGGACGGAAACTTTAAAGGATTGCAATGCATGCATAGAATCGCTCGTACACTCATACGAGAATGGAAACATTTCACAAAAAAAACAGATCGGCATTAAAACGGAAGTTTTTTTTTGTCTCTCTGAATCGAGCCTTATGTATCAATGACTGCTTTCAGTCACTGCTTGACATAAAAGATTCACAACTGCTGAGCACACAAAATAAAACAGTCAGCAATCTCATTCTTGCTAGCTTTTAACTCATCATTGTACCAAGCATGCTAGAAGTCATTTCTGCAAGAGACTTGCTGGAGAACTTGGCAAGTATAAGAAAGCTACAGTGACAAAGCAACACCTCTGTTGGCAACATATGGTATATGGATCAGTAATATTAGGTTAGTTGCTTGGGCCCCAAGTGGACACAGGTTCATTATATCGGCATGTTCACAAAGGGTCGGTGCTCGTTACTATATTACATCCTGATATTAGTCAGCTACTCCAGGAGCATGGCAGGAAATTAAGAACCTGACTCCTGGCTCCTCTGACTGGCATGAGCCAGGTATGTGATTTGCCAAGTATAGAAATTAGTTACTTGACACCCAACAAGCATTTTTAAAAGGTCAGAAATGTCGGCCTCTATTTTTTGTTAATGCAGCATCATACAGAGGCATTAAACACAATTACACATCTGTTATCATGTTGTGATCATTTATTTTAAAATTATTGCAGAATACTTAATGAAATATTGTGTTAAAAGGGGTTTCTTATTTAATTCTAAAAATTCATTAGGGAACATCTGACATTATATATATGTTTTATTATGACAAAGAAAAGGAAGTCATTGCCTTTCTCTTCTGAGGGAGTCTGGTGGGCCTCCCTCCTGAGGTCTTGGCACCAACATTGCACATAGGCCCACCAAACAGGTAGGCACCTGCCATGCAAAGTCCTGTTAGAGTCTGGAGAACGCATCCACCGACCACTGCTTCAGCCATCCTATATACTGTGTAAGGTGATCAACAATGCCAGCCCTCTGGTAACTAAACTGACCACCGTCATCCACATCATCATGCACTGAAGAGTCCCCAAAAGGCCACCTATGACACCAAGCAGCCGAGAATACCCCCCGCCAAAAAAAATAATGCTCATGGAGCAGAGATAAGCAGAGATAAGATAAATGTAAAGAAATGAAAATTGTAAAATTATTATTTGCAATCTTATTATGCCTCAAATGTAAGATATCACTGGAGTAGCAGGCGCAGTCTGCTATATGTATGTGTCGTGAGGAGTTTTATTTTCCATCCCTGCAGTTATGCCTCTGGCTAGAAACTTAACCTATAAGAATCTGATTTGGTAAACCAGAATAGAACAAGAAAGAGACCTGTTTTGCCCCAAATAAGAGATGGAAGGGAGGTCTATTGTGGGATGTGTAGTATAGATGTCATTACTTAAGGAGGTCACTAGATGCCCCCATAGTAATTTAAAGTTATACTAAAGGCAAAGACAGGTTGCACTGTCCCAAACTTCATTCCATTTTCAAAAGAACCCAGTAGTTCCGAAGTTATTTGTAAAAGTATTAGTATTGGAGATGCAGAGAAAAAATGAGGAGAAACACTGGGTGTGGTAACAGCAATGTAATGTAAGCACACTGTGTGTTTTACATATATCATAGTAAAAAAATAAGTGCATTGTTGTACCTCTAGTAATTACTGTCAGCACATAGCGTGATCAGAAAAAGGGTGTGAGAGATGCTGCAGGCTAAGAATGTCTCCAGTCTGCCAGAACATAATGTAACCAGAGAGGAGGGTGGGGTTCCATAGCTGCAGAGAGCGGCTACCAATCAGGACGTCTGGGGAGGGATTGAAGGGTGTTCTCAGCTCACTGAAGGTTGATTTAATGACCAGGTCAGCATGATGGAGACTGAAAGTTGAATGAGGAAGTGATATCCTCACTAAGTAGACCAACACAGCAGGAAGGAGAGCTCTTGCTTTTGACTTGCCAATCACTTTTAGAGAAATGCCTCCTTGCTACACAGGGGTTAATTGGCGTAAAGCCCACTTCCCTGATAGGTTAGTTTTCAGATGGTATAAGAGGGACCTCAGGGGGTGGGGCTAGATGGGTTCTAGTTAGTCTGAGTTGAAATCTGGGAGGAGAAGTATTCCTGATGTCTGGGCATGGGAAGTGGGCCCTGGTGGGGCAGCCTGATGTAGAGGGGCAGCCAGGAGGAGCTGAGTACCCAGAGAGGGGGTACCAGGCCTGTAGGAGGCCAGTGTAGATGTGGTCCCGGCCCTCGATCCATGAACAGCTGGAGTTGGGATGTTAAGAGACGCCTGAAGTGGAATCTGAAGTTCGGTGTGAAGCAAGGATGAACTGTTTGGCAATGCCTGAATAAAGGGAGGGGTATCCCTCAGTTGAAACTGCAGTCTGCTTGTGTCTGAGTTCCTTCTCCAGCCCACTGGTAGCTAGCGTCACTGTTCGCCCCTCCAGTAGCACAAGTACCAAGCCCTCTCTCAGACTCAGAAGTCCGTAGCCCAGTTTGGAGGGAGTATACCCAAGTACCTTGATAATTCTGTAAAGAAGTGGTTCTTCAGGTGGTGACCACAGACCGTGTATTTGTTCTCATTGTTTTTGGCTGTTGTCTTAAAAACCTTTGCTTTTTGTCCTTCCTCTCAACCCTAGACGTAGCATGATGAGTGTCTACAACCCACAGAAGTTGCTCAGGTAGTACAGCTCATCCAGGATAGCACATCAAGTTGATCTGTGTCTGTCAGCACAGTGTCCACAGAATGGAAGCGATACCAGGAGATAGGCCATTACACCAGGAGATTTATAACATTCACTGCCTCATCAGTAGCATGCCCAGGATTGCATTGTAGGGAGGTCATACAGGCACGTGAAGGCCATACACACTACTGAGCCTCATTTCCTTGTTTTGTGGCATTTCCACTGAAGTTGGATCAGCCTGATTTATAAATCCAGCCCTACATGGGATATTTATTTTGAGTTACAGTGATCATTTTTATGTTTTATTGTTCTCGATGCATTCCACTATGTAATGAATAAAGATTTGCATCTGGAATATTTAAATTATGGTGATCTAAGCTGTGTGTTTTTAGTGTTACCTTTATTTTTGTTGTAAATAGAAAAGCAACAGATTTGCAGTTTTCAGTAGGATGTATCTACTTCAATTATGGTCAGTGATTCATGAACAATAGAGTTGGACGACCCCAAATAGCAAAGTTCAGGTTCATACCAAACTATGCGACTTTAGGTTCCCAAACTCAAAGCCAGAATTCCTTGTTTGGGTTCAGCTCGAACCCAGAAAATTTAGACAGCCTATCAATCAGCTTCACCTAAGCAAAGTGTATAGCTTGAAGCACTATGACCTCCTTTATGAGTCCTTTAATCTGGTACCTGCTTCCATCGCGCAAGCTTGCAAATGGTCTACAAGTGGGGCCATAGATAGCTGGCCACAGCTCTCCCATGAGTGTGGACACTACTAGTGACAGCACTTTGCTGGACTTCTCACCTTCCCCCTTCCCAGCTGCTTCCAAACAAGGATGTCTCACTGAAGAGGCAGCAATGAGAGGTGGCGAGGCCTGGACCCACCTAATTATCTACCTGTCTACTGACCCCCCTACCCACTTTCCTACAGACCTACCTACCTACCTGCTAACTGACCAACCTATTTACCTGCCTACTGACGCACCTACCACCTAGCTATCCACCTTCCTACTGACCCTCCCACCTACCTACCTACCTACACATTTAGCTTACGTAGCTACCTACTTACACTGGCCCGGGGTCTGCAGCTGACAGCCCTGGAGCGAAGGCAGGAGGCTCCTACCTATCCTACTTAAACCGGACCAACAGCCTGACACAGTTGGAAAAGAAAAGTAGCGGCCATTTTGGAGCTTCCTCTCCCAACTGACATAACTGAAGTGCACAGTAACAGGAAGCCCAGCCCAATTTCCTGTTTGCTGGTGGCCTGCAAGCCCATGAGGGGCCATATTGTTTTAAATATTTATCCCAGTAGGCATTAGAAAAATGTAAATTATTTTTTATGTGCAGCATCTAAATTGCCCTGGAGAGGGATGCATATGAGGACGGTTTGTTGTGTTGGTTTGATTTAATTCATTTTTGACTGTTGGTCCACTTTAAATGCCCAAACATATCTACCTGACTATCCCTGACTATGCTCACTCACTGTAAATACCCCCACCTACCTACCCATTTATCTACCTATCTACCTACTTACATGCATAACCTACTAACCTACCTAGGGGATATGGGTTGGCTTATGTCTGGTGCACAGATGCACAGTGCTAGGTAAAATAGTTTTAAAACAGGGGCACAAGGTTAGAAACTGGCTTGTGTTTATTTTCTTAGTGGTGTTGGTTATTGAAAGATATGGGGACTGCACTGTATGTACTTTTGTGATCATTACAATGATTGGAGCAAGGAGTAATTATAGGTATTGCGGTTCTCCAGGGGAGGAGACCCCTCTGCTATCCAGGCCCTACCACCTGTCACCAGATGGCCTCAGTAACAAACTGTGTCCCCCAACATCAGTCACAGTGACCCTTGCACACCTACTCTATTAATTAATGGAGGGGACATGCAAAGCCCCTCCATTGGGGCAGTTGTGGCCTATGGGGCATTTGTGGCCTAGAGGTAAGGGGAGCGTACTTGTGACCGGAGGGTGGCAGATTCAAATCCCGATCCTGGGACATAACTGAAGTGCTCTTGAGCAAGGCACCTAACCCCGCAACTTCTCCCAGGGCGCCGTAATCAGGGCAGCCCACCGCTCCGGGCATGTGTACACTCACTGCACAGATGGGTTAAATGTGGAGGACGAATTTCTATATGTGCGCAAGCATACAATGCCCATCTATGCATTAAAAAAATAAATACATAAATAAATAAAAAATAGTTTTTCCCATATTTAATTTGTTCCCGCTGCAGGTAACTTCCTGTGCGTTTAATTTTTTTATAATTTTTTTTTTTATTTTTCTGCATTTTCGGTTAGATAAAAAAAATCTCTGATCAACAATAGGCTGACTTTTTTTAAATTGTTTTACCTGTTTTACAGAGCCTTGATTTGTGGGTTTCCGGACCTATAAAAGCTGTAGGTTTCTGGTTCAAACTTACACCATCTTTTTCCTAGCAGGAAAATTTTGCTCGTGAAAATACAGCCTACATCCTCTGCACCTATGATGGAGCCCCTTGACGAGTTCTGTGAAGAGCACGAGAATCTACAGCAGCGGGGACTGTTAACTATGTTCAACATTGCGAATATGCCAAGCGTCATGGATACCCATGTGACCCTGGTTCCCCAAGCTATAAAGTATATGTTTCGGTATGTTCACATTGCTTGTCCTTGTAGGCCACCATCCTTGCTTGCGGCTAGCTTAGCTTCCCCTCCCCCCAAACAGCTTCCCTGTGTCTCAGTCGGTTTAGGTCCACATTGCTCCTCTTGTAGGCCACTCTCATTTCTTGAAGCTAGCCTAGCTTCCCCTTCATTCAAACAGCTTCCATGTGTCTCAGTCTGTTTAGGTCCATATTGCTCCTCCTTGTAAGCCACAACCCAAAGTCCAGCATGGAAGGTTAAGGGGATGTTGCCCGGTGTTTGCAGCTTGCTGTGCCTCAAGCCTTTCCAGCCTGTGAAGGGACACCTGCTTAGCCTCCACCAGAGCTCCAGTTAGCTTCTTCATCTGCTGTTTGTGGTACTGCTGCTCCACAACCACTGCAGCCAGGTCTTCATGGAGCAAGCTGGCAGTCCGTCGCACAACTTTAAAGTGTCTATTGGTGTTTTGCCAAAAAGTGGTGCTGTTGGCCCACCAGTTTGCCTCCATGATTTGGCACCGCCTTACCAAAGACAGGTGATGCCTGGCTTCAGGCCGGGCCTGTATTCCTCCTGAGTGCGCTGTGGGGCTGGTGGGGCTGCTGGTGGCCGAATAAAGCTGTAGCTGCAGGGAGGAGTGGTGATGGCCAGTGTCCGTGGTGCCAGCAGATGGTGGAGGTGTTCATATGATATTGGGGGTCTCATCCAAATGTTTAGAGTGCCCTTCCTACAGCTTATTAATTTCATCCAGGAGAGGTGCCGTCTGTGTGGAGAAAGGTCAACATTAGTGTTAGTTTTTCCAAATGTTACCACACAGGATCTAGGGCCCCAAACTTTACCCTGGGTTCACCCTCCTCCTCCACCCTGCCCCTTGCCTTTTGTCTATTAAGCTCACTCATCTACCACTGGACTCTGCTCCCTTGGTGGCTGGTTGGTGGGTGGGCCCCAAACTTTACCCTGGGTTCACCCTCCTCCACCCTGCCCCTTGCCCTTTATGTATTAAGCTCACTCATCTACCTTTGGACTCTGCTCAGTTGGTGGCTGGTTGGTGGCTGGTTGGTGGCTGGTTGGTGGCTGGTTGGTGGCTGGTTGGTGGGTGGGCCCGGCCTTGATGTTGTTTCCGTGGTCGTCAAACCAGATGGGCCAACTCTGGCTGCAGGTGGCGGTCTTGAGGACAAGGTGTTGCTGGCTGGGGTGTTGCTGCAAAGCCCAGGTAAATGCACTGGTAGTTTCCTCTTAAAAGTATATGTGTCCCTTCAAAAATAAAAGGGATACACACTGGGTCCCACATAGATGTGAGCCCCCAAATTTTGGTCTGCTCACACCCATGTTACATATAAATGTTGCCTAATACCCTTGGTGTGTGTTGTCGCACAACATATGTTGCGCAGGCAAGCCCTCAAAGTTGGCTGTGCATGTGGGAACTAAGGTTGGTGGGTGGCGTGTTTGGTTGACCTACTCCCCCTGTGCCAAGCTACAATTTGCTAACAAGTCTTACCACTTATGGGCACATACCACTTGTGCCCACACAGCTCTGCGGTTCATCTGCATACTTAATGAGCCCAAGGATTCCGTCTCCCAGTGTGGCGGCTACTTTTGGTAGTGTCCTGGGGGCCTTGTTTTTGCCCCCACATGTCTACTACATTCATTGTAATATAGGTGGTGTGCCAAGGCAGGTCTGTTGCGCCCCACATTGACTCTCCCCCTCCATTGCAATAAATGAAGTAGGCATGTTAGGGGGCGTGAAGCCAGCCTGACAGAGCTGCTGCATTGGAGGATGGAATCCCTTGTTTTCAGTATCGGTATGTGTGAAGATGACAGCACTGCACGGAGGAGGTGCAGGGAATAAAAGGTAAGTATAGATTGTTTTAATAGCTACAGGGACTTTAAGTTTGAGCCAAATCTGAACCCCAACACTACTGCTCACTGTACGGTACTTCATACGCAATGTTGCTCTTCTTGTGTTTTGGAGTTGATTTATTCCTACAGATTACCTTCCCTTTTTAAAATGTGTTCTATGCTAATATGTACTGTTGGCACTAAAAGGCATTTATGTTTGGTGAATATTTTGAAGAAAACTATTCTTTCTGCTGGGCACAAAATTCAGCTCCTGTTCTACGTGACAGAGGCCATTGTAGTTTTGAATTCCTGTTAAAAATCTCTAGCAAGAGCAAATGGCGTGCTACATTGTTTAACATTAACTGTAAATCTTCCTTAACTGTATAATTCTAAAACCCGTACTGCTAGTTTTGGAATAGATGGTCCCCTGGCTACAGAATGTCCCATGTTCATGTTTATCCCTGAACAAAGCACACTTTTCAAGGCATGAATCTAATGACAGGAACTCCATCAGTACAAGGAAACGCCTCATTTCTGGAAGGAAGACTTATCCCTTTTGGCTAATTTAATACTGAGGTGGATTGTAGATGAAAACAGTTCACAGTCTCATTAGAAAGCACAACAGACGTTGTCTTGACAGTTTTCTCTACATTATGATGCAAGGGTCCTGAAATATGGAAATTCACAGCTGCCAGATATAATGGAAATGTAGACCACCTCTGGACAGCATTTGCTCTGTTTAACCAGTAATTCGTACTTTGCTTATATACACATAGCATGGAAGAATATAATATATAATAATATTTAAAACAGTGGCTTTTACATGTTTTATACAGTTACTTGCATATAGATGCACATTTCTGTGCGATGGCTAGTGTTGAGGCTTATTCGAGATTGGCAAACCAAATTTGCATAGAAAGTCGCCTTTTCCATAATATTCCCTTCTGCTATGTTTCCAATCAGTTCTGCATCTGACCAAAGGCTCGATTCAGAGAGACAAAAAAAGCCTTCCGTTTTAGTGCCGATGACGTATTATTTTCAAATGTTCCCGCTCTCGTATGAATGTGCGAGCGATTCTATGCATGTCTTGTAAACCGTCTGTAAAGTTTCCGTCCATTCGTATGCCAGAGTATGAGTACGAGGATGTCATTTTCCATCGAGACTTTTCTGATTCATTTTCTCAGGTACCAACGTAGGCGTTCGTTTTTGCCCTTTTCCCATCGTATCCTCACACGAATCCTTTACGTTTCCCGATTCACTGTTTCACTTTTTCAAAAAATAATCGTCCAGACGGAGTCCTTACGATCTTGCGCCTGCACACTACAAACTTAACTCATTAAAGTGCTCGCCTACATATTTGACTCCCTCACTTCTACTACAATGTTTAGCTAAACCACTTAGCGCTATCCTGCAGCTTCCCTTTTGAACCCTTAAAGCTCACCCTAACCACTTAGCGCTATCCTGCAGCTTCACTTTTGAACCCTTAAAACGTACCCAAATCACTTCGCGGTTATGTTTTTCTTCATTTACCACACCCTAAAACTTACCCAAATCACTTCGCGGTTAAGTTCTTCTTCCATTTTAGGTTCCTAAAACTTACCCAAATCACTTCACGGTTAGGTTCTTCTTCATTTACCGCACCCTAAAACTTACCCAAATCACTTCGCGGTTAGGTTCTTCTTCATTTACCGCACCCTAAAACTTACCCAAATCACTTTGCGGTTAGGTTCTTCTTCCATTTTAGGTCCCTAAAACTTACCCAAATCACATCGCGGTTAGGTTCTTCTTCATTTACCGCACCCTAAAACTTACCCAAATCACTTTGCGGTTAGGTTCTTCTTCATTTACCGCACCCTAAAACTTTCCCCAAATCACTTCGCGGTTAGGTTCTTCTTCCATTTTAGGTCCCTAAAACTTACCCAAATCACTTTGCGGTTAGGTTCTTCTTCATTGACTGCACCCTAAAACTTACCCAAATCACTTTGCGGTTAGGTTCTTCTTCCATTTTAGGTCCCTAAAACTTACCCAAATCACTTCGTGGTTAGGTTCTTCTTCATTTACCGCACCCTAAAACTTACCCAAATCACTTCGCAGTTAGGTTCTTCTTCATTTTCTGCACCCTAAAACTTACCCAAATCACTTCACGGTTAGGTTCTTCTTCATTTACTGCACCCTAAAACTTACCCAAATCACTTCGCGGTTAGGTTCTTCTTCCATTTTAGGTCCCTAAAACGTACCCAAATCACTTCGCGGTTAGGTTCTTCTTCATTTACCGCACCCTAAAACTTACCCAAATCACTTCGCGGTTAGGTTCTTCTTCCATTTTAGGTCCCTAAAACTTACCCAAATCACTTCACGGTTAGGTTCTTCTTCATTTACCGCACCCTAAAACTTACCCAAATCACTTCGCGGTTAGGTTCTTCATTTACCGCACCCAAAAACTTACCCAAATCACTTCGCGGTTAGGTTTTTCTTCATTTACCGCACCCTAAAGCTTACCCAAATCACTTCGCAGTTAGGTTCTTCTTCCATTTTAGGTCCCTAAAACTTACCCAAATCACTTCGCGGTTAGGTTTTTCTTCATTTACCGCACCCTAAAACTTACCCAAATCACTTCGCGGTTAGGTTCTTCTTCCATTTTAGGTCCCTAAAACTTACCCAAATCACTTCGCGGACATCTGAATCTTCAGCTCAAAATATGTATTTGCCCCTTTGCTTGTTGTAAATGTATGTGTTTCAAGAAATGAGACTGAAATGTTGTTGTCTTTTTTTTTTTAATATTAAATATTAATCTAATTGGTTTGGTTTGGTTTAAAACTGTTTTTTTTAGTTTTTTGCTTGTGTAAGCAAACTTTGTTGAAAAATTATTAAAAACAAAACAACTCTTTTAAAAAATTAAAAAATGTAAAAATAAAAAAAAAATTGCACAGCAGAACAGGCCCAGGACCCAGGACTCTACTCCTCTTCGTCTTCTTCTGTTGTCACCAACGAGTCAACCATTACCTTCATATCGGCCACCAATGCAAGGACCCTCCGATTCATTTCCAAAATTTGTTGCCGTGTGGTCCCTGTAACAAATGGAGAAAAAATCATTAGTTTGATACCAATACATGTTTGCCACCTGTGGATTGAATGTTTTTAAGTTCCACAAATAAATTCATTAGTACTATAATATTGTCTGATGACTGTTTTTTTCACTGAGAAAGACTCTCACTTAATCTGTATCAATGAATGTAATGTTTATTCATGCTATCTCCCAATGAAGTTACTTTGAATTTGCGGTTTGAATAGCCAGTGTATTTTTATCCCTATATTATTTTCTACAGCCAAATTTATGGCCTGATTATTGGGACTAAAATAAAATAATTCTTCTGGCTTTTAACATAATAAATTTTGTGACTTATTGTCACTACAGAAAAACTGGGAATCTTTTTTCCTTCCCTCCTTTTCTATCTATGAACTTTAACTTAACCTTTGAGCAATTATGCTCTTCAATTTGGTTTTGCAACGGCTTAATTGACTCCGGGTGTGCAGCAATGGGGGATGCATGCATGACGTCAGTATTTAAATGTGTTTCATGGGAGCAAAAAGTAATGTCATGATTAAGGGCTGAGTTTGTGCCCGAAACGCGTTGGCATCCAAGCTGCTCCCTAATGCTTTATCTTGACTTGTATTCGTGGATGGAATGCTTTTAAAGAATTTTGTATGGAATAAACGTGGATATCACATACTTTTAAAGCGGATTAAGGCTGGCGTACTAATTGGTCTCCACAAATAAATAAAGGCGACATATGTAATTCTGGAAAGTCATTAAGCTAAGGAAGTGGCCATAGGTCAGTCTTATATTGCCATTGCCTAGGCCTTGATGTATCTGTGTGTTCATGTCAAGTACCACATAAATGCAACTAATGGCATGACTACTTACTTGGTTGGTGGCTGAGAGATGGCTCGTTGGGGACAACACGATGTCCTGTGTCTGCTGTGAAGAAGTGCCTGTAGAAACATGGGAAATACAGTCAGTTTTAATGTCTTATTTCACAGTAATCAAATGTCTCCTGCAAAGTCTGTGTCACATCACTCACCTTCTCCAGGTTCTGCTTGTAGCAGATCTGCTGCCTCTTCCACTACCTCACCCGCTCCAGAAGCATCTAGACAAACAGATGAAAGGAATCAGTTTGGTAGGAGATAGCATGTATATGTGTGTGCGTATACATGAAGAGTGACATACCAGAGGCTCCCGCATGCGTGGCAGGGTACGACTGCCTGCCCATGCCGTGCCGCCCCTCCTCTGTGGTAAGGTCCAGGGGCTGGTCGGAGGACCCAACAGAGGAGGGGTAGGAACGTTGCCCTGGAGATCCACCACCTTCACTCCCAGGTGCAGAATCATGCAGCACTGGTCGGCCTGTGCGCTTCCGGGTGCAGCGAATGCGATAATCGATTTCCAACACTACCAAAGAAAAGGCATTATAACTAAAGGGCTACCTTCTGTCGTAGTTACATCTTGCATGCAATCACTATGTACTTACTTGGGAAATGGATTCCAAAAACCTCCGCACCCGGGGCATGTGCAGCCGTTTCAGGTCCGACCAATGCTTCATGATCTGCGTGTGGGTGAAGGTGGTGTTGGTCTGATGTTGTATTTCTGAGATGATCTACAGGGCGACCTTGCGTTTTTCATAATAGTTGGGCAGGTAGTCGCACCTGCGCTCCAGCATGGTCTACAAAACAGAAACAAAACATAGGAATTAATTATAAATGCCTATCAATATGTGCCAACAATACATTATTTTAGGAAATGGCATTAACACACACACACACACACACTTCTAGGCTAAGTTAAATTTTGAATCTGGCCGCACTGTTGTTTGGCACGTGTGTGGCGTGCCTTTGGTTGTGCATGTAGTTTAACACATTTTTAAATAAATCCCTTACTTCGTGCCCATCCTTAACATGTAGAGCAGCATTTAGATGTCAATTGAAAGGCCTACAAATACACTTACAAGCATGATGATTTCTTCTTGTTGGCGGGTGAAGATAGTGGGGCCATCTTTATTCTTCTTCTCGGCAGCATCCAAAACTGCAAAAGACAGCACGCTGAAGAAGGCAGCCAAGCGGCATGATCATGCCGAAGGCTCACAAACAAGGTCTCAACAGGCCAAAGCCAAGTTAAGGGCTACAACCAAGGCTCCGCCAAAGCAGCATCCCAAGCCAATTACCAGCTACGGCCAAAAAAAGGAGGAGGCAGCAGCCAAAGGCAAGACGAAGGCACAAAAGCCTACAACAGCTCATGCTCTCAAAACGGGTAAGAGGGTACGAAAAAAACCCTAAAAATGGACCAGAAAGTCAAATTAGCCAGCAAGGCATATCTAAACACATGCCCCTAGGGTGTGCCTTGTAGTGGAGTGATCACTTTGACCAGGGTGTGTCATGTGTGTTGACAGGTAATGTGCAAATTAGCACGACCATACATGATGTTTAAGAACATTTAGGGAGAGTAGGAAAGTATGGAGATTAGTAAATGAATGCGTGCTATGTATTTTTTGCCAATCACATGCCACACTTACATCTTTTTCTGTTGGCCAATTTGCTTAGAGCTGTGCTTGGGGCCCAATGGCGTAAGATGGTGTGATTGAAATGTTTTAAGAGATACAATGGTAACCACCAGAATCATATTGTAACTGCTATTTGCCAGCTTAGTGTGTTAACTTAATGGCCTATAAGGGATGTTTAAACAGACACAACTATTACTTGCAGCCATTACTTGCATGTTTGTTTTTCTTCACGTGACCAATGTGTCTGTTCTGGTTTAAGAATCCATGTTCAATATAATGGCATTCATAGTGAAGACCAAGTTGCACCGTTGTGGTAGTGGCCATTCCAGCTTGGGCACGTGTTTGATTTAAGCATATGTGTTATTAACCATCACCAATGCATAGTTGTGTGTTAACATTGTTGGTTTTCTTCTAATGCAGCCCAGCCTCATCCCTCAGCTAGTGGGGACTCCTCTGCCATTTTAACTATGCCGTCTTCTTCCGTGCTGCCTCGGACCCAGGATCCAATATCTACGGTAAGTGTTTTTTGATGATGTTGCGTATGCATGTGGCTTGCCATGTTTCTTTGGCCTGAATTACATATGTATTCCCCACACTGAACCTTTTTGTTTTACATGTCCCCAACAGAGCCACACACTGATGGAGGAAATCCAGGAGCTGGAAGAGGATGGAACCTTCCTTGGAGCTTATGAAGATCTCCCCCTGAGCCAGAATCTGCAACTGTCCCAAAATGTTTCTCCGACAAATCCTCAGCAGCAGAGGGAAGCTGGCTGCATGCTGCCTGAACATCGTGGGCAGCATGCAGAGACTGAGCCTCCAGTCCCCAGTTTAAGATCTGCTGTTGAGGATTTGCCCAGCATACCTGTGGCTGTTGGGGGTCCTAGAGCAACATCATCTGCAAGCCCCCCCGACCCGGGGAATTGGGAGGCGTACTCAGCAACGTCGCCCAGTTTCCCAGGAGAGGGGCGTGCAGATGATGGAGTCAGCATGGCACCATGAAAGGCGGCTATTTCGGTGCCAAAATCAACAAAACCACGAAAATATTATTGGGCAATTTGATAACCTCAATAATACCTTAAGTGCCATGCTGACTGAATTTAGGACCCATAACAGCCACATGGCCAACTTGACCACAGAATTCAGGTCCAGCATGGCTGAATTGCAAAGTAACCAAAGAAACATTTTGGAGCAGTTGCAGATTCTGAATGCCACACAGGCCCAGGTTAGGGCCCACCCACAAGGGCCACAACCTGGGTTCTATGGGCATCCCCCATATTAATGTGTATTTGGCCTGAATCTGTTCTACATCTTTGCTCGACATCCCCACTGTATTGACTTGTCTGGTGAGCCGTACTAATCTAGCATTTTGATCTGCCTTTGCTAGTATGTTTTGGATTTGCCACCATATAGCTCATTAAAGTCCTGAGGTAGCCCACTAGCCAATGCCAGAGGACAAGCCTCACTGAAGCGGCCACTAAAGCTGATGCGCTGCAGCCTTGGCCATAATTACATTTGTGGTGGCTCCTCCTGTTTGTAGGCATGATTGTGTGACATTCTGACCTGGCAAACTAAGACCTTGGACCCTGGCTGTGATTTTACTTTACTTGGATTGGGACTGGGTGTTGTTTGGGTGGGCCACAGAGTAACAGGTGTAGATGTGGCATAGGTATGTCTGCTTTCAACCTGTGCCTGTGGCAAATGTGGGCAAGCAGGAGAGGGCGTGTTTGTGTGCATATTTTTAAAATGGAACATGTTTTGACATTAATTTCATGTCCATGTATTCCCCCTAAGTATGTGAGTGACCATCACCTACAATTCTGTTTGTCAAAATTGAACCTTAAAAAATTAAACAAACGTGTTTCTGAAGTTAATGTCTCTCGGTTTTTGGTTAATAAATATGAGTTAAAGTAGACACAAAAACAAACACAAACAAATATTTTAAAATGAGGAAAAATACATTGTTGTTGATTTGGGTAATTAATTCATTATTGTTTGGTTCATAATCAAACAAAAATCAAACAACAAATGGAACAAAGCAATCACAACAAACAATGTCAAAAGAAGCAAAAAAAAGAGAAAACAATTAAGCAAAATGTGTTGCTATTAAATTAGCACGGACGGCTTGGCCAGACGCACTGTGCTGCCCAACATAGGCGTCCTCTGGGTCATCGCCGGGTGGAGAGGGTGGAAAATCCACATACTGGGGGACCCGCTGCAAGATAGCAAAATTATGCAGCGCAGCACAGGCCATAATGATATCTATGACCTTTTTGGGGTCATACTGAAGGGATCCCCCGGTATGGTCCAAACATCTAAATCGGGTCTTCAATAGTCCAAAGGCCCTCTCCACCACTGCCCTGGTTTTGCGGTGCGCCCTATTATGTCAACAGCCACGGGAGGAGTGGATATCCAGAATCTCCTGAAAAAATTAAAGGTAAACAAATATAAACATTAATGCATACATTTCAGGCAAAAAATCCAACAAATACCTGATTTAGAAGCTAGGTGACATTGTCCCAAAAACAAGAGCATACATATTGCACAGGCCAAAGCGACAAAGAAACATATCTGATAGATGGTGGGCCAAATTAGAGAAATAATATTGCGGATGCTGGCCAATCAGGCAGACTGTTAACAGCTATTGTTTCCTGTCTGTGCTGCTCAACAATGTTGGATGGGTTAAGTTTACATTACCCATTTTCTGCTTTGTCTGAGTCCCAAACAGGTCTAAGCCGGCCCCTGCACTTTATCCCGCTCACCTCTACTCAGTAAGTGTAATGCATGTAAGCAAAGATGGCGCAGACCCTCTGATAAAGTCAATAACAGATGTACAGAAAAGTGTGGGGAAGACTGTTTAATAATTTGGTTCTAATTACACTTTGGAGTTGCAATGCAGGACAAACATTTTGCCAGCCTTTGTTGTTTTGCTAATGTAATGGGTCCAGTCGTGTTTCACATGTTCCCAAGGTGATGAAAAAGCCATAGTTTAAGAAAGGTGAATCAAACCAAAATCCAAGCCATACCTAGAAAATCTAATGATGTAATTGGACTCAACTTACCAAGGAGCCATGCACCCGCAAATTCCCCAGACTCAAACCGACGGAATAATCCTGATCTTCTAAGGATGTAGGCGTCATGCGATGAGCCAAGGTAGCCTGCAAGGATGCTAAGAAACTGCATGTCCTGGGCCACCACTGCTTGCACATTCAGTGAGTGGCCCATTTTGCGGTTCCTGGCAAAAAAGGGAAAAAAATTACACCAGTAACGCTTGGGAAATTAGTCAAACCCTCACTTATAACACCCTAAGTCAGACGTGTTTCTCAAGACAAATAACACCAAACAACTACCTTAAATTTAAAAGCCGAACAAAAGGAGATGTATGTTATAGCCTTTAAAGTTTGGATTTACTTGTTCAATTTTAAGTACACTTTCAAATGTTTGACTTTGACCAAACTGATAATTTATATAAATGAGGGACTGATTACAATGAGGGAATAATTAAAAGGAGGGACTAGTAACAAAGAGGGATTAATTGCAAGGAGGGACTAGTACCAAAGAGCCGTTATTTACAAGGAGGGACTAGTAACATAGAGGGATTAATTACAAGGAGGGACTAGTAACATAGAGGGATTAATTACAAGGAGGGACTAGTAACAATGAGGGATTAATTACAAGGAGGGACTAGTAACAATGAGGGATTCATTACAAGGAGGGCCCAAAACAAATGATGGATTTGTTCAAAGGAGGGACCCAAAAAAACAAAACAACATAAAACAAACCAAAAAGTTAGCTCAACATGGAAGAATGAACTTGCCTGTATATGTAATCGTCGCAAGACGGAGGGACAAGGGCAACGTGGGTCCAGTCAATGGCACCCATGACGTTGGGCATATCAGCAATATTATAAAATGCCAGTTTAATCGCGTTTCTGGCTATCATATCCTCAGGAAAACAAATATATTTTCGAGTTATGGTAGCCATGCCTTCCAAAAACTTGGATAGGGCGCGGCTCAGCGTAGGCTGTGAGATCCCCACGGAGAGGGCACCCAGCCTCTGGAACGAGCCATTCGCCAAAAATTGCAGGCAGCCAAGCATCTTGGTCATACCTGAAATTGCTTGCACCTTCCTTGTGGTGCGGGCTAACCATGGCCGCAGCTCACTATACAATTTATGGAGGGAAGCGCGATTAAGTCTGGTGAGCTCGAACAGCTCAATGTCATGCATGCCATTGATGTCCATGCGTCGCCGCTGGTGCAATCTGGCCTCTGACCTCCGGACGATCTCAATGCCCATGAGCTGCAGATCCTCATGCTCCTCAAATGCACTAGACTCGTCCATGCCTGCTAGTCCCGTCGTCAAAATGGTCCCGTAAGGGGATCGAAAATGAAACAGATTTATTGGGTGTTGGCCCCTCGGCAATCAGCTCTCTGAATTAACCCTTCTATTGCCAGCCACGTCAAATTTTACGTGGCTGCCTCTCCAACCGTTAAACACCAGCCACGTAAAATTTACGTGCCTGGCTTTGCCCCCTGCTAGCGCCGGTAAAATAAAAAAAAAAAACACTTACCTGACCCCTCATTTGAACCGGCCGGGTCTCCTCTTCACCCTGGGGGGCTCCGATCCCCCATCGGGGCTCCTCTGGAGGAAGGGGAGAGCCCGGAGTAGGCCCCCCCCCCCCCCGTTTTTGCAGCCGCTGGCTTTTCCTGTAAAAAAAAAAATAATAAAATAAAAATGACATTTACTCACCTCCATGTGCGCTCGATCTCGCCGGCCCTCCTCTTCACCCGGGGGGCCTCCGTTCCCCCCCAGGGCTTTCTATCTTCAGGAGAGAGCCTGTCAGGCTCTCTCCCCTCTTCCTCCGACGGGCGCCGCCATTTTGCCGCAAAGCCCCGCCCCTTTTGGGGGCAGGGCTTATGACATCACTTAGCCGGCGTCTTGACAGCTCCAGGCCTCTCAGCTGTCAGATGCCGGTGATCGGTGGTGAGAGAAGGAGGGGACAGGAGATCCTCTGATCTCCTGCCTCCCCTCCTCCTCTGGCTGCCGATCACCGGCATCTAACAGCAGATCAGTGAGGGACACAGGAGCTGACGATCGAAGGTGAGTAAAGAGTACATTTTTTTTTTTTAAATAAAATTATTTTTTTCTGTGTGTGTTTTTTTTATTTAACTGTTAACCCTTTGTGAACTGGTAAGGGGTCCATGAGACCCCTGTGCCAGTTCACAAGGCTGGGGTCTGGCAAGTCACCTGCCCTAGCGGGTGACTTGCCATTAACCCCTGCACCCCCAATTACCTGCCTCCCCAAAGCCCGGGGGGGGGGAAGAGCCCGGGCCCACATAGGCTATGTGGGCTCGTAGGCTGCAGGGTGGGGGGCCACAAAAGCTGGCCCCCCCACTCTGTTCCTACAAGCCCCCATAGCTGGTTCCAGGCTGGTTATGATGGGTAGGGGGGACCCTACGTCATTTTTTTTTTTTAATTTTAAGGGTTAGGGTTAGCCTAACCCTAACTCTAACGCTTAAAATTAAAAAAAAAAATTAGGTCCCCCACCCTGGGAGGGGGGACCCTATGTCATTTTTTTTTTTTTAATTTTAAGGGTTAGGGTTAGGGTTAGCCTAACCCTAACCCTTAAAATTAAAAAAAAAATGAGGGTCCCTACGTCATTTTTTTAAAAATGTTTAACGGTTAGGGTTAGCCTAACCCTAACCCTTAAAATTCCCCCCAAAAATGGGGTCCCTCCCCTACTTTTTTTTTTTAAGTGGACCAACACCCAGGCTGATCGGCCGGATCAGATCCCTCCCCGCGGGGCATCCGAAATCGGGATGCCCCGCTGTGTGAAACCCCCCAGGATGCCCCATTCGCCTTACCTTATCCCCGTTCCAACGGTGCATGCGCGGGCTGCATCTCTATCAGGGTGCGCACACGTGCCGGTCGTATGTGAATGCCCGACACAGGCGCGCTCCCTGTTAAAGGGAAGCGCGAGATGCGGCTGCCAGCGCGCTCAGAACCGCTGTGGTTGTCCGTCCCTTTTCCGTGCATACCACAGCGGCTCTGAGCGCTCTGATTGGACGAGCGCTCGCACATGCACCGCAGGAGCGGGATGAGGTGAGTTATACCTTTCTCGGGGGTTTTACGCAGCGGGGAACCCCCGCGGAAGTGGATCAAAACCCAGGATAGTGAAAATCCTGGGTGTTGGTCCACTTTACGGGTTAGGGTTAGGCTAACCCTAACCCTTAAAATTCCCCCCCAAAAATGGGGTCCCCCCACCCCCTGGGATTAAAAAGAAAAAATTAAAAAAAATTAAAATGTTAAAGAATTAAAATTAAAAAGAAAACGACATAGGGACCCCCCTCCCGGGGGGGGGGGGGACCCCACTATTTTTTTTTTAATTTTTAGGGTTAGGCTTAGCCAAAAATTCCCCCCAAAAATTGGGGTCCCCCCCTGGGAGGGGGGTCCCTATGTCATTTTAAATTAACCCCTTATGTTTATAGTGTGGATAGTAGTATTTTATTTGTAAATGTTATAAAATGCTCTTTTCAGTTTGGGGGGTCTCCTGGGCAAGAATGAGGGGCTATCGATACATATGTGGTACCATTGTAATCGGGAGAATATATGGTTTTTATTACTAAAAAATGTTTTATTTAAAATAAAGGAGACAATTGTTTAAAAAATATTATTTTATTTATTTATTTATTTATTTTTTTTTACGCTAAAATATTTTTAAAACAGTAGAAAAATTACAAACAAGACATTTAATGTTAAAGCCTAAATTCTGCTGCAAAAAAATATATATATATTTTCCAAGAAATTCCGACAAAAATCACGGTTAAACATGCAGCAAAATGGGGAAAAATGACCAACTGAGGGTGACAAAAGTTCAAGTAGGCTGGCAATTAAAAGGGTTAATAGTACCTATGCATGTTGGGTATTGTTCTGCTCGGGGGACCTTGCGCTTTCAGATTTAGCTTGTTTTTTCTTATTTGCATATTGATATTTTAGGAAAAGGTGTTTTTTATTCTGCTTTTTTATACATTTTTTTGTGAAACCCTGTGCAACCTAAGAATTCTTCAAGGGATTACTTCCAAAAAGATGAGCCCACAACAACAAGCTGGGTACGCTTAGAAAGCTTAAAATGTGTACTTTCAGGGAATATATGGTTTATGGGGGATATTCCAAATGTAAAGGGTTGTTTTGGTAGAAAAAGCACAAGGTGCGCACTTTGTCTGCAGAGCTGAAATTTTGAAGTAAAATTACTGTTACGCACATGCTTTACTTTGGTGTGTTTGCCAACTCTTCCCTTGAAAGTAGCTATGCATGCTGGGTATTGTTCTGTTCGGGGCATGTTGCTTTTTCAGATTTTCAGTTTTTGTCTTGTTTGCATATAGTTTTTTTTAGGAAAATGTGGTTTTGATTCTGCTTTTTTATACTTTTTATTGGGAACCAAAGAATATATTGAGGGATTACTTCCAGAAAACTGCACCCATGTCAACAAGCCTGGTACGCCTAGAAAGCCTGAGGTGTGTACTTCCAGAGAATCTATAGTTTGTTGGGGGTATTTCAAATGTAAAGGGTTGTTTTTCTTGAAAAACTGCAAGGTGCGCATTGCATAGTTGTATTTTATCTGAAAATCTCCCAAAGCGTTGTTTCAGTTTGGGGGAGTCTCCTGGGCAGGAAAGGGTGTCTACCTACACATATGTGGTATCGCTGTAACCGGGAGAAATTGGGGTTTCACACGCAATAAGATTTTATTGACAAACTTACATTTTTTATTACAAAAAAACACTACAAATTGTAAAAAATTGTTTTTTTGGGGGGGGTTTGCACATATTTCATCCAAAAATATTGAGAATACACCTAAAAAATGACAAACAAAACATTTCATGGTAAAGCCCAGACTCTGCTGAAAAAAACAATATATCACTTTCCTGGGAAATCCCTGGAAATCCCTTCAAAAATCACAGTTGAACAAGGGGAGCGCAAAATAGTGCAAAATGGTCTGGCAACAAAGGGTGACAAAATCTCAAGGTAGGCTGGCAGTTAAAGGGTTAATCGCAAGCCCATTGCAATAACGTAAGTTTTCTGAACGGTCGAAACATTTCAGATTTGGTGCAAAAAAGGTCCCGAAATAACGTAAATCTTCCGTATTAGTTTGAACGTTCGTGCGAGTAGAAAATGGATGAAAAAAAGCAAAAAAAATGACAAACACCCACCAAAACTTTCACAGACAGCTACGGAAGTCCGGACGAATGTGTCTCTGAATCGAGGCTAAAGGAGCAGTCCTGTTTCGTGACTACTAGGTGGAATGGGTGGCCCCATCCATACGAAGCTCCTGTCGACTTGATTTTTTCCAGTAAGGGCTTGAGTATTTTAACCCAACACAGAAGACAAGGCTACTTTGTGGGACTGGTACAAAGGCTATCACTCCAAAATTGCCACACAAGACAATTTTATTGAGGTATCAAACATGATTTGTGGCACATGACAGGTTTAAATGCATTCCATGACAATATAAAACACATATACTGTGAATTAAAATATATACGGGTCCCCCTCATGCAGCCCACTCAGCCACACAGCCAGCCACACTCTTCCCCGGGTCTTCACCGTGCTGACGGCATTGAATAGAAAAGCTCTATGGTGTTGAATCCCAACAACTAGATGATAATATAGGCTGATCCTCGCACTTTGTATCCCGCAGCAGCAATATTTAAATGTAACTGGGCAAAGCCTCCATATCACCGCCAAATTGCCGCTTAGTGCTTTTCCCGCATTTCCCCCACTGTAATATGTAAGGACTGTGCAGTGTTAGTGTCCCACAGACCTGACTTCAACAAAATGCCAATTGCACATGCACACATCAACAGCGCTTTCCATGCAACACAGTGACTTTTCTGTCTCTGGGTTTATTTTCCGACCGGGGCAGGTTTCATCATTCTACATGCTGCTGTGTAGATGCTCGGCGAGTGGCTGCAGGCGAGACTTCCAGGGAGAATGGGCATGGAGGGGCCATCCGGTCGCCGACACGTATTTCGCCCCGCCCACTGGAGCTCCATCAGTGTAAGCGGCGGCTTCACCACTCGTCATTTTATGCTGCACAGGTTCCTCCCTCAAGCGATCCGTCCTCCAATCACGCTCTCCGCTCAGCCACCATCATATTAGTCATCGCCTGAGGCCCGAACCAATCATCCAAGCAGGTCCTCAGCTGTGGTAGTGTCATTATGATTATAGCGAGAGACGGACTACGGGTCCCAGCAAGTCTGCAGCGTTACATGCAGACTGTTAGCCCGAATGGACTTCTTCATTTGGCGGCCACTCGCCGAGCATCTACACAGCAGCATGTAAAATGATGAAACCCACCTCGGCCGGAAAAAAAACCCAGAGACAGATAAGTCACTGTGTTGCATGGGAAGCGCTGTTGATGTGCGCATGTGCAAATGGCATGTTGTTGAAGCCAGGTCTGCGGGACACTAACGCTTCACAGTCCTAGCATATTACAGCGGGGGAAGTACGGGAAAAGCACTAAGATGCAATTTAGCGGTGATATGGAGGCTTTGCCCAGTGACATTTAAATATTGCTGCTGCGGGATACAAAGTGGGAGGATCAGCCTATATTATCATCTAGTTGTCGGGATACAACACCATAGAGCTTTTCTATTCACGGCTGTCAGCACGGGGAAGAGTGTGGCTGGCTGTGTGGCTGAGTGGGCTGCATGAGGGGGCCCCGTATATATTTTAATTCACAGTATATGTGTTTTATATTGTCATGGAATGCATTTAAATCTGTCATGTGCCACAAATCATGTTTGATACCTCAATAAAATTGTCTTGTGTGGCAATTTTGGAGTGATAGCCTTTGTGCCAGTCCCACAAAGTAGCCTTGTCTTCTGTGTTAGGTTGTGCTAGTCGTTTGGCTAATGGGACGCCATGGATACTGTTAGTTGGCAGTGCACAGGCACTAAAGAGGGGATTTCCTGGTCTTTTTAACTTTATGATAGGGCTTGAGTATCCGCCTCATCTGGAGGGTACGTCTGGCTAGGTCCGGCAACAATGTGACCGTGGCTCCTTTGTACGATGAGGGACCTCTTTCCCATGCCTTGCATCTCCTCTTTAATCTTATAAACGTGGATGCGGCATACTACATCTCTGGGTCTGGCTGGAGCGGTAGAGCGCGGGCCCGGTGTACTATGTATCCTGTACATTTCAATGTGCTCTTCATGTCTACGCCCCAGAAGCTCATTGAAAATAGATGAAGCGACCATTTCCAGATTGCTGTGTTCTGGTGTCTCCGGGAGGCCACGTAGCCAGATATTTTTGCGGCACCCTCTATTTTCCATGTCGTCGAGGTGTACCAGCGCTCTAGTGGTGTGTTGTGCTGAATTTGTTTGTGACAATTGTAGAGCTTCCTGGGCCCTCTCCAGTGCCTCCAAATGTTGCGTCGTGGACTCCTGGTTCTGTTCAAGAGTTTGGACTCTCTCAGTAACCTCCGATACTGATTTCGTCACTTCATCCAGTTCCTTCTGAAGCAAGGACTCCATTCTATTGGTGTAATTTTCAAAGTCCTTCCTTGATGAAAGAAACTTCAGCAGGACCTCTAGGTTATATTGAACAGAGGGAATTTGCTTAGTGAATGAGGGATCAGGTGAGGATGGGGATCCCATGCACTTTGAGGGTGAGGAGTCGGGTGGATATTCTGTGGGTAGCCGCACCTCAGTGTAACTGTTTGATGACCCAAATCCTCGTTGCTCCCCCAGGGGCCATACCGCTGATCGACGTCCATCCAGAGGCACGGGTGGTGAACTCATGCCATTCTGCCCTCGGCCAGGCGCCTCCCACATGTCTGCTGCCTCCTTACTGACAACTTGGGCGTCCATGTGATTCTCCCTCCAGCTTGGCCACGGTGGGGCTAGAGCATTTAGTGGGTTCGTCTGACCCTGGGGGTTCTGTGTGGAGTTGTGTGCTCCGTTTGTTTGCTGCGTGCTTGTGAGTCTCGTGAGGGGTTTAGATGATCCACATGGCTCCCATATCAGCGCGCCTCCCCCCCCCCTCAGATTCCTGGTCACTTAGCGGTCCGGGGGAAAATGCTGCATGTGGGGATAAAGGGCTATCCTCCATCTCCCTTTGTGGTCAGTCTGGGGAATGTGGGGAGCAAGCTCTGCCCTGTGTACAAGATGGGGTAGGCAGGTGAGTAGTTTCTGGGTTGCGTTCTAATTTTTATCATCTCCCGTGCTTAATGCTTACCTTAAGTCACTACAGAACATTACAAACAACCTTTCTCCCAGAGGAAGCACCGCTGCAATCATAAATCAGAATTTGATACTTTTATTGGTACAAAAATCTAAAAACATATACATACACCACAATACAGATTAAAAGCCAACCAGTATGGCCAAAAGACCTTAAGCAATGAATGTGGCCCCTAAAGGTCTATCAAATACATGCCCTATGGGTGAAAAAAACTATAAAAATTGATGCCTAAAAGGCTATAACCTATCCTTTTGTGCCGGCACAAAAAATCTATATATAAACATCTATGTGCAAATTCATATGTGTAACTGAATATAACTCCAGTTTAGTTTTTTGTACCAATAAAAGTATCAAATTCTGATTTATGATTGCAGTGGTGCTTCCTCTGGGAGAAAGGTGTGCACATTGCACGTCCACTCCATGTTCTGTAGAGTCTAATTTGTTGTAAGGTGAGCACACAGACATGTAACATAGTGAAATTTGGGCAGTGCACCCCTCTGCTAGTAAAATTGTCATCTCCCGTGCATAATGCTTACCTTAAGTCACTCACGGTTCCACTTTTGGTCATCTCCCGTGCTTAATGTTTACCTTAAGTCACTCGCGGTTCCACTTTTTGTCATCTCCCGTGCTTAATGCTTACCTTAAGTTGCTCGCAGTTCCACTTTTTGTCATCTCCCATGCTTAATGCTTACCTTAAATCACTTGCGGTTCCTGTTTACATGTTCTTCTGTCCTTAATGCTTACCTCAACTCTCTTGCGGTTCCACTTTAGAAGTTCTGGCGCCATTCAGGCTTACCTAATGTTCTTCATTTTCTTATTAGTTTTGGTTTCCTTCTTCACTTCTTCTGTTGTTTGTTATTTTTTGCCTGTGTTCATGCCTACAAAGTGTATAGCTAGCCTAAAAAAAAAAACACGAAACATGGCTAAGTTTAAGAACATTTAGTATATAAAATATTTTTGCTTTAAAATATTCTTTGTTTATTTTTTTTTTGGGGGGGGGGGTATTTTTTTTTTTATAAACCACATATATTTAAAAATATGTTTAAAAACACATTTTTGGTAAAAATGTAACACACGTACTATATAAAACAAAGTGGCAGGCCCCAGGATTTTAGTCGTCACTGGTCCCCATGGAAGCAGCAAGCTCCTGGATGTCGCCCACCAGTCGATACACCGTCGCGGTCAGCTGTTCTAGTCTCTCCTGTGGGGTACCTGTGTAAAGGAAGCAATAATTACATATTGGAAAATACATGTTTGCTAGCTGTGGATTGCAATCTTATTAATGTTCAAGCAAAGGGATCAGGCCATAGGTCATTATGCTAAGGTATTAGGCTAGGGATCAGGCCGTAGGTAATTAGGCTAATGGATTAGGCTAGGGATCAGACCATAGGTAATTATGCTAATGCATTAGGGTAGGGATCAGGCCATAGGTCATTATGCTAATGTATTAGGCTAGGGATCAGGCCATAGGTCATTATGCTAATGTTTTAGGCTAGGGGTCAGGCCATAGGTCATTATGCTAATGTTTTAGGCTAGGGATCAGGCCATAGGTCATTATGCTAATGTATTAGGCTAAGTTTATAACGACCTGTGAACGAAGCAATGTTATAGGTAATAAAATAAGTAGACTTCAAACTTACCAGGCTGGTGGGCGACCTGTGCTTGGGGGACCAGCATTCTATCTGGGGCCTGCCACTGAACCGGATCTGAGGCTGTTGAGGAAGGAAAAATATGTTTACTTGTAATGTCAGATTAGGTCAAGACAACATGAGTTTCATAATGTGTGTGTGCCAACACCCACCTTCGCCATGCACCTCAGGGGCGGATTGTTCCGGGTTCTCAAATGCACGCTCTCCACCCGCTACATCGTAATCTAAAAAAATGAAAGAAGGGAATGAGTGTGTGTTTACAGTGCATGTACCTGTGTGTGCTTCAGTCAGAGAAACATATCGAAGTGTTGTGGCTCCGGCATCTGGGACGACTCTGGTGAGGCGCTGATGCCCCTCCTCTGTAGACAGGTCAAGTGGCTGCTCGGAGCCACCTTCAGAGGAGGGGGAGGACCTTGGCCCTGGAGACGCACCACCTTCACTAGGCCCAGATCCATCCCGCACTGGCTGGACTGCTCGCCTCCGGGTGGGTCTAATTCTATAATCCCATTTGCTCACTAGAAGAGAATAGCTTTCCTAAACAGAGGCCTAACTAAGGGCTTTTGGCTATCTAACAACTAATAGTCATGTACTTACTTGGAAAATGTTGAGCGAAGAATCGCCTCACCCGGGGCCTCTTCCTTCGCTTCAGGTCCGACCATTGTTGGATAATCTGGGTGAAGGTGGTGTCGCTGTCTCCTGCAATTTTGGCCACTATCTCCAGGGCCAACATCCTCTTGTGAAAATCACTCAACAGGTAGTCGTACCTGTTCTCCGTCATCATCTAAAAGACACATGAAAAAGACATTTCATGAATGCAAACATCATACAAATCACTATCTCAGTTATAGCAGGTCGAAAAATTACATTCAACTCAATGTGCTCACTAACTTTTGCTTGGCACAGCGTTTATATTCAAAATTCTCAACCACTGTTTTGCCCTGAGCTGCCTAATCGCATATGCATGCATTTTGCCTGCAAATATAAGGCCTCAACATACACTTACAAGCAGATATGTTGCGCCCCAGCGGTTTCTGGGATGCGCATGTCCGTACGCACGCTTACGCGTAAGCGTCACACACAATCATAACTATTTAAAGGGTACTTTGACACACAGCTGTGTCTCTTTACAGATCTTACCATGCCTGCCAAGAAACCTAGCCGCAAGTTTGCCCCAGCCAAGGAACACCATGAACGTTGTGCCCAGGTCTACAACTCGGTCCCACAAAGCCAATGGGCAATCTCATACCACAAGGAGCTGCAGTCGCCACCTGAAGGATACATTGGGCCACACTCCAGCCCACTCCAAATCTAGATCAGTCCAGAAGGCGAAGGAGCATTCGTCCAGGAAGAAGGCTCCCCGCCCCTCCACATCCAAAAGCCAAGGGACCACTAGCACTAAAGGCAAGGGTTAGAGCGAGGGCTAGAAGCCCCAGCCCACCAACAACACCCTCTCCTCGTCCTTCCCAATGTCAAGAATCTAGCGTGGAGAGCCCAGAGTCACCGGGAAGCTCCACGGCAGTTACTTCTTAGTGCAGCCAGCTGATGACACCCAGCCCCCATGCCAGTCCAGCCCATGGTAAGCAAAAGGTCTGGCTATTCGACACCTGCAAGTCAACAAAGAATGTCACCCAATATTCCACCCACCCAGGAAGAGACATCCAGGGCAACATTAGGGCGAAACCTGCGGTGTGGAACATTGAGTGGACGCTTTACAGAGCCACAAACCATGGCATTGGCAAGTGGGGTTTCTGAGCACTTTCATGAGCTGTATAGGAGAATGTCTAAAGCCACCAGCAAAGTGCATAAAAACCAAATCTTGGAGGAGGTCACCAAACAGGTCAATTGTGCGGGTACGGAGAGGAAAGATGTGGAGCAGATCCAGCGGACATTCTCGGACCTTAAATATGCTGTGAAACAGAAGAGGAATAAGCGCAGGCAGCACTGGAAATTAAGGTTGTTGGAGTTGTGCTGGTTGTTGTTGTAAGTAATATGTATTCTCTTTTGTCAAGGTTGCAAACAGGCGGCAGATTCCCCACCAAATTACAATACACTGCAGCAGAGGAGTTGGTGCTCAGACTAATCCACCCCTCGGCACTACAGGGCTTATCTGGGGCATTCGACACTGACACCAATATTATGTCTGAATGTTAGTAATTTCTGCCTTGTTGGTTTTGCCTTTGCCTTGAATAAATGTAGTTTAAACTCCACACAGGGCCGGAGCTATGGTGGAGCAAAGGGGGGAGTGGTGTCCACGCTCCAAGGGTGCAGCAGTTCAGGGGCCTTAAAAACGTGTTGTTGGTAACCAGTGTGGGGTCCCTTTTGAATACTTTGACCCAGGTACAATAAAGCCTACCTACTCCTATGGGTACCCAAGGGATGTCTGTGTGTTAACGTGCCTTTAATCTTCTATTCCAGCTCCTCAACATTCTGCTGCGAGTGTGGAAGCCTCCACCTGTTTGCCCCCTGCAACAACGTCCCGCCTGCCTATGCCACAGGAACAGCTGGATCTGGTAAGTGTACTGTGCTGTAACTGTTGATGCATGTGAATGCAGATGAATACTTGCCCCTATATATATTTCATCAACTATTTCAAACAATTTTTTTTTTTGATCCCAACAGACTCCACCCATAATGGATGCTATCCACCATATGGAGGAGGAGGACAACCTGATTCGGCCAACACCAAGCCCAACCATGCCACATAATCTGCCACTGCCCCTGCACCCACCGGAAACCACTCCTCTGCAGCACAGTCAAGCACAGCCTCTGCTGGAAGGCCATCATGGGCAGCAGCCAGAGACCGAACCAACAGTCCTCAGTGCTAGGTCTGCTGCAGAGGATTTGCCTACTACTTCTGCTCCTGTTTCTAGGCCTAGACTGCCATCATCTGCATGCACCCAAACCCAGGGAAATGGAAGACGCATTCAGCCACGTCGCCATGTTACCCAGGGGAGGCGCGTGCAGATACTGGAGACAGCATGGCGCAATGACAGCTGTTACTTCAGGCAAGTAAACCAAAGAGCAACAGAGCACCTGTCAGGCCAAATAGAGAGCCCCAATACAAGCTTCAGCACCATGCTTGAAGAAATGAGGACTAGCAACAGGCAGATGCTGGAGCAGTGGCAGATTATGAATGCCACACATACACAGGTGTTGGTCATCCTCCAAGCCGAACACCAGCCTTATTATGGTCAGCATCCATATTTCCTCTCCATCCCCACACTATTGACCTGTCTGGTGATCGCCACCCATATTGGTGTATTTGTGCCTTTGCAGATGTCTTTAGATAGTGCTCAGAAACCCCACTTGCCAATGGCATAGTTTGTGGCTGACTAAATTGCAATGCTGAAATGGGCCTCGAGCAGGAGAGCGTGTTGTTGTGGGCCTATTTATTGCTGCCCTACTGTTTCCCTTGCCCTTTAAACTAGTACTCCCTATAGTTCTGGATGTGGGTGGATGGGGAGCATTCTGCCTGGAGGAAGTACCATTGCCCTTCCCTGAAGTGACAAATTTAAATTGGACTGGAGTGTGGCCCAATGTACCCTTCCTTTGGCTAATGGATGTCCTTGTAGCCTGCGACTGCCCTTCCCCACCTAATTTTACCAATGTAAGCTAAAATGTATGCATATTGCAATATTTATGTTCTGGGTGAATTGGACCCATTTATGTTCTCTTTGATTCCCAAAAGATGATTTTGCGAAAATAAAATTATTGAAAACAAAAATGCATTACGTTCAAATGTGTTCAAAAGTATTTTAGTATTAATTATTTGTTACAGATAACCAAATGAAATGATAAAATATAGACATTTGTAACATGTCAAAAATTAAAATTTCCAAGGCTAAAAAAAATAAAAACAAAGTTTTCTACAAATACAACCATTATTTACAAAAAACCCAAAGAATATTAAGAAAAGAAAGTGGAAATCAAATTGGCCTGGACGGATTGGGCAGAAGCACTCTGTGTGCCATCATATATTTCTTCCGATATGTCCGTAGTGGCTGTAGAGGGGTACACTTCCACATACCGGGGGACTTGCTGCTTGATAGAAAAATTATGTAGCACACAGCACGCAATGATAATATTTATCACTTTGTTGGGATCATACTGCAGGGCCCCCCCAGTATGGTCCAGACATCGAAATCTTGATTTCAGGAGGCCGAAGGCCCTCTCAACAACGGCCTGGGTCTTTCTATGGACCCAGTTATAGCCCTCCTTGGCCTGAGTCTGAGGCCGCAGGACAGGTGTCATGAGCCATGGCAGGAGTGGGTAACCTGAATCCCCTGAAAGCATACCAAACAAACTAAAAAACTTCTAAGCAACATGATTGTTTAGCATTTCATCAAGGGAAAAAAACATTTGTAGGTTGATACAGGGTTTTGCAAATATATTCCAAGGCATACAGTGAAAGGCTCTAGAAATTATTAGTCCTAACTTACCCAAAAGCCACCCACCAGACAAATTTCCAGACTCAAAATACAAGATGGAATTGCGCAGGATATAGACGTCGTGGGTGGATCCGGGAAACCCTGCCATGACACCCATGAACCTAAGGTCCGGCCCAACCACCGCTTGGACATTGATGGAGTGGCCCATCTTCCTGTTCCTGTAAAAGCAGAAATACAGGTATTTAGTCCAAAAATACAAGTAAAATCATAAAAAAAAATACAAAAGGGATCCTTATTGTTAAAGTGTTTTTGTAAAAATTTGGATAGGTAATTACACTAACAACACAAACTAATATTTGAAATGTGGTTTAAAAATAAGGTGTACATGCTAAGGACTAATTAAGGTCAACATTAAAATGATTTGGTAAGGTGTACATGCTAAGGACTAATTAAGGTCAACATTAAAATGATTTGGTAAGGTGTACATGCTAAGGACTAATTAAGGTCAACATTAAAATGATTTGGTAAGGTGTACATGCTAAGGACTAATTAAGGTCAACATTAAATGGTTTTGTTAAGGGCTACATGCTAAGGATGGATTTATAGATAAATGAAATCATACTGTGAATACATGATTTCATAATGTTGACCTAAAACACTTGCCTAAAAGATACTAATCAGCTGCTGGAGGGACCAAGGCAACATGGGAACAATCGATCGCACCCATGACGTTGGGCATGCCGGCTATATTAAAAAAACCCAAGTTAAGCGCATTCCAGGCTTCCATGTTGTTGGGGAAAGAGATGTATTGGGGACACAGGGTAGCCATGCCATCCAAAAACTTGGTTAGTGTGCGGCTCAGCGTTGGCTGGGACATCCCCGGGGAGAGGGCACCCAGCCTCTGGAACAAGCCGTTTTGCAGGCAGCCAAGCATCTTGGTCATACCTGAAATTGCATGCTCCTTCCTTGTGGTACGGGCTAACCATGACCGCAGCTCACTATACAAATTATGGAGGGAATCGCGATTAAGACGGGTCAGCTCGAACAGCTCCACGTCATGCATGCGATCGATGTCCATGCGTGTGCGGTGCAATCTGGCTTCTGCCATGCTGATGCAGATCAGCCCACTGAGCTGCAAGTGCTCGTGCTCATCAACGTAAGCAGCAAACATCTCAGACATCGTGCTTTCAGCTACAAAATGACCCCGTAAGTTGAGCGGAAATAAACCCGTTATATGGGGGTGGGTGGTCATCGGCAATCAAGGCTCTGAATCATGCGCAAGCCCGTACCAATAAGGTAAGTTTCACGACATAACGGAAAAATGTTGATAAACATACGATCATCGAAAGCGCGTATACTCATGCATGTGAAAGCGGCTCTGAATCAACCCAATTGAGTCCGAGATGATAGCCAGGATAAAGATTGAACTGCACTAAGGAGAGGAAAGGGTACAGAGAATATTGTGGTTCCTGAGAATGATCGATTGATGATGATGATGGGTTCTTGCCCAAAACCTTGCCCCTTACTGGATATTTTGGTGAGCAAAAGGCCATGGAGTTGATGCAGAGACATTTTTTGTAGCCTAATTTGAGGGAGGATTGTTTCTGGTTTGTTCCGACCTGCAGGTCTACTTATAATGATGCTTCTACCAGAATCTCAGTGGAGAATTGTTTCTATGGATTTTATTGTTGAGTTACCTTCTTCTGGTGGCCCAATATTATCCTAGTGGCTGTTGACCATTTTACCAAGATTTGTTTTGTTTATTTCATTCCTGTCTTTGTGTAGGAAATTCTCCAATTCCATGACCTAACTGAAGAGGTTGTGTCATATTGGGTTCTCCATTCATGCCCCTATTCTGGGCACATTTGTGTCAATCTCTTAACATCAAACTAGCTATGTCATCTGCCTACCATTCACAGTTGAAAAGACAGATGAAGCATACCAACCAAGCCTTGGAACAGTATCTCCACTGTCACTTTTTGCACCTGCAGGATGATTGTGATTCTCCCAGAGCCTGAGCTATCCTATAACAACTTGCAGTATACATCTACAGACTACTCGCCAAACTTTGTCTTCCAGGGTTGTCACCCTAGAATCCAACCTTATTTGTCAGCAGCAGTCTCAAAGCTGGCAGCAGCTACACTTGCAGTCTTAATCCAATTATTGGTTAGGGGACTGGGTCTGGCTGTTGATGGAAAAATGTTTTCCCCTGCTTCATTGGACCATTCCCCATCAGGGGAAGAATAAAGCAGGTAGCCTGATGACTGCATCTCCCATCCTCTTACCATGTTCATCCAGTGTTCCCCACCTCCCGGTCACAAAGATAAGAGTCCACCCTAGTCCTGTGGCAGTGGTCGTAAATTGTTCTTAAAAACATGAGGTTGAGGAGATTCATGGTTTAAAAGTATATGGCTGCAGTGGAAGGGTTACAGAATAAAGGAGAGATCTTTGGGAGCCAATCTGTAACATACATGCTCCTCAGTTGTTAGAGGCCTTCCGCGTCCAGAGCCCTCCCTTAAGAGGGGCACTGTAGCAATCCAGTATGCATGTCTGCGGATATTTGCAGCCACTCAGAGATTGCAAATTAAAAGGAGGGCAAACTTTGGAGCCCTGCCACAGCTTCCACTCTGAGCTGCATGAAATGGAGGAGAAGCACATTTGGACAGGTATCAGGTGGGTGGTACGTTTTTCAAAAAAATTCCCCCTCCCTCCAAATTAAAAAAATCCTGAAAATAAATGTTTGCCCCCCTCTTCCACCCACAGCTTGCCAACCCGGAAAACCAAGCATAGGAACTTGTAATTCACAGTCTCAAGGGCCAAACTGCTGGCCCCCATTCTTAGTTAAGACCAGTCCAGCATCGAAAAAAAGTGTCTGCTGAATTGGGAGAAAGGGGGGAAACACATAAAAACCGATTTTTTCTTCTGAAACTGTGCAAAAATGCCTGTTGTATTTAGAAGCGATAACCACATACTGTACTATTTCACATGTATCATATTTAATAACGTGAAGTAACTATTTATAACCAATCAGCCATGATCTTTTGCTGATTTTCATGCACTGTTTCTTGTGCACACCTGTGAGATGTTTTTTTACATTTTTTGACACAGACCATTTAGATTTGTTCAGAGTTAAAGAGTACCTGGAACAAATAACATTCAAAACCCCTGGTAATAGGGCTATTGTAGGCTAAACAGAGTGAACGATTTCTATATTGCAGCTTTGGGTCTTCTTACGAGCCAATTTACCGGAGCTGCTGTTATAATTATAGGATACTCTATAATTCAGGAGAAATATCCACAAATACTGTAGTCTACATGCACCGTCTATGCTGAAAGAAAATGCTCAAGTTGCACTTTGATTTAATTTGCTCATGGACAATGCTTGCTTTGGCAAGTATTTCTCTTTTCCTTCCATCCACCATGAATATAAAATTCTATTAATATACACGCTTCAGATCAACAACCACCTCTTCTATACCAGTAATTGTAATAGTAGTAAAATCCAAGATCCCATTTCCACCAAAATAATAAATTATAAGCTGATGATTTTTATTCACAGGCAGTCTCAAAATAATCAAAAGTAATCAATTTTTTATTATGACGTAGAAGATCCTTATGTCAGAGGTGGGTTGTTTTTGGCCTAGAAGTAAAGCTCGAAGGAACATGCATCAATAGCCAACCTAAATAACGTTATAGCATTATGACAGGGATAAAGTTAATTTGCCAAATTGTGTGCTTTACTGGGATTTTTGGGAGGCTTGCAAATAGGAATTTCATTTAGAACAGTCGAAATACTATCTAGAGCCTTTATTTCACTTCCTGGAATTCTGTTGGAAAGCAGGTCACATTAGTAAGCCTGAACCTAGACAGTTTAGAATAAAAATTAAAATCCTTTACATCTGACCCAAGACAGCCAGCACATGCACAGCACATTTTTGTAGATGAAAATTTGCTCAGTTGTTTGCAGTATTGAAGTACAGTACTTAGCATCTTGACAGTGGCAGTAGTGAGAAGCACAAAACATTATAGCAGAATTTAGGGACACATATATTAAACCCAGGCATCTCCCCTTTCTCCATGAAATTGACAGTTTTCTGTAATTCTTTAAAAGGTCAGTCCAGCGAGACGGCCCATTGTTTTATCAGCCCGCCCTCTGCTCATTCAAGTGAATGTGAATGTACCCGCTCATTTAAGTGAATGAATTTCACCATTTTCAGTATTTTGTGCTTTGTATGTTTATCTGTAATTTTTGCAGGAATTTCCAGGGATACCCAGGAAAATTATATATTTTTTCTCATGAAATGTCTTGTTTGTATCTTGTATGTGCTTTGATTTCATATCTGAATACATTTTTATTTAATTATATTTTTAAATAAGAAATTTAAATATAACTGGCGGAAAAGTAAAGTGATTGCAGGCAATCTAGGTAAATACACACAGTGGGGCATCCCGATAAAGGGCACATGGCAGGCTTCAGGGCCAGCCCAGGCCATTTTTTCAACTTTAAATGTCTTTTCCTTAGCATGTCATACACCGTTGAGTAGTGGGGGACTGAGGCCAAAAATCAGCCCTGGATTTTACCAGCCTGCGGCCTGCCCCATTCATCCCTGGTGTGGCCCTTCAACATTGCTGCCGGGGCTATATCACTGGGGGCTGGAGTTCCTTGACTTGTGGGTACAAGGGGGCTGAGAGGGAGACTCAGGGCGCAGGGATTGAATGTGGGTGTTAAAAGCAGCAGCCCAACTGGCCCCAAAGCAGTGCAGCCCACCAGGCATTTTCCCAGGTCTCCTTTTGGACAGTTCTCCCCTGCCGTTTAGTCACATTATTAAGCTTCTCGGTTAATATCCAGGTTAACGGCAGCAGGAGCAGCTGCTTCACAGGTTGGAAGTGACTCAATAAGGTCCTGGCATGTTGTCACAGGTGTCTGAAGCCACATTGACTGCAGTGCATCCCACTCCTGCTGGACCGTGATATCAGTGACACGTGGCGTTCCCCACTTTCCACTTTGTTTATTCACAGGATTTCAATTTGTCCACTCACTTTACACTTTCACCACAGCAGTACGTTAACAGTTCACAAATGAAAAAAATGCTGCCTTTTTGCAACTCTGATAACTGGCACCTTTTACACCAGTGGTCAGCCCCTATGCCAGGTTGTGGAGTAACCAGGACTAAGGACTGTCAGCCAGGGGCAGAGTGGACATTGGGAGAGCCTTTCTTTCTGTTAGTCCTTCTATTGCTTGTTTCTCTCATCTGTTCCTTTTGCCAATCCTTTACTTTCTTTCTTCCTTATTTTCTTCCTTATTTCCTCCTAATATTTCTGTCAGTTCTATTGTTTTTTCCTTCTATTTTTCTTTTCGATTTCTTCCTTTTTTTAAGTCCTTCCCCTCTTTTTTTTGCCATTACTTCTCCATAAATTCATTTTTTTTTTTTCGGCCATTGCTTTTATTTTTTCTTTGTACCAGTCATTCATTCTCACTCTTTCTTTTGTTCTGGCATCTACTCTTTGTGTCTGTTTTAACCCTTTAACTGCAAGCCTATCTGGAGATTTTGGCACCCTTTGTTGCCAGACCATTTTGCACTATTTTGCTCTCAACTGTGATTTTTGAAGGGATTTCCAGGGATTTCCCAGGAAAATTATATATTCATTTTTTCAGCAGAGTCTGGGCTTTAACATGAAATGTCTTGTTTGCCATTTTTAGGTGTATTCTCAATATGTTTGGGTGAAATATGTGCAAAATATAGAAAAAAATTGTAGTTTTTTTTTGTAATAAAAAATATACGTTTGTAAATAAAATCCTATTGCGTGTAATCCCAGTTAGAGCGGTATCACATATGTATTAGTAGACACCCTTTCTTACCCAGGAGACTCCCCCAAACTGATCAAAGGATCTCCTGCCTGTCCTCTTCTGCCCACCGATCACCGGTATCTGAGAGCTGAGAGGCCTGGAGCCGGGATGACGCCCGTCATCCGCCCCTGCAAAGAGGAGGGGCTAGCAATAAAGATGGCGGTGACCATCAGAGAAGTGGAGGGAGGAGGGCTGGCTGGCCCTCTCCTGAAGTTGGAAGAGCCAGGTGAATGATCGGAGGACCCCTGGTGAAGAGGAGACCTGGCGGGAGCGATCGGGCATGAAGGAGAGCAAATGTCATATTTATTTATTTTTTTTCTTTTACAGGAAATTCCCTTGGTGGCTGACCCTATTCCGGGCACTCCCCTGCAGCTCGGAGAGCCCCAATGGGGGATCTGGGCCCCCCCGGCTCGGCCGGATTGAACGTCAGGTGAGTGGCTTTTTTTTTACTTTGTCTGCTAGCAGGGGGGAAACTCAGGCACATAGAATTTACGTGGCTGGAAGTTAACGACAGGAGAGGCAACCACGTACATTTTACGTGGCTGGCAGTTAAAGGGTTAATCTATTCTTTTTGTCATTTTCTTTCTTATTTGCTTATATCCTTTTTTTTTGGTAATTTCTTTCTTTACTTTTTCCCTATCATTTCTTATATCCTTTATTTCTGGCATTTCTTCTATTACTTATTTTTTTATTTCTCTGTCATTCCCTCTTTCCTATTTCTACTAAACATATTATCTTTTTTCTTTCAATTTGTTGCTAATATTTACAATACATGCAATTTTACTATTATGTATGGCGTGTCAGACCACACCGCAAGGGGTCCACGTAGACTCCTTCACCCAGGGGCCCACATAAACCTGGAGCCTGCCCTGCCTCTATAGCACAAGCAGAGGGGTTGTTTTTATAATTCTTTCATGAGCTAAACATTGCTTACAGTCAAACATAGTAAGTGGTCATAATAATGTAACCTGACAGTGTAACATGCTCACCCTTTATAAACTGAAAAACCAACATCTGGGGCAAAAAACCCACACATGGTATAAGTCATCTAGAATCTAAGAAGATGTAGTGGGAAGACCCAGCAACACTGGGCCTAAGAAATTGTGCCAAAGGATGCATCAGGATGTGTATTCCACACCACCCCTCCCGTCCCCTAAGGTATTATGTTTTGAACATGCTTGCTTAAAAATTCTAACAGCACCCTGCTACATGTTATGTAAATGTATCATGGTGTGATGCATAAAAATTACAATGTTTTGCTAATTAGAGGAGAAATGTATAGTTCATCAACCATCGTTACTTGCTTCCATCACTGCAAAATAACATCAAAACCACCACACAACTTCCAATTACCGTAAGCAACAATTCCCCTCCTTAGAGTTAGTAACTGGCCCCAGCTGTCCAGGGAACCCCTATACAAGTTCACAGGGAAGGTGGGCTGCATGTTTCCATTTGGCACTGGCTAGGGACATTCCCAAGAGAGCTCAGACCAGATGTGCCTACTTATCTGCTACCTGCTCCAGCACCACACATTTTTCACCCGCATTGATTTTTGCTCATCTAATCTCAGCTACTTAACTCCATTGTCAGGCTTATCTGAATGGCTGGTGTCATTCCCTGTTGCGTCAAAACCCCCAGTACTGCCACTTTGCTTACCTCTCCAATGATCTTACAACACATGTCTAGGCTCTCTTTCAGTCAGCTTTCTAGGCTGTGCATAATAATGGGCAGCGTAGAACTAGGCTGTGAGTACCCACAGGGCCGGATTATGAGGCCCCTTCCACTTGCCCTAACAAAGGGTTATGGTCTGGTCCAGGAGGCTTTTCAGCCTTTGCCCTGATGGTCGGCATAGAAGCTATCAGCAGTGCTATGCTACAGTGATCGGCAGAGCTGAGCTGGGACTCGATCTGATGTACAGTAATTAGGCAGGTGCCAGATAATCACCAATCACCTTGGCTGGACTATAAGGGAAAAAAAATACTGTATCTGGGACCTCCACCAGATTTTGTGCCCAGGGGCCTCTACCAAACTTAATCCGTCCCTGAGTACCGGCACCCACCATTTAGAAAGGCCTGATGATATGTGTGGAGTCTAGTAGATTAGGGTAAGTATCCCCACAGCTGTTTTGCCCTTAGCTGCAAAGATCGCTCTCATCCGCACCGATTTTTGCATATTCATTCTCATCTGACATTTGATTTCTTCTTCATTGGAGAGAATGAGAAGCTTAGAAAAAATTCAAATTTTGTTGAGTTTTTGGTGTTCTGCCTTTTTGCTTTCCTCTTTTGGACTATAAAACATTGTGTTAGTATTGTCCAGGTTTCTTATATTCATTTGGCTCGGTTTTGCTATTCAGGGAGTGGTTTTCCTGGCCTTGAGTATAAACTAGCTACAAGTCCCAGAATCTTTCCACTGTAAGAGGAGAGATCAGCAGCTTTGGCTAGGTCAATCAGCCAAAATGAGCTCCCCAGGTGCCAGTAAACAAGACTATCTGAATACATTGAATTACAGCAGAAGGGGTTAATCCTGTCATCTCTGCCTTAGTCAGTCAGATGATCAGCAAGCCAGATTGAGGAAGTCACTGATCTGTATATCAGAGGACCACTTTGTTGCTGGGGAAACACATTGTTGCTAGGGAAAACTGTTTTATAACATGGAGTTTCAAACCAATAGAAAAGAAAAAACACATAAGCTTAGCACCAGACATCAAGACATCATTTTGGCACACAATAATGGAAACTTTAAAAAATGCAATAAAAATAGAATTACCCTCTAAGACGAGCAACAACCAGCCTAGAGTTTATAAAACTTTAGTGCCGTGGTCTCCATATTTGTGTAAGACCACTTGGGATCACTATCAAAATTACTTTTCCAGCAATCCCATGGCATACGTGTGGTCTGCGATGGTTTCCCTGGCATCCTTTCAGCTGCTGTATACTTCATCATTAGGCCTATCTGAATGATTAGTGCATGTAAAGCTGGAGGGAAGCAACTGCCGGGACTTATGGGCTTTGCCAAGAGACCTCAGAGGAGATGTCCCTTTAAGCAGAAGACTCCCAACGTACCTGCTTCCAGTTTCTGCACTGCACATCTCTCACCAACAGTGTCAGCAGATGGCAGTGGCCTCAGTATGGAGCTCTCCAATAGAATTCAATGTGCACCCCTTTGCGTTTGTACACCTCTGTTTGTGTACGATGGCACTCATTGAAGGCAATGGAAGCACGCAGTACTGAGGCTACCCCTACCGATTGCAACACCATCGGGCTGCGGATGAGGAATCTGTCACACAGATTCAGGTGGCAGGTAAGTAAATAGGGAGTCTCATGCCTGAGGCCGCTAGCCTGAGGTCTCTTGCAAAAGTGGGCTTTCCTTTGAAGTGGACCTATAAACTCTAGTTTGGTTTAAATCCTCCCCTATGAGGCATTTCCAGAAGAAGCGGTAGGGATTGTGAATCGCGCTGAAGTGCTGACTTATTACACATGTTGGTAACCCCTTTTTGATTAGACTGGTGGGCATGGGAACATTTGATATCAGTATGTGGGTATCGGCTGGTGGTTTTTGTTATTAATGAATACTATATAAATATGCACATGTCAATTATGAGTAATCTTTTTTATTTTATGGATATTAACTTTTAGAGATATATATTGCACTTAAAAAGTTATTTATTTAGGCACTATAGAACTTTATTTGTTTCACATTGTGATTACGAATTGTGATTGCGCCAACTGAGCCCTCTCCTTTTACTGTTTATATCTTGACATATATTTGTATGAATAGGAAAATACATGGCAACATTATTAATTGTATTTAGCGAATATATACCTTTTTTGAAAACATATACTGTATTCTTGGTCTGTTATTTTTTAGCTTGTATAAATTTAATAAAATTCCTTATTTTTGAAAAAAAATCTTCCTAGCTGTCTTTTAAATGGAATAGGGAATTCTTGTTGTTTAGCCTCCCCATTAGGGCATCAATATTTAGGAAGCCACGCAATGTGAAGCTCCCTAGTTTCCCCCTATACTCCCTTGATTCCCAATTGAACAGGGTATGCCTGAGCCTGTGGTGGCATCCCCACTGTGCATGTGTGTTGTGCAAGGCAGACTTGAATGTCTGTATGGTTTTCTTAAAGGAGCCACGCGATATGCAGTTTACAGGACTTCCTGACCCCTTCCACAACTGCCCTTCCTCCCCTGAGCTATTGCATTTACCAGCTCGCAACCACCCGCCTAATCAGCCCCCGGCTAGGGACCGGAGTAGCCACGCCCACTTTCGGTATTGTGAGGCATGCCTATTTCAAGATCATGCAGAAAATAGGGGACGCACCTTTGTGACGTACCAGAATCAGAAGGAATCCCCGACCTGCTACCAGAGGTTATGTGCATCTTTAACACTCTCCTGGACTTTCCCAGCTCAAACCATATAGAACTGGATCATGTGCCCAGAGCCATGGCCATCATTTGCAGGGTCCACATTTTTAAAATAAAGGAGGAACCGATACATCATGCCTGGCAAAAGGGCCCTGTCCCTTACAGAAGCTCACACGTAACCATCCTCCAGGACCTTTCCCATCATATATATGCGTAAGCTGTTAACCCTTTAGGTGCCAGCCAACCTAGAGTTTTTGTCACCCTCTGATGCCAGACCATTTTTCACTATTTTGCGCTACACGTGTTCAACTGTGATTTTGAAGGGATTTCCAAGGAAAATTATCCATTGTTTGTCTGGGCTTTAACATGTCTTGTTTGGCCTTGTTTTAGTGTATTCTCACTCTTTTTGGGTAAAATATGTGCAAAAAAATAAGAAAATATCTATTTTTACATTGTTTTTACACATTTGTAGTTTTTTTTTTGTACTAAAAAATGTAAGTTTGTCAATAAAATCTTATTGCATTTGAAATCCCCATTTCTCCCAATTACAACTGTTCCACATATGTGTTGGCAGATACTCTTTCCTGCCCAGGACACTCCCCCAAACTGAAACAGCACTTTTACAGATAAAATACAACCTCACACTTTACAGTTTTTCAATAAAAAAAACTCATTAAATATGAAATATCCCCCACAATATATATATTCTATGGAAGTACACATCTTAAGCTTTCTAGGCGTACTAGGCTTATTGATGTGAGCACAGTTTTCTGGAGGTAATCCCTCAATGAATTCTTTGGTTGCACAGAGGTTCCCTAAAAAAGAATAAAAAAGCAGAATCAAAGCCACATTCTACAGATTACTTCTGGAAGTAATTCTTAGGTTGCACAGGGTTTCCCTAAAAAATGTATAAAAGAGCAGAATAAAGAAATATCAATATGCAAACAAGAAAAAACAAGCTAAATCTGAAAGCGCAAGGTCCCCCGAAAAGAACAATACCCAACATGCATAGCTACTTTTAACCCCTTTAAATGCCAGCCTACTTGAAATTTTGTCACCCTCTGTTGACAGGTCATTTTTCACCATTTTTGCAGGAATTCCCAGGAAAATTATATATCTTTGAGTCAAAAAAAAAAAATATATATATATATATATATATATATATATATATAAAAACCCTTAAACTCCCCCCAAAAATGACATGGGTCCCCCCTACCCAGCATGACCAGCCCGGGGACCAGCTATGCAGGGCTTGTAAAATAGGATGCGGGTGCCAGCTTTGGTGGCCCCCCTCCCTGCTGGCTACAAGCCCGTACAGTGTGAATTGGCCAAGGACCCTTCTGCCCCACCCCGGACTTTGGGGAGGCAGGTAATTGGGGAACTGGGGGTTAATGGCAAGTCATCCGCTAGCCACAGGTGACTTGCCAGCCCCCAAGGCTTGTGAACTGGTAAAGGGTGTTCTCATAGATCCCTTACCAGTACACAAAGGGTTAACAGTAAAAAAAAATAAAGACACTCAAACCAGAAGAAAATTACATTTATTTATTTTTCTTTATTCACCTCCGATTCTCTGCTGTCCACCGGCGATCATGTCCCACAAAGCTCCGATGACAGCTGCCGGGTGATTGGTGGAGGGGGGCAAGGTTCAAAACCTCCAGCCCTCCCTTTGCTGACCACCCAGCGCTACAGAGTGTCCGGGCTCGGATGTGGGATGCCATCGTGGATAATGTCATATATTACATCACTCGTCCACTAAAGGGGGCTATTGGCCCAGCGACTGAGGTGCTGGAGAGGGCCTATTTTGCCCTCTTCTCACCACGGAAGAGCCAAGGGGTGATCTGAGGCCCTCCAGTAAAGAGGAGACCTGGTGGGAGAGGGCACTATTTTGGGCACTCTCTTGAAGCCAGAAGAGCCCCGGGGGATCGGATGGGAAGAGGTCTACGACCTGCATTACTTCTGCTGCCTGACCCTCTCAAGGAGCTGGACTCCTAATTAACAGTTCCTACCCTTAATCTTTATTTCATCGTTCTCACCCTACACCTCTCCCCCTTGCCTACCTATTCGGGGTCTACTGATCAATCACACTTTCAGATTAAGTAAAAATTGCCCCAAATTGAGGCTAACGTTAGACACCTTGTGTCCAATAAGAATTCAGATGCAGCAAGAGTACTTGACGAGTTGACACAAACGAGAAAGGAACTTAAGGCACTGCTTCTGCAAAGGCCAAAATGCATGCTTAAAAAATGTAAATGCACATATTATGAATTTGGAAACAAGAGCAACAGTCCCTCAATTTTGTATCCGAAATACTAGACAGAAACCAACAATACGCCATTGCTATGATAGCATACACTTTCAAAACCTATGATTCAGGCCTTTATAATCTCTCCAACGAGACATCTGACCTAACACTCTCCTATGAATACATACAAAAGAATTCGTGACTGCCCTAGACAATCCTATTAGCATTGACTAAATGGACGTTTCCCCTAAACAATCTTCACAAGGGGTAGGCTCCAGGCCCAGGCTGGTATACTGTGTACTACAAGACTTTCCTACCTTAACTGGGCCCCTGCATGATTAATGCCTGGAACTCAGGTGCAGACCCAGTGGCACCGGGCTCCTTTTCCTTTGAGGCACACACTCATCCTTCATAAGCCCAGTAAAGATATGCTGTCATGTAAGCGTTGGCCCATCTTCCTCCTTAACAGACTTGAAACTATTCGCCAAGGTTCTTGCTAACAGACGGGCCCCTCTAGTATCCCAACTTGTACATATGGAACAAACCGAGTTTGTCCTTGGTAGAGAGGCCAGGGACAATATAAAGCCAAACTATCTGTCATCTGATGCAAAAAAGGACAGAATAAATTGCTCCTTCATGCAAAAACCTTTCAACACATAGGTCTAACATTCTCAAACTTAGAAGCCCTGTACATTATCCTATCCGCCTGGGTGAAAGTCAATTGCCTCATGTCAGACCCCCTCCCCAACCAAAACCTTACCCGTCAGGGCTGCCCATCTCCCCCCTGCTGTTCACCCATTCTAATGAGCCATATATTTGTAGAGGGAGAGACAACATTGGGGGCCTAGACTCCCCCGATGGAACCCACAAGATCACTGCCTATGCTGATGATCTCATATTTTTCATCACTAACCACTTAATCTCTCTCCCAGTTCTGATGAATGAGTTTGAGATATTCGTCAGGCTTTCCTTCTTTAAAATACATTTCAACAAATCTGGAGAAATGAATGTCACCCTTCAGATGCTAGCAAAACTGTCCAACAATCCTTCTCCTTTGAGTGGGTGAAAACCTATATGACTTACTTAGGCACACAATTACCCTCCTATCTGCCAAACATATATGCTCTGAACTTTTTACCCCTGGTGCGGGAGGAAAAAGCTGAACTAGAGTGATGGGATCTTCCCACCTTCTACTGGATGGGCAGAGTTAACATTATCAAAATGTGAGTATTCTATAAATTAATCTTTCTTGTACAAGCCATCCCAGTCTGCTTCCCCTCTTGAAATTTTTCAAGGATATGAACAAAACATTTGGAAGATTTATCTGACAAGGATGACCTGCTAGACTTAAACTACAACTCCTGTATAGGCCCAAGCACCAAGGAGGGATGGCCTGCTAGATGTTAAACTATACTGGGCCACCTCACAACTGTAGGAAAACGAAATGCTGGGTCCAGTTGGAACATTCTTTCTCCCCAGTACCCCTGGACACTATTCTTTGGAACAAGGAAACCCTCACAACCCATCTCATTGCATGCCCAACAATTCTGGCCTTGCTAGCCACCTTCCAAAAATATAGACAATAACCAGGAGTGTGTCCCTGCCCCCCCCCTCCCTGCTGACATCGTTAATAGGCAACCCCCTCTTATCCATGAGCGAGAGACAGCCTTAGATGGTAGATGATGGGAAAAATATATCCACTGAGAAGCGGGACTTCATTTCCAGATCCGGCTGGACCCCTACAGAGAAGTTGAGGTCAAAGTGGGCATATAGCAATCTAGATCCCTGGACGCTGCTACACTTACAACACTTCCTGACCACTATGGTCTTCAGGAAGGATTGATGAATTTGAAAATGCTTATACTAGCAAACAACCTCCCACTTACTGACTGACTTGACTCTCTCACTCCACATGACAAGGATGTTGAATTCAGGGACACTTGGCTCCCTTGGCTGACCTTCCAAGAGTCTGAAGTATTTTAAACACGATTTGACTCCTGACGTCACCCAGACAAACCCAGACCCAACTTATATCTGATAATTAAAAGGTTGAACTAGACCCCGTCTCTGCCTACATGCATGCCAGCTTCTTGAATATGAACCAACCAGGATAGCGTCTATCTCACACTTGTCCCCCGTTCCCCTTCCCTTACTCCACTCCCCCACTGAACCCCACAATTCCAATCCCTAACCCCCCCATTGTTTGGCTGTTTTTGCCTTTTACCTTTTCACACACCTTCCTGTAACATACGGTCATGAAGGTAAGACAAAGGCTGCACTGATCTCTTGAGTTCAACTCCAAACATTCACAATGCCATGAACTCACAGGATATGAATGTAAATATGATCTCTTTATCATTTTTTACATGTCTCGCCATAGCATCATAAGCTGCAACTACATAGTGAAGACATGGAGAATTTTTTATCCCCCTTTACAGCATATTGTAAAGTTTTGTGGATCTTTCTTTTTTCTAAATAATGAATATTAAATAAACAAATTAAAAACAAATAAAATATTAATTTGTACCAGGTGTCAGATGTCCGGGGGGGAGGAGGTGACTGAGGCAATGTAAGTGGAAGAGATGGAGGAGGAGGTAGCCCACATTAAAACCACTCACTCAGGTGCTGGCAAAGCCAAGTCCCATAGAATCCATGTCTGAATCCTCCAACACTGTCTGCTGGCTGGATAGTGGAGTACCTGGCTGCTGTCGGCCCAGCAACCCACCCTGCAAACCACGTGTGCACTCCCCTGATGCATGGGAAAATGGGTCTTTCATCAACTCCTCTGCTTCCCCCTGTGCCACCATCACATCACATTTTGGAAATGCTCACACCCAGGGTCAGGGCTTGTGAGTGAGATGGGCAAAACTTCTGCTTTCTCTCCAAAGTTCAAGGCATGGAAAGGTTAACACTTGCTTGGGATGGTGTGGACAGGTATGGTGATGGTGGTGCTGCTGGTGGTGGTGGTCTCACATCCTCCCTTTGGGAGGAGATAGGTGGCCTTGTCGCTGGGGAGCTAGTGGTAGAGGCTGAGTCAACCGAAGCAGCAGAGGGAGCCTCAGGAGTCGGCATGGTGTTTAGATGTTTCTGCCACTGCAGCTCCTGTTTGGGTTGCAGGTGTCTGGTTATAGATGTGGTACAGAGATTTTTAAGGCCTTTCCCTCACTTCAGGGACTAGTGACAGAGAATGCAAATGACTATTGTCTTGTCATCTGTGCACTGCCTGAAAAATGGCATGCCGGGGACATCCTTTGTACCAGCTATGACGTGCTCAATCCCTGGGCGTGGTAGGCAGTAGTAGCAACTGGCTGACCGCTAATGGTTTGCACGCTATTCTGCTAGGTGGCTAGGGCTTTGTGACCACCACCTCTTCCTCCAAACTTTGATGGCCTTTGGTCCATGCTGGGTGTAGGACCCCTGGGGTCATCTTCCCAGTTTGTCATCACCCCTGGGATCATCTTCCACCCCCTTCACAAGGCTACCCTCCCTTTCATCCTTCACATTGCAGTAAGTCATAGTAGTCAGCACTAGGGTTTCGGCATCATTGCAGGTATCCTGTGTTGCTCTGCTGGCCATGTTTTCATCATCCAATACAAGTTTTGGGCATCTGGAAATCCTAGGTCTTCAACAGGAGCAGGGGCAAGTAGATGGCCCATGGTATGCCAGCTAGGAGTGTCATAGAGTTTTAGTGACTACATGACCTGTGGCTGGGGTGGCCTTGTGGTGTGTGAGGTGGAGGGCTCTGCACTTTTGGCAGAAGGGGAATGGGTGGAAGATAATCCCATGGAACGGGTTTCACTGTGTGCCATATAATCTATGACTCAACTTGTTCTGGTCTCACCACTCACACACTAGCAGTGGTAACAGGGGCTACAAAAAGACACTACAAACCCTGGTGTCTGCTTGCACTCGAGGAATGTGTAGCAGGCACAGATGAAACACATCCTCTCCCTGCAGCACCAGCTCCATCACCACCAGCAGCAGAAGCAGCAGCACCAAGATCACGTCCCTATCCCTTATTTGCTGCTTTCTGCATTGTTGGTCACAGTGTATAGGCAGCCTGTCCTAGTAAATAGAATGCAGGCTTCCAGAGGTGAGTAGTTTATCAAATACCCAGTATGTAGAATGCAGGTGCCCAGAAGTGAGTAGTTATAATAAACACCCCTGACTTGACCTGAACCCGAACCTGAACCCCATTAAACTGGGACCTAAACCTGGGGGGCCCCAAATAGGCTGTAAAATGGGGGTAGCAAGGGCTAGAGGGCTGCAAATCAAACACCAGGGAGATGGCCCTGCACAAAATCAAACACCAGGGAGATGGCCCTGCACAAAATGGGCTAGGAAAAGTGCTCAAAATAATAACAGAAAACAAACAATTAATTATCACATTAACAAATAAAACACATTTTCATTTAATGTGCCAATTGGGGGGGGGGGGGGGCACCTGAGTAATTGCCCTGCACAAAATGGGATAGGGAAAGTGCTAAAAATAATCTCATATTAGGAAAAAATAATAAATACACAAATTAATAAATGAAAAAGAAAATTATAACTAAATTAATTAAAATATACATTTTTTAAGGGGTGTCAGAGGGAAAATCCCGGCTGGGCTAACACCAGGGAGATTGGCCTGCACAAAACAGGGTAAGGAAAGTACTCCAAATAATCACACACAAAAAATAAACAAATACCGTATTTTTCGTCCTATAAGACGCACTTATTTTTCCCCAAAAGTGGGGGAAAAATGTCCGTGCGCCTTATCGGGCGAATGTAAAAAAAAATAAAAATAAAAAAAACTCACCTGTTCCCGGCGCTCCCGCGTTGCCTGTCACACTGCGAGCGGCCAGAGGAGCGGCGGGCTGTGTCCCGGCCCTGCCGCTGCGATCACTGTCTTTTACTGGCAGCAATGGCAGCGGCGGGGCCAGAGACAGCGCCCGCCGCTCCTCCACCTGCTGCCTCTTCCTGTCAGGTGACTCGGTGCAGGCCACGCCCACCCGCTGCCCTGACCTGGGTGCTCACGTGTGCCCAGGAAGAGGCAGCAGGTGGAGGAGCGGCGGGCGCTGTGTCCGGCCCCGCAGCTGTCATCGCTGCTGGTAAAAGACAGCGATCGCAGCGGCGGGGCCGGGACACACCCTGCCGCTGTTTCTTACGGCCGGCTCCATGAATCGGGTGGGCGTGGCCTGCGCCGACGCTGATGCGGCGCAGGCCACGCCCACCCGATTCACGGAGCCGGCCGCTTGTCAGTGGAGCGGTGTCAGCGGACAGGTGAGTTCTTATTTTTTTTTTCTACTTATGCCGACTGCCAAAAGGGGGGGGGGGGGATTGCCACACAGCCTACACTAATGGGGGGAGAGGGGGATGCCACACTGCCAATGGAGGGAAAGGGGGATGCCATACAACCTACACTAATGGGGAAGAGGGGGATGCCACACTGCCAATGGGGGGAGAGGGGGATGCCATACAGCCTACACTAATGGGGGGAAAGGGGGATGCCACACTGCCAATGGGGGTAGAGGGGTATGCCACGCTGCCAATGGGGGGAGAGGGGGATGCCATACAGCCTACACTAATGGGGGGAGAGGGGGATGCCACACAGCCTATACTAATGGGGGGAGGGGGATGTCACACTGCCTATGGGAATTGGGGGAGGGGGATGCCACACTGCCTATGGGAATGGGGGGAGGGGGATGCCACACTGCCAATGGGAATGGGGGAAGGGGGATGCCACACTGCCTATGGGAATGGGGGGATGCCACAAAGCCAATGGGAATGGGGGGAGAGGGATGCCACACTGCCAATGGGGGGAGGGGGATGCCACACTGCCTATGGAAATGGGGGGAGGGGGATGCCACAAAGTCACTGGGAATGGGGGGAGGGGGATGCCACACAGCCTATGATAATGGGGGGAGGGGATGCCACACTGCCTATGGGAATGGGGGGGCACACTGCCTATATGGGGAATAGGAGGGGGGAATGCCACACTGCTTATGGTAATGGGGTGCACACTGCCTATATGGGAATGGGAGGGGGGATGTCACACTGGGTATATGGGGAATGGGAGGGGGAGAATGCCACACTGCCTATATGGGGAATGGGATGGGGGGATGCCACACTGCCTATATGGGGAATGGGATGGGGGGATGCCACACTGCCGATATGGGGAATGGGATGGGGGGATGCCACACTGGGTATACGGGGAATGGGATGGGGGGATGCCACACTTGGTATACGGGGAATGGGATGGGGGCATGCTACACTGACTATGGAATGGGGGCATCCCACACGGCCTATGGGAATGGGATAGGGGAATGCCACACTGTCTGTAATAGTGTGTTTTTGGTTTAAAATATTTTTTTTCTTATTTTCCTCCCCCAAATCCTAGATGCGTCTTATGGGCAGGTGCTTCGTATAGGGCGAAAAATACGGTACATAAATAAATAAATTAAAAATACATTGTTACAGGAAAAATTGGGGAGTAACACCAGGAATATTGGCCTGCACAAAATGGGGTAGAGACTGTATTCATTTTATGTATCCTTTATTTAAAAAATAATAGGAACGCCCCCATAACCCTATATGGACAAAATTCAAGCGCTGTGAAATGCATATTTAAACCCCAGAGCGCTGGAGGCGATGTGTTAAAAGTAGTTTTTTAACTCCCAAACCACCATATTTTTGGAAACCAAAAAAAAAAAATTATTTTAAATAATTTAGTAATATGAATACATTAATATCAGACCTGTAATATCAATTCTGTACAATTTCTATTTTTTTTCCCTTAAAAAAATTATCTAAAATGGCAGAAGTTGTCACAGAAATTTTCACATTTAAAAAAAAACAAAAAAACAAAAAAAAACACATTAATAATGAATTATCAATATTTAAAGATTGTTCCAAATGTTGAAATGCATTGAAGCGCGCCAGGTAGTGGGAGGTCATACCTGTCACTGTTCAAGGTCGGACGCTGGCGCTGTGGGCTGAGGCTGGAATAATGATGAATGAGTGGCTACCTGGCGCTATCTCAGTCGCTAAGCAGGATTGGCTTGATAAATGTGTGATTGTGGTGGGGAGCCGGCGTTCTCGTGGCGGGGCCCGTCATTACCGGCCGCTCACCAGGCGCTATCTGTCGCTATTCCTTCATAAATAAGGGCCTTTGTTGCAGAAAACCCCCCATCAACTTCCACAGACTCTTCAGCAGACTCTGTTGCAGAATGTTTTGCTAGGGTGTTATTTTTCCCCAATTCCCGCAGCATATTTGCAGCTCTTAAATGTATAAGGCAATTAAAAAGCTCAAATATGTATATCTTTAATTAAACCACGTTTTCTAATACGTTCATGTGTCAGTTACTTTTTTTCATAGGTAATATGTACTATGTAATTAATAAATTCATATGGAATAACCTTCATATAGCTAAATACTAATTAAGGAGACAACCATGCTGGCTCCTGGTTGGCAATTGTCCCATTTGCAATGCAACATTAATTGTATAAGATTTTTACAATTTATTGGGGAACAAAATATAGAAAAATATCATAGCCTTACATTTCATCCAGTTGTTTCTATAATGTGGAAAAAATAGCTGTAAAAAGTCACCTCAACTATTATCAAGGTACCAGGCAAAGTGTCCTTCACATGTTTCTGCCGCTGTATTTTGACTTTCAAATTCCATCACATCATCCAAGCAAAGGTTGCTTCTGGAAGTAGGAAAAATCACACTTCTTAGGCACAAAAGTCTCTCTCTTGCCCATCTGGTCAGATTGCAATTCATCATCTCGTGGAATGGCTGTGGAACCACTGAAAATAATTACCTGTCTCTTACCTGTCTCAGCTCTTATAATTCTTATATTCATTATAAGATGTCCAGTTACCCTCTGCTATTTTTTCCACAATTCCTCATATGGGATTCCATATATTGCTTGCTTTTGGACCCCTGATTTTAATAAATCCACCCAGAGAATCTTACAAGAAATTTTGAATTTCCTTTTTACAAAGTCATTTTTGGGCTTTTCAATAAGTGCTGACTGTGCCTTCTCAAACAGAAACCCACTGAATGCAAATGAGGGGGTTTGAGGTTTAAACAATGGCTGCTCAGGCACCTGACTTGCTGCAGGCTGGCTGACTACATTTCTGACCTCATCAACAGAGATAGCTACAACAACTTTGCTTGACTTGATTGCCTTACTTCCTTTTTCTACTTTGGCAAGTATTACTGGCTATAGACAAAGTTTTGCACTTCTTTTCCAGCTTAGAAAACGCATCTGCATTGTGTTGGAGGCATTCTAAAGCTAGTGCAGGTTGATCTCTCAAAGATACAACTTCCTCATCAACTTTGAGTTATCCCACTATTTTGACATGAAAAACCTCTAGGAGTAACCACTCAATCTTTGCCATTGCAACCCTAGCTTGCTTATCGAGATGGAAACATTTAACACTGATTGCAACTAAAGGCTATCAATGCTACCCTCATCCAAACTAACACTAGGGTGAGCATATTTATCAAACTTGGCAGCTATAGACATGCATAGGTCCTGACTGACCCAGCATAGGACACTAGAATCCTCCAGAATTGGACCAAAACCCAGGATTTTGCTCCTTTCCCGAGGGGCATCGGGTGTGCCCTGCTGTGTGACCCCCCCCCCCCCCCCCCCCCCAGAATGCCAGCCTTCCCCTGAAGAGCTTGTAAATATAAATATATAAAACACAATCCTTAAAACAGTGCATGGTTTCCATGGGAAATTATTACTACTACAAGCACTGTTACAACACAGAAAGCATAAAAACAGAGCAAAAAGCAAAGCATATATTCAAACAGGTAAAAATAAGCAGGCCCCTAGTCCTATCCATGATGGCTAAGTTTATCCACAAAAGCAGATCTCCTTTGTGTCCTCTCACTTGCCCCAAGCAAACCTCCCATCTCTCTGCTGTGCCTTTGTTTCATTCACATTAGCACAAGTAATCTCTGACTGGCTCAGACAAACTAGCACAGGTGATCTTCTGATTGGCCCAGATCTCAATCCAACAGGTACAGTATCTATTGCTTGCCTAATTAGCATGTAACTAACATGATGCAACCCATTTATGATGCAACTTTGATTGTATAAGATGTTATACAATTTCTTGGGGGAACAAAATAAATAAAAATATCATAGCTTTACAAGAACACCCCTTATCATCTCATAGCAGACTGTTGCAGAACAACTTTTATCATGCCATAGAAGACTGTGTTGCAGAACAACCCCCATAATCCCATAGAAGGCTGTGTTGCAGAACAACCCCCATCATTCCATAGAAGACTGTGTTGTGGAACAACCCCCATCACCCCATAGAAGACTATGTTGCAGAACAACCCCCATCATCCCATAGAACACTGTGTTGCAGAACAACCCCCATCATCCCATAGAAGACTGTGTTGCAGAACAACCCCCATCATCCCATAGAAGACTTTTGCAGAACAACCCCAATCATTCCATAGAAGACTGTGTTGTAGAACAACCCCCATCACCCCATAGAAGACTATGTTGCAGAACAACCCCCATCATCCAATAGAACACTGTGTTGCAGAACAACCTCCATCATCCCATAGAAGACTGTGTTGCAGAACAACCCCCATCACCCCATAGAAGACTGTGTTGCAGAACAACCCCCATCATCCAATAGAACACTGTGTTGCAGAACAACCTCCATCATCCCATAGAAGACTGTGTTGCAGAACAACCCCCATCATCCCATTGCAAACTGTGTTGCAGAACAACCCACATTATCCCATAGAAGACTTTTGCAGAACAACCTCCAACATCCCATAACAGAGTGTGTTGCAGAACAATCCCCATCATCCCATAGTAGACTGTGTTGCAGAACAACCCCTATCATCCCATAGAAGACTGTGTTGCAGAACAACCCCCATCATCCCATAGTAGACTGTGATAGAGGCCCTCATCATCTTCCATAGCAGAGTGCGCGATATGGACAGTGTCTGAGATGAACGCCGAACTCCGGCAGGGACTTGTGACTGAAATCTGTGTTTGGGGTCAGGAACCTGAACTCACAAAGTTCGGCACGCATCCCTAGTAGTTTTATTAAACACCCAGTAAGTAGAATGCAGGTGGCCACAGATAAGTAGTTTTATTAAACACACATTAAAGGAGCAAAAAATGGCCCAATGATAAAAATCCATATAAATATGCTGGATGGCGGGAGCAGAGGGCACTTCTACAGGTCACTTAAATACCAAGCTTGTTTTTCTTTATTTTAATGGAAGAAAATGGACATCGTGGTGATAGGCCATGTCACCCCTGATAGACAAAACCTGTGAACCCTGGATTCCTACCAGAAGAAGAAAATAACAAGCTTGACCAGAGTTTTATACACTTGGGGTATATAAGTATAAGGCTCTCATTAGCCAAGGTGTTTATATGGGTTTTTAATATTACACAATTTCGCAACAGTGCTCCTGTAAGTCCAATGCAGATCCAATGGCCAGAGGTGAGTCGTTTTATAAAACACCCAGTATGCACACTGCAGGTAGCCAGAGGTAAGTAGTTTCATTAAACATCCAGTAAGTAGAATGCAGGTGACCAGAGGTGAGTAGTTTCATTAAACAGCCAGTAAGTAGAATGCAGGTAGCCAGAGGTGAGTAGTTCTATTAAACACTGAGCATGTACAATGCAGGTAGCCAGTGGTGAGTTGTATTAAATGCCCAGAGGTGGGGTGAAATGTGCCACAGCAGCTGCCTGTCCTCTGAGCACAATGAGGACAACAGGGAGATGTGCTGTTATGTCCCTCCCTAGCTGTGCCACCATTGCAAACTCTCCCCATCTAGCTATCCTAAAAAGGGCAGTTTTAGATGTCCCTCACTTCAGCAGCTTCCTCTCCCCACCTATGTGTCCTGAAAAGGATATTTGTTTTTTTCCTTTTTTGAACAGATACCTCTCTTTCCCTCACTCCAGCAGCAACCTCTCCCTAACTAAACCAGCCCTGGCAGGGCCGGATTAAGTGTGGTGGAGGCACAAAATCTGGCGGAGGCCCATAATAGTCCAGCCAATTAACTAATGGTTGTCTGGCCCTCACCTACTTACTCATACCACCCAACTTTTCAGAATGGGAAATCGGGACAATATGTAAATTAAGCCATGCCCCCTCATTGATTGATGGATAGGAGATACATTGTAACAGTTACAACAATATAAACACTTTTGGGTTGATTCAAAGAAACATGTAACAGCTTGGATTTGGGTCACGATCATCCTATTTTTCACGTCCGCTCGTGCGTTCGTATGAACTTGCGAGTGATTCAATAAGCAAATACGTTTCTATCCTAAAATATACGTCCGTTCGTATGATATCTTCCGAACTTGCCTCAGTCAGTTGGCAATCGTAAAAATCACGTTCATGTGCTCACCTGTTGCGGCGGCAGCCTGTTTTTTCGGCTGCTTCCATCGTCCACCTCTTCCAATTACTTGCGTTTGCCTCTGGTTTTCATTGGTTTTTGGCCTCTTAGGCCTCGTGCGTTCGTATGTTTATAAGATCTTGCGCATGCGCACCCTCAACCAGAAACTTACCTAAACCCCTTAGCGCCTGCATCCAACTTCATTTCTCGGTCCCTCAAACTTACCTAAACCCCTTAGCGCCTGCATCCAACTTCATTTCTCGGTCCCTCAAACTTACCTAAACCCCTTAGCGGCTGCATCCAACTTCATTTCTCGGTCCCTCAAACTTACCTAAACCCCTTAGCGCTTGCATCCTTCTTCATTTCTCGGTCCCTCAAACTTACCTAAACCCCTTAGCGGCTGCATCCAACTTCATTTCTCGCTCCCTCAAACTTACCTAAACCCCTTAGCGGCTGCATCCAACTTCATTTCTCGGTCCCTCAAACTTACCTAAACCCCTTAGCGCTTGCATCCTTCTTCATTTCTCGGTCCCTCAAACTTACCTAAACCCCTTAGCGGCTGCATCCAACTTCATTTCTCGGTCCCTCAAACTTACCTAAACCCCTTAGCGGCTGCATCCAACTTCATTTCTCGGTCCCTCAAACTTACCTAAACCCCTTAGCGCTTGCATCCTTCTTCATTTCTCGGTCCCTCAAACTTACCTAAACCCCTTAGCGCCTGCATCCAACTTCATTTCTCGGTCCCTTAAACTTACCTAAACCCCTTAGCGGCTGCATCCAACTTCATTTCTCGGTCCCTCAAACTTACCTAAACCCCTTAGCGCTTGCATCCTTCTTCATTTCTCGGTCCCTCAAACTTACCTAAACCCCTTAGCGGCTGCATCCAACTTCATTTCTCGGTCCCTCAAACTTACCTAAACCCCTTAGCGGCTGCATCCAACTTCATTTCTCGGTCCCTCAAACTTACCTAAACCCCTTAGCGCTTGCATCCTTCTTCATTTCTCGGTCCCTCAAACTTACCTAAACCCCTTAGCGGCTGCATCCAACTTCATTTCTCGGTCCCTCAAACTTACCTAAACCCCTTAGCGGCTGCATCCAACTTCATTTCTCGGTCCCTCAAACTTACCTAAACCCCTTAGTGGCTGCATCCAACTTCATTTCTCGGTCCCTCAAACTTACCTAAACCCCTTAGCGGCTGCATCCAACTTCATTTCTCGGTCCCTCAAACTTACCTAAACCCCTTAGCGGCTGCATCCAACTTCATTTCTCGGTCCATAAAACTTACCTAAACCCCTTCGCGCTTGCATCCTTCTTCATGTTGACGACCCTAAAACTTACCCAAACCACATAATGTACATATGTCTATATGTTTCTAAGCGTGTTTTTTCTGGTTTGTGTAATTGTTTGTGTTTGCGCATATTAGAAAAGACACATTTATGAAGTCTTAAAATATAATTTATTTAAAATTTTTTTGTGGATTTGGGATATTTTTTGGTTTCAATATTTTTTTTTTATTGGGGTGTTTGGTTTAAAACCCCTTTTTTTTTTTTTTTACAAACATATAAAATTTTTTTTTGGCTTTCCTTAAAAACCGAGTTAAAATTTTTTTTTTAGGGAAAAACCCAAAACTTTAAAACATTTAAAACAATAAGAAACTTTTTAAAACTTTTAACCAAAGTAGCCAGGACCAAGGGCACTAATCCTCCTCCTCTTCTTCATCTGTTGGCCCCAACGTCGCCTGTATGGCCAGCAGCTCGGCCACCAACTCCTTCATTCTTTTTTTTTTGGCCGCCAATGTTTTGGGGATCATCCCTGTAACCAATAGAGAAAGAAACATAAATAGGAGTCCCAGACCGGTTTGTATGCTGGAAATAGATTTGGGGTTAATCAAATACATGTAAATGCATGACATATGTCATTCTTCCAAGGGATACAGTTAATGCATTTCCCACAGGTAAGTCTTTAAACTCCTTAAACCGGACCTTCAACATTATTTAATGAAAACCACTAACTATTCCCAAATGATTCTGCACCAGATCAAAGTAAATTTGGGATTTTTTTTGATTACAGCGCCGCCATCTGGACTCTGAAGCATAACACTTAATGAGGAGTGGAGAGTTGGATAAAGTACAGGGGAGTAGGTTACAGTGGTGCGTTGGGAATCCAGAGCATAGCTGGGTTGAGGGAAAGGTCATCACTCCCACAATGCATGGCAGCACCTTCCTTTTTTCAATCTGTATCCCATGCTGCCTGTAAATATTGCGCATTCCATATTCCACAATATTGGTTTTGTTCAGTCTAATAACATGCATTAGATGGCTGAAGGGTGTTTTTCCATGTTTCTAATCTGTAGGTACAGTGTGTTGGCTAATTCTTAGGTTCTTAATACAAGTTAGGGTCCTCTTTAAGCTAACGAAGTGCCCACATGAAAGTGTGAACTACACATTGGCTACGCGTTTAGTTATGTGTGTGTTATTAGCTAACCAAACATTAATATGAATAATGGCATGGAGACTTACGGAGTTGGTGGCCGACAGATGGCTGGTTGGGGCCAACAGGCTGCCCTTGGTCCTGGCTATGCTGTGAAGAAGTCCCTGGAGAAACATGTGACATTTGGTTAGTACTTGTATAGAGTCACTATTCCCAACATATCTGGCTCCCAGTCTGGCTGACATCACTCACCTTCGCCAGGATCGACTTCCAGCATCTCTGCTGCCTCCTCCTCCACTATTTCACCCGCTCCCGAAGATTCTACAAATACATAATAAAGGATAACTTAGTTTTTGGCCTGCCATGTATATCTTTGTGCCTATACATGAAGAGTGACATACCAGAGCCTTCCCCATGCCTGGCCAGGTATGACTCCACGCCCACGCGGTTGGGCCCCTCCTCTGTGGTAAGGTCCAGGGGCTGGTCTGAGGAGGCCACAGAGGAGGGGTAGGTCCGTCGCCCGGGAGATCCACCACCTTCACTCACAGATGCAGACTCATGCAGCACTGGTCGGCCTGTACGCCTCCGGGTGCGGCGAATTCTGAAATCCATTTCCAACACTACCAAAGAAAAGTCATTATAAATAAAGGCATAACTTATACATTTGGAACATATACCATGCAATTGCTTGGTACTTACTTGGGAAATGGATTCCAAAAAACCTCCGCACCCGGGGCATGTGCAGACGTTTCAGGTCCGACCAATGCTGCATTATCTGGGTGTGAGTGAAGGTGGTGCTGGTCACACGGTGTATCTCCGCGATGATCTCCCGGGCGATGTCCCTTTTCTCGCACACATTGGGCGCAAAGTCATACCGGCGCTGAAGCATGATCTGAAAAACATAATGGACACAGAGCTTTTACTTTTACACACAGACCCATATGTGTTGCATCACAAGTTGAGAATTTCATGTCATTAACACACACATTTAGAGTGGCAGCCATTTTTGGGGAGTGCCTTAAAGAGGACGTTGACTGTGAATGAGAGTCTGGTCTTATGTTATATGTATCACACACCATGTACATACAGATAATAGCCAACATCAAGAATCAGGCCACCTGCATCTATGGCATGTTAGGATGGTTTAAACATCCAAGATGTAGGCTTATGCTTAGGCTTTTGGACCACGTGTGTGGCTTCCCGTTGTGTTTTTATGGCTTAGGAAAACAGTGTTCCTCAAACATCCGCATCAAGGTCCGAGACAGGCCAGGTTTGCCAGCTAGCCCCGCTACTCCACAGGTTAATTAACTGTTGCTAAGCCGGAGCAATTGCCCGAATTAGGACATCAGCATAGACAGGTGAAAACGTGGCCAGGCTCGGCCCTTGAGGATGAAGTGTGAGGAGCCAGTTCTTAAACATTAAGAGACCCCAAACTAGTTCCAAACGCATCATTTACATTTAGGCCATCATTGACTATTAGATTAAAATGCACAGGCAGCCACTTACCAGCATGAGGATCTCTTCCTGTTGACGGGTGAAGATAGTGGGCGCCATCTTTATGCTTCTTCAAGGCAGCAGATAAGTGAAACCCCAGCGGTTTCCTGGTTCCGCTCGAACGTACGTTCGTACGAGCGCGTAGTCGTGCGCATAGGCGTCACACGCTGGGCTCATTATTTAAAGGTCCCTGCACCCAAAGCTCATTCTCTTTGAGCATTTGTGGAAGATGGCACCTAAAAAGCCAATGACCAAGCGACCCCAGCAAAGCCAGACCGCGGAGGGCCCAACAACCAGGTCCCAGCAAGGTAGGAGAAAGCTGAGAGCCAAGACTACTACCTCTGCCCCACCAAGGGACACTGGACCCTCAGGAACCCAAAAAAGGGGCCCCAAGCCACGTGCCCCTGCAGCCAAAAAGCAGCCAACAGCAGCACCCACCACCTCTGCCCCCAGAAGAGGCCGCACAAGGGAGCCCACACCGGCCATGGGTTCAAGTAGGGCAGTTCGGCAACCCAGGCCCCGCAGCAGGGCCCGAACCCCACCCAGGGCCAGAAGCCCAGCCAGGGCCCGAACCCCATCCAGGGCCAGAAGCCCAGCCAGGGCCCGAACCCCATCCAGGGCCAAAAGCCCAGCCAGGGCCCGCCGAACCCCATCCAGGGCCAGAAGCCCAGCCAGGGCCCGCCGAACCCCATCCAGGGCCAGAAGCCCAGCCAGGGCCCGCCGAACCCCATCCAGGGCCAGAAGCCCAGCCAGGGCCCGAAGAACCCCATCCAGGGCCAGAAGCCCAGCCAGGGCCCGAAGAACCCCATCCAGGGCCAGAAGCCCAGCCAGGGCCCGAAGAACCCCATCCAGGGCCAGAAGCCCAGCCAGGGCCCGCAGAACCCCATCCAGGGCCAGAAGCCCAGCCAGGGCCCGCCGAACCCCATCCAGGGCCAGAAGCCCAGCCAGGGCCCGCCGAACCCCATCCAGGGCCAGAAGCCCAGCCAGGGCCCGCCGAACCCCATCCAGGGCCAGAAGCCCAGCCAGGGCCCGAAGAACCCCATCCAGGGCCAGAAGCCCCTACAGGGCCCGCAGAACCCCATCCAGGGCCAGAAGCCCAGCCAGGGCCCGCAGAACCCCATCCAGGGCCAGAAGCCCCTACAGGGCCCACAGAACCCCATCCAGGGCCAGAAGCCCAGCCAGGGCCCGCCGAACCCCATCCAGGGCCAGAAGCCCCTACAGGGCCCGCCGAACCCCATCCAGGGCCAGAAGCCCAGCCAGGGCCCGAAGAACCCCATCCAGGGCCAGAAGCCCCTACAGAGCCCGCAGCAGGGCCAGAAGCCCACGACCTGCCACCAGCCGGGAACAGAGCCCCCGACCTGGCACCAGCCGGGAACAGAGCCCCCGACCTGGCACCAGCCGGGAACATAGCCCCCCAAGAGGGCCCAGAATTTCCACCATGACCACATCTACACCTGGAAGTTCGGTGGCCAGCCACGCAAGAACACCCAGTCCCTTGGCCAGTCCAGTCCAGTCATTGGGAAGCCAACAATCCGGCCATTCCCCTACCCAGCCCCAGGCCATAATGTCACCACATGTGTCTGCACACATGGAGGAGCAGCCAAGCCAACCATCTGGCCGCACATTGCGCCGCGGCCAGTTGAGTGGGAGATTCTCCCATGACCAAAATATGGCATTGGCTAGTGGCCTTACATTATACTATGACGAGCTCTATGGGAGCAAATCAAAACACACCACAAAGCAGCGCAAGATGGAATTGTTTGAAACCATCCTACGACAAGTAAATGCAGCGGGGGAAGAGAGGAAAGATGTGTCCCAAATTCAGAAGAAAATCTCTGATCTGAAGTATGCTGTACGGCAAAAAGAAATTAAAAGGCATAATTACAGGTAAATAAATGTTTTCTCCAAATATAATGTTTAGGATGTACTGTATGCACCTTTTCTGAGTACCAAACGATTTTCTCTTTTCAGCCTGAAAACTGGAGGTGGCTTTCCTTCAAAATTGGAGTTTACCCCTGCTGAGGAGATTGTGCTGGGACTTCTCCATCCGGTCGCGGTCGGTGGACACAGACTCACCGACCCGTACCCACGGTGAGTACTCTTAAATCTGCATGTTTGCCTGTTTGCTAAATAATCTAAAGTTCACTAGTAACAAGATAACGGGATGCCCCTATGGTTTGCCTTGCTTGGCCTCGCACTACTGTGCCTGTTGGTGTCCTCTTTTGGTCCCTGTGAATCACACATTTAGGACCACATCCATTATGGCAAAGATCAAATTTCCAATTGTATTGGTAAAGTCATGAAGTTTCTCCTGAAAAGTGATATATTTAGAATCAATCACAAAACACACATCATTATGGATGGGTTGCCTATTTGTTGTGTGAGTTGTGTTTGAGTTAACAATTTAATTACCCACCCCCAAACATATCTGACCTAGAGCAGCGAGACTCAACTGGCGGGCCGGGGTCCCAATGCGGACCTTGGCACCAGATTCCAGGACCCCTGCCCAGACAGCCCTGCACTCAGTTACTTCTGTGTTGACGTGCTCAGAGCTGCCCCCTTGATCGGCGATGTAGTGGTTGTTCTCCTGCCCAATGTCATGGCTCCCTGAAACATAGCATTGCAATATGAAGTACTGCACAGGAAGTGGCATTGCAAGGTACACAGTAACTTGGTACATCTTTCTCTTGGCACAATCGTGTCCCGCTGCCCCTGCTCTGCCCCATCTGCCACAGTCCCCCCATGCCCCCCCCCCACATAAGCCCCATACATTTGTAACAGATTTGCTCCATCCATCCCATCACCATCAATTCGTTAACTCCCCCCTTTAGCCATCCAATCCCTGTCCCCTCAGCTCTGCCCCATCCAGCCCAGCAAGGGCAAGCAGCCTTTATTAGTTTGCACTTTGAAATCTCAAGCCCCTCCACCAGTGTGTTTATTTCTAACTAGACACCCCCTGCGTCAGCCCCATGGCCAGACATTCACCTCTCACCACATACCTTAAATGGACCTTTACAACAATTGTTTGAGTACCCCGGACCTAGCGAATGGTAGGCTAAATCCAAAAATTTGCGTTGCAAGTTGTATGCTGACTGGGTACACTTCCTGACTTAGAACTGAGGTCAGTTAGCAGTTTTCGCGAGCCATTGCACCTAGCTAAACATGCGTGTCTTTTAACAAATGTCCCCATTGCTCTAGAGTTGCTTCATATTACAAATAGAGGTTTATTTGATTACCTATCCAAAAAATGGTTATGTGTGTGTTTACGTTGTTTGTTTTTCTCTTCTTCAGCCCAGCATGATCCCTCAGCAAGGGTAAACTCACCCCCCAGTTTGGTTATGCCTACCAGGTCCGTACAGCATAGGAGCCCAGATCCGAGATTTCCGGTAAGTTAATTTAGTACCATAAATACTACCAAGTGCTTAAGAATGTGTTAAACTGTGGGAATCCCAAATTTGGACGCCAACTTACACTTTTTTTTTTATATGTCCCTACAGACCCGCACACTCATGGAAGAGATCCAGGAAATGGAGGAAGATGATGATGTCTCCATGCAGGGCACGTCGGATGACCTCCCCCTGGGTCCCAATTTGGAACTGCTCCATAATGTTTCTCTGGCCAATCCACAGCAGCAGAGTGAATCTCCATCCATTGTGCATGCACATGGGGAGACTGACACAACAGTCCCCAGTGTTCACTCTGCTGCTGAGGATTTGCAAAGCAGGCCTGTTGCTGTTGAGGGGACGACACCACGCGGCAGGGCACGCCCAAGAGCCAGGGTAATTGTGCGGCGGACTCCATTACGCCGCCCCACAATTTCCCAGGGGAGGCAGAGTGCCCTGCTTCAATTATGGACCCAAGAAAGGGACTCTTATGAGGCACAGCTCGTTACAGAGCGTGAGGAAAGGCATGCCGACATGGTCACCATCAATACCAGTTTACAGGGCATCCTCGCGGAGTTGCGTACCCTCAACAGCAACGTGGTCACTGCAAGTAATGGCATCCAGTCAGCCATGGCTGAGATGACCAATATGCAGAGAAACATTGTGGAGCAGTTTCAAATTCACAATGCTGCCATGGCCCAGGCTAGGTCCTATTCACATGGACCTCCACCTGGACCTCTACCTGGGTATTATGGGCAGCCACCCTATTAAGCCATGGGTGTGTGGGACATCTTTTCTCTTAACCCCCACTGTATTTACTTGTCCTTTGAGGTTTCAAACAATCCATTTTGTGTTGCTCATGCAGGTTGTGTTTTGTATTTGCTCCCATATAGCTCCTTAGAGTAATGCTTAAGGCCACTAGCCAATGCCATAGGTCTATGTGGAGTGTATCTGGCCACTTATGGCTTTAAATATGTATTTGGTTGGTGCTCCTCCTGTTTGCAGACATGTTTGTGTGACATTATGGCCATGCCCAAATATCCCTGGGCACAGGCAATATTAATGACTGGACTAGGCTGGCCTTTGGACTGGGTGTCCTTGTTTGGTTGTGCCACTCACTTCCAGGTGTAGATGTGCTCGATTTTTTTTTTGTTATGTCATCCATTTGTAACCACAGATGTATGTGGATTGTTTTCTGTTAAGCACAATAATTTTTACTTTTCTAAGTAAAAAAATATTCTCACTTACAATACTTGTGGCGTTTTTAGTGGGAACACATTTTAAACAGCTTGGGCTAAACCAGATAATTTTGGTTTGAAGAGGTGTAACAATGCAAATCTAAAGCTAAGGAAACTACATGAAATACATTAGGCAACAATTAAGGTAAAAATGTTTTACTTTGAGGTAATGCCACATTACGGCAAAACAACATATTTAACAAAAAGGATAACACAGACACACAGAATGTTGAGACCCGAAATAAAATTAACTAAAATGCTGCAAGATCAAGTTGGCTCTAACTGATTGGGCAGACTCACTGGGTGGCCCCACAAAATTCTCTACATCATCCTCTAGGGCTGTAGAGGGCAGGCTATCCACATAACGTGGGACACGTTCCAGGATCGCAAAATTGTGCAAAACAGCACATGCCATGATTATGTCGATCACTTTCTTGGGATCATATTGCAGGGCGCCCCCAGTATGGTCCAAGCAACGAAAACGTGTCTTCAACAGCCCAAAGGCCCTCTCCACAACAGCCCTGGTCTTGCGGTGCGCACGGTTGTACGCTTCCTGAGAGGCATCCTGGGGCCGCAGCACAGGCGTCATGAGCCAGGGTAGAAGTGGGTACCCGGAATCACCTTAAACAGACAATTAAATGTAATCAAAATTAAAAAGGCAACACAACAAACACAAAGAATTTTACATATATCATAATGATGTAAGGTAAAGGGCCAAAAAAAACACCCAGGGTACATTAGCAAAATAAATATTGCCACTAATGTAGTACATAATTAAAAATGGCACTTCAATATACCAATTAATTAAAAAACATCTGCACGGCCAAGGGTAGTTGGAATTTAAATATATTTTTAGTTTTCAGACATGTTACAATTAGGATGCTGCTGAGGGGCTATCCACATTTAGATGAAAACTACAATGTATGCAGTTTAAGTCCACTTTGACATTTAAAGACCAATACTACAAAAGGAGCCAAAGCTCACAGATCCTTGGGTATAAACTCCCAACCAATATATTTAGGGACATGGAACTTACAGACATCCTAACTAAAGGGAAAACATTCTGAAGGACAAAGCGAGGCAAGCATTTTTTTTGGAAGTTCATAATATATGACCCAACAAAAAGGCAGTTTCTGGCTTATGTAAAGAATTCAAATACAAACATATCAACAAATACAAGATTAATCCCACATTTAATAGCACACAAATAGGACACACTTACCAAGCAGCCATGCACCCGAAAATTCACCTGCCTCAAATCTCCGAAACAACCCAGATCGCCTGAGTATATATGAGTCGTGGGACGATCCTGGGTAGCCGGCAAGGACACTCATAAAACGCATGTCCGGACCAACCACGGCCTGGACATTAAGGGAGTGTCCCATTTTTCGATTCCTTAAGGCAAAAACATACAAAAAGGGTAATTGATATTTGACCAAATAAAAAAAAATAAAAAAAAACATGTCTGCACTCTATTGGGAAAGACTAATGAAAAGCCTAGATAAAGCAGCTACACAAATGAGGGATAAACAAATATGCCGCCGCAAAGGAAAACAGGTTACATTACACGTTGGCCAACATAATAACCAATCTCAATACCTATATATATACTCGTCGGCAGCCCTAGGTACGAGTGCCACATGTGTGCAGTCAATAGCACCAATAACGTTGGGCATGTCGGCCACATTATAAAACCCAAGCTTAATGGCGTTTCTGGCTGCCATATCATCCGGAAAATAAATATATTTTGGAGTTATGGCAGCCATGCCTTCCAAAAATTTAGATAGTGCGCGGCTCAGCGTAGGCTGGGACATCCCCACGGAGAGGGCACCCAGCCTCTGGAACGAGCCGTTCGCCAAAAATTGCAGGCAGCCAAGCATCTTGGTCATACCTGAAATTGCTTGCCCCTTCCTTGTGGTGCGGGCTAACCATGGCCGCAGCTCACTATATAATTTATGGAGGGAAGCGCGATTAAGCCTGGTCAGCTCGAACAGCTCAACATCATTCATGCTATCGATGTTCATGCGACGACGCAGGGGCAATCTGCTCTCAGACATCTCGATCAACTCAATGCCAAAAAGCATAAGCCCTTGATGTGCCACAAACTCGCTCCGCTCCATCCTACTCCCGAGGCCAAATAGCTGCCGGCAAACATTTCGTAAAGCAGCTCTTTAATGGGCTTCAAAACAATTAGCAATCACCTCTCTGAATTGGTCGCAAGCCCATGTGAAGGACGTAAAAAATAGGATCGGACGCAAATAATACGATTTGGACGGGAAAAACACACGAACTAACGCAAATTATACGATTCTCGTACGAAATGCGTATGTTCATATACGTCTATGCGCGAACGATCGTGCGAATACGAAATGGGCAAAAAAACAAGAAAAAATGACAAACACCCACCCAAACTTACGATTCTCGATACGAAATCAATTAACTTTTGCTCTTTGAATCGAGGGGTTTGAATAGGCAAATGAACCATTTATTGCTGCAGATCTGCATCCTCAAAGAGGGACAAATGAGAACAACGAGGGACAGGGGGACACAGCCTCCAAATTGAAACAGTCCCTCCAAATCAGGGACACTTGGAAGGTATGCTTACTGGAACGTCAGATCGAGTCCCTTGTGCGGGTGCGTGCTCGGGAACTCCTGCTTTGCCATTCTGGATGGGGGGGGGGAGGTTAGTAACCCAGCTGGTCCAGCAGAAAACTGAAGCAGAAGGCTTATGTACACCCACACTGTAGCCTTGCTGATGGCGGCTTTGCTGCTCTAGACTTTCTCCGTCCGGCCCTGGGGTGGCTTTGGCTGCCCTGGTGCGGGGGGCCCCAACTGCCGCTGCTAGCTTTGTTGCTGGCCCTGCGGTCCGTCAAACCAAAAACTGAAAAGTCTCTTGGTCTAGACCATAACCCAAAGGTTGGTGGAGGCCCCCTTTGCAGGGTAAGTGGTGGAGGCCCCGGGGCGCGAGCCCCTTGCGCCCCTCTCATAATCCGTCCCTGAGCCCTGGGGTGGTCGAGGACGCCTTTTATACAGCGGGGTCACGTGTCCCACTGGCCTGGATTCTTGATGTAAACTCGGGCATGGACTTCTTGCTGAATTTCGTGCTCGGGTTCGTGAGCCCAAGCTCGCAACACTTGTTGTGATGCATGTGTCCCAAGATATAGCACTGTGCTTGAAATAGTTGTGAGTAAACACTGCCTGTGCTGCTACTGTCAGGCATGATAGTTTACAAAAAGTGTCAGGCCTGTCAAGCCTGACAGTAAGATTGTGCACAGTATGTGTCTGCTCACAAGGATTTCAAGCACAGTCCTGTATCTCAGACACACACATCACAATCCCTCACCAATCATAAGTAGCATTGATAGTTATTTCTGTGGACTTGCATGACTTTTAAGTGGGAAAAAAGTAAAGGAGATGAGATTCTTGTTAAACACACGGCATCATCCAATCACCTCTGAATATCATGCATATTAATGTTCTGCAATGCGGCTCTGTTTAGATGCAAAACTTGGCAATAGGGACCGAGAGCCACCAAATCCCCATTTTCCTTAAAATGGCACCTCTTCCGCCTCCAGCATATCTGAATTGCTGGGTGCAGGAGGGTTCCTCAGCCCAGAGATACTGGTGTTGTGGCCGCTCATGCACCCCATTGTTTACCAGGCCAAAGGTGAGTTTTGTGGCGATCCCAGATTTTTGTCACTTAAAGAAGCATTTTCGTGAAAAATGGCCCAATAATAGAAATCCATATAAATATTCCTGGAATGTCGGGAATTCAGCCCCACCCCACTCTTCGCTCTGCCCCCTGCTCGCAGCCGCCGCCTGTCTTTGACAGGAGCGGTGCACCAGAACGTGCCTCATGCTGCCCCCGTGCTATCCTGGGTTTTGGTCCACTCCCCTAGGGTGCCCCACTATGTGAAACCCCCAAATCTCCTGCCTCAACTCACCTCACCTAGGTCCTAGGGCGCATGCGCGGCCGCTCGTCCAATCAGCGCGCTCTGAGCTGCTGAGCTGTGCACGTCTGAGCGACGTCTTAGCTCAGCGGCTCCGAGCATGCTGGCGGTCGCATCTCGCACTTCCGTCTAACAGGGAGCGTGCCTGCGCTGGACATTCACAAATGGCCGCCGCAGACACGTGCCCTGCTAGAGAGACAGCGGGGATGCAGCCGTAGGATTGGGTTTAAGGTAAGTGTAGCTGGCTACCTGGGGGTATCACACAGTGGGGAATCCCGATTTTGGATGCCCCGCGGGGAGGGAATGGATCGGCTCGGGAATCTTATAGATTCCTGGCCGATCCAGCTGGGTTTTGGTCCACGTTAAGTCTTTGAGAGAACTGGGGGTTTCATAGAGCGGGGCATCACAAATCTGGATGCTCCTAAGAAGGTACCAAAACCCAGGATAGTGAAATACCTGGGTTTTGGTCCACTTAAAGCAGAACAAAACTACAAGATGCTGCCCGCTGTTGGGTTTTGTTCTGCTTTGAGTGGACCAAAACCTAGCATAGTAAAATTTCTGGGTAGTGGACCGGAACCCAAGATTTGACTATACTAGGTTTTGGTCCTTTCCCCCAGGGCACCCCAATCAGAGATGCCAAGCGCAACTCGCCTCTTCCCAGTCTTCTGGCATGGGCGCTCATTCAATCAGAGCGCTCGGAGCCGCTGACGTCACGCTGTCTAAGGCCAGCGGCTCTGAGCGGTCTGGCGGCCACATTCCCTGTTTCCCTCTAACAGGGAGCGCGCCCGCGCCGGCTATTCACAAATGCCTGGCACAGGCACGCGCCCTGCTAGAGGAATAGCAGGGATGTGGCTCGCACCTGCGCCGTGGGACCGTGAAACAAGGTAAGTGTATGGTATGACCTGGGGGGTTTCACACATCCTGATTTTGGATGCCCCGGGGGAGGGAATCACACTGGGTTTTGATCCACTTTAAAGCGGAACAAAACCCACCAGCAGCAGTCCTGGAATCTACAAGATTCCAGCTTCGTTCGCTAACTTTTTCCTTGGGCTTCCCAAATCGGGATGCCCCACTGTGTGAAACCCCCAGGGGCTTTGGCAAAAACTCACCTTTCCATGCTCCAGCAGCTCATGCGCAGATTCTCATTCAATGAGACCCGTGACTAGGTCATTAGTCACGCAGCTCTATTTGCGATTGGGAACACACGCTACCGCATCCCTTGCATTCCCAGTGGTATGTGCGCGCTCCTGCCCCAGCCATTCAGATAGCGCCCCATTCAAGTCAATGAGAGCCACCTGCCAAATGACGTAGTCACAGCAGGTGGCTCTCAGTGTTTGAGAGCCCACGCATGTGCCACTAGAGCATAGAAAGGTGAGTTTTTACAGGTGAACTGGGGGGTAATGCACAGCGAGGCATCCAAATTCAAGATGCCTCAGGGACACGTAACAAAACTCTGGAAAGTCAAATTCCTGGGTTTTGTTCCGCTTTAAAAGCTGGTAAACATGATTGGGGATTCTCCTGTGTGTGAAACCTCGGGTAACGCCAAAACTCTTACCTCTCTCCCATGGTGCATGTGCAGGTTACATTAATCCAGAATATTTTGTGTTGCCTTGCAATCTATTCTGAATTAATGGAGGTCCAGGAACTTCCCGCTTTGCTTGCCCGCACTGGCCATTCAAACAGTGGCTGCACATGCACTATGGGATCGATGGAAAGGTAAGAGTCATGGCTACCCCTGGAGGTTTAACACAGTCGGGCATCCTGAAGATGGAGTTGGCTGGCCCTGGAGTCCTTTAGACTTTAGAGCTGTCCAAAACTGTATTTTATTTGCTTTCACAATGCGTGTGGTTAATGGTGTTATATGGAACAAAACCCAGCCAGGCTAGCCCTGGAATCTAAAAGAAGCTGCTGGCCCACTGTGTGAATCACTCGCTTTTTCTGGGTGCGGCACATGTGTGGATTCTCGTTCAATGAGAGCCGTTTGCTGTGACATGTGTCATATGGCAAATGGCTCTCATTGTTTTCAAAGAGATAGGCTGGGGCAGGAGCGCACGCGCTGCTGGGGATGAGGCCGCTTGTGCTAGCCTTTGAAATCAGTGAGAGTCGTTTGCCGAATGGCTGCTCTCATTCTGCCATGTGCCGTTGGACACGGTAGGTGAGTGAATACCGCCACCCTGGGGGGTTTCACAAAGTGGGGCATCCCTATTTGAGATGCCCTGGGGAGTGGCACAAAAGGGGGAAAGTCAAATTCTCAGGTTATGTTCCACTTTAACTGTATGTGTGGAAGGTTAAAACAGACCAAAACCTGGGTTTTTAGTTTTAGCTTTACTGGTGCATGTGTCACCTGGCTATCTATTATTAATGGAAGGTTTGGAACCACCTGCTGGCTGTTCTCCTCCTGCGGTGCGGGCCAGTTCTGGCCATTTAGCCAGAGGAATGCCATCATGGGCCGTGTGTGCGCTGTGGGATGAATGGAAAGTGGGGCATCCTGAATCAGGATGCATTGGGGAGAGGTAATTGGCTGGCGCTGGGGGGTTTTAGACTACAGGGCTGGACAAAACGGGTTATGGTCTGGTTTAACAGGTGTGAGGGTTAGGTGTGGGGTTATAGTGTGCATGTAGTGGAGGGTAATAGATTGGGAGTATAATGGGGATAATGGTGTGTGTTTGTGGGCTAACTGATATGTGGGGCTAATGGTGTGAGGGGTTGATGGGGTGTTTGCCCCTTGCTGATTCCTCTCCCCGATTGTAGACCCATTTCTTACCTTATCCTTGCTCCCTTAGTAAAATGGAATAAAGATTGGCTGCTAGCCACCAAGTCGACCCAATGATCGCCGATCTACAATGAGGGAGTGAGCATCAGGTAAGAACAATTGAGCTTGCAGCACTGTGAGCAAATGTGATCAGTACCTATTTTTTAATAAAATTGTTGGATTGCTGTAAATGATGAATGTGGGTGGGTTAAAGTGTATGTCTGGCCTCCTGTACATAGATCCCAAATCACCAGGAATTTGATTATATTGGTGATTGGTACCTGTCCCTGGGGCATCACGATTTGAGATGCCCCGCTCTGTAAAATCCCCCTGATTGCCCACTCAACTCACCTTTCCGCCGTTCCCACATGTGGGCTCTTGTCCAATCAACGTTATGCTGTGCATACTAATGCCATTGTTTTGGACTGTGTATCAGCATCCCTAGCTTCCCTGCCAACTTTGTTTCAGTCTCCACCAGCTTTGCCGACCTGCCGCATCCCCCATGTACTCCACTGTACTGGGTCTTCAACCCACTTTACCTCTTCTACTTGGTTGGGGGGGAGGGGGGGTGAAAAACAAATAGTGCCTAGGGCAGCATGAACCCTAAATACGGCCCCTGAATCCAGGGGTCTGTAACCCACAAGATTTGTGGGATCGAGCCATTGGGCTGGAAGGTGTAAAGACATTTATTTTTTTATGTATTATATTAAACACACACATTTACTACTAGATGTTAATTTTGTTGTTATTGTGGTGGTGGCGGCTGGTCTCCGGTATACAATTTATACTGTATAATCAGCATATTGAACCACAGAGGCACATTTGACTGACTTTTTCTGAATGAAAACCAGCAGCCTCAGACAAAAGAAAACACAGGCAGCATTCTCTGTTTCCTTGCCAGCGCCAAAAAAACTCAAGCAGACAGTTTTGCAGTAGTCATATACTTTTACTTTAATTAACAGCATCTTATACACAATATACATTTGTTCTATAGACTTACATGTGTGGTATAAATAAATATATATATACAGTATATATATATATATATTAAATATATATGTGTGTGTTTGTGTACATATGTATCAAAGTTTAATGGAGTCAAACTTTTTAAGCTAAATCTTTATCTGACCTTCTGACCTCAATTTATCGGGCAGGCTGATTCATTATTAGCAGCAGGTAGCGACAGATGTCTGTAGCAGTCATTTCTGAGCGCCCGCTAGTAGTCGCTGTTCTCGGTCGTGGTTTGCTAGTTCAGAGCGACTCAGTCGCTGTGCAGCATTGATGAATACATTGTGGTTACCAGTACAGCGCTGTATGGGAGCAAATGGTAGCGACTGGTCAGTGCGACCAACTCACACCATATTCATAAAAAAAACAGCCTCACACACCACCGGCGCTCAAAAATGCTTCACTGTAGCCCAGAGCGCCGGAGGATATGTGATTAAAGGCTGTTTTTGCACACATATCCACCAGTAACAAAGCGAAAAACATATGGAATTACATTGTTATAACATTGTAACATGAACACATTAATGCCAGACCTGTAATGTCAATTCTTCAGAAATATATACAAAATGAAAAAAGTGTAAAAAAAATGGCTTTTCCGAGCTCAGGAGAGGTCACAACATTATTTGAGATTATTTTTTTAAAAATTAATAAAAAGCCAGTTTAAAGAGAAGTAAAAGAACGTTCATTGAAATGTATGGGAGAGCGACAGGTAGAGAGAGGTAATACGTGGCGCTCTGCAAGGATGAACGCCGGCACTGTATGCTAAGGTTGGGATAATGAATCGGACGCTACATGGCGTTGTTCTAGTCGCTCACCAGATTTGGCTTCATAAATGTGTAATTGCGTGCAGTCTCCGGTGTTCACCTGACGCTACAGCGTACAGCGTACTTGACGCTACCTGCTGCTGTACAGGCACTACCTGGCGCTATCCATTCATGAATAAGGCCCATAGTTCCAATGGCAGTAACTTGCCTGTTTTGTTATTATTGTTACTAATATGGTATTTGCTATTTACATAGCAGCATCATATTCCGTTGGTATTATCATTTTTGGTACTGACAGTATGCTCATGGGCCAGTTGCAGCGAGCTGAACATAACCCTGTATCCAATTAATACGGATTGATACGGAAGCAGAGACGTGCCCTGAATCTGGTTCAGGGATCACGAACATAAGTAACTACAGACAGTAGAACTATGATGGACTAAGGCAGCCAATATCAAGTTTTTAGCTAAAAGCGACCATTCCGTTTCATTAAGCTTTCAAACAGATTTTAGATTAGATCTGCCAATTGCTATGCGGTTCCCTGGGATACCTGCAGCTGACTCCAATGGTGTCCTAGACCGAAGGACCAGGGGAGCCTCAACCTATCTCTGTACACCATTCAATAGATGCTGCAGGTACCATGGGAAGACTTTTGGGGGCTTTAAATAAACAATATTTACTGTATTTTTCGCTCTATAAGACGCACTTATTTTTCCCCAAAAGTGGGGGAAAAATGTCTGTGCGCCTTATCGGGCGAATGTAAAAAAAAAAAAAAAAAACTCACCTGTTCCCAGCGCTCCCGCGTTGTATGCCACACTGCGAGAGGCCAGAGGAGCGGTGGGGGCTCTGTCCCGGTCCCGCCGATGCGATCGCTGTCTTTTCAGGCAGCGATGACAGCGGCGGGGCCAGAGCCAGAGCCCCATGCCGCTCCTCCATCTGCTGCCTCTTCCGGGCTCAGAGCACACGCGAGCACGAAGGTCCGGGCAGTGGGTGAGCGTGACCTGCACCGGTTCAGGCCACGCCCACCCGCTGCCCGGACCTTCGTGCTCGCATGTGCCCAGGAACAGCAGATGGAGGAGTGGCAGGGGCTCTTTCTCTGGCCCCGCCGCTGTCATCGCTGCCTGAAAAGACAGCGATCGCATCGGCAGGACCGGGACAGAGCCAGCTCGTGAATGGGGTGGGCGTGGCCTGCGCCGATGCTGCGACACAGGCCACGCCCACCCCATTCACGGAGCCGGCCGCTCAGCGCAGCGGTGTCAGCGGACAGGTGGGTTTAACTTTTTTTTAATATACATGGCGCCTGCCTATACTAATGGGGGGAGGGGGTGGGAATGGGGCGAGAGGGGCCACACAGCCTATTCTAATGGGGGGAGAGGGGCCACACAGCCTATACTAATGGGGGGAGGGGGATGCCACACAGCCTATGGGAATGGGGGGGAGGGGAATGCCACACAGCCAATGGGAATGGGGAGAGGGGGATGCCACACAGCCTATGGGAATGGGGAGAGAGGGATGCCACACAGCCTATACTAATGGGGGGGAGGGGGATGCCACATAGCCTATACTAATGGGGGGAGGGGGATGCCACACAGCCTATGGGAATGGGGGGGTGCCACACAGCCTATGGGAATGGGGAGAGGGGGATGCCACACAGCCTATGGGAATGGGGCGAGCGGGATGCCACACAGCCTATGGGAATGGGGTGGGGGAATGCCACACAGCCTATGGGAATGGGGAGAGGGGGATGCCACACAGCCTATGGGAATGGGGAGAGAGGGATGCCACACAGCCTATACTAATGGGGGAGGGGGATGCCACACAGCCTATACTAATGGGGGGAGGGGGATGCCACACAGCCTATGGGAATGGGGGGGGGGATGCCACACAGCCTATGGGAATGGGGAGAGGGGGATGCCACACAGCCTATGGGAATGGGGAGAGGGGGATGCCACACAGCCTATGGGAATGGGGGGAGCGGGATGCCACAAAGCCTATGGGAATGGGGAGAGGGGGATGCCACACAGCCTATGGGAATGGGGAGAGAGGGATGCCACACAGCCTATACTAATGGGGGGAGGGGGATGCCACACAGCCAATGGGAATGGGGGGAGAGGTGGATGCCACACAGCCTATGGGAATGGGGAGAGGGGGATGCCACACAGCCTATGGGAATGGGGAGAGAGGGATGCCACACAGCCTATACTAATGGGGGGAGGGGGGTGCCACACAGCCTATACTAATGGGGAGAGGGGGATGCCACATAGCCTATGGGAATGGGGGGAGGGGGGTGCCACACAGCCTATGGGAATGGGGAGAGGGGGATGCCACACAGCCTATGGGAATGGGGGAGGGGGATGCCACACAACCTATGGGAATGGGGAGAGGGGGATGCCACACAGCCTATGGGAATGGGGAGAGAGGGATGCCACACAGCCTATACTAACACACAGCCTATACTAATGGGGGGAGGGGGATGCCACACAGCCTATGCTAATGGGGGGAGGGGGATGCCACGCTGCCTATGGGAATGGGGAGAGAGGGATGCCACAGAGCCTATACTAATGGGGGGAGGGGGATGCCACACAGCCAATGGGAATGGGGGGAGAGGTGGATGCCACACAGCCTATGGGAATGGGTAAGAGGGGGATGCCACGCAGCCTATGGGAATGGGGAGAGGGGGATGCCACACAGCCTATGGGAATGGGGAGAGGGGGATGCCACACAGCCTATGGGAATGGGGGGAGGGGGATGCCACACAGCCTATGGGAATGGGGAGAGGGGGATGCCACACAGCCTATGGGAATGGGGAGAGAGGGATGCCACACAGCCTATACTAATGGGGGGAGGGGGATGCCACACAGCCTATACTAATGGGGGGAGGGGGATGCCACACAGCCTATGGGAATGGGGAGAGGGGGATGCCACACAGCCTATGGGAATGGGGGGAGGGGGATGCCACACAGCCTATGGGAATGGGGAGAGGGGGATGCCACACAGCCTATGGGAATGGGGAGAGAGGGATGCCACACAGCCTATTTTCTTCCCCCAAATCCTAGGTGCGTCTTATGGGCAGGTGCGTCTTATAGGGCGAAAAATACAGTAATATTTTCGGTGGCTTCCCTAATTAGTTACCACAAGTTTTTAGCATCAAGTTAAAGAGGAACACTTTCTGGGGTTCTATTTCTCCTGGTGGAGGTGGAAGCTGTGTGCATCCCCCATGATTGCCCTTAAACTCACCTCTTCCTGATCTCCCTCTCCCATTCTGCTACGAAATCCAACTTCCTAGGTTCCTGTTCCTCCATCATGATGCCGTACAGGATAGAGATAACCCCTTTAGGTCGTTCAAACGACACAAGCAGATCTTCAAACTGGGTTCTATTCCTGGTTATCTCCCCCAAGTCTCCCAATGAACTCAAATAATTGTGCAAATGACTCACTGCAAACCAAGACCCCCCCAACCCCCCAGTTCCACCAACATAGGGGCCCTCCCCCCGTCAGCGTATGCCTCAGTTTACGCCGTGCGGACGCCTCCCAACACAGGAATGTAGGTACCCCAACTCCAGGTGGGAACGCCGGGTTTCCAAACAAAGGCACCAATGGGCCCAGCCTAGTTGCAATTTGAATGTTCCTGAGGCTGTCCTCCCACAGCAAGAGAAGCTGGGTCGTCAGGAAGGGTAACCTTTTTTTGGGGATTAGTTTCGGGTCGACCCAGGGAAGAGACGTCAAATTCCATGTCTGCATATCCTCAATTGTCACCCATTGCTTAGATCCCTCTCCTCGATACTAGTCCACCACCCTTGTCAGAACCACTGCTCTGTGGTAATTTTCGATGTCCAGCAGTCCTACCTCCCTTCCCCTTTGACCTCATCTGCCTAAAAAAACGTTGTTACCATAGATGGGCACCGCTTGAAAAACATACAATTGCTTAGGCAGTATGTTCATCTTTATAACATTAATCTTCCCCAACCAAGAAATGCCTTTCTTACTGTACTCTTCCAGGTCCGCTTTTGCCCTCACCAATAAGGGATCATAGTTCAGTCTAAATAGTGAAGTGGGATCGACTGGGATAAGAACCCCCAGGTAGTTTATGGCCTCCTCGCACCACTTAAAGGAAAAGTTCCCCTTCAGCCTCTGAACCAGCAGCTGGTCCTCTTTACTGATATTCAGAATTTCAGACTTGGCCATATTGACCTTAAAGTTGCTGACCCTACTAAATCCCTTAAACTCCTGAATGATTGAGGGCAAGGACATATGCGGTGAGGTGACATACATAAGTAAGTCGTCGGCGTATAGCGCCAGTTTTTTGTGTTCTATTCCCCGCCTCTATTCCCTTAATATCAGGGTTCTGTCTCAGGGGCACAGCTAAGTGCTCCATCACTAATACGAATAACAAGGGTGATAGGGAGCAGCCCTGTCTTGTCCCATTCCTAACCCGGAATGCCGAGGACAGTAGCCGGTTCGTTCTCACTTTTGCTGTGGGGCCTGAATAGAGTGCCTGTATCTTCTCTCTCATAACAGGACCTAGGCCTGCTTGACTAAGGGAATGCTCAAGGAATCTCCAACTAACCCTGTCGAATGCCTTCCCTGCATCTACGGACAAGAGGCACATAGGGATTTTATGAAATTTGGCGTAAGAATTTAACAAGATAGTCTTAATCGTATTGTCCTGTGCCTCTCTTCCCGACACAAACCCCACCTGGTCCGTGTGCGCCCAGGAAGGCAGCAACCTCTTCAATCGATTCACAATCATTTTGGAGTAAAGTTTGACGTCAACGTTGATTAGAGAGATCGGCCTGTAGCTACTGCATAACGTTAGCTCCTTTCCTGGCTTGGGCAGGACCGTGATGTGTGCTTCTAGGGGCTGCGTCTGGAAGCTGCACTAAATGGGACCAGCAGGGTTTTACATAGTAACATAGTATGTAAGGCTGAATAAAGACTTTAGTCCATCCAGTTCAGCCTGTTTAATATCTTCCAGTGGTCTAGTAGCCATAGCTGGAAATGTTATTACATGCCAGGAAGGCATCAAGGCCACTTTTGAACATTTTTACTGTATCCATCATTACTACCTCCTCTGGCAGCGAGTTCCATAGTCTCACTGCTCTTACAGAGAAGAATCCCCTCCTATGTCGGTGGAGAAAGCACCTTTCCTCTAACCTTAGTGGAAGTCCCCCGGTTTATGGTTACACTCCGGGGTATAAATAGATTGTGGGACAGATCTTTGTATTGACCCCGAATATATTTATACATAGTTATTAGATCACCCCTCAATCGTCTTTTTTCCAGACTAAATATACCTAGCTTGGACAATCTTTCTGGGTACTCTAGCCCCCGCACTCCTTTTATTAACTTTGTTGCCCTTCTTTGAACGTGCTCCAGTTCTGATATGTCCTTCTTAAGCACAGGTGCCCAGAACTGTACACAATATTCCATATGGGGTCTGACCAGTGACTTGTACAGGGGTAAAATGGTCATGAGCACCTATGCCCCTCCTGATGCACCCCATGATCCTATTTGCCTTGGAAGCAGCTGCCTGGCATTGATTACTACAGTTGAGCTTATTGTCAACTAAAACCCCTAGGTCCTTTTCCATTGTTGTTTTACCAAGTGTTTCTTTACTTAATGTGTAATCATGACACAGATTTCTCCTTCCCATGTGCATAACCTTACATTTATCTGTGTTAAACTTCATTTGCCATTTAACTGCCCATGCTTCCAATTTATCTAAATCTGTTTGTAGCTGCCCGCTGTCCTCTTTTGTTTTAATTACTTTACTCAGCTTAGTATCATCTGCAAAGATTGAGACTTTACTGTTTAGTCCATACCCAATGTCATTTATATATATATTGAAGAGAATTGGTCCCAGAACTGACCCTTGTGGTACTCCACTAGTAACGGTGACCCAATCTGAGTGTGTACCATTGATAACCACCCTCTGCTTCCGATCATTAAGCCAATTTCCCACCCATCTGCACACGTTTTCCCCCAGTCCAAGCATTCTCATCTTTTGTACCAGCCTTTTATGTGGCACAGTATCAAATGCTTTAGAAAAGTCAAGATATATGATATCCAATGACTCCCCCTGATACAATCTTGAACTTACCTCCTCATAAAAGCTGATTAGGTTTGTCTGGCAGGAGCGATTCCTCATAAATCCATGCTGATATGGAGTAATAAGGTAATTTTTCCCAAGGTGCTCCAGGATAGTATCCCTTAAGAAACCTTCAAACAGCTTGCCCACCACAGATGTTAAGCTTACCGGTCTGTAGTTCCCAGGTTCCCCCCTAGATCCCTTTTTGAATATTGGCACCACATTTGCCAAGCGCCAATCCCTCGGAACAGACCCTGTAGTTATGGAATCCACAAATATTAGAAATAACGGCTTGTCTATTTCTGTACATAACTCCCTTAAAACATGAGGATGTATGTCATCTGGTCCCGGGGCTTTATCGATTTTTATCTGCTTGAGACGGTGCTGGACTTCTTCCTTGGTTAGACCAGTGACATTTAATGGAGGGTTTTGGTTATTCCCCTGCATTTCACTCGGCATGTCAAATTCTTTTGTGAATATAGAAGCAAAGAAGTTGTTAAGCAAATTTGCCTTCTCCTCATTTCCCTCTATAGGGGTCCCCTCCTTGCTTTTCAGGGGGCCCACACCCTCAGGTTTGTACCTTTTACGGTTTATGTAGCTAAAGAATAATTTGGGGTTAGTTTTACTCTCTTTCGCAACCAGTCTTTCTGTCTCCAGCTTAGCTGCCCTTATCTGTTGTTTACATTGTTTATTTTCTTCTTTATATATTTTTTTTAACGCTTCCGCTGTCCCTTCCTGCTTTAAACGTTTAAATGCCTTTTTTTTTTGGTTTATTGCCCCCTTAACCTTTTTATTTAGCAACATCGGTTTACATGTGTGTGTGTACATGTTTTATTCCTGTAAGGTATATATCTGTCACAAATGAAAATTAAGTATTCCTTTGAAAGTATCCCATTTAGCGTCCATGCTTTTGTTTTTAAGGACATTTTCCCAGTCAATGCAGTGTAGGGCATTTCTAAGTTGGTCAAACTTTGCCTTTTTGAAGTCCCGCGTTTTTGTGGCTCCTTGATAAGGCACCCTAGTGACTGCTAATTGGAAATTAATGATATTATGATCATTGCTTCCAAGGTGTCCCCCAACCTGTACCTTTATTACTTTGTCTGGTACATTGGTTAGTATTAGGTCCAATATGGCTTTCCCCCTTGTTGGAGCTTGTACTTGTTGGGAAAGGTAGCCATTTTTTGTTTTAGATAAAAAAACTATTACTTTTATGCGAAACACATGTTTCAGCGCCCCAGTCTATATCTGGGTAGTTAAAGTCCCCCATAATCACTACCTCATTTAGTTTAGCGGCTATATCTATTTGCCTTAGCATCATATTTTCTATGGACTGTATTAAACTGTTTATAGAATTTACCCGCAAAACCGTCAGGGTCTGGACTCCTGCCGGACGGTGTCCCGACCAACGCCTCGAACAACTCTAGTTGTTCAAATGGCTCCAGCGTTTCCCTATCCGTTGCGTCTAGTACTGGTAGCCCTGTGTCCTCCACATACATCTCTATTTCCTTCTCCCGGGCTCCCCCCCCCCCCGCCTCCCTCCCCTCCAATGTTATATAGTTGGGAGTAAAACCATCTAAAGACCTCTACTATTTCCTTGGGATCATGCACCAGATCCCCACCCCCCCTCCTTTATGGTTGGTATGTATGTTTGGCATTGTCGAGGGCGTAAAAGTCTCGCCAATGGGCGTCCGCATTATTACTATGCTCAAAATAAAACCTGTTCCCTCTCTCTGCAAGACATCTTGTTTAACAACGTATTCCTAGATAGATCTGCCAGACATCAATCAATTGTCAATCATGAAGCAGTTTTTTGAAGGCTCTCAACTTTGCAAAGGACAGGGACGACCGCCCTGTTGAGGTATCTAACAATGGTTCAATAGCCAAATTAAAGTCCCCCCTAATATAACTACCCCCTCTGCAAAATCTTTTAATGTCCGAAGGATCTTCTGGGCGGCCCCAACCTCTTCATTTGGGAAGTTAGCATTGGCCAGCGTGAAAGTTCTACCCCCTATCTAAGCTTTCACAAATACATATCTACCCTCCGCATCTATCATCTTATCCAGAAACACACATGGGGCGTTCCTGTGAATTGTTATAGATACTCCCTTCGATTTGGCCTCCGGATTCGGTGCATGAAACCAATTGGGGAAATTTTTATTCTTGCAGTTCGGCACCTTACCCGTCCTAAAATGCGTCTCCTGTAAGAAAAGGATCTGACACCTCTTCTTTTGCAGAGAATATAAGATCTGGGACCTCTTCGATGGGCTGTACATTACATGAGCAGAATGCAATACATGGACCACGCCCCCCCGTCTCCCCCCATCCCCACCCGCACCCCGAAACACAAAAGGGTAAAACAGAAGGAAGGAAAACACACAACTCAGCACTTAGACACACACTGAACACCGACCAATACCAGCTACGGCACGGTATCCAACAACTCTAAGGAAGGCTAACCTCCCCAACCTAAACTATCCGCTTTGGGAGCAACTCCCAAGACATTGTCAACCCCCAGCTAAGGGTGGTCAGTTACCTATTTGGGGAACTTTGGTTGAATACAGCCGTGACGAGGTCCCCCCAGCCCAATTGGCCATCAACCTTTTAAAAGCATAGATTCAAAGCGGGTTCTGCTGCCTTAACAACAAGATAATCCAACTGTGACTAGTTTAACATCGGTCTTCTGGTACACATTGCCCACCCTTCTGTCCTCCACAGACCCTCCGCCCCACCCTACCCGTGTGCCCCAGACTGAAGCGCACCTAGCCCCCCCGATTGGGCCAGGGGGAGCGCCCGAGAACGCCCGGCCGGAGACCGTCCACCCATGCCCAGGGCACCCCCCCAGCCCCCCCTGCCAAGCAAGCAAGTAAATAAGTAAGTAAGTAATCCCCCGGGGGGGGGGGGGAGCAGCGGGAGCAGACAAGGACAGACCACCTCCACAGTGAAGACCTTAGGTCTAACGTCGTCATGTCCTGCCCCTCCCCGGGAGGTGCCCCGTCAATCCCCCCGCCCCACCCTCCCCAAACCAGAACAGGCACATAGCAAATTTCTTAAACATCTACCAAAATGTTATAACAAGAATACAACTGTCAAGAAAAAATACTTATAATGACCTCAATATAAAGTAGTGCAATGGTGTAGCCCGTGGCTACGACCAGAGGAAGGACAGGGCCGCCAACTCGTCCAAGTCTGGCCCATCAGGGACATTGTGAACCCATCTGCCCGGGCCAAGAAGCGGTCCCAAACCATGGCCAGTTACCCCTCCTCCTTCCCGGCTGGCGCCCTATCTATTCCTCCCATCGCGGTCATGCTCGGTCTGGCCGAGCCCCCCCCCCCCCAAACTGAGGCCTCCTTTCCCGCTGCGGCAATGGCTGAAAAGGGGGCGGCAGGGCCTCCGTCAGCCAGACTGGTATCTGGATAGAGTCCACCGATAAAAAGTTGAACAACCGTGGGAGTTTCTCGGGAGATATTAAAGCAAACACAGCATTATTTTTCCTCTATATTAAATGGAATGGGTGCCCCCACTTGTAAGAGGCACCTGAGCTCTTGAAAAATCTGGCAGAATAGTGATTCTTGCACCGCTCCAATTGACTGTGCCCCTCTCCCAGGCCATTTTCACTATTTCCTCTCTGTCCTTGAAAGACAACAATTGGCATAAATCGTCCCGGGACCCCAGACCCCCCTGTGGCCTGCTCATCACTCTGTGAATTCGTTTGATTCTGTACGTCGTCTCCGGTTGTCTGCCTAGTAGAGAGTTGAAGATTGACTGCGCCGCAGATCTCAGCCTGTCGCCCCCAATCTCTTCTGGAATCCCCCTTAATTATACATTATGTCGTCTTCCCCTGTTCTCCAGGTCGTCTAGTTGTAACTGCATTTCTTTTTGCTGTTGCCGAACTTCCTGCTGTATCCCGGCCAACTCAGACAGTTCCCGGGACAACTCCTCACGATTTCTTTCCACTGCGGCCACTCTTGTGTCTAACGTAGCTGTCTGCTGTTGCAGATCCTCAATATCTTTTCTCACCGCCCTCTCAATACGAAGTGCCATTGACTCTAGTTCCGGAGGGGAGGGCCTGTAGGTCCTTGGAGGGGAGGGCCTGTAGGTCCTCTTTAGGAGCCAAAGATTGCAGGAGATTTCTGAGCGTCAGCCTTCCGGGCTCCCCGTCGTTCAGCGGCAACCAGTCCCGACGGGGGGGTTGCGGTGGGGGACGCAGATCCCTCCATCCGCCAATCCATCCAACCACCCTCTGCTAAATCCGTGTTCCACTTATGGGTGATGGTTTTTAGGAGGCCACTCTGACTGGGGCTGGGGGCTAGCCGCATACTCACTCATTTCTTCTAGGGACTAGAAGGGAACGAGCCTTGTTTCCCCCACACTGCTATCACTGCCACTGCTGCTGCTAACTTAAAAGTGTGGGCTGAAGATAGGGGACAACTTCCTCACTCTGGGGTTCCCCGGGGAGGCCCCTCTGGAGCTATCTGGCCATCTCCCCACTCTTGGTCGGGTCTCATAAGTTTTACTCTTCTTTTGGGCAGTCTCTGAGGGGTATTGAGGCTCATTGTTTGCCTCCTCCTGTGTTTTGCTGCTTTCCCCCTCCTCCCTCCTGATAGCTGCCTGCTCTGCAGGTGTTCCATGATCACCGCCGTTTCGGCCCGGCCATATCCAGACCATGCCCCTTATTACGCATTTTAAGGGAATGCAAGTTTACATATTTAATAACAGGCTAAAGTAGTGATTTTTCTCCATTCCTTGTTGCGTTTGATGCAGTGAATACTAATGCACGGCATAAAGCCTCTGATTTGAACTTCATGCTTGGCATAGGTGCACCAGTGGATGCATCCCTGGCTCTCCTGTGGAGAGCGCGTTCCTGCATGCCTGGCTGAACTGGATGGCTGGATGCTGGGAGTATGCACAGCTACAGGGAAGCCAGGGATGAGGTCCACAGGCAAAGACAGCATTGTGGGCCCCATCAAGATCAGGTAAAATGATTAGCACCCCAGGGGGTTTCACACAGCGAGACATCCTGTACAGGATGCCCTGGAATCTTTTAGACTCCAGCGCGGCCGCAAGGGGCTGATTGGTCCACTTTAATTACAGGTACATTTCAGGCTAATAAAATAGAAACGGTGATACATACTTTTTTTCTCCCGCTGCAGTTTCCTCTGAATTCAGTGCTTGAAGACATACCTATTCATATGATCAGGTCCCAACCCATGCAACCCTGGGGGATTCTTCTTGTCCACATCATTTTCAAGCACATTGGTGGATGAACCCCCCTCCCCACAAATGCACACAAGAGAATGGAGTGTGCTGCTACATTCACTGTAACAGAGGACTATCACCCAATTGTTCATTTCATTCACATCTTACTGTGGGGAAACTCTATGGTCATGATAATGACAATGGTGTTTTTCACTCCGCAATCTATTTCCTATATTATAGAGGGGGGAGGGCACTGCTATCTTACTATAAATGGTAGGAACAGGATACTGTTCACTAGTTACACGACACTGAAAGTGTTTATGCTGCTATAATTTAGATGTCAGGGATTGCATTTGCAATCCACCAGATTAAACAGGTTGAGCATCACTGGCATACACAATATGGGGGTCAAAGGGCAGAAGGACCTGTTGCCGCCAGTAAGACAATAACTCATAAAAAAGTCTGCACAACTGCTAGCATGCTAACTGCTGTACACATTCTGTACAAGAAAACTAAGTGGACAAGAACAGAGCAGAAAGCAGTACACCGAAATAGAAAAATATCAAAAATAATCTTAATTTACGGATATACACATCCAACGGAAGAAGGAATTCCATACCTGTGGAATACGTGGTTCCTGGGGGCGAGAATTTGACTGTCCCACTTTGGTTGTTATTGAGATTTAATGCGTTTACATCTTTGTTGCATTTATGAAGGCTGCACCTTTTGTTTGTACCTTAGCGTACCTTTTTAGTATTTTGATGTTTGTCTGATGTTTGTTTTTTCATATATGCTTATAATATATGGGCACATATATGTGCTTGGGTGTATATAATAGTGTTTTTATATCATATATGTGTGTTTCCTTATCATATTAGATTTTGGACACATAATGCATGCAGAATTTCCACACTGGTATATGGTCCCTTCCAGAGAGACCAAGGCCTTCCCAGGTATTCGCATTTATGCGGTAGGGGCTGCCAGGCTAATGGCGCCATATACCACATTTGGTAGCTTTACCCCAAGGTGCAGAATTTTTTGCTTTATATAACTAGATTAGTAAAAAGTAGTAATGAATGAACTAGGCTGTTTACAGCAATATTTAAATTGAAGGTGATTCCTTGTCCTCTTAAAAATTGCTGACCTATTTACAATTTAGGGCCAGACCAGTCCCCAGGGCAGGAGAGCCAAGACTCCAGTAAGACCCAAGGGGCCCAGCTGTAAAGAGGGAGCCCCTGGCCAGGTGGCCCTAATGGCCACCTTGACCTTAGACACTCTGTCTGCCACACTATTGGTGTTGGTGTTAATGATAAATATGGGTGCCAGGCTGGTTTGCCTTGGGACCCAATTCAAAATAGGTGCCTTGCCATCACATATAAGTTAAGGTGTGGGGTGTAGACTTTTTACAGCAAATATTGTGTCTCCCCCGAGGTATGGGGGAGCAATACATTTCTGTGTCCAGACGGGAGCATCCTTATCTAACCCTTTAAATGCCAGCTGCGTAGAATCTACAATGGTGCCTCTCTGACCATTAAGTGCCAGCACTGTAGATTCTACTTGCCTGGCGTTTCCTGCTCCTTGAGTAAAACATTTAAAAAAATTCAGCTCCATTCAAGATCCAACACCGGAGGTCTCCTCTTCCTCTGGCCACTCTCTGATCACCAGTCCGGGGTCTTGTGACAGCTCGCTCGCCACCGCAGAGAAGTGCCTTTTATAACAGCAAGTGAAATATGAAAGGCTCCTCCCTGCAGCAGTAGTGAGGGTCAGAAACAGGAGTGATTGTCGGAAGCCGGGAGCAGAGAAGAAGGCACCAAACCTTTACTCCCAGCTTCTGCTGATCACTTACTGCTTGCGGTAGTGATTAGCAAGCACAGGAAAGCAATGATAGACTATAGATGAAGGTAAAGTGATGAAGTAGTAAAAAATAAACATTTTTACTTTTTTGGGTGTGTGTGTTTTTTTACACTTAACTCTTTGTGAACTGATAAGAGTTTCTTCTATACCAGTTCACAGGCCAGGAGGGGCTGGCAAGTCACCTGCTGGTAAGGGGATAACTTGCCATAACCCTTCCCTATTTTCTGCATCTCCAAAGCCCAAGGGTTTTCAGACGAGCTCATGACCCCTATGGCCCAGGACATTTCAGCAAAAATCACAGTTAAACATATATAGAACAGAATCTTGAAAAATGGCCCGGCAACAGAGGGTAACAAAACCTCTAGGTAGGCTGGCACTGAAAGGGTGAAATAATGAGGTAAAGGCTAAATATTAATATTTTTCTCAGTCCTCACAACTTAGATGGCTGTTAGTGTGATGGATTTTTATGTTTTTTTTTTAATCTTTTGAAAGTAAAGGCCCACTGTGGACAAAGACAAAAAAGAGGATACTCTATACCTTGACCCACTTCAGGCCATCTCTTGGGTCTGTAACTTCAATACAAATCAACACATAATGTTGGTCTGGCCTAGGCATTTACACACATACCTGGCAGGCTACTAAAGTCTAGCTTTGGCTGAAAAGCTACTGCAAACATCACAATAAATGGAGTATACAATACAAATGTGCCAGGTGCTACATTGCCTTGGCATGCCCCCTAAAGCAGTAATGGGAGTCTGTGGAGCTAAGGGCCTGGACCTGTGGAGCTCAAGAGGAAGTAATGGGAACCTGAACCCAGGGGATGTGCTCCAGGGAATCGTTATTGTTAAATATGACAAAAAAGTACATATTAACATAGCTGCTGTCTATGTCATTATACATTAAAATGTTACTGATATGTTCATAAATCATAGAGGGGACGCAGCCCAAATTCCCTTGTTGTCTGTTACTTGATCATGTCATTCCAAAGTACAAAAGTGTGTGCTAGTTATCATTACATTGCCATATTTCATTATATAACGTTTTCAAATACTCAGTTCTGAATAAAAATGGCCTCTGGTAAGATTTGGGGTTTGTCAACATTTCCTGTTAATACACTATATTGGTCTTTAAGCACAATATAATAGTTTATAGCAATACCACAAATTACATGTAACAGTATGAATATAAGAGCAGATCAATCGTCTGAGCTTTTTGCTGGCTGGAATCTTTAGTCATTTAAAACTGATAATGGAAGGAACAGAATAGCGTTTTGGCCATAGTGAGTCCTGGAACCTCGCTTACTTGTCCCATTCTTCTTAATGCCGACAAACCAGTTTAGATCTGCATATTTTTTTGACTTGTATGTGTTGTAATTATTCTCTTCTATAGTCTCCAAGAAAAGGCATTCGTCATTGAGCGTCATCTTGGAAAAGAAAGAAAGGCCTCAATATATTGTTTGTGGGAAAATGAAACATTGTTGTTATATATAGAGGAGTTGGGGGAGAGTTTTAAGGAAAGTCTGTATTTGGCTAAGCAAATTACTACTATTAGCCAGTGCTGGAAACCAATGCTTCCTTGGCGTCACTACTGTTGGTCTGTCTGGAATGTCTTAAAATGCTTCTCCTGCAGTTTTTATTGTAGATTGCTACTAACAGCTCCACTTGTAAAAATACCTTTGTAACTGTGTATGTTTACAGTTCATCAGAAAAATACTGGGAACACACAATAAACAATCACCCCCCCCCCCCCCCTTTTTCCCTAAACATTATATCAGGTAGTGCAGAGGGACTAAACCTGCTGTTTTCCCTTTGTTTCATGTACTTTTTCTAACCATGCTTTCCCCTATTTCTAGGAAGACCTTCCCGTCTCATCCTCCCCAAGAATGAAAGGGCTCATCCACCTCACCTGGCACCTGATGCTTTGCCACCTGCCCTGCACCCCTCTTCTTTCCACCAATCCCACTCTGACCTCCCCCCCTCCCCCCAGTCTTCCTGCACGCTTCCCTTTTCGTAACCTGAATAAAGGGAATTTTAGTTCATTGAAATGAATGTGTCTTGTTTTCTTCCAGGGATAACTCAGGGGCATCCCTCTACACTTGTACATCAGGCTGTTTACAGCAATTTTTGAATTGAAGGTGGTTCCTCATCCCCTTAAAATCTGCTGGCAAAACATTTTGAGCCAGGGCAGCCCCCAGAGCAGGAGAGCTGATAGCCCAGTATAAGTCCCAAGGGGTCCAGCTGTAAAGAAGTGGGGGCCCCTGGCCAGGTATCCTTGATGGCCACACTGCCCTCAGACCCGCTGGGTGCTACACTATTGCTGCTGGCAGACCAACAGTAGTGAGGCCAAGAAAGGATTGGTTTCCAGCGTTGACCAACAACATTCGTTTAGATTCTTCTATGCTTGCTTTTAGGCAAGCATAGAGGAATCAGTTAAATGAATTAGCAACAAATACAATTTGATGCAAATGCATTTTTAAGATTTTTGTGTAAGTCATTAGACAACATTATGACAGTTAAAGCATATGAACAAAATGCCATGGTCCAATGAAACCACAGTCAAAGAGGATAAAAACCCAGGATTTAACCATCTCGAGTTTTGTTTTGCATTCCAAATTGTGATACCCTGCTGTTTGACCCCCTTCTCCTCCAGATCACCCTAAAAATGTACCTTTCTGCCGTTCCCACAGCGCATGCATATATTCTCTATCCAATCAGCCCTGTATGGTGTTCATATTAATGCATGGCTTAAGCCGCTATTTGTAAGCGAACATGACACATAGAGGCGAGAGCAATCTCCAGGGGTGGCAAATAAGTTATACAAACTATTATTGCTTAGACTCATTTTATTAGTATTAAGTAGTTTTCTGTTTATTAGATTGTATGCAAAAATGTATTATACAAATATATATGTGTGCAGCACATCTTATGTATATCTTTATGTATAGGGAAAAGGTAGTTAAAAATGTAAATCCCACCTCTGCCGATCTCCCCTAAAGTCCGGGGATGCAGACACAGCCCACAAGTGCAATGTGGGAAACCCAGAATATGACTAAGTGCAGGCATTTGTAGGAGGGTGCCTAATTAGCATGCCCCAGGGGTTCTGGCCCTGGAGGCTTTTAGATTCCTGGGATGACAGTATATGCGGATTTTTACTATCCCAGGTTCTGGTCCTTCCCCCTGAGGCACCCTGGTTTTGGGTGCCCAGCTGTGTGAAACCTCCCAGAACGCTGAGTGAACTCACCTCTACTTGAGCCCATGGCATGTCTAGCTGCACGGAAAGATAAGAATATTGGGTGCTCTGGGGGTTTCCCACTGAGCAGCATCCCAAGTCTAAACAGGCATACATGCATGTTTAGACACAGAACCTTGCCTAACGTAGTTGGGGTGGCCCCATCCCCTGTTTTCATGTGGACCCAGCCTATTTGAGTTACTGAATGACACACCTCAGCTACAGGGAGGGTAGGGAAGCACCTTCGGCCCTGTGAACCCCGTGTAGGAACCCCGGAAAGGTGAGTGCTCTTTGCAATGATCAAGGGGTTTCAAGGTGGTTGGTCCACTTTAAGCAGGCAGATTTCCTGGATGTATAATTTAATCTGGACACTAGAGGATGCTCCTGTGGGCCCCAGGCACTGACCCAGAGCCATTAACAGTATAGATGGTCCAAGACTAACACAGAGTTTTTGGTTTTCCAGAAGTGTTCTGCGAGTTTGGTAATTTATTAAGTATGTTACTTTTGTTTTATTATTTAATTAACATCACTTTATATTGTGCAACAACATTATTAAAGCAGATGGAAACACATTTCTGGGTCCACCGTTCATCCTTAGGGCCCCCAATTAGATGCTGTTGTTGGCTCAGCGGGGGCCTAGTTTTCAAAGAAAATCAGGTTTTTCCACCACCGAAGCCAGCCCAGCGGCGCTTTTGACATTGCCAATTGGCTGATCTCAAAGGTGTCACAGCGAGGCAACAGCGGGCTGTCTCTAATTGGCTTCACATGATCTTTTCCAAGAACATATAACATATGGGTGCTACCTCTAAACCACCAACTTTTTGTTACCATTAATGTACATAGGGAAATCTTGGGGAAATGTATGGCAAATGTTGATGGTTGGATCTTTCTATTACCTGCTTGGATAATTAGGGGTTAGGCTGTTCAGGAACACTAGCCCCACAGCCCCACATACCTGCCATTGTTACTTTCCATTACTTTGCTACCATGCACTACCAGCATGAACAAGCCTAGCACACAACATTACTATGGTTTGCTGGGCTAACTCACGCAGGAACTGCTGAGAGGACAGGGGGAGCTCTATGCGACCCAATTTGGGGCGTGGTCATGAAAAATAGAAAGTAAAAGAGGGGTAAACTTTGTAGACCTGCTACAGCATCCTCAGCACACTGCAGGTATTAGAGAAGAGGTACACTGCAAAGGCTTAAGCCAAGCTCCTTGCCTTATTATTATAATTTCCTGAACGGTCTCTTTAAAGGACATAGGCAGAAACATTCAAGAATAGGAAAAATAGTAGTGGGAAGGGCAAAAGGGGATCAGAGCCCTATTAGGAATGTGAGAGAGGAGATTAGGAATGAAGTATAGATAGGTAGCAAGTTAAAAAGTTAGAAATGTACTTTACAGTTGGTAAATTAAAGTGTAGGATGAGGAAGGGGGCAAAAATTAGACATATGCTGTCCGAGGAGTTTTAAGCAGTAAAAGTTAACTTTTGGAATTTTAGCTTTTGTACTGTTATGTGGAATCCAGTTGATTAGATCAGTCCAGATAGATTTTCCTCAAAAGGGGAAACCGTAACTGCAGACTTCCCTGGAACAGGTGATGTAGACGCCTTTCATGTACTCATCACAGGATAGCACATTTACTTACTTGAAACTTTAGTACCAAGCAGCATCAGTAAATCAAACATGAATTGGGTACTATACACATATTTACAAAAGGTACTTACTGATCCATATAAAAGGCCACTTTCATCCATCGCCAGATAGCTCTGACTATTCGCATTCTTGATACAAACTACACCAATGCTTTCTGCTTTTAACTGCAATCTAACTGCAATAAAAGAGAACACAAGTAATACGTCTAGAGTCTTACAAGGAAAGCTTTAATTTCAAGGTGTTCTATAATCAGTAGAAATATAATTACTATAACTGCCCACGTGGGTGTCCAGGGCTACCCCACCCCTCCATCCACCTCAGAAAGGCTGCACACTAGTAATCAATTAATGCAATTTATTGAAAAGCAATGAATTCAAACATATATGACACATATTACACTTAGGACATAACATTTACTACATGACATAATAAAAAACACATATTAAAAAACCCAAGTGGGAGGAACTCCAGGGCTAACCAATTTGTATATTGCTCATAATCTTTGCACTCTTCTCAATAATCAATATTGGTGGTGTACTGGAAGCACTGCTGCACCACGCAGATGTCCCTCATAGAGGCATACTCCTTGGTCATGAAGTACTGTTGGTCTGCACTGCTACTCACCCGGGCATTTTGGAGCTGAAACTCCACTCCACATGCAGGGGTTGTGCTGACTGCTTAAGAAGAAAGCAGAGAAGAAAGCAGAATAGGAGGAGGAGGCACCTACTGATTTCCAGCAATCCTGGGTGGTGGAAGGATTGGTGCCAAGTGGCCTGAACAATTGGCATTAAACCGTAGTGACACACAAATGCCCTGAACCAGTGGACACTACACAAAAATGTTTTCTTTAAGAGGACCTTAAGTGCCCTGAACCAGTGGAGACTCTACTAACAATTGGTATTAAAGAGTACTGACACCCAAGTGTTTTGAGCAAGTGGTATTAAAGAGCACTGATGCCCAAATGGTTTGAGCAAGTGGTATTAAAGAGTACTAACGCCCAAGTGGTTTGAGCAACTGGTATTAAAGAGTACTGACACCCAAGTGGGTTGAGCAAGTGGTATTAAAGAGTAGTGATGCTCAAGTGATTTGAGTAAGTGTTATTGAAGAGTAGTAACACACAAGTGCCTTGAACAATTGGTATTAAACTGTAGTGCCATACAAGTGCCCTGCAACAATTGGTAATAAACTGTAGTGACACACTGGTACCCTGGCCTGAAACAGTGATAATAATCTAACAATTGGTATTAGAGCAGTGAACCCCCAAGTGCCCTGAACAGTTGGTAAGTTGGTATTAAACTGTAGTGACACACAAGTGCTCTGAACCAGTGGACACTACACAATAATGTTTTTAAGAGGGCCTTAAGTGCCATAAACCAGTGGATACTCCATTAACAATTGGTATTGAAGAGTAGTGATACCCAAGTGGTTTTAGCAAGTGGTATTAAACTGTGGTGACACACAAGTGGTTCAGCCAAGTGGTTTAGCAAGTGATATTAAACAGTACTGAGACACAAGTGCCCTGAGCCATTGGATACTCCACTAACAATTGGTATTAAAAAGTAGTGATGCCCAAGTGGTTTTAGCAAGTGGTATTAAACTGTGGTGACACACAAGTGCCCTGAACCAATGGATAATCCACTGACACTAAAGTGGTTTCATTAAATGATATTAGAAGAGCACTGGCACTGATTACTGACACCCGAGTGGTTTGATCAAGTGGTATTAAAGAGTACTGACCCTAAGTGGTTTGAGCAAAGGGTATTAAAAAGTACTGACACCCAAATGGCTTGAGCAAGTGCTATCAAAGGGTACTGACACCCAAGTGGTTTGAGCAAGTGGTATTAAAGAATACTAGCGCTCAAGTGGTTTGAGCAAGTGCTATTAAGGAGTACTGACAGCCAAGTGGTTTGAGCAAGTGGTATTAAAGAGTACGAACACCCAAGTAGTTTGACACATTAGTCCCCTGAACAATGGGTATTAAACTGTAGTGACACACAAGTGGTTTGAGCAAGTGGTATCAAACAGTACTGCCACCCATCCTATTTAGCCCTCACTACAGCAGCTTTCCCTGAATAAATGTCCTGAAAAGGACATTAGCATGCTTAAACACCGATTTAGCCCTCACCTCAGCTACTTTCCCAAAATTAAATGTCCTTACAAGGACACTTATTGTACAAAAATAAAGCCTTATCTGTCCCTCAGAAGCAGCAGCCTGCACTTGTCCCAGCGTGATCAACGTGATGAGGACATCAAGGGGTCAAGTGTCCCGTCTGGCCAGTAGTTGCTAACACAGGAAAAAGGCTGATTGGCTGCTGTGCAACTTGGAATGTGTGCTGGGGTTCGGGGACTGAACTCGCAAAGTTCAATACAAATACGAACTTTGCGGTTTGGGTACACCCAAATATACACCCTAATTATAAATATTATAGGCGATAACCTTTAGAACCAGTAGCAAGCATTCAGGTCCCAGCTGTCATTTCTGTTCTAGAACAGCTGCAGAGGACAAAACATCTTGTGTTTGTGTCTAAACTGCCCCTTTCAGAGCAGGTGATGTGATACATATTCACTACACCACAGTCTCTGGAACAACCACCCAGTTCAAAGTAAAAGTGATAATAAAACACAACACCAGTGATAAAAAAACACAGAACCATTCAAAAAAATATTTTATTAGCCTTAATTAACTTATACTTACCTTTACCAGTCTTTTGTCCAGCGCTGTAGTAGTTAAATTAATGCCGGCGGGCGTTTATTGATGATGTGCCAGCATTTGGTAAGAAGGGGGACACAGGTCCTTTCCTTCTTTCCTCCCGGCCTCTATTCTTTACCAGTCCTATGTCCAGCACTGCAGTAGTTAAATTAATGATGGCAGGGTGTCTATTGCTTCACTGGCATCCCATCTCCTGGCCATGGACTCCCTACAGTGCCATCCGGGGAGCAGCCTTTTATATTGTGAGACGGCCTCTCTGGAATCTTCCTTGTGTGACTTACACATCACATGAGTGGCATAGGAACTGGGAGGAAAAGAAAAGGGGGACCTTTTGTTCCTGTCAGGGCTGGCTTGGACAGGGTCTTGAATCAGCAATCTGCCTTCCTATCTGCTGTGGTGCTGTGCGTTCCTAGGGCCACATTGTTTAACCTCACCTGGCATTAATCATGCTTTTTGGTTTCCTATAAATTGTCTTCTTAAAGCCTAGCCGTACTCTCCAACACCTCCTAGTCCTTGTGGAACCTTCCTGTTTCTAGATCTTGGGTTTATTGCCATCTAGTCCTTGCTGGGCCTTGTGGTCCTTCATAGTTCATATCTTGTCTGTGTTTGTGTCTTTGTCTGTGCTGTCTGTGTTGGGCCTTGCAGTTCACCACAGTTTGTGTCTTTGACGGTTTTGGGCCTTCTGCCCTTCCAGTGTCTTAGCCCTGTGTGTCTTGGACCTACGGCCCTTCGTTGGCGGTCCCACAGCTTGCACTGGAGCCCAGTTTGCTACAAGCCTGCACTGGGGCCCAGCTCCACTACAAGCCTGCACTGGGGCCCAGCTCCGCTACAAGCCTGCACTGGGGCCCAGCTCCATTTCAGCCTGTACTTGGGCCTCCTGTTGGAGGGGCATGAACCTGCAAGGAGCACTATAGGGAAGTAGAGGCAGAGATGGAGTGGTGTCGGCTCACACTCAGAGTCAGCGCAATCTTCAGTCGGGACAGGCGCCATTTTGCTTGTCCCTGCAGGGCACTCTGGTCTGGAAGCTCTCCGATCACAGGCAATGTCAACAGTGTAAATATTTTGGAGCTCCCCTGGTGTGTCTCCTGTCTGCCCATCATGGCAGGTATGCAGGGCCGGATTAAGTGTGGTGGAGGCCCCTGGGCACAAAATCTGGTGGAGGCCCCAGATACCGTATTTCTTTCCTTTAAGATAATAGTCAAGCCAAGTAACTGATTGGTGGTTGTCTGGCACCCGCACACTTTCTGGAACGCCAGATCGAGTCCCTTGTGCCACCCTTGTGCAGGTGTGTGCTACTCAGGAACTCCTGCTTTGCCATTCTAGGCGGGGGGGGGTGGTGTATTTGCACGCACCCATCACTGTAGCATTGCTGGCGGCGGCTTTGCTGCTCTAGACTCTCCGTCCTGCCCTGTGGTGGATTTGGCTGCAGGTCTGTAAAAACACAAAGAGGCTTGCCCAAGCGCCTCCCACTGCCGCCGATAGCTTTGTTGCTGGTCCCACTGCCCTTCAGACCAAAGACTGAAAAGCCTCCTGGACCAGACCATAATCCAAAGGTTGGTGGAGGCCCCCTCTGCAGGGCAAGTGGTGGAGGTCCCGGGCCTCTAGCCCCTTGTGCCCCCCTCATAATCCGGCCCTATAGGTGTGTTTGTAGCTCCTGTCAGTGCAAAAGAGGTACTGGGCTGGATGGAGATTGGAGCCGAGTGACAGTGCTCCTTATTGCTCTATGGTCACTGAACATGACAATGCTGTTTCTGTTAATCCTCTGCAGGGGACCCCCTTAATCATAGGTGGTCACTAATTGCAGTGGTCAGATAGAACTTGTTCTCCACAAACTCGGTCATGGTCAAAGACACAGTTCTTAAACCGGACCTTCAGCATAATTTAATGAAATCCTTAAAGAACTATTCCTCAGCATTTAAAATTAATAATTTTAAGTTTTAAGTTGCTTACTCTGTTCAGGATTTCAGGATATGGGCACCTCCATCTTGCATCACATACTGATGAGAGGAGAAGGGGGAAGTGCAGGGGGGGTTATAGCTGTGCATTGCACAGACAGAGCAAAGCTGGGGTCAGGAAAATGACAGCAATCCCAGAATGCAGTGCAGCATAGTCAGAAGACACTTTCTGTCTGCAGGCAGCCTGAGACTCCATGGGCTGCCATCTTGGATGTTTAAAGGCTCAGAAAAGGCAGTAGTTGCAGGTAGGATCATTTTTAATGTGAGCAATTTTATGTACAGAGTGGGGAAAGCATATAACTCTTATCTAGAGTGAAGGTCCGGTTTAAACTCCAATGGGCACATGTCACGGGCCCAGCACTTACACTCAGAGCAACAGATATTACGGTAATAGTAATACAATAGGCCAAGGTATGTCACAGCACTTTCACAGCAGGCCAACAGACTTGCACACCACACCTGAATTGCTTAACCTGTCTAGTTCCTTTTTATTTAGACAAAAGCCCATATCACATAAACTATGGAAAGCAGACTTTAACCCCAAACCAAAAACAAATCCCAGCACAGTTCAAAAACATTCAGTTAATTCAACTCAGGTTCAGATAATACTCGTTTAACTAAGGGAGACCTTCTCCACCTTAGGGCTATGGCTTATTTGGTTCAGTTCCAGTTCCCCTACAGTTGTACAGGGACAATAGGCTCGATTCAGAGAGACAAAAAAAACCTTCCGTTTTAGTGCCGACGTTGTATTATTTTCAAATGTTCCGGCTCTCGTATGAATGTGCGAACGATTCTATGTAACCTTCTGTAAAGTTTCCGTCCGTTCGTATGCCAGAGTACAAGTACGAGGATGTCATTTTCCATCGAGACTTTTCTGATTCATTTTCTCAGGTAACAACATAGGCTTTCGTTTTTGCCCTTTTCCCATCGTATCCTCACACGAATCCTTTACATTTCCAGATAGATTCTGTTTCCCTTTTACAAAAAATAATCGTCCAGACGGAAATCCTTACGATCTTGCACCTGCACACTACAAACTTAACTCATTAAAGTGCTTGCCTACATATTTGCTACCCTCACTTCTACTACAATGTTTAGCTAAGCCACTTAGCGCTATCCTCCAGCTTCCCTTTTGAACCCTTAAAGCTCACCCTAACCACTTAGCACTATCCTCCAGCTTCCCTTTTGAACCCTTAAAGCTCACCCTAATCACCTCGCGGTTATGTTCTTCTTCCATTTTAGGTCCCTAAAACTTACCCAAACCACCTCGCGGTTATGTTCTTCTTCCATTTTAGGTCCCTAAAACTTACCCAAACCACCTTGTGGTTATGTTCTTCTTCCATTTTAGGTCCCTAAAACTTACCCAAACCACCTCGCGGTTATGTTCTTCTTCCATTTTAGGTCCCTAAAACGTACCTAAACCACTTCGCGGTTAGGTTCTTCTTCCATTTTAGGTCCCTAAAACTTACCCAAACCACTTCCCGGACATCTGAATCTTGAACTTAAAATATGTATTTGAGCCTTTGTTTGGTGTAAATGTATGTGTGTTAAGAAATGACACAGAAACGTTTTTTTTTTGTTTTTTTTTTAATCTAAATTATTTTGAGGATATCAAAACTTTTTTTTTGGACTTTGGAAATTTTTGTTTTTTTTGTGGTTTAAAACTTTGTGTTTGTTTTTTTTGGCTAAAATTTGTTAATAAAATGTTTAGCATTTTAAAAAATAAATACCAATTGCGCCGCAGAACATGGCCAGGACCCAGGACTCTAATCCTCTTCCTCTTCTTCTGTTGTCCCCAACGAGTCAACCATCACCTTCATATCGGCCACCAACGCAAGGACCCTCCGATGCATTTCAAAAATTTTTTGGCGTGTGGTCCCTGTAACAAATTGGGAAAAAAACATTAGTTTGAGACCAATACCTGTTTGCCACCTGTGGATTGAATGTTTTGAAGTTAAAAACTTAAATAAAGGCGACATATGTAATTCTGTCAACTCATTAAAGTGGACTGTCACCCACCCCTGATCGGCCCGGGAATCTATAAGATTCCCGGGCCGATCACCTCCCTCACCGCGGGACATCCGAGATCGGGATGTCCCGCGGTGAGGGACCCCCCCCCAAAACCCCAAAAAAACTCACCTCATCGGCGGCGGCGCCGGGCGTTTGTGAATGGCCGGCGCGGGCGCGCGCCCTGTCAGAGCGACGTGCGGGAGGCGGCGGCGGGCGCACTGTCTTGTCCGCCGCTTGTCCATGGCTACGTGGGAGCGTGGTGAGGTGAGTTTTGGGGCTTTCTGGGGGGTTTTACACAGCGGGACACCCCTAATCGGGGTGCCCCCCTGAAGTGGACCAAAACCCAGGATAGTCAAAATCCTGGGTGTTGGTCCACTTTAAGCTAAGGAAGTGGCCACAGGTCAGTCTGTCAACTCATTAAGCTAAGGAAGTGGCCACAGGTCAGTCTGGCAAGCCATTAAGCTAAGGAAGTGGCCACAGGTCAGTCTTATATTGCCATTGACTAGGGCTAAGTACCACATAAATGCAAATAATGGCATGACTACTTACTTGGTTGGTGGCCGAGAGATGGCACGTTGGGGACAACACAATGTCCTGGGTCCTGGCTCTGCTGTGAAGAAGTGCCTGTAGAAACATTGGAAATATGGTCATTTTTAATGTCTGAGTCCACAGTAATCCAATGTCTCTTGCAAAGTCTGTGTCACATCACTCACCTTCTCCAGGTTCTGCTTGTAGCAGATCTGCTGCCTAGCATGTATATGTGTGTGCGTATACATGAAGAGTGACATACCAGAGGCTCCCGCATGCATGGCAGGGTACGACTGCCTGCCCATGCCGTGCCGCCCCTCCTCTGTGGTAAGGTCCAGGGGCTGGTCGGAGGACCCAACAGGGGAGGGGTAGGACCGTCGCCCTGGAGATCCACCACCTTCACTTCCAGCTGCAGAATCATGCAGCACTGGTCGGCCTGTGCGCCTCCGGGTGCGGCGAATGCGGTAATCCATTTCCAACACTACCAAAGAAAAGGCATTATAACTAAGCAGCTACCTTCTGTCGTAGTTACATCTTGCATGCAATCGCTATGTACTTACTTGTGAAATGGATTCCGAAAAACCTCCGCACCCGGGGCATGTGCAGTCGTTTCAGGTCCGACCAATGCTGCATGATCTGCGTGTGGGTGAAGGTGGTGTTGGTCTGCTGTTGGATTTCCGAGATGATCTCCAGGGCGACGTTGCGTTTTTCATAAGAGTTCGGCAGGTAGTCGCTCCAGCATGGTCTACAAAACAGAAACAAAACATAGCAATTAATTATAAATGGCTATCAATATGTGGCAACAATACATTCTTTTTGGAAATTCCATTAACACACACACATTTCTAGGCTAAGGCAATTTTTGAATCTGGCCACACTGTTGTTTGGCACGTGTGTGCCGTGACTTTGGTTGTGCATGTAGTTTAACACATTTTGAAATCAATCCCTTACTTCCTGCGCATCCTTAACATGTAGAGCAGCATTTAGATGTCAATAGAAAGAGCTACAAATACACTTACGAGCATGATGATCTCTTCTTGTTGTTGGTGAAGATAGTGGGCGCCATCTTTCTTCTTCTTCTCGGCAGCAGATAAGTAATATCCCAGCGGTTTCCGGGTTCCGCATGGCCGTGTGAACGGCCGGACGTACACGTAAGCGAACACGTAGGCGTCACACACCGGCTAACTTATTTAAAGGTCCCTGGACACACAGCTCATTCTCTTTGAGAGTCCAAGCAAAATGGCCCCCAAAAAAGCAGCATCCAAAACTGCCAAGGAGACCACGCTGAAGAAGGCAGCCAAGCGGCCGAAGGCCCACAAACAAGGTCTCAACAGGCCAAAGCCACGTTAAGGCCTACAACCAAGGCTCCGCCAAAGCAGCATCCAATGCCAACTACCAGCTATGGCAAAAAAAAGGAGGCGGCAGCAGCCAAAGGCAAGACGCAGGCACCAAAGCCTACAACATCTCATGCCCTAAAAATGGGTAAGAGGGTACGAAGCCCCACCCCACCCTGCCCCACATCCCCCCCCCCCCCACGTGGCACCAAGGCACTTAGCATCGGCCCAAAACACAGGCCAAGAAGCTGCAGCAGGGCCAGAAGCCACAGCAGGCCCAGAAGAACAAGAAGAAAAGCAGGCACAGCAGGACCAGAAGCCCTAAAAGGAAGACAATGGCAAGCTCCCCACCCGCACGTGACTACCAAACGACGGCCAAGAGTGGCCGACCCACCAGCTCTGGGTCACCCCAGCCAAGTACCTCCAAGGGCCCAAAGAGCCACAGGGCCACAAGCACCAGTTCCAGCTCCTCAAGACCCTCTCTTCCTCGCCCACATTCCCCACCGGCACAGGTTGGCACCCAATCACCCTATGCCACATCAACCCCTGCAACTTCTGTGGCCACCCAGCCACGAACACCCAGTCCCTTTCCCAGTCCAGTACGATCAGCAGCCAGCCTCCAGTCCTTGATGTCTCCTACACACACCCAGGCCAGAATGTCACCCCATTTGCCTGGAAACAATGAGGAGCCACAACCACCACAAACAGGGTGCACATTGCGCAGAGGCCACTTGAGTGGCCGTTTTGGTGAGTCCCAAACTCTGGCATTGGCTAGTGGGCTAACGTTATATTATGATGAGCTATATGGGAGCAAATCCAAATCAACTAGCAAGCAGCGCAAATCTGAGATTTTGGCAGACCTCACCAGACAAGTCAATGCAGCGGGGGACGAACTCAAAGATGTAGAACAGATTCAGCAGAAAATATTGGACCTCAAATATGCCGCACGGAAGAAAGAGAATAAAAGGCTGCAGTACAGGTACATATCTTATTTGTTGGTTTTTATTCTTCTTGTATATACATCAGTGAGCTTATTTCTGAATACTATGTTTTTCAGCTTACAAACTGGCGGAGGATTCTCCACTAAATTGAAATTTACCCAGGCTGAGGAGATGGTGCTGGGCCTGCTACATCCTGTTGCATTAGAGGGACACTCGTCACAACAGGACACGGCCAATTACAGCAGGTTAGTAATGTGTGAATTTCCATCAAAATGGACCAAACAGTCAAATTAGGCAGCAAGGCATATCTAAACACATGCCCCTAGGATGTGCCTTGTAGTGGAGTGATCAATTTGACCAGGGTGTGTCATGTGTGTCGACAGGTAATGTGCAAATTAGCAGGACCATATATGACGTTTATGAACACTTAGGAAGAGTAGTAAAGTATGGAGATTAGTAAAGGAATGCGTGCTATGTATTTTTATTCAATCACATGCAACACTTACATCTTTTTCTGTTGACCACTTGGGTTTGAGCTGTGCTTGGGTCCCAACGGCTTAAGATGGTGTGATTGCAATGTTTTAATAGATACAATGGTAAACACCAGAATCATATTGTACCTGCTATTTGCCAGCTGAGTGTGTTAACTTAATGGCCTATAATGGATGTTTAAACACACAACAGCCATTACTTGCATGTTTGTTTCGCTTCACGTGACCAATGTGTCTGTTCTGGTTTTAGGATCCATGTTCAATCTAATGGCATTCATTGTGAAGGTCAAGTTGCACCGTTGTGGGAGTGGCCATTCCAGCTTCGCCATATGTTTGATTTAAGCATATGTGTTATTAACCATCACCAATGCATAGTTGTGTGTTTACATTGTTGGTTTTCTTCTAATGCAGCCCAGCCTCATCCCTCAGCTAGTGGGGAATCCTCTGCCATTTTAACTATGCCGTCTTCTTCCGTGCTGCCTCGGACCCAGGATCCGATATCTACGGTAAGTGGTTTTTGATGATGTGGCGTATGCATGTGGCTTGCCATGTTTCTTTGGCCTGAATTACATATGTATTCCCCACACTGAACCTTTTTGTTTTACATGTCCCAACAGAGCCACACACTGATGGAGGAAATCCAGGAGCTGGAGGAGGATGGAACCTTCCTTGGAGCTTATGAAGATCTCCCCCTGGGCCACAATCTGCAACTGCCCCTAAATGTCATCGTGGGCAGCATGCAGAGACTGACCCTCCAGTCCCCAGTTTAAGATCTGCTATTGAGGATTTGCCCAGCATACCTGTGGCTGTTGGGGGTCCTAGAGCAACATCATCTGCACGCCCCACAACCCGGGGAATAGGGAGGCGTACTCAGCAACGTCGCCCCGTTGCCCAGGGGAGGGACGTGCAGATGATGGAGTCAGCATGGCACCATGAGAGGCGGCTATTTCTGCGCCAAAATCAACAAAACCACAAGAATATTATTGGGCAATTAGATAACCTCAATAATACCTTAAGTGCCATGCTGACTGAATTTAGGACCCATAACAGTCACATGGCCAACTTGACCACAGAATTCAGGTCCAGCATGGCTGAATTGCAAAGTAACCAAAGAAACATTTTGTAACAGTTGCAGATTCTGAATGCCACACAGGCCCAGGTTAGGGCCCACCCACAAGGGCCACAACCTGGGTTATATGGGCATCCCCCATATTAATGTGTATTTGGCCTGAATCTGTTCTACATCTTTGCTCTACATCCCCACTGTATTGACTTGTCTGGTGAGCCCTACCAATCTAGCATTTTGATTTGGCTTTGCTAGTATGTTTTGGATTTGCCCCCATATAGCTCATTAAAGTCCTGAGGTAGGCCACTAGCCAATGCCAGAGGACAAGCCTCACTGAAGCGGCCACTAAAGCTGTTGCACTGCAGCCTTGCCCCTAATTACATTCGTTGTGGCTCCTCCTGTTTGTAGGCATGATTGTGTGACATTCTGGCCTGGCAAACTAAGACCTTGGACCCTGGCTGTCATTTTACTGTACTTGGATTGGGACTGGGTGTTCTTGTTTGGGTGGGCCACTGAGTAACAGGTGTAGATGTGGCATAGGTATGTCTGCTTTCAACCTGTGCCCGTGGCAAATGTGGGCAAGCAGGAGAGGGTTTGTGTGCATATTTTTACAGTGTAACATCTGTGATTTGTAACGTTGACAATGTTTGGCACACATATGTTACTATGTTATTTTGAAGGTTAACTTTCTCCTGGAGTGCCTTACTTAGTAAATCCAGGCTGTGTGCAATTGGTCTGTGGCATGTTTTGACCTTAATTTCAGGTCCATGTATTCCCCCTAACTATGTGAGTGACCATCACCTACAATTCTGTTGATATCAAAATTGAACCTTTAAAAATTAAACAAACGTGTTTCTGACTAAGTTAATGTCTGTCGGTTTTTGGTTAATAAATATGACTTAAAGTAGCCCCAAAAACAAACACACACAAATATGATAAAAAGAGGAAAAATACATTGTTGTTGATTTTGGTAATTAATTCATTATTGTTTTGTTCTTAATCAAACAAAAATAAACAAATGGAACAAAGCAATCACAACAAACAATGTCAAAACAAACTAAAAAAAGGAGAAAACAATTAAGCAAAATGTGTTGCTATTAAATTAGCACGGACGGCTTGGCCAGACGCACTGTGCTGCCCAACATAGGCGTCCTCTGGCTCATCGGCGGGTGGAGAGGGTGGAAAATCCACATACCGGGGGACCCGCTGCAAGATAGCAAAATTATGCAGCGCAGCACAGGCCATGATGATATCTATTACCTTTTTTGGGTCATAATGAAGGGATACCCCGGTGTGGTCCAAACATCTAAATCGGGTCTTCAATAGGCCAAAGGCCCCCTCCACCACTGCCCTGGTTTTGCGGTGCGCCCTATTATAGGCCTCTTGGGCGGCATTCTGTGGCCATAGTACAGGCGTCAACAGCCACGGGAGGAGTGGATATCCAGAATCTCCTGGCAAAATTAAAGGTCAAAAAATATAAAGATTAATCCATATATTTCAGCAAAAAAATGCAAAAAATACCTGATTAAGAAGCTAGGTGACATTGTCCAAAAAACATGAGCATACATATTGCACAGGCCAAAGCGACAAAGAAACATATCTAATAGATGGTGGGCCAAATTAGAGAAATAATATTGCGGATGCTGGGCAATCAGGCAGACTGTTAAGAGCTATTGTTTTCTGTCTGTGCTGGTCAGCAATGTTGTATGGGTTAAGTTTGCATTACCCATTTTCTGCTTTGTCCCAAACAGGTCTAAGCTGGCCCCTGCACTTTATCCCGCTCACCTCTACTCAGTAAGTGTAATGCATGTAAGCAAAGATGGCACAGACCCTATGATAAAGTCAAGAACAGATTTACTGAAAAGTGTGGGGAAGACTGTTTACTAATTTGGCACAAATTACTCTTTGGAGTTGTAACAATGCAGGACAAACATTTTGCCAGGCTTTGTTGATTTGCTAATGTAATGGGTCCAGTCGTGTTTCACATGTTCCCAAGGTGATGAAAAAGGCATAGTTTAGGAAAGGTGAATAAAACAAAAATCCAAGCCATACATAGAAAATCTAATGAGGTTATTGGACTCAACTTACCAAGGAGCCATGCACCCGCAAATTCCCCAGACTCAAACCGACGGAGCAATCCAGATCTTCTAAGGATGTAGGCGTCATGGGGTGAGCCTGGGTAGCCTTCGAGGACGCTAAGAAACCGCATGTCCTGGGCCACCACTGCTTGCACATTCAGTGAGTGGCCCATTTTGTGGTTCCTGGGAAAAAAGTGTAACGCTTGGGAAATTAGTCAAACACTCACTTATAACACCCTAAGTCAAACGTGTTTATCAAGACAAATAACACCAAACAACTACATTAAATTTAAGTGCAGACCAAAGGGGGATGTATGTTAGAGTCTTTAAAGTTTGGATTTACTTGAAAAAGGTTATAAGTGAAAAATACGGCCCATTGGTTCACATGCACTCTTTGCAAGGAGGGAGTATTTGCAAGGAGGGACTGTTTACAATGAGGGATTAATTACAAAGAGGGACAGGTACCAAAGAGGGATAAATTACAAGGAGGGACAAGTACCAAATAGGGATTAATTACAAGGAGGGACAGGTACCAAAGAGGAATTACAAGGAGGGACAAGTACCAAAGAGGGATTAATTACAAGGACTGACAAGTACCAAAGAGGAATTAATTACAAGGAGGGGCAAGTACCAAAGAGGGATTAATTACAAGGCGGGACAAGTACCAAAGAGGGATTAATTACAAGGAGGGACAAGTACCAAAGAGGGATTCATTACAAGGAGGGACTACTACCAAAGAGGGATTAATTACAAGGAGGGACTTGATCCAATGAGTGATAAATTTCAAGGAGGGACTTGATCCAATGAGTGATAAATTACAAGGAGGGACCAAAACAAAGGAGGGATTTGTTCAAAGGAGGGACCCCAAAAAACCAAAACAACATAAAATAAATAAATTAAAAGTTTGCTCAACATGGAAGACTGAACTTGCCTGTATATGTACTCGTCGGCAGCCAGAGGGACAAGGGCAACGTGGGTACAGTCAATGGCACCCATGATGTTGGGCATATCAGCAATATTATAAAATGCCAGTTTAATCACGTTTCTGGCTACCATGTCCTCAGGAAAACAAATATATGTTCAAGTTATGGTAGCCATGCCTTCCAAAAACTTAGATAGAGCGCGGCTCAGCGTAGGCTGGGAGATCCCCACGGAGAGGGCACCCAGCCTCTGGAACGAGCCATTCGCCAAAAATTGCAGGCAGCCAAGCATCTTGGTCATACCTGAAATTGCTTGACCCTTCCTTGTGGTGCGGGCTAACCATGGCCGCAGCTCACTATATAACTTATGGAGGGAAGCGCGATTAAGTCTGGTGAGCTCAAACAGCTCAACGTCATGCATGCCATTGATGTCCATGAGTTGCCGCCGGTGCAATCTGGCCTCTGACCTCCGGACGATCTCAATGCCCATAGCCTAGATTCAAAGACACATTCGCCCGGACTTCCGTAGCTGTCTCTTAAAGTTTGGGTGGGTGTTAGTCTTTTTTTTGCTTTTTTTCGTTCATTTTTCATTCGTACGAATGTTCGGGAAAATGTATATATGCGCTTTCGATGAACGGAAGGAACATTTCCGTTACTTCGGATCATTTTCCAAACAAAATCGGAAATTTTTCGTTCGTTCAGATAACTTCCGTTGTTGGGATGGGTTTCCGTCTGATTCAGAGAGCTGGTTTCCGACGAACCACCACCCTATAAATCCGTTTCATTTCCAATCCACTTACGGGAACTTTGAGGGCTCGAATTGTTATTGTTTAACATGTTTTGCGGCTATGTGGAGGAGTCTGCGCGCCTTTAGCACCAAGGCATTGCATGTATCAGCATGGCCGAGGCTATAAATTGTATAGCAATGCATACCTAAATCAATACATTTCATGTATGCCTTATAGATGCATTTTAATGCTGAAGTAGACAAAAAACAGAAGAGATATCCGCACTCCGGTTTAGTAGGGTGCACGATCCAGGGCAGTCCAAGCCCCACAAATAGTAGCATAGAAGATCGATAATGGAGCCGCACTTCCTTAAAATCGTATCTTTATTGCATGAATATTAAAATCATCACCATCTCCAAAGCAGTACAGATAGCAGCAAAATAAAATCCAATATGAGACTCGGGCAGAAAAAAATGTGTGGTCCTCTGGCGCGTTTCGGGTCCTTAACGGCCCTTAGTCATAGATAGGGGGACCACAACACCACACATAATATATAGGAAAAAGAGGGGGACTTACCTCATGCAGCAGTGCCACTCACAGCAGCGGGAAGCTCCGAGCGTCTGGGAAGCCATGACGTCAGCCGTGGAGGGGGGTGCACCAGCCAATCACAGGCGGCGCCCACGGGCCAATCAGAAGGGAGAAACCCCTCACATGACACGGGAGAGCCAGCCAGTAAAAGGGCGCGTCCCGCCCCCAACTGCGACGTCAGGGAAGCATAGTAACCAAGACACCAGTACACAGCCGACGGTAGATGGAAACAGAGCAGGCAGAGCCTGGGTCATAGGAACCGGGCCCAGACACCCGGGGGACCACACCGCGTGATGTCGATGTGCTGGGTAGTCCAATATTATAAATATTATAAATAAAGATTATGATTATAATCTAAACATGAACTTACTTTGGCTTTGGCTTACTTTGAATTTTATATTTTATGATGGAATCCAAAAAAAAAAAAATTACAGTGTCATTTCATTTACAAAATACATTAACACAAAACTAATGGGCCCAGAAATATTTAAAGATGAATATTCACATGACCGAGAAGTGATTTGGGTGAGCTTTAAGGGTCCAAAAGGGAAGATGGAGGATAGTGCTAAGTGATTTAGCTAAACATTGTAGTAGAAGTGAGGGTGGCAAATATGTAGGCGAGCACTTTAATGAGTTAAGTTTGTAGTGCGCAGGCGCAATATCGTAAGGATTTCCATCTGGATGAATATTTATTGAAAAAGGGAAACAGAATCGAACGGGAAACGTAAAAGATTCGTTGGAGGATACGATGGGAAAAGGGCAAAAACGAAAGGCTACATTGTAACATGGGAAAATGAAACAGAAAAGTCATGATGGAAAATTACAATTACGTAATCTGCCGTACGAACGGACGGAAACTTTACAGAAGGTTTTCAATGCATGCATAGAATCGCTCGTACACTCATACGAGAACGGAAATTTTTGCACAAAAAAAACAGATCGGCACTAAAACGGAAGTTTTTTTTGTCTCTCTGAATCGAGCCTCATGAGCTGCAGATCCTCATGCTCCTCAAATGCACTAGAGTCGTCCATAGCTGCTAGCCTGCTAGTTCCGATGTCAAAATGGTCCCTTAAGGGGATCGAAAATGAAACGGATTTATTGGGTGTTGGCCCCTCGGCAATCAGCTCTCTGAATTAATCGCCAGTCCATTGCAATAACGTAAGTGTTCTGAACGGTCTAAACATTTCAGATTTGGTGGGAAAAAGGTCCCGAAATTACGTAAAACTTCCGATTTCCTTTGGATCATCGAAAGAGCATATAAAATGGACGAAAAAAAGCAAAAAAATGACAAACACCCACCCAAACTTTCACAGACAGCTACGGAAGTTCGGACGAATGTGTCTTTGAATCGAGGCTAATGTTTCCAACTGGGTTCCACACTTCCCCAGGGTTTAAGGGTTTCCACAAAGGAGCAGCTGCACCTTACCGACTCCACATCCATGTCACAGGCACCTACCCCAGCCCTCCCAGCCAGGAGTACAGCATCTGGCAAGACACTACCCATCCCCCTGCAGCACAACAAAGGCCCCCCATCATCAGGCCTGAAAGATGGCCTTCTGAAGACAGGGGCTTTGTGGCATCTCCATGGAACCGTGGTGTTGTCCGCCAACCCTGCCACGCCACCCAGCACTAGGTCCTCCAGCATCAGAATGGCAGCTTGCATTTTCTCTGCTGAGGTGATAAAACAGGATTAACTATAAAACACGGCAAATAAGATAAATAGCAATAGATATAAAAATGGCAAAATACTTAGAAGTCTTTCTGGGCTGCGGTTCAATCAAATCAATTATCAAATTAATATTCAATCTCATATCTGCTATATTATACCTGTTGAACACATTACAAGGGAGGGGGTGACACAAGCAGGAGAGGAACTTTGTTTATTTGGTTTCCACGCTGGGGGTTTTATTACCCCCAAACCACTCTGTATTTATTACTAGGTGGGAGGGGGGAGGAAGTGAGTAGGAGAGGATACATTTGGTTATCGCCATTGACCTGGCGTGTATATTTGTGAGGGTGAGATGAAGGTGAAACCCAAGTGGGAGGGGGTACAAAAAATGAGTGGTTTACAACAAGCAGCCAAGGTCCAGATACATATATATACACATCCAGACACACACCTCTCTCCCTCTCTCTCGGTATATATATATATATATATATATATATATATATATATACACACACACAGACACATTAATTACCGGTTTGGTCACAGGCACACATGACCCTATATTCACCTAGCTGGTAAGTGGACCGTGTTAACCCTTTCCTCCATGTGGCCAAAAAAACGTTATTTTGAGAAATACGTTTTATTTTACTTCCTTGGGTTCCTTTTAAATATTTGATTACTACCACACCCCTATATCACATAATTGCCTATGGTCCAAGTGTCAGCCAGATCCAAATCAATATCAATACAGTATGTCTTATCGTCAATGCACTTACTGTTAAGGTCCTCTTTATCCCTTGTCCCATCCACCACTCCATTAGGAAGTATGCGCAAAAAGTATCCACCATTCCTGCAGTAGAGGAGTCTAGCTTGTTTATAGTTTCCTGGAAGATTAAACATTTCCATAATGGCACTGAAAGTGGTTATATCTCCTTCTGCCATCTTAGTTTTATTCCCAGCATTTTCAGACCTTCCTGCAAAACAATGGCCACAGTCATTTGTTTATTCTGTCATACGTAGTATCACATTTTATACCAATATTCAAAGCAGAACAAAACACACCAAAGTCAGCCCTGAAATCTAAATGGAATCGGGATGCCTCGCTGGGTGAAACCTCCTGCTCCAGCGACGCATATGTGAGCTCTGGTCCAATGAAAGCCATCTGCCATCACTATGTCATTCGGCAAATAGCTCTCATTATTCTCAATAGGGAGAACGCACCACAATCCCTGCAGCGTGCGGGTGCTCCCACTCCAGCCATTCAGCTGGAACAGGAGCATGTGCTCCCCATTCTAGTCAATGAGAGCTATTTGCCATCTGGCAAGCAAGCAATGTGCAGAGGTACTAATTGGTTGCAAATGGATAGTGTAGTGCAGAGCATCACACAGGTCATCTCAGGTACCAAAATATTTTACCTGAGATGGTTTATGTAAAAGAGAAAATTACCTGCTGCTAAAGTCAATGTATCTCACCTATGACAGATCACAAAGGCACAGCTACAGGGGTGCATAGTTGGCAACCACTCTGGAACACTTGATACAAACATTGTGGTTCATATCCTGTAAACCTGTAAACCTCGATATCTCAGCCATTTCTTCTTCAATTTAAAAATGGCAAAAAGTTTAGGACAGTGCCAAAAGTAGCACGACGCAATGGCATAACAATTACCTTTGCCTGCAGTAGCACAAGTGACTAGAGTAAAAATGAACACAACATCAGTTTTCAATTAAAAAAAAGATCATAAATCCTTGATTCCATAAAGTTGTTTGCAGACTTACAATATCATCTACTTTAAATGGCCTTTTATAAAGTAGGCTTACACTCCAAATTGGAATATTTATCATATGTAAAGTTTGATTACTCAAAACAATGTCACAAATGAGGTTGTTTGCATTGCATTGCAACTGTTAAACCCCTTATATTTGAATTATTTTATTGAATTTACAATAAAAAAAACAGAATTCTGAATATAACATTAAAATATGCATTGTATGAACTGCAGAAAAGGTAACAGAAAAAATATAAATATAAGCTTTTCTGATGGATAATCACTAGGGATGAGCGAATCGATCCGGACGAACCCGGATTCGATCCGAATTTCAGGAAAAATTCGATTCGGATCGAATCCGAATTTCCCCACGATTCGATCACTCGAAGTTTTCCTTTAACATCCATTCATTTACATTTACAGGCATTCTAAGATGGCGGACGGGACATGTCTGGACATGTATCCCGCGCCAGTGCAAGCTGGGGCAGTCACATGCAGCCTATCAGCAGCCAGCAAGCCCGGTGACGTCACAGCGGTATTTAACGGCGGCCATCTTGCTTTTCCTCATTTCTCTATTGCATTCGTGAGAGACAGGACGCTTTGTAGCTGAGGCAGTTAGACAGGCAGGGACAGACAGGGACAGACAGGGACAGGCTGGAGACAGGCAGGAGACAGACAGGAGACAGACAGAAAGCCAGGGAAAGGTAGGAAAAATGGAGGCTGTCACAGGGAGATTTTTTTTTTTTTTTCATCCAGCCTGAGTGTTACTAGCTGGCTGACAGGCTTTGTTAGCGTTTTCAGGCTGCTTATAGTAACTAACTGTGCATATATACTGAACTGATCTTAAGTCTGCTGTGAGGCATCCCATTCTGTGACTAAAGCAGCCTCTGTTTAAGACCATATAAGCATTTGCTCTTATCATATTTGAAATTAGGCCTGATAAAGACACTTTTGCTGGGCATAGCACTACTGGACCCTGCCAGGTCCACTTCTGTTGGGGCATCCCATTCTGTGACTAAAGCAGCCTCTGTTTAAGACCATATAACCATTTGCTCTTATCATATTTGAAATTAGGCCTGATAAAGACACTTTTGCTGGGCATAGCACTACTGGACCCTGCCAGGTCCACTTCTGTTGGGGCATCCCATTCTGTGACTACAGCAGCCTCTGTTTAAGACCGTATAACCATTTTCACTTATCATATTTGAAATTAGGCCTGATAAAGACACTTTTGCTGGGCAAAGCACTACTGGACCCTGCCAGGTCCATTCCTGTTGGGGCATCCCATTCTGTGACTAAAGCAGCCTCTGTTTAAGAGCATATAAGCATTTGCTCTTATCATATTTGAAATTAGGCCTGATAAAGACACTTTTGCTGGGCATAGCACTACTGGACCCTGCCAGGTCCACTTCTGTTGGGGCATCCCATTCTGTGACTACAGCAGCCTCTGTTTAAGACCGTATAACCATTTTCACTTATCATATTTGAAATTAGGCCTGATAAAGACACTTTTGCTGGGCAAAGCACTACTGGACCCTGCCAGGTCCATTCCTGTTGGGGCATCCCATTCTGTGACTAAAGCAGCCTCTGTTTAAGACCATATAAGCATTTGCTCTTATCATATTTGAAATTAGGCCTGATAAAGACACTTTTGCTGGGCATAGCACTACTGGACCCTGCCAGGTCCACTTCTGTTGGGGCATCCCATTCTGTGACTAAAGCAGCCTCTGTTTAAGACCATATAACCATTTGCTCTTATCATATTTGAAATTAGGCCTGATAAAGACACTTTTGCTGGGCATAGCACTACTGGACCCTGCCAGGTCCACTTCTGTTGGGGCATCCCATTCTGTGACTACAGCAGCCTCTGTTTAAGACCGTATAACCATTTTCACTTATCATATTTGAAATTAGGCCTGATAAAGACACTTTTGCTGGGCAAAGCACTACTGGACCCTGCCAGGTCCATTCCTGTTGGGGCATCCCATTCTGTGACTAAAGCAGCCTCTGTTTAAGACCATATAAGCATTTGCTCTTATCATATTTGAAATTAGGCCTGATAAAGACACTTTTGCTGGGCATAGCACTACTGGACCCTGCCAGGTCCACTTCTGTTGGGGCATCCCATTCTGTGACTACAGCAGCCTCTGTTTAAGACCGTATAACCATTTTCACTTATCATATTTGAAATTAGGCCTGATAAAGACACTTTTGCTGGGCAAAGCACTACTGGACCCTGCCAGGTCCATTCCTGTTGGGGCATCCCATTCTGTGACTAAAGCAGCCTCTGTTTAAGACCATATAAGCATTTGCTCTTATCATATTTGAAATTAGGCCTGATAAAGACACTTTTGCTGGGCATAGCACTACTGGACCCTGCCAGGTCCACTTCTGTTGGGGCATCCCATTCTGTGACTACAGCAGCCTCTGTTTAAGACCGTATAACCATTTTCACTTATCATATTTGAAATTAGGCCTGATAAAGACACTTTTGCTGGGCAAAGCACTACTGGACCCTGCCAGGTCCATTCCTGTTGGGGCATCCCATTCTGTGACTAAAGCAGCCTCTGTTTAAGACCATATAAGCATTTGCTCTTATCATATTTGAAATTAGGCCTGATAAAGACACTTTTGCTGGGCATAGCACTACTGGACCCTGCCAGGTCCACTTCTGTTGGGGCATCCCATTCTGTGACTACAGCAGCCTCTGTTTAAGACCATATAAGCATTTGCTCTTATCATATTTGAAATTAGGCCTGATAAAGACACTTTTGCTGGGCATAGCACTACTGAACCCTGCCAGGTCCACTTCTGTTGGGGCATCCCATTCTGTGACTAAAGCAGCCTCTGTTTAAGACCATATAACCATTTGCTCTTATCATATTTGAAATTAGGCCTGATAAAGACACTTTTGCTGGGCAAAGCACTACTGGACCCTGCCAGGTCCATTCCTGTTGGGGCATCCCATTCTGTGACTAAAGCAGCCTCTGTTTAAGACCATATAAGCATTTGCTCTTATCATATTTGAAATTAGGCCTGATAAAGACACTTTTGCTGGGCATAGCACTACTGGACCCTGCCAGGTCCACTTCTGTTGGGGCATCCCATTCTGTGACTACAGCAGCCTCTGTTTAAGACCGTATAACCATTTGCTCTTATCATATTTGAAATTAGGCCTGATAAAGACACTTTTGCTGGGCAAAGCACTACTGGACCCTGCCAGGTCCATTCCTGTTGGGGCATCCCATTCTGTGACTAAAGCAGCCTCTGTTTAAGACCATATAAGCATTTGCTCTTATCATATTTGAAATTAGGCCTGATAAAGACACTTTTGCTGGGCATAGCACTACTGGACCCTGCCAGGTCCACTTCTGTTGGGGCATCCCATTCTGTGACTAAAGCAGCCTCTGTTTAAGACCATATAACCATTTTCTCTTATCATATTTGAAATTAGGCCTGATAAAGACACTTTTGCTGGGCATAGCACTACTGGACCCTGCCAGGTCAACTTCTGTTGGGGCATCCCATTCTGTGACTAAAGCAGCCTCTGTTTAAGACCATATAACCATTTGCTCTTATCATATTTGAAATTAGGCCTGATAAAGACACTTTTGCTGGGCAAAGCACTACTGGACCCTGCCAGGTCCATTCCTGTTGGGGCATCCCATTCTGTGACTAAAGCAGCCTCTGTTTAAGACCATATAAGCATTTGCTCTTATCATATTTGAAATTAGGCCTGATAAAGACACTTTTGCTGGGCATAGCACTACTGGACCCTGCCAGGTCCACTTCTGTTGGGGCATCCCATTCTGTGACTAAAGCAGCCTCTGTTTAAGACCGTATAACCATTTGCTCTTATCATATTTGAAATTAGGCCTGATAAAGACACTTTTGCTGGGCAAAGCACTACTGGACCCTGCCAGGTCCATTCCTGTTGGGGCATCCCATTCTGTGACTAACGCAGCCTCTGTTTAAGACCATATAAGCATTTGCTCTTATCATATTTGAAATTAGGCCTGATAAAGACACTTTTGCTGGGCATAGCACTACTGGACCCTGCCAGGTCCACTTCTGTTGGGGCATCCCATTCTGTGACTAAAGCAGCCTCTGTTTAAGACCATATAACCATTTGCTCTTATCATATTTGAAATTAGGCCTGATAAAGACACTTTTGCTGGGCATAGCACTACTGGACCCTGCCAGGTCCACTTCTGTTGGGGCATCCCATTCTGTGACTAAAGCAGCCTCTGTTTAAGACCATATAACCATTTGCTCTTATCATATTTGAAATTAGGCCTGATAAAGACACTTTTGCTGGGCAAAGCACTACTGGACCCTGCCAGGTCCATTCCTGTTGGGGCATCCCATTCTGTGACTAAAGCAGCCTCTGTTTAAGACCATATAAGCATTTGCTCTTATCATATTTGAAATTAGGCCTGATAAAGACACTTTTGCTGGGCATAGCACTACTGGACCCTGCCAGGTCCATTCCTGTTGGGGCATCCCATTCTGTGACTAAAGCAGCCTCTGTTTAAGACCGTATAAGCATTTGCTCTTATCATATTTGAAATTAGCCTGATAAAGACACTTTTGCTGGGCATAGCACTACTTGTCCCTGCCAGGGCATCCCATTCTGTGACTAAAGCAGCCTCTGTTTAAGACCATATAAGCATTTGCTCTTATCATATTTGAAATTAGCCTGATAAAGACACTTTTGCTGGGCATAGTACTACTGGATCTTTTTTGGGGGCATCCCATTCTGTGACTAAAGCAGCCTCTGTTTAAGACCATATAAGCATTTGCTCTTATTATATTTATATTATAAGACACTTTTGCTGGGCATAGGCTTACTGCTGCCTGCCAGGTGCACTTCTGTTGAGGCATCCCATTCTGTAACATAGCATACCCCTCTTTATTTACACTAAGCAGCTCTCTTATTTACACTAAGCAGGCCTGTTGGAGGCTGAGTGTTACTGCTCACTTTTGGTGTGCATTATATTCTGTTTCATATAGACCCACCGCTGCCCGGGGGATCTTAAAATATCACCTACTCCCACGCCAGTTAGACTATGTCGGGCAGACAAGTGCCTGGAAGTGAAAAGAGGAGTGGCAGAGGCCAAGATTCCGCAGGCAGAGCTCGCATCAGACTGGGGGCCAGTAGCAGCAGGAGTCACGCTGAGAGACCTAATCTGCCAGTATCTGCTAGCGGTCGGGTCTCCACCAGTAACGCATCTGCCGTGGTAGATTGGTTGACGCGCTCATCAACAACATCATCACAACTTACGTCTGAGACCCCCAGTCTAGGGTCGGTAGGTTCCTCTGACACAACCCTGAGTTGGCATGCCCCGAGAGCAGTCCCTGTCCTCCCATTGCCTCTGTCCTACGCCGTTCCCTCCCCCAGCGACGTATCCTATGCTTTGGGTTCAGCTCCACTCTTTAGTGAGGAGGACCATCAGATAGAGGACAGTCAGCAGCTACTGCCCAGCTAAGAAATGGAGGTGGCTTCTCTAGCTAGGCAGACAGATAGTGATGTGGACAGTGTCGTGGGTGCTGCGAGCGTTCCAGCTCCTGCGCCAGACACTGTTGACGAATCCACGAACATCAGTGACGTACAGCCACAACTCGGTGATGATGATGATGACGATGAAGCCGATCGCACTTGGGAGCCGGGTGATGAAGGGGCTTCATCGTCATCATCAGGAGAAGAGGGGCGCAGGTTGCCCCGGAGTCAGCAGCTGAGGCAGCAAGGTGGTAGCAGTCAGCATGGGGGCACAATTCCAAAGGCTGGAGCCGGCCGGGGCCGGGGTAGAGCACCTGCTGTGCGGCAGTCTACCTTATCGGGAGGTAGTGGAGCAGGGGTTCCTGGAGTTGGCAACAGCAGCAGTGAATCAGTGAGGCCAGGGGGTGGGAAAAGTAGCTACTCGGCAGTGTGGCAGTTTTTCCTGAGGCATCCGCAGGAGGGTAACATGGCCACATGCAAGATATGTAGGCAAAAGGTGAAGCGTGGCCAGGGTCCAAATGTTGGCACCACGGCCCTGCGTCAACATATGATGCGTCACCATAAAACGACCTGGGAGAACCGAGGCTCCCAAGGGGTGGTCCAGTCTGCTTCCTCACCAAGTGAGCTCCCAATTTCTGCCAGCCAAGGCTCCAGCACCTCAGCCGAAGGCAGCTGTGCGTCATACCCATCCTCTGTCGCTCCTGCTCCTCCTCCTCCTCCTCCTCCAAGTCATGCATCCCGCCAGCAATCCATCAGCGAAGCCATGTCCAAGAGACAGCAGTATGCGCCCACTCATCCTACGGCGCAGAAGCTGAATGTGCTCCTGTCCAAGTTGCTGGTGCTGCAGTCGCTCCCTTTTCAGGTGGTGGAATCTGCACCTTTCAGAGAACTGATGGCTTGTGCCGAGCCGAGGTGGAGAGTCCCAAGCCGTCATTTCTTTGCCAAGAAGGCAGTACCAGCGCTGCACACTTTTGTTGAACAGAAGGTGGGCCAGTCCTTGAGCCTGTCGGTGTGTAGCAAAATACATGGCAGCGCCGACATCTGGAGCTGTAACTACGGTCAGGGGCAGTACATGTCGTTTACGGCCCACTGGGTGAATGTGGTCCCTTTGCAGCAGCAACTTGGACAGGTCACGCCGCTTCGGCCTCCGCGCTCTCTGCCCATTGGGCCTGTGACACCGTGCGACTCGGCCTCCTCATCCTCCGCCATCTCCTCACCCTCCACTGTAGGCTCAAGTCTCAGTGCCCCTCCAGTCTACCATGTGTGCAGGGCACGGAGGTGTCACGCAGTGCTTCACATGGTTTGTCTTGGCGAACGGAGTCACACAGGGGAGGAACTGCTTAAATGTATTCATCAGGAAATCCAAACATGGCTTACTCCGAGAAAACTTAAAATGGGAATCATGGTTACCGACAATGGGAAGAACATTTTGTCTGCGCTGCGCCAAGGAAGCCTGACCCATGCCCCCTGCATGGCTCACGTCTTCAATCTGGTTGTCAAGCGGTTTCTGAAGTGTTCCCCCCATCTGCAGGACATCCTAACAACTTCACGGAAACTTTGCATGCACTTCAGCCACTCCTACACCGCCAAACACACCCTTCTTGAGCTACAGCGTCAGAATGGTATCCCCCAACATAGTCTGATTTGCGATGTTTCCACCCGTTGGAATTCCACCCTTCACATGTTGGACCGATTATATGAACAGAGAAAAGCCATCACGGATTTCCTGATGATCCAAGCAGATAGGGGGACTCCCCTGTGTAACTTCAATGTCAACCAGTGGCAGCTCATACGTGACACCTGCCGTTTGCTCAGGCCCTTTGAGGAAGCCACTTTATTTGTCAGTCGGCAGGATTACGGGATGAACGACGTGATTCCACTGCTTCATGTACTACAGCACATGTTGGAAACCATGGCTGGTCAGGGCACTGGAGACATGGCGTTTACATCTTACGGCCACATGAACCCCGTTGGAGCTGAACTGGAGGAGGAGGAGGAGGAAGAGGAGGAGGAGGAGTTGCCCAGCGAAACACAGTTTAGGCTTGGCGAAATGGCTGGTTTATCTAGTCAGCGGACAGGAGAGGAGGAGCAGGAGCAGCCAGAGGAGCTAGAGGTTTTTGAGGAAGGAGAGACAGAGGACCCGGGCACACCGTGGCAGTATGCAGTGGAGATGGAGACAGGTAGTCCATCCGAGTCACTTGCGCAAATGGCACGAAGCATGCTCACATGCTTGCGTAGTGACCCCAGAATTGTTTCCATCTGTCGGCGGGATGACTTCTGGCTGTCCACCTTATTGGACCCTCGCTTCCGGCACAAAATGGGGGCATTTTTTAAACCCACCGAGAGGGAGGACAAACTCAACTACTACAAAGACATTCTACGTAGGCAGTTGGCCGATGCCTATCTGCGCCATGGTCCATACTCTCGCAGGTCTGACTCGAGGGGACCTCTGCGCTCACCTTCCACTGCCATGGCCGCTGGGGGGGTTGGCAGCAGCAGCAGCAGAAGCTCCATCAGCAGCAGCAGCCTCAGTCTTCAGTCGCTAATGAGTAGCTTTCTACACCCGCATAGTGAGGCTACTCATGAGCAGCAGGAAGACCTGGAGCAGGACCTGAACCAGCAGGTCATGTCATACTTTGACATGACCATGCCAACACACCTTGAGGATCCGCTGGACTTCTGGGCAGCCAAACTTGATTTGTGGCCGCAACTAGCAGAGTTTGCCCTGGAAAAGCTGTCCTGCCCGGCAAGTAGCGTGCCATCTGAGCGGGTGTTTAGTGCGGCGGGGGCCATAGTTACGGCGAGGAGAACTCGTCTGTCAACTAAAAATGTGGAGAGACTCACCTTTGTCAAAATGAATCAGGGATGGATCAGCCAGGATTTCCACCCACCAATGCCTGATGCATGCGACTAGATTCAGCATGGTGCCACGTTTTACACTTTCCAAATGGTGCAAAACATATTTATGTCTTTAGGCCATTTTTTGGGCTCCTGCTGCTGCTACTGTCAACTCCTGCCAACTCCAGGGTGTGATTCATCCAATTTTTGGGCTCCTGAAGCCAACTCCAGTGTATATTTGGGCTCCTGCTGCTGCTGCTGTCAACTCCTGCCAACTCCAGGGTGTGATTCATCCAATTTTTGGGCTCCTGAAGCCAACTCCAGTGTATATTTGGGCTCCTGCTGCTGCTACTGTCAACTCCTGCCAACTCCAGGGTGTGATTCATCCAATTTTTGGGCTCCTGAAGCCAACTCCAGTGTATATTTGGGCTCCTGCTGCTGCTACTGTCAACTCCTGCCAACTCCAGGGTGTGATTCATCCAATTTTTGGGCTCCTGAAGCCAACTCCAGTGTATATTTGGGCTCCTGCTGCTGCTGCTGCCAACTTCTGCCAACTCCAGGGTGTGATTCATCCAATTTTTGGGCTCCTGAAGCCAACTCCAGTGTATATTTGGGCTCCTGCTGCTGCTGCTGCCAACTTCTGCCAACTCCAGGGTGTGATTCATCCAATTTTTGGGCTCCTGAGGCCAACTCCAGTGTATATTTGGGCTCCTGCTGCTGCTGCTGTCAACTCCTGCCAACTCCAGGGTGTGATTCATCCAATTTTTGGGCTCCTGAAGCCAACTCCAGTGTATATTTGGGCTCCTGCTGCTGCTACTGTCAACTCCTGCCAACTCCAGGGTGTGATTCATCCAACTTTTGGGCTCCTGAAGCCAACTCCAGTGTATATTTGGGCTCCTGCTGCTGCTACTGTCAACTCCTGCCAACTCCAGGGTGTGATTCATCCAATTTTTGGGCTCCTGAAGCCAACTCCAGTGTATATTTGGGCTCCTGCTGCTGCTACTGTCAACTCCTGCCAACTCCAGGGTGTGATTCATCCAATTTTTGGGCTCCTGAAGCCAACTCCAGTGTATATTTGGGCTCCTGCTGCTGCTGCTGCCAACTTCTGCCAACTCCAGGGTGTGATTCATCCAATTTTTGGGCTCCTGAGGCCAACTCCAGTGTATATTTGGGCTCCTTCTGCCCCTCATAGTGATGCCACTTCAACTCTCTGCAATTGTGCCGCTCTGCGATTCTATTAGCGATGCCTCTGATCTGCATGTGATATTTCTTCAAAGTATTATTTAACTAACCCAGCACGCATCCTGTGCGTGTTACAGCAAGGCTGAATGGTTTACAACCCTATTGAGGCTCTAGGAGGCTCAGAAATAGCCGTTTTTAATAGCGATTCGTCGCGAATTTATTCGGGTCGAAACGATTTTTGTCGGAAAATTCGGCGAATCAGTCGAATCGAATTTTTCAAAAGTTCGCTCATCTCTAATAATCACCTAAATACAATTTAAACATTTTTTTTTAAATAGATTAGCATAGTATTAATTGTAAAACAAAACAAAACAGAATATATCTATACCAGCCATTTAAATCAAAATAGAGACCATAACTTATAAACAACTCAGAGTCCAATTCATCTGAAAGCTTGGTTACAAAACTTTACCACCTTAGGACATTTCCACCATATAAGAAAGTCTACTATACTATATAGAAGAGAAGACCGCACTCTGTATCTAAAGCAAAGTAAACTAGTGTGCAACACTAGAGGTTGGCCGAAAAGGAAACCCCTCCGGAGACCAAATTGCAAACAAATAGGGGTCCCACACACCCCAAAGTTCCCAACCTCATATACTCAGTGGCACCACTACAATAAGTCTATGCGAAAATACAAAAGTTTATTTATTACATATTCAAACACATAAAGACAGGCCGATAAAATCAGTTAAAAAACATATAACATGATACCTGAATATAGGGAGGGCGAGACTATACCGACAGCGGCTGGACCAGGGGACAAAAATAATAACAGATGGAAGTATGGGGTGCCGCTAAATCTAACATAAATCAATATCTTACAACAATAATAAAGTGTCTATATGAATAATGTTATAATTTTTTAATTTGTATTTTATAATTTAATGCGTGACCCTGCATGCCACTGATATCTAAATAATTAAATGAATAAAAAACACTTGTGTCAAACTCCCTAGTTGTCTCTAGTTGTCACATGTTGTGGTTCGGTTCTTTTTCTCATTCAGATGGTTAAGATATTCATTGAATTGTGCTTCTGAGCCCTGCCACAACACCAGTATATCGTCAATGTATCTAAACCAGCCCAACACGTGCCGATGATGACCCCGCATGTCCTCACAGCCGACAACCTCCCTTTCCCACCAGCCCAGGAAAAGGTTGGCCACCGATGGTGGCTCAACGCGCCCCCATGGCGACCCCACACACCTGGCGATAATAAACCCCATCGAAGGTAAAAAAAATTGTGCGACAGCACAAAATCAAGTAACCTCAATAGGAATTCCTGAAGGGAGGGGGAGTCTCGGCTGCTCATGCTTAAAAAATACTGGCACGCGTGGGCGGCAGATACATGCGATATACTGGTGTAGAGGGCTTCCACGTCTAGGGTAATGAGCAAAATGTCCTCAGGTACAACAATGGAATCCAATTGTCTGAGTAAGTCCATAGAGTCCCTGACATAGGACTCTAAAGAGGTCACAAAGGGCTGGAGGTGTCTATCTACCAACACACACGCCTTTTCTGTCAAGCCCCCGATACCCGCCACAATGGGTCTCCCCGGCGGGCATCGAGGGTTCTTGTGAATTTTGGTTAACAAATAAAGGTAGCAACCACCGGATGTTCTACTATTAGAAAGTCATGGGTCTTCTGGCTGATGACACCTCCAGCCCAAGCTTCCCCGACCAAGATCTCAAAATCCTTTTTAAACTGTAACAACGGATTCCCAGACAGTTTTTCATATTTGGCTGGGTTCCGTAGCTGTCTCAGTGCCTCTGTGCGGTAGTATTCCCGTGACATAACCACGTTACCGCCCTTGTCGGACTCCTTAACTAATATGTCACTACGTCCACGGAGGCTAGCGAGAGCAGCCACTTCCTCCTGTGTCAAATTATAAGAACCTTGGGATAAAGGTAGTTTCTGAATGCTGTTGCTCACGGCCTTAAAGAAAGTATATACAGCCGGGCTAATGGACCAGGGAGGCATATATTTTGACGGTTTGTAGAGTTGGTCCGCTATACTTACCTCTGGTTCTTGCTCTTCTAATAAAGTTGCCAGGTCATCCACAGCCTCCCCTTCTTGCCAGGTCAAGCCTCCAATGTTCCTGATGGACTATCAAACTGTTTTTTTTAAAGTAACCGCCTACAAAAAAAATAGAGGTCCTTTATGGCAAGGAACTTAACCAAACGGTTATATGGTGCAAATGTAAGACCTCTCTGGAGTACTGACTTTTCTTCAATTGTGAGCATAGTACCTGATAAGTTAATCACCGTGAGTTCATGGTCACAAGGATCTCCCAAGTTCTGATTTTGGGGGTACACATTGATAGCCATTACGGACTGGGACCCGTTCTGGACCGTTTCTGAGCTGATTGCCTGAATCGGCGGTGATCCCACCGTCCGGACACTTCGTTTGTATCGGTATCCCTTCCCCCCCCCCCCAGCGTGTCCTCTTGCCCTGCCTTCATCTAAAAAATGATGGTGTAATCTGATACTATCTTCCGAAGATTTGCTGGACACAGAGGTCCTGCGACTCACAGGGCGACTATCCGGATGTGCACTCCTCCTATTACCATTATGTGCCCAATTATAAACACGGCCCATATCGAAGTCAGCTTTATCTCTATTAAGCTTGTCTATTTTACCACTTATGATGTTGTCCTCCAATCTTTTCAAATCATTATCAAGTATTTCTTGCAATCTATCAACCTCTGTTTGGGACGTATCTGTGGGAATGCTATCATACAGTTTATTAAGTGTTTCTTTACACTTAATCAATGCTACCTTGTCCAAATTAAGTTCTTCCATTAATCCCATCGCACATTTGTTTAGGTGTGTTACCCACCTGTGGCGAGTCTCAGCCGAGACCTCCCAGGCGGGAAATATTTGAACTCTAAGTCCCCTGGGAATGAGGGATTGCTCTTTATACATCTCTAGTCTCTGTACATTCCACCACATCTTGGTATATTTAATCTGTTCCTTTTTAATCTGATGAAAAATGTCTCTGAGATTAGGGAAACGGGTATTATAAGATGTGGAATCCCCTTGTGATTTCCACTGTTGTAGCCTAGTGTTCCATCCACTTTCTTTAGATTCTAAATTTAACGGCATGTTGCTGTGCAGGTAAACAAAATAAGGTCAGACCAGAGAAAGTCTGTTCTTACAATGGGCTATAGTATATAATAGATAAACCGCACCAGCTAATATCCAGAAAGGGGTGTGCTCATATGAAGATAGAGGTACAAATGCACCATACAATTGTACAAAAGAAAGAGGAATCCCACTATTCCTCAAAGACTATCTTCAATGAAAAAATGGCACTATTCCAATGGTATAAAAATAATTCCTTAATTCCTTTATTGATCCACAAATCTATGTACACATATACAGACAACTTAAAAACGTATTAAAATACATAAACACAAAACCTGTGATAAGGTAAGGGGGGGGGGAAGGGGGGAAGAGGAAAAGTATACCTTCTATCCACCCCTAAGATGATAACTACTTTGTACCGTAAACTAATTACCATATAATAACTGATCTTCTGCTATTTGTAATCTGGCTGATAAATAACATAAAGTGCTAACTTATTTATAAACCAATTAATCCCTACTATCTGTGCCAAACAACATTTAAAGTGCTAGGTGCATAAAGTGCTAAGTTTGATAAAGAGGACAGCCAGGAGACAAAACCGCAGATACCAATACAAAAGAATAACTCACATATCACCACGGCCATAAAGCTCAACCCCCCCACGCGTGCGCTGTCGACGCGTTGCGTGACGGCAGCGCGTCACTTCTCCAGGACAAAAACACACATCTCTTCCCAACTCACCTCCCTAAATACTCACACAACCCCGTTCCCCCGCCCCGAGCAGCCGCCCGTCGAACTGGAGACGCGACAGATGGAGGAAGCGCGTCATACTGGCCCGGCCCACATGACGCGCCCCGGCCGGAAGCGCGTCAGTGAGCCAGGTGCGCTCCAGCCACCCGGAAACGTATGCGTTCCGGTGTGGCAGCGCTATGTCCAGCCCAGCCAAACAGAGGATGAAGGGTACGGGACAGGCGACGGGACAGGTAAGTAGCAGGGATACCAAACGACACCTGTAAACTAGCATAACAACAATAACATATTATGTGTACTCTACAATACTAAGTAATACATATGTTCAAAACTATATAATATCTTATCCATATTATGAATACATGCCAACTATGTGTAGTGCATTGACAGACATCATATTACGCTACATATTTCAATTTAATCACTGGAGCATCCCATAACACACATCATGATTGTTACATAAGGTACAGGACTACTGTATTGCTAAATGCTAACTATTCCCATTGTTGTCTTACCAATATCAAGTTACCATGATTCCTATACCAAACTCACTATTCATGGGGATATTATGTACATTTGAGCAGACTATAATACAAAGCTAAGAGAGAGCAAAAAAGGAAAAAACAAGAAACAGAAGTGAAGACAGGAGCCGGCAATGGGGAGATGGTAAACACCCCAACTAGATCTTCTTGCTGTTCTGCCATCACTCAATGCATCAAATCAGCACCTTGGTCAATCAGTTCCAATCCATTTCATCGACCGGCCCGGATCAACGTGATATGTGCAATAACTGTGACTAAAAAAACACTTATTAAGATATTATCATAAAAATAATAAAGACAACTTAAGCCACTACCTGTGCCCTCAAATTACTTGAACATAATGAAAACCCCTGTTCACCTCAATAAACCATGTGCTAACCACGTGTACCCACCAAAAACCAAACAACCCCCCTGCCGCAAAACATCAGCCCCAACCATAATATCTTACGTGCCTAAAAACGGTGTAAATGCCAGGTCTTCGTTGAGTCCTATAGGGGCCTGAGTGTCCAAATTATAAATCCACCTCAATTCTTTTTGTTGTAACAGTCTTTTTATGTCACCCTCACGTGGACCTACACTTACTTTCTCAATGGCAATTATTTTTAAACAGCTCATATCGCTGTGATGTTTATTGAGAAAGTGTAGGGCCACCAGGGGGTACCATCTTGCCCAGTTGTAAATTTCTACTAGCTAGACGAATACTGGACATATGGGCTTGTACTCTTGCTTTGAGAGTATTACGTGTCTCCCCTATGTACATCTTAGGACATCCACAAGTGAGTGCATATATGACTCCTGTTGTCCTACAGTTTATGAACTGACATATGGGAAAGCTTTTTCCAGTCTGAAGGTGATTAATTACTTTACTTTTCACCATATTGGGGCATATGGAGCACCCACCACAGGGGTAGCTACCACTCATGCTTTTATTGTCCCGTAACCAGTTAGAGGCAACATTAAAATGGCTTGAGCATATCTTATCCCATATACTTGGGGCCCACTGTGCCGTCATCCAGGGGCCACCACGTACCCACCTCACTAAATAGGGATCAGTCCTTAATATACTCCAATGCCTATTAAGAATATTTCTCAAATTCGCCCAATCACCATTTTAACGTGTGACATATATTACCTCGGACCTCCTGTTTGATCTCTGTTTAGGGACTAGGAGTCGTGATCTCGAAGTGGACCTGGCTCGTATCCAGGCTCTGTTCACCACTGCTTTGGGATAACCCCTTTTATGGAATCGTCGTGCCAAGTCCCCGGCCTGTTGCTCAAACTCCTCTTTATTCGAGCAGTTTCTGCGGACCCGCAGAAATTGCCCTATCGGGATGCCCCGTTTCAAGCTGGTTAAATGGAAGCTATCGTAGTGCAGTAACAAATTCACTGCGGTGTCCTTTCGGTACAGGCCTGCACTCAATGTCCCATCTCCCACAACTGTGATGGTGAATGGCGCCGAGAGTGACGCGCGGGAGGCGGCGGCGGCGGAAGCGGCTTGGACGTTCCTGTCCCCCGCCTGGACGTTGGCGGGGATTGGCTGCGGCGTTCACGTGGGAGCGGGGAGAGGTGAGTTTTTTGGGGTTTCTGGGGGGTTTCACACAGCGGGGCACCCCCGATCGGGGTGCCCCGCTGAAGCGGACCAAAACCCAGGATAGTCAAAATCCTGGGTGTTGGTCCACTTTAAATAACACCTTAAACTCCATGCTGACTGAATGGTCCAACAACAGCCACATGGCCACCTTATTGAATTATTACAGTGCCATGCTTGAGGAAGTTAGAAATAGCAATAGCCACATGGCCACCTTATCTAACAATCTCAGTGCCATGATGGCTGAATTTCGAACTTCCAATAGAAACATGTTGGAACAGTTGCAGATTCTGAATGCCACACAGGCCCAGGTGAGGGCCCACCTCCAAGGGCCCCAACCTGGGTTTTATGGGCATCCCCCATTTTAAGGCCTATTTGGCCTGTAACTACTCCACATCTTTGCTCTACATCCACACTGTATTGACCTGTCTGGTGAGCCCTACCAATATACCCTTTTGGTATGGCTTTGCTTGTATGCTTTGGATTTGCGCCCATATAGCTCATTAGAGTGCTGAGGTAGGCCACTAGCCAATGCCGGAGGTCAAGCCTCACTGAACCTGCCACTCAAGCTGTTGCGCTGCAGGCTTGCCCTTAAATTCATTGGTTCTGGCTCCTCCTGTTTGTAGGCATGATTGGGGGACATTCTGGGCTCGAAAACTACTACCTTGACCCCTGGCTGAGGTTGTACAGGACTTGGATTGGGACTGGGGTTTTTTGTTTGGGTGGGCCACTGAGTAACAGGTGTAGATGTGGCATAGGTATGGATTCTTTACACCTGTGCCTGTGGCAAATGTGGCCAAGCAGGAGAGGGTGTGTCTGTGGGCGTATTTTTTTGGTTAAAAATCTGGACATGCCAATGCTTGTCACATATGTGTTTGTTTTGAAATTTTGTATTAAACTTTGGCCTGGAGTGCCTTACTTTGTAACTCCTGCCTGTGGCCAATTGCTATGTGGCATGATTTGCCAAAAATGACATTTGTAGTTTGACCATGTATTTACAGGAACTATGGGAGTGACCATCAAGTCCAATGTTTGCTTTTCCAATAAACCCCCAAAATTTTGACTTAACCTGTTGTTGACTAAGTTGATGCCTTTAGGTTTTTTGGGAATAAAGATTACTTAAAGTTTGCACTAACAACTTGGGCACCAAAAAAGACATGAGTTTCAAATCAGGAGTGAGGTTTATAGTAATTAATTACTCAGTCTTTGGTACATAAAAAAACAAACCAACACAAAGGGCAACAAACTAAAGTAACAATCAATAAAGTGACAAAGCAAACAAAGGGACAACAAATTAGGAAAAATGTGTGGCTATCAAATTTGACTGCACGGCTTGGCCAGACGCACTAGGTGGGTCACGGAAGTCCTCCTCTGGGTCATCAGTAGGTGGAGAGGGGGGCAAATCCACATACCGGGGGACACGCTGCAACATGGCAAAATTATGCAACACTGCACACGCCATGATAATATCTATGACCTTTTTGTGGTCATACTGAAGGGCTCCCCCGCTATGGTCCAAGCATCTGAAGCGGGTCTTTATTAGGCCAAATGCCCTCTCCACCATGGCCCTGGTCTTCCGGTGTGCCCTATTATATGCATCCTGGGCGGCATTCTGGGGCTGGAGGACGGGCACATTGCTCCCTAAATTGATTCCCAAAAACGGCCCGTCAACATGACTAAGAGGCTAGGTCACATTTGCTAAACAGCATGATGATACATATTGCACAGGCAAAAAAAAAGCCTCAAAACATCTAATAGATGTGTGAACAAATTAAACATCAAAGATGGGGGACTGCTAACAGGTATTGGTTTAGGACTGTGCTGCTCAGCATTCTTGGATGTGTTAACTTTTCAGGACCCCGTATCTGCTTTGTCTGAGGCAAAAACAGCTCTAACCTGGCCCCTGCACTTTATCCCGCTCTCCTCTACTCAGTGTAATGCAACATCAATGCATGCTATCATAAAGTCAAGAACATAATTTCAGCCGAGTGTGGGGAAGACTAATGATTAATTTATTATAAATTCCAATTTAACATTTTGCAAAGGCAGGACAAACATTTGGCAAGGCTTTGTTGTTTGAAAAATGTAATGGTTAAGGTTGTGTTTCACATGTGAACAAGGTGTACAAATAGGCATAGTTTCATACATGGAACACAAACTAAATTCATAGGCATACATATAAAAAAAAAGGAAGTTATTGGCGTCAACTTACCAAGGAGCCATCCACCGGAAAATCCAGATCTTCTCAGAATGTAGGCATCATGGGATGAGCCTGGGAACCCGGCGAGCATACTAGGAACCGCATGTCCGGGGCCACCACTACTTGGACATTCAGTGAGTTGCCCATTTTGCGGTTCCTGGGAAAAAAATAAAAACAAAAACATTAGCAAGGCAAGGAAAACTAGTGAAACTCTAACTAATCACACCCTAAACAAAACCTGTGGGCCAATACAAATAACACTAACCAAGTACATAAGTATTTTGTACACCAAAAAATGGATATGTATGTTTGAAAAAGTAAAGGTTAACTTTGAAGTGTCTATTTCAGGTACACCTTACAATGTTTCCCTTTGGAACACATGTGAAATTTTGGAGAAACTAAATACGATCCATTGTTTCACAAGGACTATTTATAAGGAGGGAATAATTTCCAGGAGGGAATAATTACAAGGAAGGAATAATTTCAAGGAGGGAATAATTTCAAGGAGGGAATAATTACAAGGAGGGAACAACTACAAGGAGGGACTTTGTACAAGGTGGGAATAATTACAAGCAGGGACTTTTTACAAGTTGGGTTTTTAAAAAATGTAAAATAAAAAAAGGAAAAGTAATTGTAAAAATGACAGATTGTACTTGCCTATAGATGTACTCTTCGGCTGCCGGAGGCACCAGGGCAACGTGGGTGCAATGGCACCCATGACGTTGGGCATGTCAGCGATGTTATAAAATGCCAGCTTAATCTCGTTTATGGCTACCATGTCCTCAGGAAAACAAATATATTTCCGAGTAATGGTAGCCATGCCTTCCAAAAACTTGGATAGTGCGCGGCTCAGCGTAGGCAGGGAGATCCCCACAGAGAGGGCACCCAGCCTCTGGAACGAGCCGTTCGCCAAAAATTGCAGGCAGCCAAGCATCTTGGTCATACCTGAAATTGCTTTCCCCTTCCTTGTGGTGCGGGCTAACCATGGCCGCAGCTCACTATACAATTTATGGAGGGAAGCGCGATTAAGTGTGGTGAGCTCGAACAGCTCAACGTCATGCATGCCGTTGATGTGCATGCGTCGCCGGTGCAATCTGGTCTCGGCCCTCTGGACAATTTCAATGCCCATGAGCTGCAGATCCTCATGCTCCTCAAATACACTAGAGTCATCCATAGCTGCTAGTCTCGAGGTCAAAATGGTCCCGTAAGGGGATCGCTAAGGAAACGGGTTTATAGGGTGGTGGTCCCTCGGCAATCAGCTCTCTGAATGAGACTCAAGCCCATAGCAATAACGTAAGTTATCTGAACGAACGAAAAATATCAGATTTTGTTGGGAAAATGATCCGCTTTGCTTTCGTTCATCGAAAGCGCATATACACATTTGCCCGAACGTTCGTACGAATGAAAAATGAACGAAAAAAAGCAAAAAAAAAGACAAACACACACAAAAACTTTCACAGACAGCTACGGAAGTCCAGACGAATGTGTCTCTGAATTGATCCTATTGTCAGCAAATAATGCACATATATGCCCCCCCCCAACATCCCTGCCTAATCCAATTGTTCTCGACAATGGTTCCATTACACAAACAATTTTGCTGGCAAATGACATATTGTCAAGCATATATTGTCAACCCTGTCAAGCATATATATATTTTTTAGACTTTGAATGCTCAAATCTTTTTATCCCTATAACTGTATGAAAATCCCTATATAAATTTCTCAAAGTATTTTGAAATGTAGTACCAAAACCTTGTCTTCCCAAAACATAAAACATATCTAAGGATGAGCGAATCGATCCGGACGAACCCAGATTCGATCCGAATTTCATGAAAAATTCGATTCGGATCGAATCCGAATTTCCCCGTGCTTCGATCGCTCGAAGTTTTCCTTTAACATCCATTCATTTACATTACAGGCATTCTAAGATGGCGGACGGGACATGTCCAGACATCTACCCCGCTCCAGTGCATGCTGGGGCAGTCACATGCAGCCTGTCAGCAGCCAGCAAGCCCGGTGACGTCACAGCGCTATTTAAGGCGGCGGACATCTTGCTTTTCCTCATTTCTCTATTGCATTTGTGAGAGACAGGGCGCTGCTGTAGTCAGGGAGAGACAGTTAGACAGACAGGGACAGACAGGAGACAGGCAGGAGACAGGCAGGAAGTCAGCGAGAAGCAGGGAATGTTAGGAAAAATCGGAGGCAGTCACAGGGAGATTTTTTTTTTTTTCATCCAGCCTGAGTGTTACTGGCTGGCTGACTGGCTTTGTTAGCGTTTTCAGGCTGCTTATACACTTTTACTGTGTGCATATATGCTGAACTGATTTCAAGTCTGCTGTGGGAACATTACCATTTTGTAAAATCTCATTAGCCTCTGTATCTCCTCTAAGCTGCACAGTTATTTAAAGTAACTTGGACTGTTTTAGCCTGCTAAGACACTGTTGCTGTGCATATATACTGATCTCAAGTCTGCTGTGGGCATCCCATTCTGTAACATACCATTAGCCTCTGCATTTACTGTAAGCTGCACAGTTATTTAAAGAAATTTGGGCTGTATGAGCCTGCTTACACACTGTTGCTGTGTGCATATATACTGATCTCAAGTCAGCTTTGGGGCATCCCATTCTGTAACATACCATTAGCCTCTGCATTCACTGTAAGCTGCACAGTTATTTAAAGTTATTTGGCCTGTTTCAGCCTGCTTACACACTGTTGCTGTGTGCATATATACTGATCTCAGTAAAGTAAAGTATAAAGTGTCTTTATCAGGCCAAATTACTTTTAGAATAAGTGCAAAGGGTTATAGTAAATAGAGGCTGGTGTAGTCACAGAATGGGATGCCACAACAGCAGTGCACCTGGGAGCAGTAGTACTATGCAAAGCAAAAGTGTCTTTATCAGGCCAAATTACTTTTAGAATAAGTGCAAAGGGTTAAATTAAATAGAGGCTGGTGTAGTCACAGAATGGGATGCCCCAACCGCAGTGCACCTGGGAGCAGTAGTACTATGCAAAGCAAAAGTGTCTTTATCGGGCCAAATTACTTTTAGAATAAGTGCAAAGGGTAATAGTAAATAGAGGCTGGTGTAGTCACAGAATGGGATGCCCCAACCGCAGTGCACCTGGGAGCAGTAGTACTACCGGTATGCAAAGCAAAAGTGTCTTTATCAGGCCAAATTACTTTTAGAATAGGTGCAAAGGGTTATAGTAAATAGAGGCTGGTGTAGTCACAGAATGGGATGCCCCAACCGCAGTGCACCTGGGAGCAGTAGTACTATGCAAAGCAAAAGTGTCTTTGTCAGGCCAAATTACTTTTAGAATAAGTGCAAAGGGTAATAGTAAATAGAGGCTGGTGTAGTCACAGAATGGGATGCCCCAACCGCAGTGCACCTGGGAGCAGTAGTACTATGCAAAGCAAAAGTGTCTTTATCAGGCCAAATTACTTTTAGAATAAGTGCAAAGGGTTATAGTAAATAGAGCCTGGTGTAGTCACAGAATGGGATGCCACAACAGCAGTGCACCTGGGAGCAGTAGTACTATGCAAAGCAGAATGGGATGCCACAACAGCAGTGCACCTGGGAGCAGTAGTACTATGCAAAGCAAAAGTGTCTTTATCAGGCCAAATTACTTTGAGAATAAGTGCAAAGGGTTATAGTAAATAGAGGCTGGTGTAGTCACAGAATGGGATGCCCCAACCGCAGTGCACCTGGGAGCAGTAGCACTATGCAAAGCAAAAGTGTCTTTATCAGGCCAAATTACTTTTAGAATAAGTGCAAAGGGTAATAGTAAATAGAGGCTGGTGTAGTCACAGAATGGGATGCCCCAACCGCAGTGCACCTGGGAGCAGTAGTACTATGCAAAGCAAAAGTGTCTTTATCAGGCCAAATTACTTTTAGAATAAGTGCAAAGGGTAATAGTAAATAGAGGCTGGTGTAGTCACAGAATGGGATGCCCCAACCGCAGTGCACCTGGGAGCAGTAGTACTATGCAAAGCAAAAATGTCTTTATCAGGCCAAATTACTTTTAGAATAAGTGCAAAGGGTTATAGTAAATAGAGGCTGGTGTAGTCACAGAATGGGATGCCACAACAGCAGTGCACCTGGGAGCAGTAGTACTATGCAAAGCAAAAGTGTCTTTATCAGGCCAAATTACTTTTAGAATAAGTGCAAAGGGTTATAGTAAATAGAGGCTGGTGTAGTCACAGAATGGGATGCCCCTACCGCAGTGCACCTGGGAGCAGTAGTACTATGCAAAGCAAAAGTGTCTTTATCAGGCCAAATTACTTTTAGAATAAGTGCAAAGGGTTATAGTAAATAGAGCCTGGTGTAGTCACAGAATGGGATGCCACAACAGCAGTGCACCTGGGAGCAGTAGTACTATGCAAAGCAAAACTGTCTTTATCAGGCCAAATTACTTTGAGAATAAGTGCAAAGGGTTATAGTAAATAGAGGCTGGTGTAGTCACAGAATGGGATGCCCCAACGCAGTGCACCTGGGAGCAGTAGTACTATGCAAAGCAAAAGTGTCTTTATCAGGCCAAATTACTTTTAGAATAAGTGCAAAGGGTTATAGTAAATAGAGGCTGGTGTAGTCACAGAATGGGATGCCCCAACCGCAGTGCACCTGGGGGCAGTAGTACTATGCAAAGCAAAAGTGTCTTTATCAGGCCAAATTACTTTTAGAATAAGTGCAAAGGGTTATAGTAAATAGAGGCTGGTGTAGTCACAGAATGGGATGCCACAACAGCAGTGCACCTGGGAGCAGTAGTACTATGCAAAGCAAAAGTGTCTTTATCAGGCCAAATTACTTTTAGAAAAAGTGCAAAGGGTTATAGTAAATAGAGGCTGGTGTAGTCACAGAATGGGATGCCCCAACCGCAGTGCACCTGGGAGCAGTAGTACTATGCAAAGCAAAAGTGTCTTTATCAGGCCAAATTACTTTTAGAATAAGTGCAAAGGGTTATAGTAAATAGAGGCTGTTGTAGTCACAGAATGGGATGCCCCAACCGCAGAGCACCTGGGAGCAGTACTGCTATGCACAGCAAAAGTGTCTTTATCAGGCCAAATTACTTTTAGAATAAGTGCAAAGGGTTATAGTAAATAGAGGCTGGTGTAGTCACAGAATGGGATGCCACAACAACAGTGCACCTGGTAGCAGTAGTACTATGCACAGCAAAAGTGTCTTTATCAGGCCAAATTACTTTTAGAATAAGTGCAAAGGGTTATAGTAAATAGAGGCTGGTGTAGTCACAGAATGGGATGCCACAACAACAGTGCACCTGGGAGCAGTAGTACTATGCAAAGCAAAAGTGTCTTTATCAGGCCAAATTACTTTTAGAATAAGTGCAAAGGGTTATAGTAAATAGAGGCTGGTGTAGTCACAGAATGGGATGCCCCAACCGCAGTGCACCTGGGAGCAGTAGTACTATGCAAAGCAAAAGTGTCTTTATCAGGCCAAATTACTTTTAGAATAAGTGCAAAGGGTTAGAGTAAATAGAGGCTGGTGTAGTCACAGAATGGGATGCCCCAACCGCAGTGCACCTGGGAGCAGTAGTACTATGCAAAGCAAAAGTGTCTTTATCAGGCCAAATTACTTTTAGAATAAGTGCAAAGGGTTATAGTAAATAGAGGCTGGTGTAGTCACAGAATGGGATGCCACAACAGCAGTGCACCTGGGAGCAGTAGTACTATGCAAAGCAAAAGTGTCTTTATCAGGCCAAATTACTTTGAGAATAAGTGCAAAGGGTTATAGTAAATAGAGGCTGGTGTAGTCACAGAATGGGATGCCCCAACCGCAGTGCACCTGGGAGCAGTAGTACTATGCAAAGCAAAAGTGTCTTTATCAGGCCAAATTACTTTTAGAATAAGTGCAAAGGGTTATAGTAAATAGAGGCTGGTGTAGTCACAGAATGGGATGCCACAACAGCAGGGCACCTGGGAGCAGTAGTACTATGCAAAGCAAAAGTGTCTTTATCAGGCCAAATTACTTTGAGAATAAGTGCAAAGGGTTATAGTAAATAGAGGCTGGTGTAGTCACAGAATGGGATGCCCCAACCGCAGTGCACCTGGGAGTAGTAGTACTATGCAAAGCAAAAGTGTCTTTATCAGGCCAAATTACTTTTAGAATAAGTGCAAAGGGTTATAGTAAATAGAGGCTGGTGTAGTCACAGAATGGGATGCCACAACTGCAGTGCACCTGGGAGCAGTAGTACTATGCAAAGCAACAGTGGTTAACCAGGGTGAAACAGCTAACAAAGCCAGTGACCCAGGCAGTAACACTCAGGCTGCATGAAAACAAAAAAAAAATCCCTGTCACTGCATCCGTTTTTTTCCTAACTTTCCCTGCTTCTCGCTGACTTCCTGCCTGTCTCCTGCCTGTCTCCTGTCTGTCCTGTCTGTCTAACTGTCTCTCCCTGACTACAGCTGCGTCCTGTCTCTCATGAATGCAATAGAGAAATGAGGAAAAGCAAGATGTCCGCCGCCTTAAATTGCGCTGTGACGTCACCGGGCTTGCTAGCTGCTGATAGGCTGCATGTGACTGCCCCAGTATGCACTAGAGCGGGGTAGATGTCTGGACATGTCCCATCCGCCATCTTAGAATGCCTGTAATGTAAATGAATGGATGTTAAAAAAAAACTTCGAGCGATCGAAGCACGGGGAAATTCGGATTCGATCCGAATCGAATTTTTCATGAAATTCGGATCGAATCCGGGTTCGTCCGGATCGATTCGCTCATCCCTAGTCCTTTCCTGTCCCTTCGTCTATCCGTCTTGTGACTTGTTTACAATGAGCCAAATTGTAGACCAACAGCCCAGCCAATCCTGGCACTGCTGAGCTCATTGCTACTGCTGAACCAAATCAGGGGACCGCTCAGTCCAAGGAAGTCCCTGAATGACCCCTGAATGGAGGACCCTGGGCCTCGACCCCCACTCGAGTTGATCTCGGGGACATGCTAAACTTCATGGGGCCTGATCAGATTTTTACATAGGGCCCCCTTACTATTATCTGGGGCTTCAGCTACCTGTCTCCCCAAACAGAGGAAGGACCTTTCACCCCCTTTAGTCCAAGAGGTGGCTATCTGGCTATCCCAGATAAGTCCACTTTTCTTTCTCTCTGAGCCAGGATCTATCCTAATCCTGCTAATGTGCTTTCAACATGTAGGAGGCCCTACAGAGGACAAGGACTGGGATCCCATTACTCATCCTGGATACCCAGGTTTTGGCCGATACTATTAAATACCCAGGACTCACCCCAGGACCGTCCGATTAGGATCTTATGCCAGGTGAGTGACCCAGGAAGAGAGGGGGAGACCTGTCCTATTAACCCACCCATATTTCTTATTCTTTTAGAGGTGTGATGCCACCTCAACCCCTTGGAGCTGACAAAGGGGTCAGCAGATAAACAGAATCTAAAGTCCGTACACTTTACCACCCCCCTTGCCCACTGCTTTGGGGGAACCCTATTGGTCTCCCTGTCACCTGCCCCTCCTTCCACTGCCTTTTTTCCCTGCTTCCACCTTCCATATATCTTAAAAAAACATATATACTTTTTGTACAGCATGAAAGGTGGTCCGAAAAATTAATATCGGAGGGGGACAAAAAACACACAAAAATGTCAAAAACAAGTACACCCATACACAGACAGCTCAGGGTGACATGTCAGACAGTGGAGGATGGGTGCAGCAGCAGCAGACTAACTGAGCACCTACGGCCTGTAATAGCCACATAAGGAAGGTAACAGCAGCAGCAGGCTCTCCTCCCCCAGTGGGGGAGGATAGCAGCAGAAGACACTCTGAGCCCCTAAGGCCTGTGACAGTCTGTGGAGGAGGGTAGCAGCAGCAGTCTTTTATGCTACAATACATGCAAATCCCAATGCAGTGAACAACCAGTTGCTGCTAAATAACCACTTAAACAAGTCACAATATTGCTGAGTATATTAAAATAATGAATGGAGATCAACATCTATTTAACCCCCCCCCCCCCCCCAATCACAACCCTTCACCCTCCCACCCAGCAATTAACAGAACACAAACATGCATCACCAAAGGGGTAGTGGACAGGACATCCCCTGCAGGGGAAGCAGGGAGGACAGGCAAGTTGCCACTACTAGTGTGTCCGCCCCCACCGCAGTCTGAAAACACTAGTGGGAGGGGAGGCCAGCCACACCACAGTAGCAAGACATCAAGAATTACACAAAGCCTACGTTATAAAGCCTATATGATATTTTAAGAAATTATGTACAGTATTACCCCCGTACAAAAAGGCCCCCAAAATTCCAGGGGTAGATTACATCATCCCAGTACTATTTTACTGCTGTATACCAAATAGTGATAGCAGAACTCCATAGATATTACATGGAAATTAAGTGCAATGCAACACAGAAATGGTGCTCTAATTTCCAAGGGGTACACAATATACAAAAATGGAAATATTTTTTCAAAAAATACAATGCAATGAACAAAGCACATTCATTGCAAGTAAGGCAGCTGCTCAAGACTCAAAACTTGAAGATGGTAGCTCCACTAAATTAAAGATGAACTTCGGGGCCATCTGAGTTCCACTCCTTGGGCCATCCCAAATTAGGATAACTCACTGTGTAAAACCACCTGGGAAAACTCCCCTTCTCACAGAGCCCTCGCTACATCTCCCCCATGCCCCCTGGCCTTTCTGGATGGGCAGCACGGGCACTTCATGGCTAGAAGGTGAGCAGGGGATGTGGCTGGCTGTGTACTCAGCTCCCTTCCGTGGCACCAGCCAATCAGCACACCCACTCTCCATGATAGTGAAAGGAAGGTGTATGGGGTGACATGGGGGGATACACACAATTGGGCATCCCGATTTGAACAACACACAGGAAAGTGAAATTGGTTCTCAAGCAGACCCAATATGGATTCCTATGCTTCACATTTATGGGAAGAAGTAACATTGTGTTAACAATGTGAAACTAAAATATCAGTATAAATTATACAACACTACTACACCAATAAACACTAAACACATACACAGAACAACTCCTCCCCTAGGGTCTCTCGCTCCCCCTTACCACATAAAATAACCTCAGATACACAAGTGCAATGAAAACCACCCAATAATGATGCAATATAACTAATTCGTTAAAAGGCAAAACACTACAACAGAAAGATCCCACGTGAATCACCGTACAAAAGAGTGAACAGAAGTGTATATTCACCCATGGATGAGGTCAATCCCAAGTTGTGATACACACGTAGGTCCCTCCAACCATCCAAAGAGGACCAAACCATCAGCAACTAAAGCAGGAACAAACACCTTAAAAAGAAGAAAAAGAAAAATCCTCATTCAAACACGTGGAGGTGTGTTTGAGCTTTCAGAACAGTTTTAAAAAGAAAGATAATTTGCTGACCTGCTGTTGATTCCTCACAGATCTGCCAGATCTTGATCTGCATCTTTACCTGAAGATTAGACAAGGGCCTATTATTGTCTTTGGCCACCTCGACCAACCTCTTGTACGCCACCTTTTACTTCCAATCTGCAGTCTTATTAGAAATACAAATAATAAAGCTGAGATATAGTTTTAAACTGTTAAAGACAAATATCAGTCAAAAAACAACACTAAACTCACCTTTCCCCCACGCAGACCGTCGCTCCTTGTAGGGAGCTGCAGCTTTTACCTGATAGCTGGATCCAGGTCCCTTGCCACCCACCCAATCACACGTCTCTTCCTGTCTTTCCAACGGGGCTCGCCATCGTCACTGGGAGCTTGCGTGTCCCCCCTCTATGCACTGTAATAGAAAGGGGCGTGTTAGGTTTACGTTCCAGTGAATGGAAGGTGGGGGGCATACCAACTCAATGAGTGAGTGTTGGAGAGACAGGAAGAGATGCACAATTAGACAAGTGGTGAGGGACCTGGATCCAGTCTTCGGTGAAGAGCTACAGCTCCATACTAGGAGCAATGGTCTGCATGGCAGAAAAAGTGTGTAATGCGTTTTTTTAATTTTTTGACAGACAATTCTCTTTAGGTTTGGTTTAAAATGCTATTTGAAACAGGACCAGCACCCTTACAAGAAACAAGGCTCATATGCATCCCCCTCAGGCCAATTCAGATTGCTGCACATAAGAATGCATTTACCTTTTTGTAACTCTTCCTATAGTCATTGTAGTCCTATGGAGCTGAAGGTAGCCTGCAAGTGCTGTTGTGTTTCCTACCGCTGTGCATTGTGGGTTATGTTGGTTAAATCTAGGCAGCAGCACAACTGGAAAGCTGGGAAAGGAAATATCTGGGGTGCTTCAAAATGAAGAAAGATTGTTGAGGTGTCGTTTTAGCTTTGAGTGATGCTGACAGTAATCCAGTATCATGCATGTAGATGAGGAAAATTAATTGCCTGGAAGCTTACCAGATACAGTGTCAGTCCTTGCTTCACTCACTGAAAAGAAGGGACATTTTCTGTTCCTACAGCACCTCCCCCCTGATCCTGACCACAAATACTGAGGCTTGTGTCAAGTTTACACTTTCTTTCTTAGTGATAAGCTAGAATGAAGCCCTCCATGCTCTAAGTCAATCCCAGCTCACACCAATGCAATGCAAACAGTGTGCTTGCACCACTCAGCCCTGTCACTCACATCACAGAGGACAGCACTACAGGAGATGAGACTTTGGGCCTTATTTAGGAAGCCACTTAGCATCAATTTTCAGGCATAAGGCATGGGCCGGCATCTATTTATATTTTACTGCTGCAATTTTTACAGAATGGGTCAGCTTGGGTTGGTGTACTAGGTATTGGCCAACCTGTGTCAGCACCTATTGGACCCTTATGCCGATTATAACAATGCCAGTGAGTGCCACTCTGTACTGCCAACTTCTAGGCACAGCTGGCTGTTTTTTGTTTGTTAAATGGCGGCTGAGGCTAAATATTGGCTCTGAGTGGCATTAACAGGTATTAACTGATGCTTGATAAATCAGGTTTCCCATTTTATAATTACTCTCGCAATATTGGTTTGTTTTCAACTAGGAAACAAGAACATTGCCATTTGTAGCTTACAGAGTGTTACTCCAACCCTTTCCGAGCCACCAACAGGTTAGGTTTACTGGACCTTCATACAGGCAAACAAGCAGGGCTGGATTGAGAGTGGTGGAGGTCCCTAGGCATTTGGTGGAGGCCTCAGATACAGTATTTTTTCACTTTAATGTAATAGCCCAGCCAAATTACTGAACAGTGGTTGTCTGGCACTCGCACATCACCAGATCGTCCAATCAGTTCCCTTGTGCAATGCAGGTGTATTGCCTGTCATCAAGAGTTCATGCCATAAGTCACAGTGATGCTGGCACACCCACTCCATTCATTGCTATGAAGGGTACATACCAGGTCTTTGCATGTCCCCACCATCACAGTGAATGGAGTGGACGTGGAGATGTCACTGACTAAAGGTGGCCTCATGGAGGCTGCCTGGTGGCAGGTGAGGCTACCTGAATGGTGTAAGTGCCCGTCTACCACTCATCATTTTCTCCCTTAGAGGGCATGCTGTTTTGGTATGTCCCACTGTGTGCATCACTGTGGATCGTCAATAAGCTCTTACCTTCCGTCAAACCCATGTCACAGCTCCATTCAGTTCCATAGATTTGCAGCTGGCCACGTCCCTGCTTATCTCTAACTGGGAGCACCTGCACCAGCCATTTACTAATGCTAAGACAGTCAGCACACTTGAGTCGATTCGGCTTCTCTTAAGGACTGAAAAGAGCTGAGTGCGCCGTTGGCTGCATCCCCGCTAGCCTCTAGCTGGGGGCGTGACGGTGCTGCCCATTCACAAATGCCTGGCTAAAGGTATAGCAGAGCGTGGCCTGCACATGTGACTTTGGATTTGAGGTCAGGTACTAAAATTAGATCCATGGGGTTTCATGCAGCAGGGCATCCCAACTCAGGGATCCCAGCGATCCACAGTAATCTGAGGGGGGCTTTCACACAGCCAGGCATTCCAGTTCAGGGGGGGCGAGGTTATGTAGCCTGGGTGGGTAGGTACTCAGGTATGTGGGTGAGTGGGCAGGTAGGTTGGTCGGTTGGTGGGTGGGTAGGTCAACAACAACACATGGCACTTTAATAATATGGATTTATTTTACTTGTATTTCAATGGATATGAAACAGCCTGGGCTCACTGCTGGCTTGATGTCACTGCTCAGTGTGTGGCTGCGCCTCCTCCACTCGGTCCCCCTGCCACCACCACAGATTCCTCTCCTCTTGCCTTCTGTCACCTCTCTTCACTGCAGCCTGGCTGCACGCACTTCCTCTCCCTTACATTCCCGCTGCGTCCTTGCAAGTGGAAGCACTAGCTGTGTTCTGGGGGCCAGCCTCCTGGGGGGGAAACAATGATGACACTTTTTGTTCTGCCCCGTGGCAACCTTAGCCGGCTTTTAACCTTTCAACAGTGACACACACTGTGCACAGGAGGGCCGCCGCTGGTAACTTAATTGCCAGCCCACTGCTCACAGACTGCAGACTGGTCCCGGTCCAGACCACAAGTGTACCCAAAGCCTGGTGGAGGCCTGGGGGTGTGCATCCCTTGAGCCCCGCCCATAATCTGGCCCTACGCAAAGGCTCCAGGCGCACACTACCTGCTTCCCTCTAACAGGTAACGCGCCCGCGCCAGCCATTCACAAATGGCCGGCGCGAGCACGTGCCCTGCTAGAGAGAATCGTGAGATGCAGCCGCGGCCCGCGCATGTGCTGTTGGACCAGGAGTAAGGTAAGGTTAGAGGGCGTCCTGTGGGTTTTCACACAGCGGGGCACCTATTTTGGATGCCCCGCACGGAGGGATCGGATCGGCCTGGGAATCCTATAGATTCCCGGGCCAATTAAGGAGGGTGTTGGTCCACTTCAAAGTGAAACAAAACCCAACACAGCCGGCCCTGGGCATCCCACATTGGGATGTCCCACCGTCTGAAACCCCCCAGGGTGCCGATGTAAATATTGATGTCCAGCATCTTTGGGCTGTGCACGCGCTGGGGATGTGGCCACTCGCACTTCAGATTGCTGTACAAAGACCCATTTGCTTGAGCATTTACTATGGCCCTTATTCATCAAGCGATAGCGCCAGGTAGTGTCTGACGAGCGCCAGGTAGCGGCAGCTAACGGCGACTACCGACTCAAGTACGCCCGGCGGCGGTCACAATGACGCATTTATCAAGCAAAATGAGGCTAGCGCCGGCGAGAGCGACGGCTAGCGCGGCATTCATCATGTAGCCGACTGCAACGAACAGCGCCACTGCTAATCCCATCACAGCGACAGGTATGACCTGGCGCTACCTGCCGCTCTCCCATACATTTCAATGGCAGATGCTGCAATGATTGTTTTAAGTGGTTTTTGTGTTCTTGTCTTTGGCACAAAATTCAACACATGTTTATTGGGATATGTTTTATTAATCTGGCTAGTTATTTTACTTTTTTTTGAGAAAGTAGTAATTTTTACACTGTAATGTTGTGAGTGACATCTAAAATGCATCTCCTCCCACCAAACTCATTGGGCTCTTAATCGCTTGTTTTTACCACACACGGGGCTTGTAAAGCTACTTTTTAGCCAGTCCTGTTTGGCGGTCACGTTCGCTCTGCGAAATTGTCAGCGCCCAAGCTATTCGGCAGCCCTGTCCTTGATGAATCTGTGGTGGTCAGAGTTTGTGCAGTCGCTGTTTTGATTCGCTATGTGGCGGCGCGAGCGTCGCTGTGCTTCGCTGCGCTGCGTTGTGCGGCGCTGTGCTGTTCATACATGTGCCCTTCTGCCATTTGCAAGGAATTCACTTCCCGCGACCCCAGTCGTTCTTAATGAATACACTGTAGTTGTGAGCGTGCATGTCCACATTATGCAGGATTTAATTCAGGCGTACAAGCTCATAACAACCCATTATGCATTCTCATGTGTGCCACATTATCATGTAGTTGGATAGTTTTATTGTGTGATGATTTTATGAAGGAATAAGATTTGTCTTTTTCAGCACCAAGTTGTTTGGTTTTCAAGGACCTATGCATTACAGTATGTTGAACCCCCAGCTAAATGAAGCTAATAAATAATGGCGTCTTTGCCAATAGCTTGTTTTAATGCGTCAATTAACTGTTTCCGACACTTAGCTTGCACATAGCTGATATTAGCTTGTGCCTGGTGCGCAGAGCTTTTTTTTTTTTTTAAATTAATTTCACAGTTGTTTTCGTTATATCCGGTTCCGGTTCCCTCCTTTGCGTTTCAAAGCCTCCTAAAGGACAAAAATGTCTAGCGCTTAGGCCAATAGCTTGTTGTAATGCGTCAATTTACTTTTTCCGCCACTTAGCTTGCACATAGCTGGTATTAGCTTGTGCCTGGTGCGCAGAGCGTTTTATTTTCAAATTTATTTCACAGTTGCTTTCGTCATATCCGGTTCCGGTTCCCTCCTTTGCGTTTCAAAGCCACCTAAAGGAAAAAAATGTCTAGCGCTTAGGCCAATAGCTTGTTGTAATGCGTCAATTTACTTTTTCCGCCACTTAGCTTGCACATAGCTGATATTAGCTTGTTCCTGGTGCGCGGAGCGTTTTTTTTTTTTTTTTTTTTTTTGGTGTCCCTGTCGCTTGGGTCATATCCGTTTCCTGTTTCCTCCTTAGCGTTTCCACCATGCTGCCCAGGAGACGGATCCAGCGCCTCCCCAGCTCCTCCTCAGATTCAGACCCCTCCCCCACCTCCCCCACCTACCTCACCTCCCCCACCTAGCACCCCTCCCACCCCTTCCCCTCCTGGGCATGCAAAAAAGCGTCGAATGAGGGTGGATAGCCGCGTTAATGGCCAGGTGGTCAAAGTGAGTATGTTTTTCTTGCATTTTGTGTTTAAAGTGGACCAACACCCAGGGGGGATTGGCCCTGAAATCTATTAGTTTTCTGGACCAATCTGATCACTCCCCGCGGGGCATCCCCAATCTGGATGTCCTGCGTGGATGAACCCCCCTGGAGGGCCATAAACCTTAACTCAGCCCCGTCCCATCTGTGCATGCGTGAGCTGCGGATGCGTCTTGCGCTTCCCTCTAGCAGGGTGGTCCCCTGCGCCAGACATTTGTTCATGGCCTGCGCAGGCGCACTCCCTGTTAGAGTCAAACGCCACACGCGTTCTTTGGCGCTCAGAGGCAGCGGAGCTGGTATGCACGTCCAAATGGCCTTAGATGCGCATACCACAGCGGCGCAGAGCGCTGTGCTAGCCTGGCGCAGTCACGTGGGAGTGTGGTCAGTGGTGTTTTTCAGGCCTTCCAAGGGGGTTTCAGACAGCGGCCCACCCCCGATTGGTGTGCCCCACCAAAGTGGACCCAAACCCAGAATATTGCTAATCCGTGGTGTGGGTCCACTTTACTCTGGTCTCAGTATAACTGTTTATGCCATAGTTCTGATGTCATGTATTGATTTGTGTTTGTTTTTCATTTCTCATAGGATTTCTGCATCCACCAATATGACTATGCCCGTGGGGGCAAGAAGCGAATTGCCATGGAGGTGAAGGCCACAGTGTCCCGACGCTTCAACACCCAGCTCACCATCCGTGCCATACAGCAGAAATGGTCCGACTTCAAGCGCCGGGACCCTGAAGGCGTGTACCGCCTATACGATGCCTACGCATCAGGTAAGTTTAAGCTTATGCTATGTTTATACTTTAGTTTAAATCATCTGCTAAGCTGTGTCCATTTGTGGTCGTAATATTAATTATTTTCTTTCACCCCCTCAACACAGATAAGCGTCCTCCCCTGGGTAAACGTGGGAAGGGATTCCTCCCCCGAACCAGGCAGGCGGACTCGGGGGAGTCATCGGGGGAGGGTCCCTCTCGCGGATCCTATTTGGAGGACCCAGGGGAGGAAGGGGATGACGCCCCAGAGGAGTGTGCTGCTGGGGGGCTGGCAGGCTCAAGCCTCAGCTCCTCACACTCTGACTCTGAGGAGTCTCACCAGCCAAGGGGCCACTCTCAAGTGGGGAGTCCAAGTGAGGTGGAAGGAATGGACTCTCCCACACTCCCTGAAGGAGCAGGGAGTGAGAGGGAGGAGGGTGGCCCTTTGGCTGGGGGATCTTCCGAGCAGAGTGTGAGGAGCCGAGGCTCCCCGCCTCCTCCTCAGAGCCCTCCCTGGGCTTCAAGTGGCGGATCATCCCCTGGTGAGTGCACATTTTGTCATTGTTAGTCTGTGACAGGTTTCATCTGCCCATTTGTACTTAGCCCTTGCCATTCCTCTCTAATTTGCAGGGCATCATAAAGGCGGCACCTCCATGGCCTTTTGGCGACGCATTCTCCACAGGCATAGTCATGGTAAGTGTTTGTTGTTATCCATCACATTCACTATGTTATGACATTCCTTAAAGTGGACCAACACCCATGGTTGATTGTGCTTGGAATCTCGAAGCTTCCCTGCCCAATCACCTCCCTCACCCAGGGCCCCCCCCCCCAAAAAAAAACCACAAACTTCTTACCTCATTGGGGGTGGCAGAAGCCACCGGCGCAGCTTCCTGCGTGCCCCTCTAGATGTGTGTGCGCCTGCGCTCTCTGTTTTCTAATGGCCTGCGCGTGCGCACACACTGGAGGAGTGATGTGTGGAAGGCAGCGGCGGCGGACGGTGTCTCACTCAAATGGTGGTGCTCTGCCAAAGTGGACCAAAACACAGAATAGTATCAATCCTGGGTTTTGGCCCACTTTTAAGAGACACATGTTTCCTGGTCCATAGTACAAGGTGGTTTGATAATGTACATTAACATCACAAACCCCACTACAGTGCTAGCCAACTGGCAACCACCCCTATGTTTCTGCCGACAACATGATGGGGGCTAGCAAATGTGTTATTTGGTTAAGTAGTTCCGGCTAACACATGTTGCACACTAGTAACATTCGCCAATCAACTGCAAATTAGTCCTTAACATTGCACTGTCAAGGTTATTGGCACATTATCTTTAGGGGTCCATGTTGCAACCATAAATAATTTACATGAACTCATGGTCCAGGAAATATGCTTATGTTGGACAACATGTATGTAACCATGCAAGCATTTGTTTTTTCAGACTCCCTAACCAGATGGATGTCAAATAGTCAGGTGTCATTGTCCCACTAATTTTGGATTTCTCTTTTGCTTTCTCCTGACAGATGTTTCTACGCAGACGGAGCCAGTCACCATCCTCCCCACCCCAGCTCCAGGGACGGCCAGCAGCATGGGCCCCCGCCACAGCTGCGATGGTGAGTACATCCCACTTCCTATGCACTTGTGAACCCTATGTCTTCGAGTCAAATCTGCAGACATTTACAATGTACCTATGTGTTAATTTAACACACATCTAGGTTACATGTGTTTGGTCAACAATCCTACATGCCTGTCTGCATGCTTGATTGTTGCCTCACATTCTTGATTTTGCCACATTGAGTCAATTTGTGGTTTAGACACAACCAAATGGGGCTGCTTAGGTCGTGACCTCTAAGATTCTTGTCAAAACTAGTTTACGCGTTAGGACTTAGGCCCTGATGTTTGGCTGTGACTAAACACATAAATGTCCACACTGGGACTTATACCTTCTTTGATTCCCAAGAGTTAAAGTGGACCAACACCCAGGATTTTGACTATCCTGGGTCTTGGTCCACTACGGTGGGGCACCCCCGATCGGGGTGCCCCGCTGTGTGAAACCCCCCCGAACCCCCCGAACTCACCTCTCCCCGAGCCGACGGACAAGCCGCGGACAAGCGGCTCCTCCTCCTCCGCCTCCCGCGCGTCCCTCTTTACGCGCGCGTGCCCGTGCCGGCCATTCACAGACGGCCGGCGCAGGCACGCGCACGTCTAGAGGGGCGCCGCCGAAACTGAGGTAAGGAGTTTGGGGTGTTTGGGGGGGTTTCACCCCGCGGGACATCCCGATCTCGGATGTCCCGCGGGGAGGGAGGTGATCGGCCCGGGAATCTTATAGATTCCAGGGCCGATCACCGGTGGGTGTTGGTCCACTTTAAGAGTAAATGTATGCTTGGGATGTGGTGGCCAAATTTCTGCCAGCCAATAGTACTCATATAATGTTAACAAATAAGCGCACAGTGGGCAACAATGTTAATGTGAGTGTCAGCTAATTGGACACACTGACATTACATTGCTACATCTGTGTCTGTTGAGGTCACATTCCATTTATTAATTGTTTTTTTTTATACATCTCTACAGCTTGTGAAAACCAGCATCGCAGACTGGGCGGGAGATCAGGCGTCTGAAGCTGATGCTGCTGGCCAAGAAGAGGCGGCGGCGGCGTCGTTAGGGTGGGGGGATGACTGGCCCGTTGTTTGAGGCCCTTTGTTGGGCAATGTTGGCCCTGTTGGCCACCTTTCAAATAAAGCATTTTCTATTTTCATAATTACAGTGTTGTTCCTTGGCAAGCATAGTTTAACTGTCTCCAAACCCATTTGTGTGTAAATTTTGCCATACCTTTGGAGCCATTTAATGTGTAAACCATAGTAAGCTATGGTCACAAATGTGTGGCATAAATTTACAAATACATTTACATATGTAGATCAAGATACTCATCCCTGACTGTGTTATTAGCTATGTCTTAGGAAAAACACAATTTAGAGGTGGGTTAATCAAATATATTTACAGAAAAAAATAAACAAACAAAATTAATATTCTTGGCTGGGTGGCCGGGGAGGTTGGGAGTCACTGCTAGGGGCGGTGTTGGGGGACAACAGTGCAGTAAAAAATATAGACTGCTGTTGTATGAGCTGTTGTATCAACAACAAAGTTTGGTCCTGCCGCTGGAGACATTCTTCCTGGCGCTGTATAGATTCTTGCTGGTGCTGGAGAGATTGTTCCTGGCGCTGGAGAGATTGCTCCATTAGATTGGCCAGCCGACCAAGTTCCTGGTTCTGCTGCTGGTTACGGATCAACTGGTCGATCTGGCGCTGCTGGGCCTCATTTTGTTGCTGACACATCAGCACCTGCTGTTCCAACGCCGCAATGCGCTCATTAGTTCCATCACGCGGCTGTTGGTGACTGTAGTCCTCCAGCATCCGGACCCCTAGCTCGTAAAAATCTGCACTGGTTGGTGCCACACCTCCTCTTGCTGTGGTTTGAGGCTAACAAAATAGAAAACAACATTTTAGTCAAACCGAACCAATGCAGGTATGCCCCTCCAACTCATTTGCCAAAACAGTCACTATACAACTTACCCTTGTTTGAGCCTCGGAAGCTTGGCCACATGGGACTTGGGAAGAGGTCCCAGCTTGGGGTTCTGGTTCCGCCTCCTGCCAAAACGACAAAGAAAGGAAATGTGACATGTTGCTTCATCCACTACCCACGAACATGGCAATGTGGTTATTGCTCCTCTAAATCAGCCATGTTACCTCCGTGTCGTCCGCCACAGGTAGGAGCGAGGTATCGCTGCCAGAGAGGGGCAATTCAACATCTGAGATCTCCGGCAAGTTGGCATATGCTAAACAGGAAAGTCAGGTTAGTAGGTCAGTGGACAAAACTCAAATGTAACATGGATAGCCTATCGAGGCCATACCTCCACAAAGTGCAAAATTACACACTAGCCAAAAGGTATCTGTTAAACTCAGATTGATAACATGTATGTTAGAGGAATAAGAGGCAATAATTGGGCCAAATAAGATCAGACACATTGCTAAAATTACACATACCCGCAATCTCCCAGATGTCTGGAGTGGGGCCCTCACTCGAGCTTGGACCTTTAAAATACATGTGGAAACACAAGTTGCCTGAAGAAAGTGCCACAAAAGTAGAGCCAAAATACATACTAGAGCAAGCCAAAACAACTTACCCTCATCTCTGGCAGCCTGAACTTGAAGGGCCCTTTCCGGACAGCCACTTCCGATATTCTGGCCAACTAAAAAACACAAGTAATGGCTCTAAATATTCCTCAAACTACTAGGGTGAATGTTTGTCCAAAAATATGTCAAACAAAATGCATTGCAATCACTCCAAAAACTATTAGACTGACCCTGGGGAGGGAATAAGCACTCCAAAGAGGCATCTTCAAGTTGACAGAGCAAACATGTAGATTACTAGACTAACCAAATTGAACCAGTGTAACAGAAACAGCATAAAGGATACATTATGTATTGCTATACACACCAACAGGGTCCTGTTGACCTGCAACATCGGAAGTGGGGTCCAAAGATGAACCAGTCACTTGGCCTACCAATAAAAAAGAGGAATGAGACACATGCACTTGGGTTAAAGTGGATAAAGCAAGGTTGACACATGCACTTACCGACATCCAAAGAGTAGCTTGGCTCCTGAGGAGATGCTGGGGCCAATGGCGGGGCAGCTAGGCAAAAATCAAGTACAGAGCAATATAAAAAGACACCTTAGGTGAAACATATATAACCAAATAAATTCAATATAAAAGTGTTAACACACATAACATAGATAATGCTGTGATTATAAAATGCAAATAAATAATCAACAAATGAAATAAAATAAGTGAATTGTTAAGTGTCCCAAAGTCCATGCACCAAGTGCTAAATGGTGACTTCAATAAACAGAGATAAAATCCAAAGGTGCATTCCACTGGACTTCCCTCAAATCCGTGCTCCTCAATAGTGATCAGTATTCACACTGTGATCACACCTCACACTTATATGCGCTTACCAGAAGTGCAAATCAACAGATCCTACTAGCCAAATCTTGGACCAATAGCCTCGTGATGATTCAGTGTTTCTGAGATTACTTATTTTCATGGATTCAATCCACAATACTCGAAAGTTGTATATAAAATGAAAAACAAAGAAAATAGTGCAACCCTGTTTGGTGTGTATATATAAAAATTTAATAAAATATTGCACTTACAAAAGACTAGAAGCATGTACACATTGAATGGGTTCAAAGAGGAGATCCTCGTTCCTTGTTCCACTATGGCCAGTAGTAGAGATAGGAGTGAACTCAAACACAATTGGACATACTTCCCCTTTAAAAGAAGAAAAACTTTGCCGCTGCCCTGCCATCTCCAAGTGGGGGGAGATCGTCCCAACAGAACTCGCGTCTCTCCAGACCGTCACAGCCCCGCGGTCACCCCCGTTGTTTCTATGTCCCAGGGCAACTTAAAAGACCTGCCATTTCTAGCTCCAGGTCCGCCCCCTCCACATGTCAGAACACCCCTTCGTAGTGTCAGCGCAGCTGTCAGCACAACGCCATCGTGACAATGCGGCTGTCAAACAGCCCGTGTCAGCCAATCCTGGTCCGGGGGAAATCTTTTCTGTGACATATAAAGTCCCAAGAGCATATTGATCCCAATTAGCCTGCATTGGTGGCACCAACGCAGCTGTTAGCATAGCACCAGTGTGGCTGTCAAAAGCAGTCCAAGCCTACCATCTCTTACCTAGGGAAATCTTCCCAATCACATATAAACCTAGGAGCATGTTGACCCCAATTGGGCCCCAATAATGCTTAGGCTGGTCCCTAAAGCGGAGCCATGTGACATTCTCACTCCCGCCTTTACAAAAATCCCCAAAGCACATTGGCCCCGTCATTCTGTTGGTCCCTAAAGCAGACTCAAAGAGAATGGGGCCAAAGGGTAGTTCAATATACCTACCCCTCATATTTATTCCAATATACCTTATACTAGAATTTGTACACTGTGTGGGTGAACTAAATACATATGGGTCCAGGGAACAAGAATCTCCTTTCACAATCTGTTAATCTGGATGACCAACTAAAACAAGGGAACAACTAATATACAAAAAGCAACTAACAATCTATATCATGGGTAGCAATAATTTACAGTAAATGGTAGTTAGGTGCATGAGATGAACTAATTATAACCCCTAGGAATTATCTAAGAAGCAATTTAGGTCGAACTCAACGTTAAGACCCCTAGGGGATAGGGTGTCTAACTCAAAAATCCACCTACTCTCCCGCTGGGAAATCTCCCTAGTGAGGTTAGAGCCTCTCCAGTTCTTCTCCACATGATCAATGTCCATAAAGGACATAAGGCGGGGATCGCTTTGATGTACGCTTTGAAAGTGAGCGGAGAGGTTATGGGCCAAAAAACCACGTTTGATGTTATACACATGTTCTCTGATACGTGTTTTTAAATCCCTGGTGGTCCTGCCTACATAATAAAGTTGGCAGGGGCACCAGATCAAGTAGACTACATGTTTTGTGTGGCATGTGATAAGGGTAGAGACCTCATATGTCTTTCCCGAATTAACCTGCCCGAAGGTCCTTTTTGGCTTCTCAACTGGTTTACAAATTTTGCAGCCCATACAAGAGCCACATTTATAGAAACCTTTCATGGAATTCCCAACTAATGAAACCCTCTTAGGTGGATCCACATAGCTCCGAGTTATAAGATCCTTCAGATTGGGTGCCCTCCTAAATACAACTCGAGGGTTGTCCGGTAAGATGGAACTTAATACCGGATCATCTTTCAGAAGATGCCAGTGTCTGGATAGCAACCGCTTTACATCCTTGTGTTGGACGTTGAAGTCAGTGATAAAGAGTGGAGACCCCCCAATTTCTTTGTTAGCCTTCTCGTTTCCACTCCCGCGAGAAAACCTCTCTTTAGATCTCACCTCCTCCAATTGGGTCTCTACAGTTCGGGGATGATAACCTTTCTCAATAAATCGTTCGGTCAACACACTGGCCTGCCTATCGAAATCACTTAGGTTAGTGCAATTCCTTCTCAGTCTTGAATATTGCCCCTTGGGGATCGCTTCTAGCCACTTAGGGTGGTGACAACTGGTGGCAGGGACGTAGCCATTCCGGTCGGTTGGCTTGAAGTACGTTAAAGTAGACACACCCGACCCTGTTTTTCGGATGGTTAAATCAAGAAAATTTACAGACTCTGCACTGCATTCCAATGTAAATTCCAAATTAAAGGAATTTTCATTCACCCTCTCAAAAAAGGACTTTAAATCAATTTGTGTACCCTTCCAAAGTACCAGTACGTCATCGATATATCGCCCCCATAGGGCTAACTGAGGCCACCTAAGATGATCGATAAATTGGGCCTCCCATAGTCCCACATATAGGTTGGCCATACTGGGGGCAAATTTAGCCCCCATAGCAACCCCCTTAATCTGCAGATAAAACTTGTCCGAGAACCAAAAATAGTTGTGTTTCAAAGCAAAGGTTAAACACTCAAGTAGAAACTCTATTTGGGCTTCGGGTAGACCAGACCCTAATCTCAAAAAATGCTTAACCGCCAAGATACCCTTATCGTGGGGAATAACAGTATACAGCGAGGTCACATCGGCTGTACCAAGCATAATCACCTCTTCCCAGTCTTGATTGCCTACTATGTTAATAACTTGGGTGGAGTCCTTCAGATATGAAGGCAGGCTCACCACCAATTTTTGTAGATAGGAGTCGATAAACTCCCCCAAGCGGCAAGTTAGGGACCCCACGCCACTTACTATAGGGCGTCCCGGAGGTTTCACAAGACTCTTATGTACCTTCGGTAATTGGTAAATTGTGGGGATCCTAACCGTGTGGGGGCTGAGATATTTATGCTCTTTATCTGTGAGGAAACCCTTCAATCGGCCTTCAGACAATAAGCTATCGAGTTCAAGTCTGTAGTCTAAGGTCACCATTTAGCACTTGGTGCATGGACTTTGGGACACTTAACAATTCACTTATTTTATTTCATTTGTTGATTATTTATTTGCATTTTATAATCACAGCATTATCTATGTTATGTGTGTTAACACTTTTATATTGAATTTATTTGGTTATATATGTTTCACCTAAGGTGTCTTTTTATATTGCTCTGTACTATATTTTAACATTTTGATTTAGGCTTATTAGGGACATTAAGTCTGGTACGTTGCAGCATTTCCAATGTTTTATTGTTTTATGTAAATATAGGAGCGCGGTGTCTCATCCGATTAATTAGGCAAAAATCAAGCAAACATTGAGCCATTGGTAATGTGCGTGCAAAAATCTAACATGCATTAAGGTGTGTGTGAGCAGCTCATTCACTAATATTCACTAATCAAGGCCAGTGTGGCTTACACATGTATATGCAGATATATGGCCACACATCTCTGCCTTCCAACATAGCTACACATGTTAGGGCCTTGTTAGTTAGTTGCTGTGAGGGTTAAAGTGGGCGTGAAATTAGGCCGCAGGTCCATATTATTAATACTCAACAGTGCCCCACTCGATTGTTGGAGCTGCTCCCACACCCATTTGTTCCCCAAACAACCAGCACCTAAATTAGTGGTAAATACCTTCAATGGCAGACTGGGTTAGGCTTGAGGTTGGTTGAAGGGCAGGAGTTTGTGTGTCCTGAGGCAAATCCTGGACAGCACCATGTGCACCTATGCAGAAAGCAACAGACAGGAAAGTAAAAAATGTATGAGGTATAATGTACTACTTCACAGGTCCTCCTGTTAGTTGGGCAGAAAGAGAAAATGCTAATCACATACATTAACATTAGCTTTTAAAAAAAGGCAGAAAATATGTACCTTCAGTCCAACCTGTGGTGTCATCCCCAGGATCCACACCCTGCAGCCGAGCCAGTGGAATTTTGGCCTTCAGCATCTCCTCATACGGCCTGTAGGTACTCTTTGGAGCCTGGATGGTCCCACTGTCCACATTAAGATCGTGATTCATCTTTTTCATAAGGGCCCCTCTCAAAGTGTAGAAGCGTTTCCTGCAGGATGGGCCACTACGTGGGTGTTGAGCAGTGCTACTAAGCTCCACACCAATGGCATCCCACAGTTTGCTTCTTTCTTGTTTGCCTATTGACTTGCTTTGGGAGCCAAAGAGTAGCTACCATTTAGCAAGGGTAAGGCGCACAAGATGATTATTCTCCGCCAAATTAAATTCAGGCTCCCTCTTGGCACCTGGGCGCTTAGCCTGGGGTGCTGCACCACCTTCAGGCTGGGCCCTTTTCCGTAAGGGAGGTCTGCGCACAGCACCCACCAAACTCCTACTTGGGCCTGCTGTGGCCGGCAGATGTCCTGAATTTGGCTCCATCCTGTAGCTGCACACACACCAATACACAACCAACAAGCACGCATGCAGACTACAGAATGGCATCACACTCTCTTTGGGTTGGCCAGGTTTTATGTGCTCTAACAGCCAATCACAAACCAGCCCACTTAATAGATTCACACATACTGCCCAGGTCCTTCTAGCCACACCTCCACTGCACTGACTGAAGCATGTGTGTTAGCCAATTAACTAATTACAGACCTCATTAACCAAACAACACACACCCAAATACAACAATGGACTGATGTATATGAAACCCTTGTGACATGTGGCTATCCTAACGGCTATTTAAATAAACAGCAGCTTACCTTTCATTGGCCCACCACTGAATTTTCGGCCATGTCCGTTAATGCACGCAAGTTTCGGCTCACGTACGCTAGTAGCGCTACTAGCGTGCGCGTGCGCACTCCGTTTCACGCACACCTGGGTCGGCTAATTGGCGCCCGGAAATAGCAGAGCAACGCAAAAGGCGGGAAAGCGGACCTGTCCTTTTTCAAAGTGAAGTATAAATGGAAGGAATTTGAAAGCTTCTGGTATTGTTACACTGTGGCAAAGGCTGTGGTGTGGTGCTTGTTTCCCTTAGCTCATTTGAGTCTCTGTCTGGGTTTTGTCCTCACTCTCTGTGGCTTGTTGGGTGATTTCTGACATCAATGCTGTTTCTTTAGGAGATTGATTTTGGTGGCATATGCAAATATTGTGGAGCATACAGCAAGTGAGGCTTGATTTTGGGGCCTTTTGTGGGCTGTGCAGCAACTCCCCTCTTGGTTGTGCCTAACTTAGAAAGCTGTTTTTCAGCAGGCTGGTGGTTTGGACCACTATACTTCTGGTTTTGTGGTGAGCTGCATTGTAGTGAGTGTGTGAGGAGTGTGATTGTTTGTGTGTGTGGTGTGTTTGTGGTTTTTGTTTTTGTTTGTTTGATTTTGTATATCTGTTGAGTGTGTGTGATGGATAAGAGGGTGATGTATGGTGTCTGGGTGGATGGATGTATGCATATGCTGGAAGAGCAGGAGGCCAGGGAGCGGGGTGTTGTGAGGCTTAGGGCACCCCGCTCCTTTGGAATCCGCCTTTCATTATGGGACTTAAGTGACGAGCAGATCAGGAGCTGCTTCCGTCTGAATCGTGCTGCACTACAGTCCCTATATGATCAGATTAAGCATAAAATCAAGCCATCCACCAAACGCACTCAATCCATTCCAGGCATAGTACGCCTGTGTGCCACGCTTAATATCTTGGCACGAGGGACCTTCCAGGCAACCTCTGCCCTCCTCAGCGGGATAAGCCAGGCTACTATGAGCCGCATACTAATCCAGGTAGTTCTGGCGATTTGTGATTTAATCCCAATTTACATCAAGTTTCCTGAGGATGAGGAAGAGGTTGCCAAAATAAAACATGCTTTCTATCTAATGGGAGGGATCCCGAATGTGCTAGGGTGCGTTGATGGTACACATATCCCTTTCCGCCCTCCCCGTGCACAGGAGCTGTATTACAGAAACCGGAAACAATTCCATTCTATCAACGTTATGGTGGTCTGTGACCATGAGATGAAGCTGCGGGCGGTGAGATCGGGGTTCCCCGGCTCATGCCACGATTCTTACGTCTTGCAGCGGACAGTCCTGTGCCGGAAGTTTGAGAACAAAGAAATGCCAGCTGGCTGGCTACTGGGTAAATAATTAACCATGTCAAAGTATTTTGACTCAAATATGTGGCCTAGTAAGCCAAATTCTAAAAAATGAAAACCAATACATGTACTAGTACTAATTGCTGTCTCTCTCCTTGTGTTTTTTCTACAGCGGATAAGGGATATGGGCAGAGAACGTGGGTGCTGACTCCGGTCAGGAGCCCACGGACCTCTGCCCATGAACGCTACAATGCAGCACACCGCAAGACCAGAAGCATTGTGGAAAGAACCATCGGCCTGCTGAAAGCACGCTTTCTATGTTTGGCACGCCCAGGAGGAGAGATGCTATACAGCCCACAGAAGGTCTCCAAGATCATCCTCGCCTGCTGTGTGCTCCACAATATCTGCATATGTCACCGAATTCAATCCCCCGAGGAGACAGCACTGGTGCCAGAAATCCCCAACTTGCCCGCAGGAAGAAGTGAGGACACCCAGACTGGCGATGAGCTAAGGGAAAGGATGATCACTTCCTTTTTTGCGGTAAGCTAACTACCCTTCACTCTAATCCAAGTACTGCACTACTGGGTAAATTTATTTGACCTCCCATCATAATTTGGCTAAAACCACTCTAAGGGGGGTGTAAGATGACCCAAACCACTCTAAGGGGGTGTGTAACATGACCCAAACCACTCTAAGGGGGGTGTAAGATGACCCAAACCACTCTAAGGGGGGTGTAAGATGACCCAAACCACTCTAAAGGGGGTGTAAGATGACCCAAACCACTCTAAGGGGGGTGTAAGATGACCCAAACCACTCTAAGGGGGGTGTAAGATGACCCAAACCACTCTAAGGGGGTGTGTAACATGACCCAAACCACTCTAAGGGGGTGTAAGATGACCCAAACCACTCTAAGGGGGGTGTAACATGACCCAAAGCACTCTAAGGGGGGTGTAAGATGAGCAAAACCACTCTAAGGGGGGTGTAAGATGACCCAAACCACTCTAAGGGGGGTGTAAGATGACCCAAACCACTCTAAGGGGGGTGTAAGATGACCCAAACCACTCTAAGGGGGGTGTAAGATGACCCAAACCACTCTAAGGGGGGGTGGAACATGACCCAAACCACTCTAAGGGGGGTGTAAGATGACCCAAACCACTCTAAGGGGGGTGTAAGATGACCCAGATGACCCAGATGAATTAACCATGTCAAAGTATTTTGACTCAAATATGTGGCCTAGTAAGCCAAATTCTAAAAAATGAAAACCAATACATGTACTAGTACTAATTGCTGTCTCTCTCCTTGTGTTTTTTCTACAGCGGATAAGGGATATGGGCAGAGAACGTGGGTGCTGACTCCGGTCAGGAGCCCACGGACCTCTGCCCATGAACGCTACAATGCAGCACACCGCAAGACCAGAAGCATTGTGGAAAGAACCATCGGCCTGCTGAAAGCACGCTTTCTATGTTTGGCACGCCCAGGAGGAGAGATGCTATACAGCCCACAGAAGGTCTCCAAGATCATCCTCGCCTGCTGTGTGCTCCACAATATCTGCATATGTCACCGAATTCAATCCCCCGAGGAGACAGCACTGGTGCCAGAAATCCCCAACTTGCCCGCAGGAAGAAGTGAGGACACCCAGACTGGCGATGAGCTAAGGGAAAGGATGATCACTTCCTTTTTTGCGGTAAGCTAACTACCCTTCACTCTAATCCAAGTACTGCACTACTGGGTAAATTTATTTGACCTCCCATCATAATTTGGCTAAAACCACTCTAAGGGGGGTGTAAGATGACCCAAACCACTCTAAGGGGGTGTGTAACATGACCCAAACCACTCTAAGGGGGGTGTAAGATGACCCAAACCACTCTAAGGGGGGTGTAAGATGACCCAAACCACTCTAAAGGGGGTGTAAGATGACCCAAACCACTCTAAGGGGGGTGTAAGATGACCCAAACCACTCTAAGGGGGGTGTAAGATGACCCAAACCACTCTAAGGGGGTGTGTAACATGACCCAAACCACTCTAAGGGGGTGTAAGATGACCCAAACCACTCTAAGGGGGGTGTAACATGACCCAAAGCACTCTAAGGGGGGTGTAAGATGAGCAAAACCACTCTAAGGGGGGTGTAAGATGACCCAAACCACTCTAAGGGGGGTGTAAGATGACCCAAACCACTCTAAGGGGGGTGTAAGATGACCCAAACCACTCTAAGGGGGGTGTAAGATGACCCAAACCACTCTAAGGGGGGGTGGAACATGACCCAAACCACTCTAAGGGGGGTGTAAGATGACCCAAACCACTCTAAGGGGGGTGTAAGATGACCCAAACCACTCTAAGGGGGGTGTAAAATGACCCAAACCACTCTAAGGGGGGTGTAAGATGACCCAAACCACTCTAAGGGGGGTGTAAGATGACCCAAACCACTCTAAGGGGGGGGGGGACATGACCCAAACCACTCTAAGGGGGGTGTAAGATGACCCAAACCACTCTAAGGGGGGTGTAAGATGACCCAAACCACTCTAAGGGGGGTGTAAGATGACCCAAACCACTCTAAGGGGGGTGTAATATGACCCAAACCACTCTAAGGGGGGTGTAAGATGACCCAAACCACTCTAAGGGGGGTGTAAGATGACCCAAACCACTCTAAGGGGGGTGTAAGATGACCCAAACCACTCTAAGGGGGGTGTAAGATGACCCAAACCACTCTAAGGGGGTGTGTAAGATGACCCAAACCACTCTAAGGGGGGTGTAAGATGACCCAAACCACTCTAAGGGGGGGTGGAAGCTGAACAACATAACAATTAGGGTTGGTGTGCAAGATTGACGCAAATGTTGGTTAACAATTAATGCAATATTTTTTTACAGCGAAAAAGCCAATTTAAATATATATACTAACTGCACTTTTTCTTTCACAATATCTTTATTGAAAGATTCAGGTTGAACAGCATCACAATAATACAATAACATATTGTTACATATCGTTGATATCAACAGCATAATAGTCACATATCTGAATCAGTGTTTTTACCATTTTTGTAACACTTATAACAAAGGGAGAAAAAAATAAAAAATAAAAGAGCGAAAAAATGAGAGAACCTTATCTGAATATTAGAGCATGGACCCACAAGACAAACACCAGATCCCATGGGGATTGGGGGGGAGACGCCAGACAAGGGGAACTAAGGGAGGGGAGAGGGAGGTAAAGGAAGAGCGGGAAAGGGAAAGGAGGGGGAGGGGGGGAGTTGCTCAACTCATATGAGCCAAAGGACAATTACACCATTCTATCCCCAGTAAGTCAATCTCCTGATCAATTATTTCTGGCCTCTTTGGGTACGGTACTGCTGCCACGGCTCCCAGACCAGGTCATACTTCTCCCTTTGCAGGTTAGCTATCGCCGTCAACTGTTCGTTGACCATTATGTTAGACATCCTGGCTTCTACCTCCTTCCACAGTAATTTCGGGGCCTTCCAATTTGCAGCTATCGTAAGTCTGACCGCCACCAAGAGGTGTTTAGTCAGGAGCCACTCGTCCTTAGAGAGGGCATTCTGCTTCAAAGACAATAACACTTCTATTGGGTTAGGGGTGCATGTTTTCCCCAGCATTCGGGATAGAACTGTATATGCCCTCTGCCAGAGCTGCCTAACCCTCGGGCATGCCCACCACACATGGAGGTAGTCCCCCACCTCTCCACAGCCCCTAAAGCACATGGGGGAGTGAGAGGCAGAGCACCTATGGAGCCTAGCTGGGGTATAGTACCATCTCAGTACCAGCTTGAAAGCATTCTCTGTTGCCAGCACATTAAGTGAGGTGGAGCGAACTGATTTCCAGATTCTCCTCCAAGACTCGTCATCAATCGTCATCTCAAGTTCTGCCTCCCACCTCGCCTTATACCCATGCTTTGGCGGGTCCACCTGATTGACCAAGGCCCCATAGATATGCGTAATCACTCCTGTAGCGTATGGCTGTTGATAACACATTTGTTCCAGACGTGTCCACCTAAACGGCTGGGAGCCCCCTTTCAATATGCCTTTAACAAAGTGAGAGAGCTGCAGATACCTAAAAATCTCAGACGGTGGAATCTGTTTAGTTGCTCTCAGGTCTTCAAAGGATCTCATGCCCCCAACTGTGCATAGATCCTGCACTACCTCCAGACCATTAGCCTTCCACCAGCTGAAACCTGAGGTATGTGTCACGCCAGGGGGGAACATGGGGTTGTTAAAAAGCCTCATCAGTGGAATATGCCCAGAGATCAATCCCGCCCCTGTCTTACAGCTGTCCCACCTCCCCAACAAGCATTCCAGAACAGGGGACATACCTTCGGGTCTGATACGTTTAGGGAGCCATGGCAGCACATCCACACCCATTGGTTCAATCCTCCTAGCTTCCTCTAGGACCCACAGTGGAGGGGACTCTTTTACATGCAGCAGTAGCACCGGAGCAATCTGCGCCGCCAGATAATATTTATGAAGTGAGGGCACACCCAGCCCACCCCTGGTGGTGTGGTAATACAATGTTTTTCTATTGATTCTCGGCCTAGTTGAACCCCAGATATATTTCAAAACTCTGCTTTGTAAGGGCTTAAAAAAAGACAGTGGGACTCTCACTAGGAGGACTCTGAAAAGATACAGCAGTTTAGGCAATAGAACCATTTTAATAGCAGCCAACCTCCCCAGCCATGACATCCTCAGATTACACCATGGATTCAAGAGCGTATCAACTAATTTCGGAATGTGTGAGTAATTGGCTTTAAATAATGTCTCATAAGTAGAGGTGATTTTAATGCCCAGGTAGGGCAACTGATGTGTCCAAGTCCACTTATAATTAGCCTGCAAGGATCTCTTGGTTGGCTCTGTTAACGACACATCCAGTGCCATCGACTTTGTATCATTGATCCGAAGCCCGGATAGACCACCAAACTCTGACAAAATATTTATTAAATTGGGGATAGTGATGTGGGGAGCTGTGATCATGAGCAACATGTCGTCCGCAAACAGGGACAGCTTGCTCTCCCCAGCTGGAGACACTATGCCTCTTATGCTCGCATTATTTCAAATCTTAATGGCCAAGGGTTCTATTGCCAGGATAAATAAGATCGGCGATAGTGGGCACCCTTGCCTAGTACCCCGAAGAATCGAAAATGGAGCTGACATTGCACCAGCATACTTCAGAGCAGCCTGGGGGGCATTATACAAAGCAGATACTGCCGTCTGAAGTCCAACCCCCAGACCCCATTTCCCCAGTACCCACTGTAAGTACTCCCAGGAGATGGAGTCAAACGCTTTCTCCACATCTAGTGACAGTAGCATGGCTTCCTGACTTGTGCCCTTGACTGAGTCAATCAACTGAATTATGCGTCTGACTCCATCCCCCGCCTGCCGAAGAGGGACAAAACCCACCTGGTCCCGATGTATCAAGGAGCCCAAGAAATCATTAATCCTAGTGGCCCAAATTTTTGAAAATAATTTAAGGTCGGTATTTAACAAAGAAATGGGTCTATAATTGCTCCACTGTTGATGGTCCTTTCCGGGCCTCGGGATCATAACCACATTTGCCTTCAGCATCTCGCTCTCAAATTGGTTCCCTTCCAGAACATAATTAAACAAAGTAGTTAAGGGGGGAACCACCTCCTGGGTAAGTTTTTTATAAAAGACCGCTGTCAGGCCATCAGGGCCAGGCCTCCTCCCTGATTTAAGTGTCACAATAGCCCTCCGTACCTCCTCCTCAGTGATGGGGGCATCCATCCCCTGCCTCTGCTGCTCAGAGACCAATGGCAGTTCAATATTTTCAAAGAATGCTGTGGCTTTCCTGTGATCTAATTCCTGGGGGGCCCCATATAACTTAGATAACCCATTCCTGAATGTTTCCAGAATCTTTTCAGGGTTGGTAGTGAGTTGGCCTCCATTCATTTTCAGCTTGATGGGGGGCATTGGAAAATCTTGACATCTAAGTTGAGATGCTAATAATGAGTTGGGCTTATTGCTACATGCATAATATCTTTGCCTTGACCACTTATATCGAGTTTCAGCCTGTTCAATCTGCACTTGATTCAAGGCCACCCTTGCCCTCTCCAATCTGACCTCCTCCTCCCTCCTACCCGTATCCTTAAACTCCCTTGCAGCTTCAGAATATTCCCGCTCCAAGCGGGCCGACTGTGCTATTCTTTCCCTCTTTTTCCTCGAGGCCTGCCCCAAAAAGTGTCCCCTTATTACTGCTTTAAATGCCCCCCAGAGTGTTGCCGGGGATTGCACAGTGCCCATGTTGTGCCTAAAGTACTCCATTGCTACCTGCTTAGCTCCCTGGACCATGTCCTCTGATGCCAAGAGGGATTCATTCAAAACCCACGGGGATGGTCCGGTTCGCATTACCAAGCCCGAGCATACTATAAGGACCATGTCATGGTCTGTCCATGACACAGGCTTTATCTCCGCCCGCCTAACCTGCGGCAATAGACCTCTTCCTACAAATATATGATCGATCCGGGAATGAAGATGGTGCGGGTGGGAATAATGCGTGTAGTCCCGCTTCCCTGGGTTTAGTTCACGCCAAGCGTCCACCATCTGCACTCCTTGGATTATGCTAAGAAAGGCTTTAGACTCCCCCAACACGTGAGGAGAGGGCAGGGAGGACCTGTCGAGCCTGTCTGGTAGCGTCAAATTCGAGTCCCCACACATTAGAATAGTTCCCTGCCCATAGGTCTTGAGCAATTCACACATCCTGGCCATGAAGCGGACCTGGCGACTATTAGGAGCATAATAACACAGCAATGTAATTGGCGTATCCTGCAAAGTCCCCACTAGCAGTAGGTACCTACCCTTGGGGTCTATCATTTGCTTAGAGCATGTGAACGGAGAATTTCTGTGGAACGCTATTAATACCCCACAGTGCTTCTTTTCAGCTGTGGCCTGGTAAAACTGCGGGTATTTCGGGTGGAGGTACCTGGGCGAGGATGAGGACGAAAAGTGCGTCTCCTGTAAGCACACCACATCTGCCTTAAGCGCAACAAAAGCTCTAAATGCCCTTGACCGCTTATTAGGGGAGTTGAGGCCTTGAGCATTAAGGGAGACCACCTTCACCGACATCCCTTACTTTCAAGAACACTATAATTGACATTGTTAGTCATTTTCTGGGGAACAGCACCTCCCCGGGTAATAGGGCGGGGGGGGGAGGAATAGCCAGGACCAAGGGGGGAGGGGGTGGAGGGTAAACATAATAAGACAAGACAATACACACTATTAAGCACTATCCAAATAGACACATAATCTACAATATTAAAAACCATGTGTAGGCCGATAATAATCAGCCTATTGTGTACAATCCACAATTAGCATACCACCAGGGACGTGCCTCTGGGGGAATGCTAGGGGGTAGGCACGGTATATCCCCCGGGCCGGCGGGGCAGCTCAATCAATAATTTTCTTAACTGTGCATAACAATCAATTTTCCACTAAGGCACTTAACTAGCAGACAGGGAGAAGCTTCATATCAGGAAGGGACCATCCCATCCTGCAACATACATGTAATCTGCCTCCATAAGCCTGGTTTCAAAATCAATTTGTACAAAGCAAAGCAAGCCAGGCATAACGGGAAACCCAGGGCCCGCCCCACACACCCCCACCGGCACTGCCGATCGGAGTGCCCGAGACAGGCCCCCCGCCACACACCTACCAAGCAGTGCAAATAGCTATCAACTAATCGTACATCTGACATTCAAGTAATTTAGGAACATTTAAGAAATATAAATGGCATTAATAAAAAGAGTAAGCATATAAAACCACACAAATTTCACTTTCCCAATAGCTGGGAATGTCCAGAACTTCCACCCACAAAGAGGGTCACACCACCAAACCTCAATAGTAGCTTGCTGGTCATCCCTCCGAAGTTGGCTGAAAAACTTGCGAAGTCAAGTTCCTTAGGGCCTGCGACCGGTCGTTCCCCGATTTCCTCTGCTGTGAATCGTCCAGCGCCGCAGCAGCATCTCTCCTTTGCTGTGAATTTGGGGCCGAAACTGTAGGTAAGTCCTGGGAGACCTTAGATCCAGATAAGCCAAGCTGCAGTAATAGGTCCCTTAATTCCTGGGGTTTCGCCGCCTGATGGATACGGCCGTTGTAAGGGAAGGACACCTTGAATGGAAAGCCCCAACGGTAGCTTATGTTGTGGGATCTGAGCATTTGCAAGTAAGGTTTAAGGGCTCGCCGCTTAGCTATGGTGGATTGGGCAAGGTCCGCAAAAACTTGGTAGGAGTGACCCTGGAACTGCGTGAGGCCTTGTTCCCTTGCTGCTTTCACCACCGCCTCCTTGGTCTGAAAGTAGACAAACTTTACGATGATGTCCCTCGGGGGTCCATCAGGGCTACGCCTGGTGAGGGCCCGGTGCGCTCGCTCCAGCTCCAGCCTTTCAAGCGGTATGGTAGGTGTCAGTTCTCGCAGCAACGCCATGATAGTACCTTGGGCGTCCTCCATCGACTCCGGGAGCCCCCGGAATCTGAGGTTGGAGCGGCGGTTCCGGTTCTCCAGATCCTCTTGCATGTCCCTTAGAGCAGCGATTTCTTCATGCAAAATCTCCAATTCCTCCTCGTGGCCGTTCAGAACCGTGGTAACATCGGTTATATTGCTCTCCAAGGACGCAATTCTCTGCCCCTGCGCTTTCAGCTCCTTGATTAGCTGGGAGGTGCTCTTGGTGATTGCAGCCACCTCTTCCCGGATCACGGCCCTGATATGCTGCAATGAGGTATGATCCAACGCCATCTGCGGGCACTGGTCTTTCAGTTCAGAGGGAAATTGGGTTTGACTGTCCCCCGAATCCAGGGAATCCTCTGAATGGGTCACCGAGGGGGCCGGGGCTCCCCCTTCCTCCTCACCTCGTGCTGCGCGTGCAGTGACTGGGTGTGCTGCGGCCGCCATCTTGCTTCCCGGCTGCAAGGCCCTATGTGGCTTCGGAGGCCTTTGCTTGTTTCTGCGGGTCTGATGCATACTCCGACCGGAGGAGAGTCACCCCCCGATCCTCTCCCCGCTGTTTGCGCCACTTATCTGTGCTTTACGCTGCGTTAAGCCGCCCCTTCAGGCCCGGGTTTGCGGAGCTCTAGCAGAGTGCGACCATCCGCCGGCTCCGCGCGCATGCGCCCCCCCTAACTGCACTTTTTAATCTTTTTCAGGCACCCCGAGATGCACCCTGACACCAATTTTCCTTTTCATTCTAATTTCTGTATTAATTTTCCTTTTCATTCTAATTTCTGTTTTAATTTTCCTTTTCATTCTAATTTCTGTTTTAATTTTAGTTCCTTTTCAACACAAAATAAAAAAAAAAAAATAAAGAAACATGCTGCAATGTGTTTAATTCTGAAGGTACTTGATTCCCAGCCCACAGCAAAGCAAAGCGCAGGCGCTGTGTTGAATAGCGTGGTCAAACTGACTGACAGCGCCTACAAAGCTGAGCTCCAACATCATATTCAGCAATGTAGGCGTTGTTCCCAACAACGCCAGGTAGCGACTGAGGAGGCCTGCTATAGCGAATCGCTACCGCCCGCGGCGTACGCTAGCGGCGCTCATAGCGCCATACTTCAGTCGCTCATCTGTCGCTACCTGGCGCTATTAATGAATCGGGCTCTATCCCCTCGATTCAAAGAGCAAAAGTTAAGTGATTTCGTATCGAGAATCGTAAGTTTGGGTGGGTGTTTGTCATTTTTTCTTGTTTTTTTGGCCATTTCGTATTCGCACGATCGTTCGCGCATAGACGTATATGAACATACGCATTTCGTACGAGAATCGTATAATTTGCGTTAGTTCGTGTGTTTTTCCCGTCCAAATCGTATTATTTGCGTCCGATCCTATTTTTTACGTCCTTCACATGGGCTTGCGCCCAATTCAGAGAGGTGATTGCTAATTGTTTTGAAGCCCATTAAAGAGCTGCTTTACGAAATGTTTGCCGGCAGCTATTTGGCCTCGGGAGTAGGATGGAGCGGAGCGAGTTTGTGGCACATCAAGGGCTTATGCTTTTTGGCATTGAGTTGATCGAGATGTCTGAGAGCAGATTGCCCCTGCGTCGTCGCATGAACATCGATAGCATGAATGATGTTGAGCTGTTCGAGCTGACCAGGCTTAATCGCGCTTCCCTCCATAAATTATATAGTGAGCTGCGGCCATGGTTAGCCCGCACCACAAGGAAGGGGCATGCAATTTCAGGTATGACCAAGATGCTTGGCTGCCTGCAATTTTTGGCGAACGGCTCGTTCCAGAGGCTGGGTGCCCTCTCTGTGGGGATGTCACAGCCTATGCTGAGCCGCGCACTGTCTAAATTTTTGGAAGGCATGGCTGCCATAACTCAAAAATATATTTTTTTTCCAGATGATATGGCAGCCAGAAACGCCATTAAGCTTGGTTTTTATAATGTGGCCGACATGCCCAACGTTATTGGTGCAATTGACTGCACACATGTGGCACTCGTACCTAGGGCAGCCGACGAGTATATATATAGGTATTGAGATTGGTTATTATGTTGCCCAACGTGTCATGTAACCTGTTTTCCTTTGCGGCAGCATATTTGTTTATCCCTCATTTGTGTAGCTGCTTTATCTCGGCTTTTCATTAGTCTTTCCCAATAGAGTGCAGACATGTTTTGTGGTTAATTTATTAGTTTGGGTCAAATATCAATTACCCTTTTTGTATGTTTTTTCCTTAAGGAATCGTAAAATGGGACACTCACTTAATGTCCAGGCCGTGGTTGGTCCGGATATGCGGTTTATGAGTGTCCTTGCCGGCTACCCCGGATCGTCCCACGACTCCTATATCCTCCGGCGATCTGGGTTGTTTCGGAGATTTGAGGCAGGTGAATTTTCGGGGGCATGGCTGCTTGGTAAGTGTGTCCTATTTGTGTGTTATTAAATGTGGCATTAATCTTGTATTTGTTGATATGTTTGTTTTGGAAAACTTTACAGAAGCGTCCAACTGCCTTTTTCTTGGCTCATATATTAGGAACTTACCCAAAAAATCCTTGTCTCGCTGTGGCCTTCAGAATGTTTTCCCTTTAGTTAGGATGTCTGTAAGTTCCTTGTGCCTAAATATATTGGTTTGGAGTTTATACCCAAGGATCTTTGACCTTTGGCTCCTTTTGTACTATTGGTCGTTAAATGTCAAAGTGGACTTAAACTGCATACATTGTAGTTTCCAGAGAAATGTGGATAGGCCCTCCGCAGCATCCTAATTGTAACATGTCTGAAAACTACAAATATATGTAAAATACAAATACCCTTGGCCGTGCAGATGTTTGTTAATTAATTGGTATATAGAAGTGCCATTTTTATTTAGGTTATACCTTAGTGCAATTTTTGGGGGCCCTAATGTGCCGTGTTTTTTTTTGGGAACACTTTACCTTACATCATTATGATATCTGTGAAATTTTTGGTGTTGGTTGTGTTGCCTTTTTAATTTTGATTACATTTAATTCTCTGTTTAAGGTGATTCCGGGTACCCACTTCTACCCTGGCTCATGACGCCTGTGCTGCGGCCCCAGGATGCCTCTCAGGAAGCGTATAACCGTGCGCATCGCAAGACCCGGGCTGTTGTGGAGAGGGCCTTTGGTCTGCTGAAGACACGTTTTCGTTGCCTTGACCATACTGGGGGGGCCCTGCAATATGATCCCAAGAAAGTGATCGACATTATAATGGCATGTGCTGTTTTGCACAATTTTGCCATCATGGAACGTGTCCCACGTTATGTGGACAGCCTGCCCTCTTCAGCCGTCGAGGATGAAGTCGAGAATTTTGAGGGGCCCCCCAGTGAGTCTGGCCAATCTGTTCGAGCCAACCTGATCAGCCAGCATTTTAGTTAACTTTTTTCCCTGTCTCACCATTCTGTATGTCTGTGTTATCCTTTTTGTTACATATGTTGTTTTGCCGTAATGTGGCATTACCTCTAAGTAAAACATTTAGACCTTAATTGTTGCCTAATGTATTTCATGTAGTTTCCTTAGCTTTAGCTTTGCATTGTTACACCGCTTCAAACCAAAATTATCTGGTTTAGCCCAAGCTGTTAAAAATGTCTTCCCACTAAAAACGCCACAAGTATTGTAAGTGAATTTTTTGTTTTACTTTGAAAATGAAAAATTAGAGTGGTTAACAGAAATCAGTCCACATACATCTGTGGTAACAAATGGATAACATTAAAAAAAAACATCGAGCACATCTACACCTGGAAGTGAGTGGCACAACCAAACAAGGACACCCAGTCCAAAGGCCAGCCTAGTCCAGTCATTAATATTGCCTGTGCCCAGGGATATTTGGGCATGGCCATAATGTCACACAAACATGTCTGCAAACAGGAGGAGCACCAACCAAATACATAGGTAAAGCCATAAGTGGCCAGATAAACTCCACATAGACCTATGGCATTGGCTAGTGGCCTTAAGCATTACTCTAAGGAGCTATATGGGAGCAAATACAAAACACAACCTGCCAGAGCAACACAAAATGGATTGTTTGAAACCTCAAAGGACAAGTAAATACAGTGGGGGTTAAGAGAAAAGATGTCCCACACACCCATGGCTTAATAGGGTGGCTGCCCATAATACCCAGGTGGAGGTCCAGGTGGAGGTCCATGGGAATGGGACCTAGCCTGGGCCATGGCAGCATTGTGAATTTGAAACTGCTCCACAATGTTTCTCTGCATATTGGTCATCTCAGCCATGGCTGACTGGATGCCATTACTTGCATTGGCCACGTTGCTGTTGAGGGTACGCAACTCCGCGAGGATGCCCTGTAGACTGGTATGGATGTTCACCATGTCGGCATGCCTTTGCTCACGCTCTGTAACGAGCTGGGCGTCATAAGAGTCCCTTTGTTGGGTCCATAATTGAAGTAGGGCACTCTGCCTCCCCTGGGAAATTGTGGGGCGGCGTAATGGCGTCCACCGCACAATTACCCTGGCTCTTGGGCGTGCCCTGCCGCGTGGTGTCGTACCCTCAACAGCAACCGGCCTGCTTTGCAAATCCTCAGCAGCAGAGTGAACACTGGGGACTGTAGTGTCAGTCTCCCCATGTGCAAGCACAATGGATGGAGATTCACTCTGCTGCTGAGGATTGGCCAGAGAAACATTATGGAGCAGTTCCAAATTGGGACCCAGGGGGAGTTCATCCGACGTGCCCTGTACGGAGACATCATCATCTTCCTCCATGTCCTGGATCTCTTCCATGAGTGTGCGGGTCTGTAGGGACATATCAAAAAAAAAAGGCTAAGTTTGCGTCCAAATTTTGGATTTCAACAGTTTAACACATTCTTAAGCACTTGTTAGTATTTATGCTACTAAATTAACTTACCGAAAATCTCTGATCTGGGCTCCTATGCTGTACGGACCTGGTAGGCATAACCAAACTGGGGGGTGAGTTTACCCTTGCTGAGGGATCATGCTGGGCTGAAGAAGAGAAAAACAAACCACGTAAACACACACACATAACCTTTTTTAGGATAGGTAATCAAATATAGCTCTATTTGTAATATTATTCAACTCTAGAGCAATGGTGACCTTTGTTCAAACACACGCAAGTTTACATAGGTGCAATGGCTCTGACAAACTGCTAAGTGACCTCAGTTCTAAGTCATGAAGTGTACCCAGTCAGCATACAACTTTCAAGGCACATTTTTGGATTTAGCCTACCATTCGCTAGGTCCGGGGTACTCAAACAATTGTTTGAAACGCCCATTTAAAGGTATGTGGTGAGAGGTGAATGTCTGGCCATGGTGCTGACGCAGGGGGTGTCTAGTTAAAAATAAAGACACTGGTGGAGGGGCTGGAGATTTCAAAGTGCCAACTAATAAAGGCTGCTTGCCCTTGCTGGGCTGGATGGGCCAGAGCTGAGGGGACAGGGATTGGATGGCTAAAGGGGGGAGTTAACGTATTGATGGTGATGGGATGGATGGAGCCAATCTGTTACAAATGTATGGGGCTTATGTGGGGGGGGGCATGGGGGGACTGTGGCAGATGGGCCAGAGCAGGGGCAGCGGGACACGATTGTGGCCAGAGAAAATTTAAATAAGTTACTGTGTACCTTGCAATGCCACTTCCTGGGCAGTACTTCATATTGCAATGCTATGTTTCACGGAGCCATGACATTGGGCAGGAGACCAACCACTACATGGCCGATCAAGGGGGCAGCTCTGAGCACGTCAACACAGAAGTAACTGAGTGCAGGGCTGTCTGGGCAGGGGTCCTTGAATGTGGTGCCAAGGTCCGCATTGGGACCCCGGGCCGGCAGTTGAGTCTCGCTGCTCTAGGTCAGATATGTTTGTGGGTGGCTAATTAAATTGTTAACTCAAACACAACTCACACAACCAAAAGGCAACCCATACATAATGATGTGTGTTTTGTGATTGATTCAAAATATCTCACTTATCTTGCGAAACTTCATGACTTTAACAATACAATTGGACATTTGAACTTTGCCATAATGGCTGTGGGCCTAAATGTGTGATTCCCAGGGACAAAAAGAGGACACAAACAGCCACAGTAGTGCGAGGCCAAGCAAGGCAAACCATAGGGGCATCCCGTTATCTTGTTACTAGTGAACTGTAGATTATTTAGCAAACAGGCAAACATGCAGATTTAAGAGTACTCACCGTGGGTACGGGTCGGTGAGTCTGTGTCCCTTAGACCAGCATGTCCACCGACCGCGACCGGATGGAGAAGTCCAAGCACAATCTCCTCAGCAGGGGTAAACTCCAATTTAGATGGAAAGCCACCGCCAGTTTTCAGGCTGAAAAGAGAAAATCGTTTGGTACTCAGAAAAGGTGCATACAGAACATCCAAAACATTAGATTTAGCGTAAACATTTAGTTACCTGTAATTATGCCTTTTAATTTCTTTTTGCCGTACAGCATACTTCAGATCAGAGATTTTCTTCTGAATTTGGGACACATCTTTCCTCTCTTCCCCCGCTGCATTTACTTGTCGGAGGATGGTTTCAAACAATTCCATCTTGCGCTGCTTGGTGGTGTGTTTGGATTTGCTCCCATATAGCTCGTCATAGTATAATGTAAGGCCACTAGCCAATGCCATATTTTGGTCATGGGAGAATCTCCCACTCAACTGGCCGCGGCGCAATGTGTGGCCAGATGGTTGGCTTGGCTGCTCCTCCATGTGTGCAGACACATGTGGTGACATTATGGCCTGGGGCTGGGTAGGGGAATGGCCGGATTGGTGGCTTCCCAATGACTGGACTGGACTGGCCAAGGGACTGGGTGTTCTTGCGTGGCTGGCCACCGAACTTCCAGGTGTAGATGTGGTCATGGGGGCAATTCGGGGCCCTCTTGGGGGGCTAGGTTCCCGGCTGGTGCCAGGTCGGGGGCTCTGTTCCCGGCTGGTGCCAGGTCGGGGGCTTCTGGCCCTGGATTGGGTTCGTCGGGCCCTGTATGGGCTTCTGGCCCTGGATTGGGTTCTTCTGGCCCTGTAGGGGCTTCTGGCCCTGGATTGTGTTCTTCTGGGCCTGTAGGGGCTTCTGGCCCTGGATTGGGTTCTTCTGGGCCTGTCGGGGCTTCTGGCCCTGGATTGGGATCTGCGGGCCCTGTAGGGGCTTCTGGCCCTGGATTGGGATCTGCGGGCCCTGTAGGGGCTTCTGGCCCTGGATTGGGATCTGCGGGCCCTGTAGGGGCTTCTCGCCCTGGATTGTGTTCGGCGGGCCCTGTCGGGGCTTCTGGCCCTGGATTGGGTTCTTCTGGGCCTGTCGGGGCTTCTGGCCCTGGATTGGGATCTGCGGGCCCTGTAGGGGCTTCTGGCCCTGGTTTGGGATCTGCGGGCCCTGTAAGGGCTTCTGGCCCTGGATTGGGTTCTTCTGGGCCTGTCGGGGCTTCTGGCCCTGGATTGGGATCTGCGGGCCCTGTAGGGGCTTCTGGCCCTGGTTTGGGATCTGCGGGCCCTGTAGGGGCTTCTGGCCCTGGTTTTGGATCTGCGGGCCCTGTAGGGGCTTCTGGCCCTGGTTTGGGATCTGCGGCCTCTGGATGGGCTTCGGGGCCTGGATGGGGTTCGGGCCCTGGATGGGGTTCGGGCCCTGGCTGGGCTTCGTGCCCTGGATTGGGTTCTTCGCCCTCTGGCTGTGCTTCGGGCCCTGGATGGGGTTCGGGCCCTGCTGCGGGGCATGGGTTTCCGAACTGCCCTACTTGAAGGCATGGCCGGTGTGGGCTCACTGGTGCTGCCTGTTCTGGGGGCAGAGGTGGTGGGTGCTGCAGTTGCCAGCTTTTTGGCTGCAGGAGGGGCACGGGGCTTGGGGCCCCTTTTTTTGGTACCTGAGGGTCCAGGGTCCCTTGGTGGGGCCGAGGTGGGAGTCTTGGATCTCAGTTTTCGGCCAGCTTGCTGGGACCTTGTGGTGGGGCCCTCCGCGGTCTTGCTTGCCTGGGGTCGCTTGCTCATCGCCTTTTTTGGTGCCATCGTACACAAATGCTCAAAGAGAATGAGCTTTGGGTGCAGGGACCTTTAAATAATGAGCCCAGCGTGTGACGCCTATGCGCACGACTACGCGCTCGTACGAACGTACGTTCGAGCGGAACCAGGAAACCACTGGGGTTTCACTTATCTGCTGCCTGGAAGAAGCCTAAAGATGGCGCCCACTATCTTCACCCGTCAACAGGAAGAGATCCTCATGCTGGTAAGTGGCTGCCTGTGCATTTTAATAGAATAGTCAATGATGGCCTAAATGTAAATGATGCGTTTGGAACTAGTTTGGGGTCTCTTAATGTTTAATCACTGGCTCCTCACACTTCATCCTCAAGGGCCGAGCCTGGCCACGTTTTCAACTGTCTATGCTGATGTCCTAATTCGGCCAATTGCTCCGGCTTAGCAACAGTTAATTAACCTGTGGAGTAGCGGGGCGAGCTGGCAAACCTGGCCTGTCTCGGACCTTGATGCGGATGTTTGAGGAACACTGTTTTCCTAAGCCATAAAAACACAACGGGAAGCCACACACGTGGTCCAAAAGCCTAAGCATTAGGCTACATCTTGGATGTTTAAACCATCCTAACATGCCATAGATGCAGGTGGCCTGATTCTTGATGTTGGCTATTATCTGTATGTACATGGTGTGTGATACATATAACATAAGACCAGACTGTCAATCACAGTCAACGTCCTCTTTAAGGCACTCCCCAAAAATGGCGGCCACTCGAAATGTGTGTGTTAATGACATTAAATTCTCAACTTGTGATGCAACACATATGGGTCTGTGTGTAAAAGTAAAAGCTCTGTGTCCATTATGTTTTTCAGATCATGCTTCAGCGCCGGTATGACTTCGCGCCCAATGTGTGCGAGAAAAGGGACATCGCCCGGGAGATCATCGCCGAGATCCACCGTGTGACCAGCACCACCTTCACTCACACCCAGATAATGCAGCATTGGTCGGACCTGAAGCGTCTGCACATGCCCCGGGTGCGGAGGTTTTTTGGGATCCATTTCCCAAGTAAGTACAAAGCAATTGCATGGTATATGTTCCAAATGTCTAAGTTATGCCTTTATTTATAATGACTTTTCTTTGGTAGTGTTGGAAATGGATTTCAGAATTCGCCGCACCCGGAGACGTACAGGCCGACCAGTGCTGCATGACTCTGCATCTGTGAGTGAAGGTGGTGGATCTCCCGGGCGACGGACCTACCCCTCCTCTGTGGCCTCCTCAGACCAGCCCCTGGACCTTACCACAGAGGAGGGGCCAAGGCGCGTGGGCGTGGAGTCATACCTGGCCACGCATGGGGAAGGCTCTGGTATGTCACTCTTCATGTATAGGCACAAAGATATACATGGCAGGCCAAAAACTAAGTTATCCTTTATTATGTATTTGTAGAAGCTTCAGGAGCGGGTGAGATAGTGGAGGAGGAGGCAGCAGAGATGCTGGAAGTCGATCCTGGCGAAGGTGAGTGATGTCAGCCAGACTGGGAGCCAGATATGTTGGGAATAGTGACTCTCTACAAGTACTAACCAAATGTCACATGTTTCTCCAGGGACTTCTTCACAGCAGAGCCAGGACCAAGGGCAGCCTGTTGGCCCCAACCAGCCATCTGTCGGCCACCAACTCCGTAAGTCTCCATGCCATTATTCATATTAATGTTTGCTTAGCTAATAACACACACATAACTAAAAGCGTAGCCAATGTGTAGTTCACACTTTAATGTGGGCACTTCGTTAGCTTAAAGAGGACCCTAACTAGTATTAAGAACCAAAGACTTAGCCATCACACTGTACCTACAGATTAGAAACATGGAAAAACACCCTTCACCCATCTAATGCATGTTATTAGACAGAACAAAACCAATATTGGGGAATATGGAATGCACAATATTTACAGGCAGCATGGGATACAGATTGAAAAAAGGAAGGTGCTGCCATGCATTGTGTGAGTGATGACCTTTCCCTCAACCCAGCTATGCTCTGGATTCCCAACGCACCACTGTAACCTACTCCCCTGTACTTTATCCAACTCTCCACTCCTCATTAAGTGTTATGCTTCAGAGTCCAGATGGCGGCGCTGTAATCCAAAAACCTCCAAAATGTACTTTGATCTGGTGCAGAATCATTTGGGAATAGTTATTGGTTTTCATTAAATAATGTTGAAGGTCCGGTGTCAGGAGTTAAAAGACTTACCTGTGGGAAATGCATTAAATTTATCCCTTGGAAGAATGACATATGTCATGCATTTACATGTATTTGATTAACCCCAAATCTATTTCCAGCATACAAACCGGTCTGGGACTCCTATTTATGTTTATTTCTCTATTGCTTACAGGGATTATCCCAAAAACCGTGCATGAAAAAAAAAAAAGAATGAAGGAGTTGGTGGCCGAGCTGCTGGCCATACAGGCGACGTTGGGGCCAACAGATGAAGAAGAGGAGGATGATTAGTGCCCTTGGTCCTGGCTAATTTTGTTAACTCGGTTAACATTTTTTAATATATTGGAAACGTTTTAATGTTTTTTAAAAAAAAAAAAAAATTTTGCTATGTTTTTAAAAAAAAAAAAACCAATTTTACTATGTTTGGAAAAAACAAAATCCAAAATTTTACTCTGTTTGGAAAAAAAAAAAAAAAAAAACATTTTACTATGTTTGTAAAAAAAAAGAAAAAAACATTTTACTATGGAAAAAAGAAAACCAAAAATTTTACTAAGTTTTGAAAAAAAAGTAAAAAACATTTTACTATGTTTGAAAATACCAAAAAAAAAAAAAAAAACTAAATAATTTAAATAAATTATATTTGAAGCCTTCATAAATGTGTCTTTTATAATATGCGCACCCAAAAACAATTACACAAAACAGAAAAAACACGCTTATAAACATATAGACATATGTACATTATGTGGTTTGGGTAAGTTTTAGGGTCGTCAACATGAAGAAGGATGCAAGCGCTAAGGGGTTTAGGTAAGTTTTAGAGACCGAGAAATGAAGTTGGATGCAGGCGCTAAGAGGTTTAGGTAAGTTTGAGGGACCGAGAAATGAAGTTGGATGCAAGCGCTAAGGGGTTTAGGTAAGTTTGAGGGACCGAGAAATGAAGTGGGATGCAGCCGCTACGGGGTTTAGGTAAGTTTGAGGGACCGAGAAATGAAGTTGGATGCAAGCGCTAAGGGGTTTAGGTAAGTTTGAGGGACCGAGAAATGAAGTGGGATGCAAGCGCTAAGGGGTTTAGGTAAGTTTGAGGGACCGAGAAATGAAGTGGGATGCAGCCGCTAAGGGGTTTAGGTAAGTTTGAGGGACCGAGAAATGAAGTTGGATGCAAGCGCTAAGGGGTTTAGGTAAGTTTGAGGGACCGAGAAATGAAGTGGGATGCAAGCGCTAAGGGGTTTAGGTAAGTTTGAGGGACCGAGAAATGAAGTTGGATGCAGCCGCTAAGGGGTTTAGGTAAGTTTGAGGGACCGAGAAATGAAGTGGGATGCAGCCGCTAAGGGGTTTAGGTAAGTTTGAGGGACCGAGAAATGAAGTGGGATGCAAGCGCTAAGGGGTTTAGGTAAGTTTGAGGGACCGAGAAATGAAGTGGGATGCAGCCGCTAAGGGGTTTAGGTAAGTTTGAGGGACCGAGAAATGAAGTTGGATGCAAGCGCTAAGGGGTTTAGGTAAGTTTGAGGGACCGAGAAATGAAGTGGGATGCAGCCGCTAAGGGGTTTAGGTAAGTTTGAGGGACCGAGAAATGAAGTTGGATGCAAGCGCTAAGGGGTTTAGGTAAGTTTGAGGGACCGAGAAATGAAGTGGGATGCAAGCGCTAAGGGGTTTAGGTAAGTTTGAGGGACCGAGAAATGAAGTTGGATGCAAGCGCTAAGGGGTTTAGGTAAGTTTGAGGGACCGAGAAATGAAGTGGGATGCAGCCGCTAAGGGGTTTAGGTAAGTTTGAGGGACCGAGAAATGAAGTTGGATGCAAGCGCTAAGGGGTTTAGGTAAGTTTGAGGGACCGAGAAATGAAGTGGGATGCAAGCGCTAAGGGGTTTAGGTAAGTTTGAGGGACCGAGAAATGAAGTGGGATGCAAGCGCTAAGGGGTTTAGGTAAGTTTGAGGGACCGAGAAATGAAGTTGGATGCAGCCGCTAAGGGGTTTAGGTAAGTTTGAGGGACCGAGAAATGAAGTTGGATGCAAGCGCTAAGGGGTTTAGGTAAGTTTGAGGGACCGAGAAATGAAGTGGGATGCAGCCGCTAAGGGGTTTAGGTAAGTTTGAGGGACCGAGAAATGAAGTTGGATGCAAGCGCTAAGGGGTTTAGGTAAGTTTGAGGGACCGAGAAATGAAGTTGGATGCAGCCGCTAAGGGGTTTAGGTAAGTTTCTGGTTGAGGGTGCGCATGCGCAAGATCTTATAAACATACGAACGCACGAATCTAAGAGGCCAAAAACCAATGAAAACCAGAGGCAAACGCAAGTAATTGGAAGAGGTTGACGATGGAAGCAGCCGAAAAAACAGGCTGCCGCCGCAACAGGTGAGCACATGAACGTGATTTTTACGATTGTCAACTGACTGAGGCAAGTTCGGGAGATATCATACGAACGGACGTATCTTTTAGGATAGAAACGTATTTGCTTATTGAATCACTCGCAAGTTCATACGAACGCACGAGCGGACGTGAAAGATAGGATGATCGTGAGCCAAATCCAAGCTGTTACATGTTTCTTTGAATCAACCCTTATGTATTACAAATGGCTATGATTGGCCGAGAGCCTGTGCATGTGCCGTAGGACCAGTGAAAGTTGAGGTTATTCAAAGGTATTGATTTGCTGCTTGATGGTGAAAAGCTGGATCTAGCAATTTTTTGGCAGCAAGGCCCAGGAGAGTGAAATTCCTGGATTTTGTTCAACTTTAAAGGTTGACCTCCTTTAAAATATTTACATATGACAGCAAAATTAATAAATGGAAAATTAACAAATAATAGTAATAACATTTAGGGAATTTCCTAAACAAAATTAAGAGCATTATATTTAAAGCAGATTCAGAAATGAGGATGGATATGCCTGTTGAACAGTGTACTTTCTCTTGGAAGATATCACCCCTTTAAAGTGATCCAACACCCTCCTTGATCGGCCCGGGAATCTATGAGACTCCCAGGCCGATCCGATCCCACCCTGAAACCCCCCAGGACGCACTCTAACCTTACCTTACTCCCGGCCCAAGGGTGCATGCGTGGGCCGCGGCCGTATCTCGTGCTTCTCTAGCAGGGTGCGCGCCGGCCATTTGTGATCTTTATCGGGCGTTCTCGGGGGTTTCACGCAGCGGGGCATCGGGGGGATCGGGGTGCCCCGCGGAAGTGAACTAAAACCCAGGATAGTGAAAATCCTGGGTGTTGGTCCACTTTAAGTGTGCAGCAACTTCTGAAACCCCAGCAAGGAGTAGCATTGGGAGCATCAGGGAATCATTTGGATGGTGGGGTGAGGGGATCTGAGTATTTCGACTTCTTGGAGATAATTTGCCTGATATGAACAGGCTTAAATTTTCAGCAAGTAAGTTGACCTGAAATAGTTCTATTTATAAGCTGACCCTGTATTTAGCCTTAATTAGACAGTGCCCTTGTATCTTTAAATAGCTTTTTAGGCGTGAAATAATATGTTTTTACCTCTAACGTAGTATTTTTATTATAACAAGTTTCATTTCCAGCTGTCTTTGTTACCACAAGTAATGAGCAGCAAGGCCGCTTTCCAGGACAAAATATGGTTTTCCTGAGATGTTCTAGACCGAGTCTTTGCAATTTTACACTTGGGGCTGTAATAGAGGGTAGTATTATGCATTTGGCAAGGACATAAGGTTTGCAGAGAAAAGAAAGCAGCCTTCCCAAAAATAATATATAATGTCTTTAATTATAGGCCGCTGTTCTATATTTTGATGTATGAGTCAGTCCTGTGAGCAACGTGAAGCAACAAACACTCGTAAGGAACCAGTGAAGAGTCTACTTCAGGGATACAACTTAGTTAGCAAAAATCTTTCCCATGCTTTGCATTTAACTAAACTGTATTTAGCAACTTGTAAATTATTTCACTAAATGCACAAACATGTCCAACATAACTGAAGATAAAAAATGCTGCATGTCTGAAATAAATACCTGTTTAACCCTTTAAGTGCCTACCTAGAGTTTTTGTCACCATCTGTTGCCAGACCATTTTTCACTATTTTGCACTACACATGTTCCCAGGAAAAAGATTTTTTTTTTTCAGAAGAGTCTGGGTTTTAAAATGAAATGTCTTATTTGTCAGTTTTTAAGTGTATTCTCAATATTTTGGAGTGAAATATGTGCAACAAAATAAAAAAATACAATATCCCCTCGATTCAAAGAGCAAAAGTTAATTGATTTCGTATCGAGAATCGTAAGTTTGGGTGGGTGTTTGTCATTTTTTCTTGTTTTTTTGCCCATTTCGTATTCGCACGATCGTTCGCGCATAGACGTATATGAACATACGCATTTCGTACGAGAATCGTATATTTTGCGTTAGTTCGTGTGTTTTTCCCGTCCAAATCGTATTATTTGCGTCCGATCCTATTTTTTACGTCCTTCACATGGGCTTGCGACCAATTCAGAGAGGTGATTGCTAATTGTTTTGAAGCCCATTAAAGAGCTGCTTTACGAAATGTTTGCCGGCAGCTATTTGGCCTCGGGAGTAGGATGGAGAGGAGCGAGTTTGTGGCACATCAAGGGCTTATGCTTTTTGGCATTGAGTTGATCGAGATGTCTGAGAGCAGATTGCCCCTGCGTCGTCGCATGAACATCGATAGCATGAATGATGTTGAGCTGTTCGAGCTGACCAGGCTTAATCGCGCTTCCCTCCATAAATTATATAGTGAGCTGCGGCCATGGTTAGCCCGCACCACAAGGAAGGGGCATGCAATTTCAGGTATGACCAAGATGCTTGGCTGCCTGCAATTTTTGGCGAACGGCTCGTTCCAGAGGCTGGGTGCCCTCTCCGTGGGGATGTCACAGCCTACGCTGAGCCGCGCACTATCTAAATTTTTGGAAGGCATGGCTGCCATAACTCCAAAATATATTTATTTTCCGGATGATATGGCAGCCAGAAACGCCATTAAGCTTGGGTTTTATAATGTGGCCGACATGCCCAACGTTATTGGTGCTATTGACTGCACACATGTGGCACTCGTACCTAGGGCTGCCGACGAGTATATATATAGGTATTGAGATTGGTTATTATGTTGGCCAACGTGTAATGTAACCTGTTTTCCTTTGCGGCAGCATATTTGTTTATCCCTCATTTGTGTAGCTGCTTTATCTAGGCTTTTCATTAGTCTTTCCCAATAGAGTGCAGACATGTATTTTTTTTTTTTTTTTTTCAAATATCAATTACCCTTTTTGTATGTTTTTGCCTTAAGGAATCGAAAAATGGGACACTCCCTTAATGTCCAGGCCGTGGTTGGTCCGGACATGCGTTTTATGAGTGTCCTTGCCGGCTACCCAGGATCGTCGCACGACTCGTATATCCTCAGGCGATCTGGGTTGTTTAGGAGATTTGAGGCAGGTGAATTTTCGGGTGCATGGCTGCTTGGTAAGTGTGTCCTATTTGTGTGCTATTAAATGTGGGATTAATATTGTATTTGTTGATATGTTTGTATTTGAATTCTTTACATAAGCCAGAAACTGCCTTTTTGTTGGGTCATATATTATGAACTCCCAAAAAAAATGCTTGGCTCGCTTTGTCCTTCAGAATGTTTTCCCTTTAGTTAGGATGTCTGTAAGTTCCATGTCCCTAAATATATTGGTTGGGAGTTTATACCCAAGGATCTGTGAGCTTTTGCTCCTTTTGTAGTATTGGTCTTTAAATGTCAAAGTGGACTTAAACTGCATACATTGTAGTTTTCATATAAATGTGGATAGCCCCTCAGCAGCATCCTAATTGTAACATGTCAGAAACCTCAAAATATATTTAAATTCCAACTACCCTTGGCCGTGCAGATGTTTGTTAATTAATTGGTATATTGAAGTGCCATTTTTAATTATGTACTACATTAGTGGCAATATTTATTTTGCTAATGTGCCCTGGGTGTTTTTTTTGGCCCTTTACCTTACATCATTATGATATATGTAAAATTATTTGTGTTTGTTGTGTTGCCTTTTTAATTTTGATTACATTTAATTGTCTGTTTAAGGTGATTCCGGGTACCCACTTCTACCCTGGCTCATGACGCCTGTGCTGCGGCCCCAGGATGCCTCTCAGGAAGCGTACAACCGTGCGCACCGCAAGACCAGGGCTGTTGTGGAGAGGGCCTTTGGGCTGTTGAAGACACGTTTTCGTTGCTTGGACCATACTGGGGGCGCCCTGCAATATGATCCCAAGAAAGTGATCGACATAATCATGGCATGTGCTGTTTTGCACAATTTTGCGATACTGGAACGTGTCCCACGTTATGTGGATAGCCTGCCCTCTACAGCCCTAGAGGATGATGTAGAGAATTTTGTTGGGCCACCCAGTGAGTCTGCCCAATCAGTTAGAGCAAACTTGATCTTGCAGCATTTTAGTTAATTTTATTTCGTGTCTCAACATTCTGTGTGTCTGTGTTATCCTTTTTGTTAAATATGTTGTTTTGCCGTAATGTGGCATTACCTCAAAGTAAAACATTTTTACCTTAATTGTTGCCTAATGTATTTCATGTAGTTTCCTTAGCTTGATATTTGCATTGTTACACCTCTTAAAACCAAAATTATCTGGTTTAGCCCAAGCTGTTTAAAATGTGTTCCCACTAAAAACGCCACAAGTATTGTAAGTGAGAATATTTTTTTACTTAGAAAAGTAAAAATTATTGTGCTTAACAGAAAACATTCCACATACATCTGTGGTTACAAATGGATGACATAACAAAAAAAACATCGAGCACATCTACACCTGGAAGTGAGTGGCACAACCAAACAAGGACACCCAGTCCAAAGGCCAGCCTAGTCCAGTCATTAATATTGCCTGTGCCCAGGGATATTTGGGCATGGCCATAATGTCACACAAACATGTCTGCAAACAGGAGGAGCACCAACCAAATACATATTTAAAGCCATAAGTAGCCAGATACACTCCACATAGACCTATGGCATTGGCTAGTGGCCTTAAGCATTACTCTAAGGAGCTATATGGGAGCAAATACAAAACACAACCTGCATGAGCAACACAAAATGGATTGTTTGAAACCTCAAAGGACAAGTAAATACAGTGGGGGTTAAGAGAAAAGATGTCCCATACACCCATGGCTTAATAGGGTGGCTGCCCATAATACCCAGGTGGAGGTCCAGGTGGAGGTCCATGTGAATGGGACCTAGCCTGGGCCATGGCAGCATTGTGAATTTGAAACTGCTCCACAATGTTTCTCTGCATATTGGTCATCTCAGCCATGGCTGACTGGATGCCATTACTTGCAGTGACCACGTTGCTGTTGAGGGTACGCAACTCCGCGAGGATGCCCTGTAAACTGGTATTGATGGTGACCATGTCGGCATGCCTTTCCTCATGCTCTGTAACGAGCTGTGCCTCATAAGAGTCCCTTTCTTGGGTCCATAATTGAAGCAGGGCACTCTGCCTCCCCTGGGAAATTGTGGGGCGGCGTAATGGAGTCCGCCGCACAATTACCCTGGCTCTTGGGCGTGCCCTGCCGCGTGGTGTCGTCACCTCAACAGCAACAGGCCTGCTTTGCAAATCCTCAGCAGCAGAGTGAACACTGGGGACTGTTGTGTCAGTCTCCCCATGTGCATGCACAATGGATGGAGATTCACTCTGCTGCTGAGGATTGGCCAGAGAAACATTATGGAGCAGTTCCAAATTGGGACCCAGGGGGAGGTCATCCGACGTGCCCTGCATGGAGACATCATCATCTTCCTCCATTTCCTGGATCTCTTCCATGAGTGTGCGGGTCTGTAGGGACATATAAAAAAAAAAGTGTAAGTTGGCGTCCAAATTTGGGATTCCCACAGTTTAACACATTCTTAAGCACTTGGTAGTATTTATGGTACTAAATTAACTTACCGGAAATCTCTGATCTGGGCTCCTATGCTGTACGGACCTGGTAGGCATAACCAAACTGGGGGGTGAGTTTACCCTTGCTGAGGGATCATGCTGGGCTGAAGAAGAGAAAAACAAACAAGGTAAACACACACATAACCATTTTTTGGATAGGTAATCAAATAAACCACTATTTGTAATATTAAGCAACTCTAGAGCAATGGGGACATTTGTTAAAAGACACGCAAGTTTAGATAGGTGCAATGGCTCGCGAAAACTGCTAACTGACCTCAGTTCTAAGTCAGGAAGTGTACCCAGTCAGCATACAACTTGCCACGCACATTTTTGGATTTAGAGTATCATTCGCTAGGTCCGGGGTACTCAAACAATTCTTGTAAAGGTCCATTTAAAGGTATGTGGTGAGAGGTGAATGTCTGGCCATGGGGCTGACGCAGGGGGTGTCTAGTTAGAAATAAACACACTGGTGGAGGGGCTTGAGATTTCAAAGTGCAAACTAATAAAGGCTGCTTGCCCTTGCTGGGCTGGATGGGGCAGAGCTGAGGGGACAGGGATTGGATGGCTAAAGGGGGGAGTTCACGAATTGATGGTGATGGGATGGATGGAGCAAATCTGTTACAAATGTATGGGGCTTATGTGGGGGGGGGGCATGGGGGGACTGTGGCAGATGGGGCAGAGCAGGGGCAGCGGGACACGATTGTGCCAAGAGAAAGATGTACCAAGTTACTGTGTACCTTGCAATGCCACTTCCTGTGCAGTACTTCATATTGCAATGCTATGTTTCAGGGAGCCATGACATTGGGCAGGAGAACAAGCACTACATCGCCGATCAAGGGGGCAGCTCTGAGCACGTCAACACAGAAGTAACTGAGTGCAGGGCTGTCTGGGCAGGGGTCCTGGAATCTGGTGCCAAGGTCCGCATTGGGACCCCGGCCCGCCAGTTGAGTCTCGCTGCTCTAGGTCAGATATGTTTGGGGGTGGGTAATTAAATTGTTAACTCAAACACAACTCACACAACAAATAGGCAACCCATCCATAATGATGTGTGTTTTGTGATTGATTCAAAATATATCACTTTTCTGGAGAAACTTCATGACTTGACCAATACAATTTGAAATTTGATCTTTGCAATAATGGATGTGGTCCTAAATGTGTGATTCACAGGGACCAAAAGAGGACACAAACAGGCACAGTAGTGCGAGGCCAAGCAAGGCAAACCATAGGGCCATCCCGTCATCTTGTTACTAGTGAACTTTAGATTATTTAGCAAACAGGCAAACATGCAGATTTAAGAGTACTCACCGTGGGTACGGGTCGGTGAGTCTGTGTCCCTTAGACCAGCATGTCCACCGACCGCGACCGGATGGAGAAGTCCCAGCACAATCTCCTCAGCAGGGGTAAACTCCAATTTTGAAGGAAAGCCACCTCCAGTTTTCAGGCTGAAAAGAGAAAATCGTTTGGTACTCAGAAAAGGTGCATACAGTACATCCTAAACATTATATTTGGAGACATCATTTATTTACCTGTAATTATGCCTTTTAATTTCTTTTTGCCGTACAGCATACTTCAGATCAGAGATTTTCTTCTGAATTTGGGACACATCTTTCCTCTCTTCCCCCGCTGCATTTACTTGTCGTAGGATGGTTTCTAACAATTCCATCTTGCGCTGCTTTGTGGTGTGTTTTGATTTGCTCCCATAGAGCTCGTCATAGTATAATGTAAGGCCACTAGCCAATGCCATATTTTGGTCATGGGAGAATCTCCCACTCAACTGGCCGCGGCGCAATGTGCGGCCAGATGGTTGGCTTGGCTGCTCCTCCATGTGTGCAGACACATGTGGTGACATTATGGCCTGGGGCTGGGTAGGGGAATGGCCGGATTGTTGGCTTCCCAATGACTGGACTGGACTGGCCAAGGGACTGGGTGTTCTTGCGTGGCTGGCCACCGAACTTCCAGGTGTAGATGTGGTCATGGTGGAAATTCTGGGCCCTCTTGGGGGGCTATGTTCCCGGCTGGTGCCAGGTCGGGGGCTCTGTTCCCGGCTGGTGGCAGGTCGTGGGCTTCTGGCCCTGCTGCGGGCCCTGTAGGGGCTTCTGGCCCTGCTGCGGGCCCTTGCTGGGCTTCTGGCCCTGGATGGGGTTCTTCGGGCCCTGGCTGGGCTTCTGGCCCTGGATGGGGTTCTGCGGGCCCTGGCTGGGCTTCTGGCCCTGGATGGGGTTCTGCGGGCCCTGGCTGGGCTTCTGGCCCTGGATGGGGTTCTGCGGGCCCTGGCTGGGCTTCTGGCCCTGGATGGGGTTCTTCGGGCCCTGGCTGGGCTTCTGGCCCTGGATGGGGTTCTTCGGGCCCTGGCTGGGCTTCTGGCCCTGGATGGGGTTCTGCGGGCCCTGGCTGGGCTTCTGGCCCTGGATGGGGTTCGGCGGGCCCTGGCTGGGCTTCTGGCCCTGGATGGGGTTCTTCGGGCCCTGGCTGGGCTTCTGGCCCTGGATGGGGTTCTTCGGGCCCTGGCTGGGCTTCTGGCCCTGGATGGGGTTCTGCGGGCCCTGGCTGGGCTTCTGGCCCTGGATGGGGTTCGGCGGGCCCTGGCTGGGCTTCTGGCCCTGGATGGGGTTCTGCGGGCCCTGGCTGGGCTTCTGGCCCTGGATGGGGTTCTTCGGGCCCTGGCTGGGCTTCTGGCCCTGGATGGGGTTCTGCGGGCCCTGGCTGGGCTTCTGGCCCTGGATGGGGTTCTGCGGGCCCTGGCTGGGCTTCTGGCCCTGGATGGGGTTCTGCGGGCCCTGGCTGGGCTTCTGGCCCTGGATGGGGTTCTTCGGGCCCTGGATGGGCTTCTGGCCCTGGATGGGGTTCTTCGGGCCCTGGATGGGCTTCTGGCCCTGGATGGGGTTCGGGCCCTGCTGCGGGGCCTGGGTTGCCGAACTGCCCTACTTGAACCCATGGCCGGTGTGGGCTCCCTTGTGCGGCCTCTTCTGGGGGCAGAGGTGGTGGGTGCTGCTGTTGCCTGCTTTTTGGCTGCAGGGGCACGTGGCTTGGGGCCCCTTTTTAGGGTTCTAGAGGGTCCAGTGTCCCTTGGTGGGGCAGAGGTAGTAGTCTTTGCTCGCAGCTTTATCCTACCTTTCTGGGACCTGGTTGTTGGGCCCTCCGCGGTCTGGCTTTGCTGGGGTCGCTTGGAGATTGCCTTTTTAGGTGCCATCTTCCACAAATGCTCAAAGAGAATGAGCTTTGGGTGCAGGGACCTTTAAATAATGAGCCCAGCGTGTGACGCCTATGCGCACGACTACGCACTCGTACGAACGTACGTTCGAGCGGAACCAGGAAACCGCTGGGGTTTCACTTATCTGCTGCCTTGAAGAAGCATAAAGATGGCGCCCACTATCTTCACCCGTCAACAGGAAGAGATCCTCATGCTGGTAAGTGGCTGCCTGTGCATTTTAATCTAATAGTCAATGATGGCCTAAATGTAAATGATGCGTTTGGAACTAGTTTGGGGTCTCTTAATGTTTAATAACTGGCTCCTCACACTTCATCCTCAAGGGCCGAGCCTGGCCACGTTTTCACCTGTCTATGCTGATGTCCTAATTAGGGCAATTGCTCAGGCTTAGCAACAGTTAATTAACCTGTGGAGTAGCGGGGCTAGCTGTCAAACCTGGCGTGTCTCGGACCTTGATGCGGATGTTTGAGGAACACTGTTTTCCTAAGCCATAAAAACACAACGGGAAGCGACACACGTGGTCCAAAAGCCTAAGCATAAGCCTACATCTTGGATGTTTAAACCATCCTAACATGCCATAGATGCAGGTGTCCTGATTCTTGATGTTGGCTATTATCTGTATGTACATGGTGTGTGATACATATAACATAAGACCAGACTCTCATTCACAGTCAACGTCCTCTTTAAGGCACTCCCCAAAAATGGCTGCCACTCTAAATGTGTGTGTTAATGACATGAAATTCTCAACTTGTGATGCAACACATATGGGTCTGTGTGTAAAAGTAAAAGCTCTGTGTCCATTATGTTTTTCAGATCATGCTTCAGCGCCGGTATGACTTCGCGCCCAATGTGTGCGAGAAAAGGGACATCGCCCGGGAGATCATCGCGGAGATACACCGTGTCACCAGCACCACCTTCACTCACACCCAGATAATGCAGCATTGGTCGGACCTGAAACGTCTGCACATGCCCCGGGTGTGGAGGTTTTTTGGAATCCATTTCCCAAGTAAGTACAAAGCAATTGCATGGTATATGTTCCAAATGTCTAAGTTATGCCTTTATTTATAATGACTTTTCTTTGGTAGTGTTGGAAATGGATTTCAGAATTCGCCGCACCCGGAGGCGTACAGGCCGACCAGTGCTGCATGAGTCTGCATCTGTGAGTGAAGGTGGTGGATCTCCCGGGCGACGGACCTACCCCTCCTCTGTGGCCTCCTCAGACCAGCCCCTGGACCTTACCACAGAGGAGGGGCCCAACCGCGTGGGCGTGGAGTCATACCTGGCCAGGCATGGGGAAGGCTCTGGTATGTCACTCTTCATGTATAGGCACAAAGATATACATGGCAGGCCAAAAACTAAGTTATCCTTTATTATGTATTTGTAGAAGCTTCTGGTGCGGGTGAGATAGTGGAGGAGGAGGCAGCAGAGATGCTGGAAGTCGATCCTGGCGAAGGTGAGTGATGTCAGCCAGACTGGGAGCCAGATATGTTGGGAATAGTGACTCTATACAAGTACTAACCAAATGTCACATGTTTCTCCAGGGACTTCTTCACAGCATAGCCAGGACCAAGGGCAGCCTGTTGGCCCCAACCAGCCATCTGTCGGCTACCAACTCCGTAAGTCTCCATGCCATTATTCATATTAATGTTTGGTTAGCTAATAACACACACATAACTAAAGGCGTAGCCAATGTGTAGTTCACACTTTCATGTGGGCACTTCGTTAGCTTAAAGAGGACCCTAACTTGTATTAACAACCTAAGAATTAGCCAACACACTGTACCTACAGATTAGAAACATGGAAAAACACCCTTCAGCCATCTAATGCATGTTATTAGACTGAACAAAACCAATATTGCGGAATATGGAATGCGCAATATTTACATGCAGCATGGGATACAGATTGAAAAAAGTAAGGTGCTGCCATGCATTGTGGGAGTGATGACCTTTCCCTCAACCCAGCTATGCTCTGGATTCCCAATGCACCACTGTAACCTACTCCCCTGTACTTTATCCAACTCTCCACTCCTCATTAAGTGTTATGCTTCAGAGTCCAGATGGCGGCGCTGTAATCAAAAAACATCCCAAATGTACTTTTATCTGGTGCAGAATCATTTGGGAATAGTTATTGGTTTTCATTAAATAATGTTGAAGGTCCGGTTTAAGGAGTTTAAAGACTTACCTGTGGGAAATGCATTAACTTTATCCCTTGGAAGAATGACATATGTCATGCATTTACATGTATTTGATTAACCCCAAATCTATTTCCAGCATACAAACCGGTCTGGGACTCCTATTTATGTTTATTTCTCTATTGGTTACAGGGATGATCCCAAAAACATTGGCTGCCAAAAAAAAAAGAATGAAGGAGTTGGTGGCCGAGCTGCTGGCCATACAGGCGACGTTGGGGCCAACAGATGAAGAAGACGAGGAGGATTAGTGCCCTTGGTCCTGGCTACTTTAGTTAAATGTTTTTAGGAATTGTGAATTTTTTAAAATTTTCTAGTTTTTGGGTTAAAAAAACAACAAAAAAAATTTATCTCTGTTTTTAAAAAAAAAAAAAAAATTTTTTAATATGTTTGGAAAACAAAAAAAAAAAAAAAGTTCAATCTGTTTGTAAAAACAAACCAAAAAAATTTTGAATGTGTTTGTCAACAAATAAAAAAAAAAAGAGGTTTTAAACTAAACCCAAAAAAATAAAAATTATGTTTAAACGAAACCAAAAAAAAACATTCAACATATTTTTAATAAATTATATTTTAAGACTTCCTAAATGTGTCTTTTCTAATATGCGCACCAAAAAACAATTACACAAACAGGAAAAAACACGCTTAGAAACATATAGACATATGTACATTATGTGGTTTGTGTAAGTTTTAGGGTCGTCAACATGAAGTTGGATGCAGGCGCTAAGGGGTTTAGGTAAGTTTTAGGGACCGAGAAATGAAGTTGGATGCAGGCGCTAAGGGGTTTAGGTAAGTTTTAGGGACCGAGAAATGAAGTTGGATGCAGGCGCTAAGGGGTTTAGGTAAGTTTGAGGGACCGAGAAATGAAGTTGGATGCAGGCGCTAAGGGGTTTAGGTAAGTTTTAGGGACCGAGAAATGAAGTTGGATGCAGGCGCTAAGGGGTTTAGGTAAGTTTGAGGGACCGAGAAATGAAGTTGGATGCAGGCGCTAGGGGGTTGAGGTGAGTTTTAGGGACCGAGAAATGAAGTTGGATGCAGGCGCTAAGGGGTTTAGGTAAGTTTTAGGGACCGAGAAATGAAGTTGGATGCAGGCGCTAAGGGGTTTAGGTAAGTTTTAGGGACCGAGAAATGAAGTTGGATGCAAGCGCTAAGGGGTTTAGGTAAGTTTTAGGGACCGAGAAATGAAGAAGGATGCAAGCGCTAAGGGGTTTAGGTAAGTTTTAGGGACCGAGAAATGAAGTTGGATGCAGGCGCTAAGGGGTTTAGGTAAGTTTTAGGGACCGAGAAATGAAGTTGGATGCAGGCGCTAAGGGGTTTAGGTAAGTTTTAGGGACCGAGAAATGAAGTTGGATGCAGGCACTAAGGGGTTTAGGTAAGTTTTAGGGCCCGAAAAATGAAGTTGGATGCAAGCGCTAAGGGGTTTAGGTAAGTTTTAGGGACCGAGAAATGAAGAAGGATGCAAGCGCTAAGGGGTTTAGGTAAGTTTTAGGGACCGAGAAATGAAGTTGGATGCAGGCGCTAAGGGGTTTAGGTAAGTTTTAGGGACCGAGAAATGAAGTTGGATGCAGGCGCTAAGGGGTTTAGGTAAGTTTTAGGGACCGAGAAATGCAGTTGGATGCAAGCGCTAAGGGGTTTAGGTAAGTTTGTGGTTGAGGGTGCGCATGCGCAAGATCTTATAAACATACGAACGCACGAATTTAAGAGGCCAAAAACCAATGAAAACCAGAGGCAAACGCAAGTATTTGGAAGAGGTGGACGATGGAAGCAGCAGAAAAAACAGCCTGCCGCCGCAACAGGTGAGCACATGAACGTGATTTTTACGATTGCCAACTGACTGAGGCAAGTTCGGGAGATATCATACGAACGGACGTATATTTTAGGATAGAAACGTATTTGCTTATTGAATCACTCGCAAGTTCATACGAACGCACGAGCGGACGTGAAAAATAGGATGATCGTGACCCAAATCCAAGCTGTTACATGTTTCTTTGAATCAACCCATATGTGTAAGTTTGTCAATAAAATGTTATTGTGTGTGAAATCCCATTTTCTCCCAGTTTCAACGGTACCACATATGAATTGGTAGACACCCTTTCCTGCACAGGAGACTCCCCCAAACTGAAACAGTGCTTTAGATAAAATACAATTATAATTTGCACTATGCACAACTTGCAGTTTTTCAAGAAAAACAATCCTTTACATTTGAAATACCCCCAACAAAATGTAAATTATCTGGAAGTACTCACCTCAAGCTTGTTAGGTGTACCAGGCTTGTTGATATGGGCGCAGTTTTCTGGAAGTAATCCCTCAATGAATACTTTGGTTGCACAGAGTTTCCCTAAATAAGAATAAAAAAGCAGAAACAAAGCCACATTTTTCTAAAAGAAAACTATATGAAAACAAGAAAAAAAGTTAAATCTGAAAAAGCAAAGTTCCCCAAACAGAACAATACCCAACATGCATAAGTCCTGTCAAGGGAAGAGTTGAAAATGTCAGCTCTGCAGACAAAGTGTGCACTGCGTGCTTTTTCTACCAAAACAACCCTTTATATTTGGAATACCCCCATAAGCCATATATTTTCTGAAAGTACACACATTAAGCTTTCTAAGGGTATCCAGCTTATTGTAGTGGGCTCATATTTCTGGAAGTAATCCCTCAAAGGATTCTGAGGTTGCGCAGGTTTTCCCTAAAAAAATGTATAATAAAGCAGAATATAAAAAACATTTTCTTAAAATATCAATATGCAAACAAGGGAAAACACGCACAAGGTCCCCCGAGCAGAATGATACCCAACATAGCTACTTTTAACCCTTTTAAGTGCCAGCCTACTTGAAATTTTGTCACCCTCTATTGACAGGTCATTTTTCACCATTTTACGCTATGTTTAACTGTGATTTTTGCAGGAATTTCCAGGAAAAATATATATTAATTTTTACAGCAGAGTTTAAGCTTTAACATGAAATATATTGTTTGTAATTTTCTACTGTTCTTTAAAATATTTTTCAATAGAAAAACAAAAAAATATATATATTTTTTAGAAAATGTTATATAAGACATTTATTTTATTAAAGAAAACCATATTGCATGTGAAAGCCCCATTTCTCACGATTACAACGGTACCCCATATGTATCGGTAGCCCCCCATTCTTGCCCAGGAGACCTACCAAATTTAAAAGAGCCCTTCTTAACATTTACAAATAAAATACAACTATTATCCACACTATAAAGGGTTAAACCATGAAACAAAAATTGGTGTAGGGTCCCCCTTTTTGGTGGCCCCCCCGCCCTGCTGGCTACAAGCCTGCATAGCCTAAATTGGCCCAGGCAGGTAATAGGGGGCTGGGGGTTAATGGCAAGTCATCCGCTAAACCTCGTGAACTAGTATAGGAGTCTCATGGACTCCTTACCAGTTCACAAAGAGTTAAATGTAAAAACACACACACACACACACACACATAGAAAAATAATATTTTATTTGTTTTTTTAATACGTACCTCCCATCCATCCATCACTGTGTCCCTAGCAAATTATTCTGGCTTCTGCACTCCTGCTGCTGCTGCTGCTGGAAACCTTTATACCTGCTGGGCAAAAGAATATAAGGGGTTAATATAAAAAAAATTACATAGTGTCCTGTCTTCTTGGGGGGATACCCAATCTTTTTGGAATTTTGAGGGTTAAAAACCCACAGGTGGCTTGCCAGCCCTTTAACCCTTCTAGTGCCAGCTACGTGAGTCTCACGTAGCAGCCTCTACTCCACTTAAGTGCCAGCTACGTGAGACTCACGTAGCTGACTTTAAACCCCCACAGTAAAAAAAATATAAAAGTAAAATACTCACCTGACCCCTCGTTGGATTCAGCCGGGTCTCCTCTTTAATTTGGTGCCATCCGATCCCCCGTGGGGGGTCGGATGGCTCCAGGAGAGCCCCCGGAATAGCACCCCCCCCCGTTTGGCAGCAGCAGCTGCTAACTGTAAAAAAAAAAAAAAAATACAAATGACATTTACTTACCTGCAGTCGCGCTGCCTCCCTCCGGGTCTCCTCTTCACTGGGGGGGCCTCCGATCGCCCCCCCCAGCCTCTTCAGCTTCAGGGGAGAGCCTGAAAGGGCTCTCCCCTTCCTCTCCCGACGGGCGCCGCCATCTTGCTGTTAAGCCCCGCCCCTTCGGGGGCGGGGCTAATGACGTCACCGCCGGGTGTCATCGGGGCACCCGGCAGTTCTCTTCTCAGATGCCGGTGATGGCTGGGCGGAGAAGGAGGGAGGTAGGCGATCCTCCGATCGCCTGCCTCCCCCCTTCTCTGCCCAGCTGTCACCTGCATCAGATCGCTGCGGGACAATGCATATGAAGATCGGAGGTGAGTAAAGGTAAAATGTTTTTTTTTTTTTTAATAAACATATTACAAAACCTGTGTCTGTCTTTTTTCTTATACTGTTAACCCTTTGTGAACTGGTAAGGGGTCCATGACCCCTATACCAGTTCACAAGGCTGGGGGGATGGCAAGCCACCTGCGCTAGCGGGTGGCTTGCCATTAACCCCTGGCACCCCCATTACCTGCCTCCCCAAAGGCCAGGGGGGGGCAGAAGAGCCCGGGCCCACATGGGCTATGTGGGCTCGTAGGCTGCAGGGTGGGGGGGGCACAAAAGCTGGCCCCCCCACTCTGTGCCTACAAGCCCCCATAGCTGGTCCCGGGCTGGTTACTGTGGGTAAGGGGGACCCCACGTCATTTTTTTTTTGATTTTTAAGGGTTTTTAACCCTTAAAAATAAAAAAAAAAATGGGGTCCGCCCCCCCTGGGAGGGGGGACCCTATGTCATTTTTTTTTTTATTAACCCTTTGTGTTCTGTCATCCAGCAGCTATAAAAGGCTTCTTGCAAGTGAGCAGAAGCCAGTGATCGCCGAGGGACAGAGTGCTCCAGGATGGATGGGAGGTGAGTACAGTGTAAAAAAAAAATAAAAATTAATAAAATATTTTTTTCTCTGCTTGTGTCTGTGTGATTATTTACTTTTAACCCCTTGTGAACTGGTAAGGGGTCCAAGACCCCTATACCAGTTCACAAGGCTGGGGGGATGGCAAGCCACCTGCGCTAGCGGGTGGCTTGCCATTAACCCCCGGCACCCCCATTACCTGCCTCCCCAAAGGCCAGGGGGGGGCAGAAGAGCCCGGGCCCACATAGGCTATGTGGGCTCGTAGGCTGCAGGGTGGGGGGGCCACAAAAGCTGGCCCCCCCACTCTGTGCCTACAAGCCCCCATAGCTGGTCCCGGGCTGGTTACTTTGGGTAAGGGGGACCCCACGTCAATTTTTTTTTTGATTTTTAAGGGTTTTTAACCCTTAAAAATCAAAAAAAAAATGGGGTCCCCCTCCCCTGGGAGGGGGGACCCTATGTCATTTTTTTTCTCGATTTAACCCTTTGTAGTGTGGATGGTATTTGTATTTTTTTTGTGAATGTTATAAAATACTTGTTTCAGTTAGAGGGGTCTCCTGGGCAGGAACAGGGGGCTACCGATAAATATGTGGTACCGTTCTAATCGGTAGAAATGGGGCTTTCTCATGCAATATGATTTTCCTTAATAAAATACATTTTTTATTTAAAATAAAGGAGTCAATTTTCAAAAAAATTTTTTTATTTATTTATTTATTTTTTTTACTTAATAATATTGTAAAAAAAAAAAAAAATGTACAAACAAGACATTTCATGTTAAAGCCTAAACTCTGCTGCAAAAAATATATATATATAATTTTCCTGAAAGTTCCAGCAAAAATGGCGCAAAACATGGCGAAAACATGACGCAAAATGGGGAAAAATGGCCTGTCAACAGAGGGTGACAAAATCTCAAGTAGGCTGCCAATTAAAAGGGTTAATAGTACCTATGCATGTTGGGTATTGTTCTGTTCGGGAGACCTTGCGCTTTCAGACTTAGCTTGTTTTTTCTGGTTTGCATATTTAAATTTTAGGAAAAGGTGTTTTTTATTCAGCTTTTTTATAAATTTTTTAGGGAAACCCTGCGCAACCAAAGAATTCTTTGAGGTAATAATTCCAGAAAGATGAGCCCACTAGAACAAGTTGGGTACCCTTAGAAAGCTTAACGTGTGTACTTTCAGGGAATATATGGTTTATGGGGGATATTCTAAATGTCAAGGGTTGTTTTGGTTGAAAAATCGCAAGGTGCGCACTTTGTCTGCAGAGCTGAAATTTTCAAGTAAAATTACCGTTACGCACATGCTTTACTTTGGGGTGTTTGGCAGCTCTTCCCTTGACAGTAGCTATGCATGTTGGGTATCGTTCTGTTCGGAGGTTGTTGCGTTTTCAGATTAAACTTGTTTTTTCCTGTTTGTATGTAGTTTTTTAGGAAAATGTGGCTTTGATTCTGCTTTTTTATCCTTTTTTTAGGGAAACTCTTTGCAACCAAAGAATCCATTGAGGGATTACTTCCAGAAAACTATGGCCACATCAACAAGCCTGGTACGCCTAGAAAGCCTGAGGTGTGTACTTCCAGAGAATATATAGTTTGTTGGGGGTATTTCAAATGTAAAGGGTTGTTTTTCTGGAAAAACTGCAAGGTGCGCATATTGCGTAGCATAGTTGTATTTTATCTGAAAATCCCCTAAAGCGCTGTTTCAGTTTGGGGGAGTCTCCTGGGCAGGAAAGGGTGTCTACCTATACATATGTGGTACCGCTGTAACCGGGAGAAATTGGGATTTCACACGCAATAAGATTTCATTGACAAACTTACATTTTTTATTACAAAAAAAACTACAATATGTAAAAATTTTTTTTTTTTTTTTTTTTTGCACATATTTCACCCAAAAATATTAAGAATACACCTAACAAATGACAAACAAGACATTTCATGTTAAAGCCCAGACTCTGCTGAAAAAAACAATATATCATTTTCCTGGGAAATCCCTGGAAATCCCTTCCAAAATCACATTTAAACGTGGGGAGCGCAAAATAGTGCAAAATGGTCTGGCAACAGAATGTGACAAAAACTCCAGGTAGGCTGGCACTTAAAGGGTTAAGCATTGTATTTACCTCTGATCCTCTGCTATCCCCTGACGATCATGTCTCACGAAGCTCCGACGACAGCTGCCGGGTGATCGGTGGGGGGGGCTGGGGGACAAGGGATCACAACCCCTCGCCCCTCCAACCTCCCTCCTCCGATCACCTGGAGTTACTAAGCGGGTGTGGTAATGGCGCCACGGATGACGTAATCAATTATGTAAGCCGTCTCATCCACAAAAGGTGGGGCTAGCGGCTAGCAGCAGAAAAATACCATTTTAAGGTAAAACAAATATAATCGTACATATAGAATGCTACAGGTGTTACAGGCATAACAGGTAAGGAAGTGTTAAAGTTATGTTCTTCATGAACATATGATAAATGCACATATGGAATTTATTTAGCGAGGGTTTTGGGCAACAATGCACACAACTAGCCCAGTAGAGGGTGAATATACTAAAAATTAAGGTGAATCAAAGGGCACATATATAATATGCTGTGTATTTTGTGGCTGCATAAAGTTTTTTTATGTAAATCTATTTCCTATCTGTCTTGTTGTTATCAAAGCTTCAATAATATGGCTTAAAATGCCTTGCAGCCTAGATTAGATGGGGGTTTGGTAAAAAATGATCAATTTTTTTCCAAATGCAAGATGGGGGAAGCTATCTACCTATGGGCATGATAGGAAAGCTGCTGATTTTCAGCTGAATACACAGATCTGTATTGTGGTCAATGTTCATCTGTCTGGATGAAGCAGTTATTTGGATTTTCCCAAACTCGACGAAGTGTGCCAGATCCAGGTTGCATCAACCCTCAGCCCAGATCCAGAGCCCATCACTTTTTACAGAATTTCTCCAAAACTACTGGCAGAGAAGGCAGGGTCACCTTGCAGAAAGAGATTCAGAAGATTAGAAGAAAAGAAGCCTTATAGCATGAGGTTATAGGAATAAAAAGTATCATTTTTGCACATAAGGATAACTGAGCTTGACTAATTAGTCTGCTCATAGAGCATCTGACTAAAACAAAGTATTCCTAACTTCTATATATCGCGCTACCCTGTAATTTGTAATTTTCTGATTTGTAATTTGTAACACAATGTATAGTGTATCTTGTTTCATTCCTGTGTCACCCCTGAAAGATTAGTTTCTTTCTATTGGTTTGATTCAGCACCATATTATTTTTATTCACATTTTTGTGGGTAAACACTTTTTCCCTTGGTGCAATTCAGCACCATGTTTAGCAAAAAATGCACATCATGAGAAAAGTGAGTAAAAAGACCCTTGTAAATCTTTACATTTTTGTATTTGCAAAATCTGAAGTCCTTTCTACTTGGCAAAGGGTCTTGGCTCAACCCTGGTTTAGATTGAAGGAAACGTACATTTTACACTATCCTGGGTTTTCGTTCCTTGCCCCCCGGGCATCCACATTTGGGATGTCCCGCTGTGTGAAACCCCCCATTTCACCTTTAAAAACTCACCTCTTCCCAGTCTAACAGAGCATGTGCAGGCTCTTGTCCAATCAGAGCCTCTTGCTGCACATATGTAATGTTCGGCAAACGGCTCTGTTAATGGCACTCGTGAGCTTGAGTGGCTGCATCTCCTGCAGCGTGCATACTCCCACCCTCTAACTTATCTGAATTGCCGGGGGCGGGAACAGGCATACAGCCAAATGATGCAAGGGGATGTGGTCTCCTGATGTTTACATCTGTGAAGGAGCCAGGAAAAATGTAAGTTTACCGGCTTCCTAGAGGTTTTCACACAGTGGGGCAAAGCTATCTAGGATGCCCCTTTTGTGTGTACAGATGAAGCTGATGAAGATGAGTTAATGGACTTAGGGTGGCTAATTTGCTAAGGACGCCACTGAGCGCCACTTGGGCTGTTAAGGAAAGGCACTGACAACACCCCAGCAGGAATGCTGCAAAAAGGCTATTAGCACTATTGCTGTTTAGCTTTTCTTCTATGTGTCACTGTGTTTCTCTGTCCGACTTTGATAAAAGTAATGGGCGCTATTAAAGCAGACTCCCGGTGTTAAATAGTGTCTCTGAGGGGCGTGGTTAAGATGGCCACCTAGACGGACGTGTCTGCTAGGGGCTCCTGACAAAAATCCTGAATAATTGCCTTCTGGGCTATCTCGGACGCATCCCCCCCTGGGAGTCCCGGGCGGCGGAGAGGAGCGTGGAGGTGTGCCCGGAGCTCGCGGTGGCACATCCCCGCAGCATGTCAGCGGCGGAGTGGTCCGGGTGGCGGTCGGCCGGAGGAGAGGGCGGGCGGCTCCATCGTGTGCTGGAGAGCGGCGGCGGAGGGGGACGATCTTCCCCTGTGTGATCCGGACGGCGGCGGCAGCAATAGGAGACCCCCCCCCCGGGAGAGTGTCTCCCTGCGAAGGACTGCAGCAGGTTCGGTTTGGCGGGAAACCGGAGGAGAGGCCGGCGCCATCTTGCAGGAGGTGAGGAGAGCTGCGGTTAAGGGGCGCAGGGGATAGCAGACTGTGAGGGGGAGGCCTGCAATTGGTTGGACTGATCCTGCTGCTGGGCCCTTGCAAAGTTGGGGAGTGCAGCCAGAGGGGAGTGTAGGGCCCCCTGACAGAGCCTGGAGGCTCCTTATCCCCATATTGGAACAGCTGGGGTGGATTCCCTGGACCCCCCCGTTGAGACAGAGCAGCAGCCGGTTCTTTGAGCCCCATACCAGCGCGGAGCCGGGCTTCTGAGGCCCTGGGTGACGGCTGGGCTCCCTGCAATTTTTCTTCACTTCAGCAATATAATCGCCCAGCGGCTGGGAGGCAGCAATAAGTATCCCTGGACCCCATATCTGTGCAACATCTGCATGTCCCTGGCCCCCTCTTCTGAGCAGCAGTCGGAGGGTCCTTGAATCCTACATCTGTGCTTCTTGCCTGTTTCTTGAACCCACCTGTACAGTATCTGCGGACTCCTTGAGCCCTATACCTCTGCCGCGCCTGCATATTCCTTGAACCTCATATCTGTGCAGCACAGTAAGTCACAAAACAGGCTCTCTGGCCATTATCTCCGAGCAGTATCTGCGGGCTCCCACACACCTCATACCTGGGGACAGCAGCAAGCCTCTTGAACCCTATATCTGCGTGGTGCCTGCGAGCTCCTTGAACTCTATATCTGTGCCTGAAAACAGGCTCCTTGAGTCCTATACCTGGGCAATATCAGCGGACTTCCTGAACCCCGCATCTGCGCTGCAAAACAGGCTCCCTAAACCCTGTATGCTTTCTCTCACGCATGTCAGGCAATAGAAAGCGTAAGTCTACAGCGGTCAGTTGCAGCACGCAAACCATGGAAACTCCTGGCGGAGCCGGGCAATAGCCCCCCAATCCGGACACAATGGCAATCATGGCTGCCATCGCCTCCTGTCAGAATGCCCTTACAACTAAATTTGACACTCTCCAGGAACAATTCAACTATTTCCGTCACGATCTGAATAAAGTACGGGACCGCACAGGGGAGAATGAGAGGAGAATTGGGGAGACGGAGGATCGCTTGTCTGTGCAGGCGGGGGAGCTGGCGACCTTACGAAGGCAGGTGACTGTCCTACTGGGAAGGGCTGAGGACTCTGAAAATAGGAATAGGAGGAATAATGTCAGGATCCTGGGATTACCCGAAAAATCGGAGGGCGCCTCCCCAGAGGAGTTTGTTGAAAACCTTATAAGAGATAACCTGGCACCCAGAAATCTGACAACATTTTTTACAATAGAGAGAGCGCACAGAATTCCGCTGAGACCCCCTCCGCCCGGAGCCCCGCCAAGACCATTAATATTCAAAGTTCTCCATTACAAGGACAGGGACGCCATACTGGCCGCGGCCAGGATAAAGGGAACGGTGTCTTATGAGAACGCTCGGCTGTCTTTCTACCCGGATTTTACATCGGAGGTTCAGAAATTGAGGCGCTCATTTAACGGGGTCAGAGAGAGGCTCAGGAGGAAGAAGATCAAATATGCTATGCTGTTCCCGGCGCATCTGCGTGTTCAAGATGGAGAGACTACCAAGTTTTTTACCTCTGCCGAGGAAGCTAACATGTGGCTGGACTCTCTGCCGGGGGCCTGATGAACTGGGCCCTGGGCCGGGAGCACAGATTGGCCACCGCCTTGACCGTTTTTTTTTCTCCTTCTTGCTCGGCTTGCGCCGGTGGCATTCGGCTGGGGCCGCCCCCGCTGCCCTTTTGAGGGCCCCACCGTTGGGTGCTCTGGCGGAGCCCGGTGCGGTGACTTGTTATGCATTCTGTTTAAGTTGCTGAGTTTCTGTTCTTTGTGTTGTCCAGATAGCTAATGCATCCTGATAGCAATTGTTGCGGGGGAGCCTTGCCTCCGGATTCCCGGTGCATGTCAGGCCTAGTGTTGCCTGTGACGGCTCTGGGAACCCGTAGTGATTAACCCGCTGACCTGTATTGATTGGCAAGCCTATCTTGCAGACCTGTAGACAGCGGGCCTGCGCACCCCAATTGCACATAGTTAAAACCAGTGTTGTGTTGCTTTTTTTTTGGGATATGATGCTCGCCAAGGTTGGGGGGTGGTGGAGTGGGGTGGGGGGTGGGATGGGGGACGGTTTACTGTTCAAATGTTGTACTATCTGTTCTGTTAGTGGCTGTCTGTGTGTTGGTATGATTGTGATGTATGATTGCTGGACTCGAGTAATGGGAAGATCCCTGGGAGGGACGGTGAGCTGCAGGGGAGCAGCCTTTGATGGGAGCACCTTTAAAGGTAATGGGTGAGTGTAAATTTCTCTCCTGGAATGTCCGGGGGCTTAATGATAAGATTAAGAGGGCTACTGTCCTCCAGTGTGTTAAGAAGCACAAACCGAATGTAGTTATTCTCCAAGAGACCCACTTGGTGGGTCAGAGGGTGCTGGCGTTGAAGAGGCCATGGATCCAGAGCTCCTATCATGCCCCATTCTCGGCCTACTCAATGGGTGTATCAGTGCTGATTTCCAAGGGTACCCCATTCGTGTTGTTTTCAGTACACACGGACCGAGAGGGTTGTTATGTTATCCTTCATGCCAAATTAATGGATACTGTTATGATAATAGTCGGAGTGTATGTTCCCCCACCATTCTCTGCTAGGACTCTGGATAGAACAATGGAGAAAGTACTTTCCTACCCCCCAGCCCCGATACTGCTATTAGGGGACTTTAATATGGGTCTGGACTCGGCACTGGATAGGATGGGTAAGAATCCAGGTCCCAAGACCCAACTGGCAAACTGGGCAGAGACGCTGGGGCTGCAGGAGCTTTGGAGGAGGAAACACCCCACCGACAAGGCATACTCTTGTCACTCGGTTACACACAAGTCTCTGTCCAGAATTGACCTTGCTTTCTCCTCGCCTGACTTCCTGACCAGGGTGGTGACCTGTAGCTATCTCCCGAGAGGAATCTCAGACCACTCTCCCTTATTGATGACAGCTGGACTGTCACTGAGACAGGAGAACTGGGTGGGATGGACCCTTAACCCTCTATGGTTGGAATCCCCTGACATTAAGAGTAGTCTGCAATCCTCTACTGAGGCATTCTGGGAATGTAATACGGGGGAGACATCGGTGGAAATAAGATGGGATGCCTTTAAGGCTGTTACCAGAGGGGCGGCCATCAACGCTATTGCTACAGCTAGGAGGAAGAAGGGGAGGGAAGTGGCAGATCTTGAAAGCAAACTTGCGCTTGCAGAGGAGAAGTTCAGTACAACTTCAGATAGCAGGGACCATTCCACGCTGTTGGCATTAAAGAAGGAATACAATCTGCTTTTGACTGACTCGGCTAGGAAATTACTGCTTTATAGACAGGCAACCATATTTGATAAAGGGGATAAGAATGGTAAGACCCTGGCCTACCTAGCGAGAGCTGACAGCCAATCCAACCACATTGCTGAAATCCTGGAAAATGGGACTAGGGTAACGGGGGGAAGGACATAGCCCAGAGGTTCCTGGGGTACTACTCGGCCTTGTATTCCTCGAGAGCGAGTTATGGGGCGACTGATCTGGGTAATTATCTGGATCAGATTGGTTTCCCGAGGCTAACTGAGGAAGATTGGGAGGCTTTGAACTCCCCTATAACCATGGATGAGGTCTCTGGCGCAATTAGAGCGCTCTCTAGCAGGAAGGCACCGGGACTGGATGGGATGCCGGCCGAGTGGTATAAACAGGACCTCGAACAAGTGACTCCAAAGTTATGGGAGGTGCTGAAACAAGCGCTGGAAAGTGAGTGCCTACCGGCCTCTTTTCATGAGGCACATATGGTCCTCATTTATAAGGAAGGGAGACCCCCTGACTCCTGCGCGTCTTACCATCCCATATCCCTGCTGAACCAAGATGCTAAAATATTAGCCAAAATACTGGCCACTAGGCTAAACAAAGTCATTCTACATCTGATCGGGCCAGACCAGTCAGGGTTTATGCCAGGACGTACTACGTGTGTGAACCTTCGTAGACTGATGTCCAATCTACAAATTGTACATGATAACCATGGGAAACGGGTGGTTATCTCATTGGATAATGAGAAAGCCTTTGATTCGGTAGAATGGGATTACCTTTGGGCAGTGTTAGAAAGATTTGGGCTTCCTGCTAGTTTCATTACATACATTAAATTGCTATATACACGGCCAACAGCCCGGATACGGGTTAATGGGTGCTACTCTAATTCATTTGCACTGCATAGGGGGACAAGACAGGGGTGCCCACTATCGCCGCTGCTTTTTGCCTTAGCTATCGAACCCCTGGCGATCATTGTCAGGAACTCCTCACGTATCTCTGGTTGGAAGTTGGGAGCAGTAGAGGAAAAGATATCTCTCTATGCAGACGATACACTGCTGTATCTGGCGGATGGCTATAAGTGCCTAGACGCAGCTCTGGACACTATTGAAGAGTTTGGGAGGTTCTCAGGGCTGAGGATTAATTGGGACAAATCCAGTCTAATGTTAGTGGACGAGCTTGCCTCCCCGGATATTTCCCCAAGGTCTCAATTAAAAATAGTCCAACAATTTAAATACTTGGGGATCCTAATTAGTAGGCAACCAAGCAACTTCATATCCCTAAATATCTCCCCGGTCATGTCAAAGCTAAAGCAGAGAGTCGCTCAGTGGGCGAACCTACCGTTGTCAGTTATGGGCAGAATTAATATATATAAAATGATATTCCTTCCAAAATTTCTGTATATCTCTCAGGCCTCGCCGGTGCTGTTACCCGTTTCCCACTTCAAGACGTTGGATTCAATTCTGTTTGGCTTTATCTGGGGGCAGTCTCCACCTAGGCTTAACAGACGAATAATGAAAGCGCAGGTGGCAGAGGGAGGTCTAGCGGTCCCGCACATGCAACTGTATTTTTACTCTACGCAGCTCCTGTTCGTGCACTGGTGGCTCTGTCAGCCGCAAAACAACCCGGTGGTGGGCCTGGAGGTGGCGGTGTTGGGTTCTCCTGAGAAGCTGTCCCTCTTGGTGTATAGGGGGGTTTGGGGAGTCTGGGAGGCAACCGGTTGTATGAGGGCAGTGTGTAACATATGGGAAAGGGTGGCCAAGCTGTACAGGAAGCCGGAGGAGGCCCAGTATTGGTCCCCCTTTGCTCCCCTCTGGAACAACCCCAAGCTTCCTGAGTTGGTTTCAATGCAGGACCCGCAGTTCTGGGATGGAAGGGGCCTCCAGATGCTGGGCCAGGTGTACAGAGATGGAGTGCTTATGTCATTTGACCAGATCAGGGAGACCTTTTGAGTTTCCCACCGGGATTTATTTCGCTACCTGCAACTTAGGCACGCTCTGCAAACTCAATTCCACAGGGACAGTCCGAATCTTTTGGTGTCCCAGGTGGAGAGTGCGGTAAGAGGGACGGATCTTGGGAAACCTGTCTCTACATTATACAAGTGCCTGGTTGCTGGGCTGGAATCCCCCAGGGGGAAGGTTGAAAGCAGGTGGCAGACTCTGGACCAAACCTTAGACCGGGATGACTGGGAAGAAATCCTAGACAATTTACACTCATCGGTCATAGAAGCTAGAGACAGATTTATTCAGACTAAGTGGATACATCAAGCATACATCACGCCGATACGGCTGTATAAGATGGGATTACTGACCAATGATTTATGTCCCAGGTGTGAGAGGGAGATTGGTACGTGGGAACACGTGACCTGGTCCTGCGAAGTTCTGGTGAGATATTGGGGAGAAGTGATGGATTTGATTGGTGGAGTGGTGGGCACCTGGATTACTGGCTCAATTTCCTTGAGTCTTTTAGGGGTGGTCGAAACACTGCCGCTGTCAAGGTCGCTGAAATCATTACTCAGGCTGCTGCTCTTTTATGCCCGGAAATGTGTTCTGCTTAACTGGAAACACCTGGCCAAACCATCAGTACAGGCGTGGAGGGCTCTAGTTAACCAGAAACTCACTATGTACAAACTGACATACACGGCTAGGGGGGTGCCCGATAAGTTTGAGAAGATTTGGGGTCCCTGGCTGCAGAATCAGGACACCGCTTCAGAGGGCGATTAGGGGGGTCAAGGTCTACTTAAAGGGGCAAGGCTGCTCACCTATGGTGGGTTGGGTCACTGTGCGAGTTAAAGTGGAACTGGGGAGACGAGAGAAGCATCCTAGAGATTCGGCTCTCCGACAAGCTCCTCCATCCCGGTGTATAGTTCATAGTTCACCAGATATTCGAGTCCAGACTGTATGTGTGTTGAGTGAATGGTTGTCGTGTCTAAATGTTCATTGAAACCGTGCTATTGATCAGGGTGCCTGCGGCCCCTCAATGTGATACGTGATTTGAATTTGTGTTTGATGTTGTTGAACTGCAAATAAAAAGAAACTTTTAAAAAAAATAGTGTCTCTGCATTTCAATGCTGCTGGATGTTTATTGGTATTCCACAGCAGCATTCTCTACTACAGCCACAAACAATACAGTTCACACATTTTTGCATTTCTTTGAAACTTTGAAATAAAATAAGGAATTTTGTCCTCTTGGTGCCTAGAAGTGAAAGAAAAAAACATGTTTTGCATTCAATTTCCCCTTTTCTCCCTTTTCCTATCTATGGCTGTTCTGAAGTGCTGTTAGCCACCGACACACACACACACACACACACACACACACACACACACACATATGGTATGTATGCTTTTATGGTCACATAAAATTAATGTGGATGTCTCTCCGACGATTAAACAACAGCCACGTAAATTCTCGGTGCCTGGCTTTCCCCGGCTAGTGGGCAAAGTAAAAAAAAAGCCACTCATCTGACCCCTTGTTCGATCCGGGCGGTCTCGTCTTCACCCTTTGATCCCCCGCCCTGTAAATTATATTTACTTACCTCTGTATGTGATCACTCCCGCCAGCTCTCCTCTTCACCCAGGGGGCCTCCAATCCCCCCCCCCCCCGGGGCTCTTCAGTCTTCAGGAGAGAGTCCAACAGGACCTCTCTCCCTCCTTTCTTGATGAGCGCACCCATCTTTACAACTAGCCTGGTGGGCGTCGGCCTGGCTCCTGGCGGCTCAGCTGTCAGATATCTGGTGATCGGTGGGCAGAGCAGCACAATGCAGGAGGCCCTCTGATCTCCTGCCTCCCCCTCCTCCGGCCAGGGATCACCGACCTGTCATTGGATCGACGAGGGACACTGGAGCTGACAATCAGGGGTGAGTAAAGTAAGATTATTTTTTTATGTTTAACCCTTTGTGAACTGGTAAGGGATCTATGAGACCACTATACCAGTTCGCAAGGCTCTGGGTCTGGCAAGTCACCTGCGGCTAGCAGGTGACTTGCCATTAACCCCTATCCCCCCAATTACCTGCATCCCCAAAGCCCCAGGAAGGGCAGAAGAGCCCGTGGTCATAGGCTATGCTGGCTTGTAGCTTGCAGGGCCACCAAAGTTGACCCCTGTGCCCTGCTCTACAAGCCCTGCATAGCTGGTCCTGGACTGGTTATGCTGGGTAAGAGGGACCATTTTTGGGGGGGATTTTTAACTCTGCCGCAAAAAGAAAATATGTACTTTTCATGGAAATTCCTGCAAAAGTTAAACATCACCCAAAATGGTGAAAAATGACCTGTCGACAGAGGGTGACAAAATCTCAAGTAGAATAGCAGTTAAAAGGGTTAAAATTGCCTATGAATGTTGGGTATTATTCTTCTCGGGGGACCTTGCGCTTTCAGATTTAGCTTGCTTTTTCTTGTTTACATATTGATATTTTAGGAAAATATCAATATGCATTTTATTGTTTGCATATTGACATTTTAGGAAAATGTGTTTATTCTGCTTGTTTATTCTTTTATTCTTTTGGGTAAACCCTGTGCAACCAACGAATTCTTCGAGGGATTTCTTTTCAGAAAGATGAAACCACTACAATAAGCTGGGTACACCTAGAAAGCTTAGTATGTGTACTTCTCGAGAAATATATGGTCTGTGGGAGGTATTCCAAATGTAAAGGGTTGTTTTGGTTTGTCTGCAGAGCTAAAATTTTCAGGTAAAATTACTGTTACGTGCATCCTTTACTTTGGGGTGTTTGGCAACTCTTCCCTTGACAGTACCTATGCATGTTGGGTATTGTTCTGTTCGGGGAACCTTGCTTTTTCAGATTTTCTTGTTTTTGTTTTTTTTAAGGAGAATGTGGCTTTGATTCTACTTTTTTATTTGTTTTTTTAGGGAAACCCTGTGCAACCAAAGAATTTATTGAGGGATTACTTCCTGAAAACTGTGACCACATCAACAAGCCTGGTACACCTAGAAAGCTTGATGTGTGTACTTCCAGAGAATATATATTTTGTTGGGGGTATTTCAAATGTAAAGGGTTGTTTTTCTGGAAAAACTGTAAGGTGTGCATATTGCATAGCATAGTTGTATTTCATCTAAAAATCTCCTAAAGCCTTGTTTCAATTTGGGGGAGTCTCCTGGGCAGGAAAGGGTGTCTACCAATACATATGTGGTACCGTTGTAACCTGAAGAAATGGGGCTTTTACATGCAATACAATTTCATTAAAAAACGTACATTTTTATTACAAAAACATAACAAATTGTAAAAAACTAAAAAACATTTTTAAAAAAAATTTTGCACATATTTTGCCCAAGAATACTGTGAATACACTTAACAAATGACAAACAAGATATTTCAGACCAGAAAAATAGCATATATAATTTTCCAGGAAATCCCTTCAAAAATCACAGTTGAACATGTTTAGCGGCAAAATGGTCTGGCAACAAAGGGTGACAAAATCTCCAGGTACGCTGGCAGTTAAATGGTTAAAGAAGAAAATAACATTAACTGTCAATGTTAGCTGTAAATAATACAAGATCATTTTCATTCAACCCAATCCATTGGTTTCACTTTTACTGAAATGAAGCCATGGCAGGATGAGTTGTGTACCTAAAGCAGGCATAAATAGCAAATGGAGTTAAGGAGAATAAAAGAGTAAAAGCAATTAAATCACAGGTTTCAACAGCACTTTTTGCTAATATTTTATGCACTTTTTGGATCACTGAAGTGAAAAAAATGCACAAAAACATAATGCATTGCTAAGCCCCTTGCCAAGGATTTAATAATCTTGCTGTACCCTGCAGGACAATGGCTAGCGGGTCTGGCTTCCATCCCAACAAAAGTAATTGCTTTCTTTGTGCCTGCAATATATTAGTACTTCACAGAGGGAACATTGTTGGCTAGAGTGACCTTGACAATAGTGCACACTTGTGACAACTCTGCTCTATTAAACATAAATTCCTCTAGCATTACAATACACAGTGTTCAGTCTCCCCCTAGGGTTTCTCAGTGTATATATTTATGCAGTGCCAGCCACATCATTTAAATATGAAGTTTATTAGGGGGCAGGACTTGCGTGAGGCACTGTAACTTAGACTTAGAAAAATTCCCTTGGCAGCAAGCACACACTTCCTAATGAGTTTCTATAAAGCTGGTCATCACCAGCTGCGCAACTTACAATAGACAGCCATTTGCACTGTTTGACAGCGCCAGGAAAATGGTACCGAGGGATGATCGATGCTTTTAATTAATGCTATCTCCTTCCGTTTAATAATACCTTGTCACTTATTAATGTGAACTATATAACACAATTTTGCAATGCTGCCTAAAGTCAATATGAATTACTAAGTAACCCCCAGTTTAATGGTCAATAAAGACATTTTTAATTAAAGCTAAAGTGATGTATAGCTGTAGATGGATAACAGTCTGGAAACTGACAATTAGCAATAATTAAAGCAGAAAAATGTAACGTCAGCCCACTGGTAAACATTTACAGAAACATGTTTCATACAATCAACCTGACGTCCCTTGCAGCTCATCACCCTTAGTCCACTGTCTCTTAACTAGTGTTGGGTGAACCGAAACTGAAAAGTTCGGAATTGCACCGAACTTTGTGAGTTCTGGTTCTGAAACCCAAACAGACTTCAGCCTTAAGTCTGGTTCAAGTTTGGTGTTCGGCCAAATCCAGAACAGCCCAACAGCCAGCTTAATCTAATGCAGAGTGTGCAGTAGCAGAAAACGGCTGTACAACGTAGCTGAGCCCCACAATACGGTCAGCATTCTTTCCTGTCAAAATGGCCATGGCTGTGGCTTTAAAAGGATGGCCACCCCATGAGTGAGGAAACTAGCAGTAGCTTACAATGTAAAATGTCCTAAGTCATAGGGCGGCCATTGAGGCCCTGGCCGTGGACATTTTAATAGAGGAAAGAGACCCGACCGAATCATGGGGCTCATGTAAGTTGTACAGCCACTTGCTGCTGCACACTATGAACGGGGACATTTTTCAGTCCCAAAGTTTGGGTCCCCAGTGATTTCATTAGGGACTGAGTTCCGGTTCAAGCCAAGTTCGGTACCCGAATCAAACATTTGTTTAAAGTTCATCCGAACCAGATGAACTTGAACTTATAGGGGTTCACCCAACATGTTCATCTAATTCAGCCACAATTAGCTAGGGTGGAGCTATGGCTGGGACATTGACCCATGTTGTTATCACAGTCTTGCAACACACAGCTCATCATACTGTGTACTAGAGTGGAGTACCATGCACAGCTTCCGCATGTTCCCATTGTCCTTTGACAGCAGCATAATTTTTCCTGCTCACTTAGAGAATGACATGTTGGGCAGGAGCAATACATGGGGGAGTGATTATTCCTTTTTGTTTATTTTAAATGCTGAAGAAAATATGTGCCGGAATTAGCATGGCGATACATTGCTGTGGCCCTGTATGAATAGGAAAAACGCAACAGCAGTCACATGGGGCAGTCAAATGGCAGTCTGCTTTCAGGTAACACAGAATTTGTTAGTAAGCCTTGTCCAGTCTTTTGAGAGTATAAAGTATACGCTTTAGGGAATCCTAAATCAGGATGTGCTTGCAAAATGAACCAAGGCTACATACTACCTTAAATAAATCAATAACTAGATCTATCGCAAAAAGTATTACATTTATTGAATGTTAATAGACCATTAACAACATCTAAAATCCACAAGTTTTGGATTATAATTCATATGTCTATATTGTTGACATACCTGCTGTCATCGTGCAGCTGTATTTGTGGATTTCAGATGTGTTTGTTATTTGTTATTGATTTATTTAAGGTAGTATTTTTTCAAGTACTCTTTAAGAGATATAGCCTATTCTACGGGTTTATGGTATGTGCTAGTAATTTTTAATGTCACTCACTGGGGGGTTCTTTACGTAAATCAGGATGCACTCATGCGCATTCGGACTATACAGTGAGGAATGGGTATGGTCCAAATATTATCTAGGATTAGTAGTCCCCTTAAAGTCCCTGTCCAGGCACACACAAACTTCCTCTCACCTAATTCATTTTAGAACCTGTGTAAAATAAGCTTGAACAAGCCCTGCTGTGGTCAGAGGCTGCAGGACCACTGTGGCTTGCCGTGCTCATTGACGCTGAGACTTCCAAGGAACAAAGTGGCAATAAAACCACATTTTTTTGTGTTGCCCTGAAGAAAGGAAATTAAAAGTAGGGTAAACTTCACAGACGGCCGGCGCGGGCGCGCGCACGTCTAGAGGGGCGCGAGGGAGGCGGCGGCGACCGGCCGCCGCCGAAGATAAGGTAAGGAGTTTGGGGTGTTTGGGGGGGTTTCACCCCGCGGGACATCCCGATCTCGGATGTCCCGCGGGGAGGGAGGTGATCGGCCCGGGAATCTTATAGATTCCCGGGGCTATCACCAGTGGGTGTTGGTCCACTTTAAAGGGAACAAAAACCAGCCCTCTAGAGCCAGGAAATATCTTGTAAGTTGCGAAAGAATGTCTTTGTAAAAGATAACATTGACTATTTCTCTGTAAAAAGTTAATATTCAGTGAAAGCAGCAGATTCCTTTCTTTTGGAATCTGTGCTGTGGCGTTTCCTTTCCATCGAGAACAAAACTGAATAAAAAAGAAAGTTGAGACTTGAATAATATGTCATTCAAGCCACCTTTTATTCTGCTCTGGCACTTCAACAGTTGAACAGAAAAATATAATATTCTATTTCCTACCTTTGGTGTTATTCCATTTCATCTTCCCTGGGGATGCACCAAATAGCTAGTAGAGGTTTTACGGAGGAACTATTTTAATCCCCGGATAGCCCCTCGGAAACCAGACAGGCACACAAAACAACTGCTAGCGGCAAAATGGTTGATTATAGTCACCCTGAAAACATTCGGTCAAAACTGTTAAGAGTAATTATAGGTTTAGCTATGGAGTGTTTCATCTGTTGCATTTATTACAATTATTTTGAAGTGTTTTTTATTAACTGAAATCTAAAAAAAATAATAATATTGCATTCTGTCAACACATTTCTTTCACATGCATATTATTAGATGGTCATTATTCATATTAAAGAAAGAAAGCAAAAAAAAAATACAACGTTTAGCCATTTTTTTTTATATTCCAAAGTTGCATATCAAGTGATAGCAAGAAAAGGTCATATAGATTTGCGCAATTGAGATTATTTTCCATGAAACTGCGACTGTATTGCACAATCCCAAATCTATATGATTTATAATAGCATTTTAAATGGGGATGCAAAAGTTATGTTCCTTTGGCTTTCCTATCCTGAGGGAGTAATGTACTGTTGGGATGGTTGAGGTCCTCCACTGTTCTTTTTGCCTTGGGCCAGCTTGTTGTAAATCATTATCAGGTCAGGGATCTCTGCTGTGTTCACCACCGCACACTTCTGATCCTGTTTGGTGCTGTTTTCAAGCCACGCTGTGATTAACCACGTCATTTCAGTCTAGATAGTGCAGTTGTAATAATTTCTTAGCACCACACCACACCACAAATTCCTGTTAGGGCTAGAGGTAGTAAAGATGCTGGCATGCCTATCCCACTAATGTGTTGGCACAGAATGTGCAGTTGTATATGGAGCAGCCAGCATCATTAGTTATAATGGCTTTGACCCCACCCTCTTATTGTTCCTCTTTGGTCTCTTCCTTCATCTCCCCCAATGGTGGCATGGCACATGCTATTCTGCTGGAGTCAAGTTCAGCAGCACATTTAGCACCATCACCAGAAACAGAATCACATAACCTTGTAATTATATGTATTTTAAGTATGTAAATCCAGAGATATGTTTCCCTCAAATGGCCCGTGCACTGACAGGCTTTAATGACAGGTTTAATGACAGGCATGAAATTTGTTAGGGTTATGAAGGAAGTATCCCTGTTATAGTGGAGTTCCTGTGCGCACAGCTCACATTTGGTTCTTCTTCTCTGTACCCTCCTCTCATGAATTCAGGAGAGGTCATCTTCTGCAAATATGAGGAGTTGTCTGTTCAATGCATTTATGGCCCTAAGTCTTGCTACTTTGCAGAATGAGACTGGTCGTGCTGCTACAGAACAATTTACTCCCAAGTGACATGAACTACCTTTCCTGGGGAGGAGCAGCGAAGATGGAACTTCTTTAGAAAGACAGATATAACTCGCAATCTACAGGTCTAGGCCCATAAGGGCTTCAGGGAAGAAGGGGATATTGTTGCCAAGTGTGAGCGGTGGGTGCAGCAGAGTCAAATCCAGATAGACATTTGTGATGTAACAGGAACTGGCTTTACAGGAACATGAGTGCAGTAAGAGAAGGTCACCTTACATGGTGGATAACATAGACAGGAAAAACAAGTCCTAGAGATCACCTCAATGTACAAGATAGTGATCCAGTGTGGCAGGGGCACTCTTACAATAAGCCGTGAATGGCGGGTGCCAGGACTATGAAGCACTCCAATAGTGTGGTGAAAAATACTTGTATTAAGTTGCATACAAATATTCCAAATGCAAACAAGCAGCAACAAATAAAGTCCATAGGATGGCAAGTAACAGTCCATATTACCAACGTTTTGGGGGTCAGAAGCCCCCTTTATCAAGGTAGACTGCCAACCAGTGCAGTAAGTGTCCCTGATATTTAAACAAAAAAGCTAGTGCAATTCAAAAATTCCCGCCTGACGTCATGACAACGTCAGCGGGTGTTCTCCATATAAGGCACAGTGAATAGTGCCAATAGTGAATGTATAAACGTCAAAACATTATAACAATCAAAATAACAAATATAGTGCAAGTAAAACTCACCTTCACCCATCGGGGCTCCACCAGTTGTGTGAGTCCCGTCACCACCAATCGCCGCTCGCTGCGAGAGCGAGCGGCTGTTTTCCCGCATGTCGGAGGGCTGGGGACGCTAATAGGCAGGCAGTAAAGTCTGCCTGGTGACCGACGACGCGGTGGCGGCCGCGATCCTATTGGATTGCCGATTGGGGAGCTGCGGCTATCCGGGGAACACACACGGACCGGTCAGCGTCCGTGGCAGTGAGAGCCAGGAGATGCTCTTGAGTGAAGCGCATGACCGTAATAAAGAATTATTCCAGGAAATACCTATGGAGCAAGGGTTATTAACAAGAGGGACTGTGGACAGGGGAATAGACAGACAGGGGAAAGGCAGAGGGAATATAACGGAAACAGGGGAATATCAGCTATAAAGGAGGCAAGAAGGGAAAAGAGAAGAAAAAGGCTGAATATTAGAGGAGGGGCATGTTCAAAAGAAGGACAGTTAAAGAAAAACGAGGACAATTAGGTAAAAGGAGGAGAGGATGGAACATGTAGACTGTTATTTGCCATCCTATGGACTTTATTTGTTGCTGCTTGTTTGCATTTGGAATATTTTTATGCAACTTTAAACAAGTATTTTTCACCACACTATTGGAGTGTCGGTCCTATTGTTTTGTTTTGCTCAATGTACAAGAAACACAACATGCAGCAGAGAATGTACGACACGGACAACACATAGACATATGTAACAGCAGCATCTATTGGCATAGATGTAAACGGCATTAACCCAGATTAAGCTAACTCTGTTGTATCTCCAATGCCCCTTCTTAGCAGCTAAGGCTGAGAAGGGGCATTGACCCATCTGTAAGCCTCGAGGGGCTTGGTAAATATATCGACTGTCATATCCTCAGTAGGGCAATAAAGTGACTCAAGAAGTCCCTGCTCATAACAAACTAGGAGATCACCCATGCAAATTAGCACATAGATACATCTGCCATTGGCCAATTTCTTTGTGTATAAGCAAGAGTCTGCTTGTGTAAGCACTTCATTTACTTTCATAGTCCATGCTCATGTGGCTTGCTTTAGACCATATATAATTTTCTGACGTTTGCATACTAGGTCTGGCCTTTGTTCATCTTTGAATCCTGGTGGTTGTTCCATGTAGATGTCTTCTTCTAACTCAGTGTCACGGACCGCGTGTGGCGGCACAGATGTGGATCCGCTGTGACTGTGTTACTGATAGCGAGTGCCAAGTCAGGGGAGTGGAGTCTAAGAGGCCACCAGCATTCACCAGAGCCCGCCACAGAGCAGGTTGGTCTTGCAGCGGCGAGTGACCCCCAGGTCGCTACCCCCCCAACGGCAGCGCAGCTACACAGTCAGCCGAGGTAATGCGTGGTACAAAGCAGGGGTCAGGGCTGGCAGCACAGGTTCAGAGTCGGGGACAGGCGAAGGTCGGTACACGGGTGAGCAATACTGAGAACAACAGACTTTCTGCATACAAAGGAAGACCAAGATCCGGCACTGATGGAAAAGGAAGTGCCCCTTAAATAGGGGAAGTGGATGCAGGATTGGATAACCAGGCACCAATCAGTGATGTACAGGCCCTTTAAACTTCAGGAATCTGGCGCGTGCTCCCTCTAGTGGATGGGGGCGTGCGCGCACCAAACCATGTGAGGAAGCAGCACGAGGAGGAGGAATACGGCTGGGAGCAGCCGGCGCATGGCCAGCCACTGTGCCGGAAGCCGTGGGCCTGCCAGCAGGAGCGGGTAAGTAGAGGGACTGGGGAGCACTGCGAGATGGGCGCACAGCGCTCACCAGGGCAGCGGGAGCAGCAACGGAGGAGAGGGAAGTGCTGCGAGATGGGTCTGCAGTGCTCGCCCTAAGAGTACCCGCCCCCCTTGGGTCTCCCCCTTTTCTTTGGACCAAGAAAATCTGAGATGAGACTATGGTCCAGAATGTTCTCCTCGGGTTCCCAAGATCTTTCCTCTGCACCACAGCCTTCCCAATCGACCAAAAAATATCTTTTGCCTCTGGAGACTTTAGAGGTCAGGATCTCTTTCACTGTGAAAATGTCTGCGGTACCAGAAATTGGAGCGGGCTACAGGATTTTCGTAGAAAAACGATTGCAAATTACTAGCTTCAAAAGAGAGACGTGGAAGGAGTTAGGGATACGAAGAGATGCTGGAAGGTGAAGCTTATAGCAAACCGGATTGATCCGTTGCTTGTAAGGACCCAGGTAGCGGGGACCCAATTTGTAGCTGAGAATTCGGAAGCGGATGTATTTTGCCGAAAGCCACACCTTATCTCCAGGAGAGTAAACAGGAGGAGTTCTTCTCTTTTTATCTTCTCTTTTTATCAGTGCTAATTTTCATACGAGCGGAAGCTTGAAAAAGAGAACGTTGAGTCTCTTGCCAGATGGTGGAAAAATCCTGTGTGAGTTCTTCCACGGCGGGTACTTCAGAAGACGTGGACAAAGGCAGTGGCGGAAGAGGATGACGACCGTACACCACAAAAAACGGGGATTTTCTCGTAGATTCAGAATTCTTAAAGTTATATGAGAACTCCGCCCAGGGCAGAAGTTCGACCCGCAGAAGGTCGACCCAATCATTTTGACGCGCGGAAACAAAATGGCGAAGATAATGGCAGAGGACTTGGTTTACTCTTTCCACTTGGCCATTTGACTGGGGATGATAAGCAGAGGAAAAGTCCAATTTAATCTTCATTTGCTTACAAAGAGCCCTCCAGAACTTAGAAACAAATTGCACTGCTCTGTCAGACACAATGTGTGCAGGCAGCCCATGAAGTCGAAAGATATGCATAAGATAGTGTTTCGCCAGCTGAGGAGCCGAAGTGAGACCAGGCAAAGGTGTAAAATGCGCCATCTTAGAGAACCTATCTACTACCACCCAAATAATGGTGTTGCCATGTGAAGGAGGGAGGTCAGAAATGAAGTCCATAGCAATGTGTGACCATGGAGTGTCTGGAATAGGTAGGGGAAGAAGTAAGCCTGCAGGTCTTTGGCAGGTCTTGTCACGTGCACAGATGGTACAAGCCTGAATGAATTCCGTCACGTCCTTCTCTAAGGAGGGCCACCAATAATATCTGGAAATGAGAGAACAAGATTTTCTGATACCTGCATGGCCAGCTTCATGAGAAGAATGTCCCCATTTTAATATTCTGCAACACTGCCGAGGAGGCACGAAGGTCTTTCCAGGTGGTGCCTGTACCAGGGTTGCAGGAGCAAAGTGGACTAGACATTCAGGAGGGATAATATGCTGTGGAGTGGATTCCGACCCGGAGACGTGCGAAGAACGAGAAAGGGCGTCCGCCCTGATGTTCTTGACGGCTGGACGGAAGTGGATTTGAAAGTAGAAACGGGCGAAAATTAACGACCATCGGGCTTGTCGAGGGTTTAACCGCTGGGCAGTTTCTAAGTAAGACAGATTCTTGTGGTCAGTAAAGATGGTAACAAGGTAGGCAGAACCTTCCAAGAGATGTCTCCACTCTTCCAATGCCAACTTGATGGCGAGTAATTCCCGATCTCCAATGGAGTAATTCCTCTCTGCCGGAGAAAACATTTTCGAAAAGAAACCGCAGGTGAGAGTCCTGCCAGTAGCAGATTTTTGAGTAAGCACGGCTCCAGCTCCAGTGGAGGAGGCATTTACCTCAAGGGCAAAGGGTCTAGCTAGATCTGGTCTTGAAAGCACCAAAGCAGAAGAGAAGGCATTTTTAAGAGTATTAAAGGCCTCTTCAGCCTGAGGAGGCCCCGACTTAGCATTAGCGTTCTTCTTCGTGAGAGCCACAATAGGCGCAACTATAGTCGAAAAGTGGGGAATAAACTGGCGATAATAATTAGCAAAGCACAAAAAGCGTTAGATAGCCCGTAGGCCAGAAGGACAAGGCCAGTCCAACACTGCCTTTAACTTGCTGGGGTCGATCTGGAGACCACGGCCAGAAACTATGTACCCAAGAAATGGTAGAGAGGTCTGATCAAATATGCACTTCTCCAACTTGGCGTATAAACGATGTAGGTGGAGGCGAGACAGGACTTGCCGGACGTGGCGGTGATGTTCTTCAGGATTAAAAGAGAAGATGAGTATATCATCCAGATACACTACCACGCAGGAGTAAAGCAAGTCCCGGAATATGTCGTTCACATATTCCTGGAATACGGCGGGTGCATTGCAAAGTCCAAAGGGTATTCAAAGTGGCCATCGCAGGTGTTAAAGGCGGTCTTCCACTCATCGCCCTCACGTATACGTATCAGATTATAGGCCCCTCTTAGGTCGAGTTTAGTGAAAATCCTGGCACCACGAAGTCGATCAAATAATTCAGAAATCAAAGGTAAAGGGTAGTGATTTTTGACGGTAATCTTGTTGAGGCCACGGTAGTCAATGCAGGGGCGAAGAGAGCCATCTTTCTTGGCCACAAAGAAGAAGCCTGCGCCTGCAGGAGAGGAAGATTTCCGTATGAAGCCTCTTTGGAGATTCTCCTGTATATACTCTGACATAGCCTGAGTCTCAGGAACCGAGAGAGGATAGATTCTGCCACGAGGTGGAATAGTACCCGGCAAGAGGTTGATAGGACAATCATAAGATCGATGAGGCGGAAATACCTCCGCTTGCTTTTTGCAGAAAACATCTGAGAAGACCTGATAAATCGCAGGCAGGCCGGGAAGTGGAGCAGAGGCAGTAACAGGTCTGGCTGGAACGGACTTCAAACACCTCTTGTAGCAGCCTGCACCCCAACTCTTGATATCGCCTGTATTCCAGTCAAGAGTGGGGTTGTGACGTTGAAGCCAGGGTAGGCCAAGGAGAATCTGAGAGGTACAATGAGGGAGCACATAGAACTCAATATTCTCTTGGTGAATAAGTCCAATCTTTAAAAGGAGGGGTACTGTGCGATAACACACAGTGCAATCAAGCCTGTCACCATTAACAGAAGCGATGAATAGAGGCTTTGCGAGGCGATTCACGGGGATGTTATATTTATTAATCAAGGAGGCCTCGATAAAGTTTCCTGTAGAGCCAGAATCCACAAAGGTAGCTGCAACGGTGAGTTGCACAGGAACCGTAAGCCGTGGAGAGGTGGCACACACACCTAGGGACGCCTCTCCCACATTCACTAGGTGCGCCCGTTTCCTTGTCGCGGCGGGCGAATAGGACAGTCTTTCAGGAAGTGCTCTGAGCCAGCACAATACAAACAAAGATTCTCATTCCTCCTGCGAGTTCTCTCCAGCTGGGTTAAGTGGGATTGGTCCACCTGCATGGCCTCCTCACTGGAGGGTGCATGTGCGGTCATAGGATGTTGAAACACAGGAGCCAAACGGGATGCCCTCCTAGGGCGCAGAGAGTCTCTTTCCAGGCGGAGTTCCTCACGTCTTTCGGAAAAACGCACATCGATGTGTGTGGCCAAATGGATGAGATCAGTCAAAGATGAAGGCAAATCACGTGCGGCTAGAGCATCTTTCAGTATATTATAGTGCACCGCAAGTCCTCAAAAAATAAAGACGTGCTACCCAATTACATTAGACCATACAATATAGGTAGATTCTGGGGTATATACTCCCCAGGAATCACCAATAAGGAAGCACAACCAATGAAAAATCTAATCAAAATGTATTCAAAAAATATTAGACAAAACATTTAAGACCAACAATGCAAACACATTAAAAATACCCCCACACTGGCCAATGTATAGTATTTACCTCTAAATAACCCACTGTGTAGGAGCCACTTTACACCAGCAAAGACGTGGCTCTCTAAGCTGCCTGTAAATGGATGTGTCCCATGTGGGAACTGCTCAGTTTGCAGATTCATAGATAAAACAAACCTGGTGACTAATCTACAAACGGGACAACAATTTAAAGTTGCACAATTTGTTAATTGCAGGACACGCTCGGTCATATACCAATTAAGGTGTGGATGTCCAAAGGCTTATATAGGAGAGACGCAAAACTCCCTTCGTACCCGAATCCAGGCCCATGTTTCCAACATTGGCACAAAGGGATACTGCGGCAGGTAAGACTATCTCACCCGTTGCTCGCCACTTTTTGGAATATCACAGAGGGGATTTCTCAACTCTATGTGTGGTAGGGGTAGAAAAAGTTAATCTGGGCCCCAGAGGTGGAGACCTAAAAAGACTGCTCCTCCAGAGGGAGCTACGCTGGATTTTCCTTCTCTCCCTTTTGGGTTGAGTAGGGGTCTAAAACATACATATCTTCCTGGCATTCACCTTGTGAAGTATATACATCTGTCCTCTTGGATAGGATAATCTTGAAGACCCTATTTATTTTTTTAAGTATATTATCACTTAGTGGTTAAGGTTTTATACACATGAGATAGGTTTGTGTGTTGGGAACTTGAGCCTGCAGCCCAGTTTCCCGCCATTATATGCACTTTGGTTAGTTTGGTTCTTTAGTGTTTATAGGCTAGCGAGTGACCCATTTCGGGATATATGGATCTCGAATGGCAGACGCTGGCCTATTTTCCCTTTTTTCACATAATTATTGGTTTGTTATATTGTAACACTCTTGGTTTGATTTGATTTTTTCCTTTAGGTCTTCAGATTTCAAGATCCATATGAGAATTGATGAAGAATGGTCAGTGGAAGAATGAACACCAAAGTACAAGCCTTTAATATCTACCACCCAAACCCGTTTTTCCAATAACAGCAAGCCATTGGCCTTTGTGTACCTTTTATAATGGATATGGGTCAAATGTGAAAGGAAGAGTTAAGCGGGAATTGCAGCTGGAATCCCTAATTGATGATGATTGCTTTGGTCAGGCTAACAAAAATTGCCAGATGGGAAGCAGTAACTATCTAGTCTTGCTGGGTCTATTCGGAATCAAGTCCCAGTTGATTCAGGATTTTATCCCCTCTCGATCGTGGTGGGTCCACTCACCTATTGGGCTTAATTGGCCCGGTGGGTGGGTGGAGTCACTATGATCCAGAGGGGTTCATTAACAGAAACGTTTAATATTGAACGTGTTGGATAAACTAACAGTTGGAAATATATGAGGCCGGTATTTAAATCTTAGTCCAGCCATGGACAGCTGTGTATAATGTTTTGCATAGGAGGGATATAGGGTTTCTGAAACCATGGGCATATATTCTCGTGTAACCATTAGAAAAAGTACATATACAAAAAAATGCCCTTCCAAGACAAAAGATTTAATGGCCCTTTTTGGAGTAGCTACTTAAATCCTTATAATGGGCTCATTAAATACTTATGATATATAGTCCTCATTCTCATGCATTTATTTATTTATAAATATAATTTTGATATATAATTAGGATTAGCTTGTAGATTCATGTACTGTTTATGTGTTGTTATTTGTAGGTCCCTCTTGTGCGGGCCCTATGACTGGACAGCTCCTTGATTGGAGACTGCCCGGTGATGTTCCGCATTCCCCTCGTGTGACCTGCAGCCGGGTTCTTTTCGGGGGGGGGGGGAGTGGGGCCGCCGCTCATGGTTTCCATGGCGGCTCCCCTGTCCGCCCCTGCCTGGCTGCGGACATGCAGGTGGTGGGCGGGACTGTCATTGGTGGCCCCGCTGATTGTTGCTATGGGCGGCTGCGTCCATGACCACGGGCGCGCTACCCGTGGTGTCATTTCCGGCTGTGACCGTGTGTTGAGTCACTTCCGGCCATGGCCGCACGCTGCTCCTGCACGTCTGTTCCATCTGGATGCGGCATGGCGCAGCGCCGAACGCGGGACAGGGCGGGCATAAAAGGTGAGCCTTGTTTAGTTATCTCCTCACCCAAGCAAGAAGCGGTCTAGCTGACCGCGAAGCGCAGGTGGGTTGCCCGCACTGTCCTCTGTATTCCTTCCCGGTTGCTGCTCCTTTTTGGAGTATTATTTGTGCACTTTGGTGTGGTTTGATTCTGTTTTTGTTTATGTGTCACATGATTTAGCACTCTGCATTTTAAACGTTCATGTCTGTATATAAGCATTATATAGAAATATTATTACAAATACTTTGTGCAACACAATTATTGGTATATTTACATTTTGAATGTTATTATGCTAATTATGCACGGTTCTGTGGAGTTAAGTTGTGAATAAGTTATCAGTGATTTTTTTTTTTTTTGTGCCGGCACAAAGACACTTAAATTTATTAATTTATATATTTTTATAATTATTGTGTGGCTGTTTGGCTTAACACATTATTTGGAGAGTTTTTAGGATTATTTTTGTGAGTAAGCAATAATTTTGTATATTATGTGGGTTATTTAGAGGTAAATACTATACATTGGCCAGTGTGGGGGTATTTTTAATGTGTTTGCATTGTTGGTTTTAAATGTTTTGTCTAATATTTTTTGAATACATTTTGATTTGATTTTTTCATTGGTTGTGCTTCCTTATTGGTGATTCCTGGGGAGTATATACCCCAGAATCTACCTATATTGTACGGCTAGAGCATCTTTAATATTGCTAGACAGTCCCTTCTTGAAGGAGGCACATAAGGCCTCATTATTCCAAGACAGTTCAGATGCCAAGGTACGGAACTGAATGGCGTATTCACCAACAGACAGGTTGCCCTGAACCAAGTTCAACAGGGCCATCTCTGCAGACGAGGCCCGGGCTGGTTCCTCAAAGACCTGGCGAAACTCGGAGACAAAAGCGAGTATATTGGAAGTGACTGGGTCCTCGCGATCCCATAATGGGGTAGCCCAGGCCAGAGCTTTTCCTGGGAGCAGACTAATAACAAAGGCCACCTTAGCACGTTCAGTGGGAAAGGAAGCCTCTGCATAATTTGGCATCCCCGTCAAACTTAGCCGGCAAGGAGAGACGGATTCTAGAAGTTGATGCTAATGGAGGCTGTGGCGGCAATACTGGGGTGGCTGGTGGCAATTGCTGTTGCTGAATCGATAAGAGCTGCTGAACCATGGCGGAGAGCTAGTTAATTTGACTGCATAGCCACTATTGTAGGTAGTTCAGTGGCATCAGGCAGAGGTACCTCAGCGGGGTCCATGGCCAGATCTTACTGTCACAGATCGGGTGTGGCGGCACAGGTGTGGATCCGCTGTGACTGTGTTACTGATAGCGAGTGCCGCGTCAGGGGAGCGGAGTCTAAATGGCCACCGGTATTCACCAAAGCCCGCCGCAAAGCAGGTTGGTCTTGCAGCGGCGAGTGACCCCCAGGTCGCTACCCCCCAATGGCGGCTCAGCCACACAGTTAGCCGAGGTAATGCGTGGTACAAAGGAGGCAGGCAAAAGGCGATGTGAAAGTTCAAGCAGAGGTCAGGGCTGGCAGCACAGGTTCAGATTCGGAGACAGGCGAAGGTCGGTACACGGGTGTGCAATACTGAAAACAACAGACTTTCTGCATACAAAGGAAGACCAAGATCTGGCACTGATGGAAAGGAAGTGCCCCTTAAATAGGGGAAGTGGATGCAGGATTGGATGACCAGGTACCAATCAGTTGTGTACAGGCCCTTTAAATTTAGTGGACGGGGGCGTGCGTGCACCGAACCATGCAAGGAAGCAGCACGAAGAGGAGGAAAATGGCTGGGAGCAGCCGGTGCACGGCCAGCCACCGCGCCGGAAGCCGCGGGCCCGCCGGCAGGAGCGGGTAAGGAGAGGGACTGGGGAGTGCTGCAAGATGATCACCAGGGCAGCGGGAGCAGCAATGGAGGTGAGGGGAGTGCTGCGAGATGGGCCCGCAGCGCTCGCCCTAACACTCAGCATGTAGAAACGTTGTTGTCACATCAAAGTGTTTCACTTGCATTTTCCTTGTGGCGACTACTGGCAGCAAAATCCTTATCGTAGCATGTTTGACTACAAAAGTCTCATCATAGTCCTCTCCATATTTTTCAGAATATCCTTTTGCTACAAGTCTTGCTTTGTATAGCTCCACTGTGCCATCTGCTTGGTGTAAGATCCCGGGATTCATGCCCTGCTGGTGGCTGGTGCCATTTATTACCAAGCTCGCAGTTTGGATAGCAGCCAATAGGTGTCATCAGAGGTCCTGGCAGTTCTATCTCACCCTCTACTCCTGCACCTGGTGTTGGGCTTATTTAAGTGGGAACTGGCCTTCACCTGGTACAGCAGGATTTCGTTTAGTTTGTCTGTTCCTCCTGGAGGCTGCTGGCCCCTGTCATGGGCCCTTTGATGAGTGCACCAGCAGCTTAGGGTTTCCTCTCTGTTTCCCCATGTTTTGTGCTTATGTTAGTTAGCTTTGTATCTTTTGCACTGTACAGTTTGTTATTTGAATCCAAGATCTTCCTGTTTCCTTTTTGCCGGTATCATAGGTAGAGATGAGCGAATCGATTCTGATGAACCCGAATTCGTTACGAATTTCATGAAATATTCGATTCATTACGATTCTGAATATCGATCGCTCTAAACGCTTCTCTAAAACTCCATTTACTGCTATACAGTCCATCTAAAATGGTGGATCCACATGTCAGGACATGTCGCATGGGGCAAGGAATGCTGGGTAGGTGTCACATGCTACCTATCAGCAGACAGGCTTACCGATGATGTCACAGCCCCATATAAACGGCAGCCATCTTGCGGAAGATCATTCTGACACTGTATTGCGGCCAAAGCAGATCAGGCAGGGAGAGAGCGAGGGATAGATAGATAGATAGATAGATAGATAGATAGATAGATAGATAGATGGAATAGAAGAAGCGCGGGACAGATAGAGAAGGAGAGAGCCTGTGACAGTGACAGATAAAGACAGGGACAGTTTAAACTGTTTGCATTAGCTTTCAAGCCTATTTAGTGTTAATAACACTCCTGCCTATTTAGCTTTTCCTTTACCTGGTGTCATTCTTTAAAAAGCGTGCTAGCATTAATATTTCAAGATTACCTGTGTAATAACTGCCTGCATTTTATAATTAACATCACTTTTCCACAATCAAGGGAGGCCTCCTCTGTATGTGAGCAGAGGGCATCCCAAACACTAACAAATATTTAAAGACTACCTGTCTAATAACTGCTTGCATTTTATAAGCAAAGTCACTTTTCCACAATCAAGGGAGGCCTGCTCTGTATGAGAGGAGGGGACATCCCAAACACTAGCATTAATATTTCAAGACTACCTGTCTAATAACTGCTTGCATTTTATAATCAAAGTCACTTTACAACAATCAAGGGAGGCCAGCTCTGTATGTGAGCCGGGGGCATCCCAGAAGTTTTAATGTGTGGATACCTGTTTCCCCCTCTTTTGGGACTATTTGGACAATAATAGGGGTGTTGCCCTGATTTACCCACTTATTTATAATGTCTTTTTGGAGAATTGGATGCTGCACGGCTCGTTCACACTTAATGGTCTGCTTATATATGGACTTGGTCCAAGCTCCAATATGGTCTACAAAATATAGTTAGTTCGACCCTGTGATGTTTACTATTGATTTATGATTCACATGTCTGGCTAGGTACTCGTGTTATTCATTGTAGAGATTTTGTTACATGGTGCTATAATCTTTAAGCCATTGTTTTCATTATGTTCTCTTCCAGCTTTTTGTCCTGCTGGCCGGGGCGGCCGTGCCCATGTTTGCGCCTGGCGGACCCGCCCCCTTGCTGCTTTGCATATGATGACGGCGGCCGGGTCATCGGGGGCGCGCCCGCCAGGTGGAGACGGCGCGGCGTGACGTGCGGGCAGGCTGGGCGGACATAAAAGCTGCAAGTAATGGACATTTTATTACCCCGATTAGAAGCCGTGGGTGCACGGCGGAGCGCGCGGGGCAGCGGTGGAGTTCCCGGGATTCATTTTGGCAGTATTTCTTTGTTATGATTGATTGATTAATATGATATAGTAGCAATTTCTTGTACTGCGCCCTCCTTGTTCCCCTCGTAGGCCCCAGCATGGCCTTGCATAGGCTACTATAGATTATATATTCATACCTATTATTGGTTTATATTAAAGAAGTGATGGGTGGCTGTTGATACGGACGGGGGGAGGAGGTATTGTTATTGCTTTATTAAATATAAGATACATAGGGGATTGCATTATCAATTATGGTTGTTTTATAACTTTTGCTATTATCTTATTGGGGTTGTTTGGGTCTAATAGTTTCACATTGGTATTTCATGCACTTTTAGAAAGAATATGTTTATTTAGTTTTTATATGTGAGGTTGTATTGGTAGTATAATATTGTCCTTTGTTACATAGTATATATAGTTTTCTTGCACTAGGCACTTTATGATAATGGCACTTAATGTATAGTATTTCCTATTTTTCACATATTTTGCTCGCCCTTTGTAATACTATTAATTCACCATTAGGGGGCAGTATATCTCTTGCACTTATGAAATTTATTAATATTTATATTCTTACTTTGCTCTATGTATATTAAATAATATAATAATAATATAATAATAATTGAAGTTGATACCGGGAAACCATTAGTACTCTGTTTTTAAAGTTGTCTTGTATCCCTTTGTTATGTGTGATTTTAAAATTTGAATATAGCACTTTACAATAAACTTATCCTGTATATATATATTTTTTCATATATGTAGTGGAGTGCCCATTTTCTTTCAAATCCCATATATGTAATTTGCATCCCAAACACTAGCATAAATATTTCAAGACTACCTGTCTAATAACTGATTGCATTTTGTAAGCAAAGTCACTTTTTAAGCAAAATTTGCCTTTCGCCGGGGGGGGGGGGGCATCCCAAATACTAGCATAAATATTTTAAGAGTACCTGTCTATTAACTGGTTGCATTTTGTAAAAAAAAGTCATTTTGCTTAAAAAAAGTCACGTTGTCAAATTGCCAGCAGCCATTGCCTTTAACCGGGGGGCACCCCAAATATGCTAGCATGTGTCTTTTAAGAGTACTCACATTGGAGTTGGCAGCAGCAGCAGCAGCATTAGGAGCCCATATATTGCCTGAAAGACACACATATGAGCTGGCAGCAGCAGCATAGGGAGCCCATATATTGCCTGAAAGACACACCCAGGAGTTGGCAGCAGCGTAGGGAGCCCATATATTGCCTGAAAGACACACCCTGGAGTCGGCAGCAGCATAAGGAGCTACCATGCATCAGCTACTACCATGGATAAGCCATTGGTGTCTGGAAATCCTGGCTAAACCATGCCTGATTCATCTTCACAAAGGTAAGTCTCTCCACATTTTTCGCGGACAGACTAGTTCTCCTTGGCATGACTATGGCCCCCGCCGCACTAAACACCCGCTCAGACGGCACACTACTCACTGGGCAGGACAGATTTCCCAGGGCAAACTCTGCCAGTTGCGGCCACAAGTCAAGTTTGGCTGCCCAGAAGTCCAGCGGGTCCTCAAGGTGCATTGTCATGGTCATGTCAAGGTATGACATTACCTGCTGGTTCAAGGCCTGCTCCAGGCCTTTCTGCTGCTCATGATTAGCCTCACTATGCTGGTCGCTTGTGATTAGGGTGTGATTCTGTTAGTTGTTATCTGATTCCGACTCGGCTTGATCTACCATTCCTGTCTGCTGCCTGTACCGACCTCTGCTTTGTCTAACCACGAACCTTCCTGCCCCTCTGGATACCCCGCGATCTCTGACCTCCCGGCTTGACCCTTTGGCTACTCCTGACTACGCACCTGTCTCATCCCTGTACTCTCACGCACCCTCCGGATTGACTACCTGTGAACGACCTCGGCTTCGGGATACCCTCATGGTTTATCGGCCTTCACCGTAAGCAGCCATCCTTTGCGCCTATTCGGACCTGGGGGCAACCGTGCCCGGTGAGGCGTACCTAGCATCCCGGCAAACCGGGGCTTGACTATAGGCAGAAGCGGTGGAGATTGGGGGTTGCCTGCTTACAGAAGGCTGGTGTCCCACTGGGCATCACAGTATGGACCATGGCATCGGTCATGCAGATAGGCATCGGCCAACTGACTACGTAGAATGTCTCTGTAGTAGGTCAGTTTGTCCTCCCTCTCAGTGGGTGTAAAAAATGCCCCCATTTTGTGCCGGTAGCGAGGGTCCAATAAGGTGGAGAGCCAGAAGTCATCCCGCTGACAAATGGAGACAATTCTGCAGTCACTACGCAAGCACGTGAGCATGCATCGTGCCATTTGTGCAAGTGACTCGGAGGGACTACCTGTCTCCATCTCCACTGCATACTGCCGCGGTTTGTCTGGGTCCTCTGTCTCGCCTTCCTCACAACCCTCTAGCTCCTCTGGCTGCTCCTGCTCCTCCTCTCCTGTCAGATGATTAGATAAAATGGCCATTTTGTCAAACCTAAACTGTGCTTTGCTGTGCCCCACCCCCTCCTCCTCCTCCACTTCAGCCCCCACAGGCTTCATGTGGCCGTGAAATGTAGGCGCCATGTCTCCAGTGCCCTGACCAGCCATGGTTTCCAACATGTGTTGTACTACATGAAGCAGTGGAATCACATCGTTCATCCCATAGTCCTGGCGACTGACTAATAATTGGCTTCCTCAAAGGGCCTGAGCAAACGACAGGTGTCACGTATGAGCTGCCACTGGTTAACATTGAAGTTACACAGGGGAGTCCCCCTATCCGCTTGGACCATCAAGAAATCAGTGATGGCTTTTCTCAGTTCGTATAGTCGATCCAACATATGGAGGGTGGAAACATCGCAAATCAGACTATGTTGGGGGATACCGTTCTGACGCTGTAGCTCAAGAAGGGTGTGCTTGGTGGTGTAGGAGTGGCTGAAGTGCATGCAAAGTTTCCTTCCTGTTGTTAGGATGGCTTGCAGATGGGGGGAAGACTTCAGAAAATGCTTGACAACTAGGTTGAACATGTGTGGCATACAGGGCGCATGGCTCAGGCTTCCTTGTCACAGAGCAGCCAAGATCCCATTGTCAGTCACCATGGTTCCCATTTGCAGTTTTGGTGGAGATTTATGATTTATAGCAGTTCCTCCCATGTGTGACTCCGTGGCTCAGGGCAAACTATGTGAAGAACAGGGTGAAACCGCCGTGTCCTGCACACATGGTAGGCTGGAAGGGCACTGAAAAAAATAAAAAAATAAAAAAAAATACAGAAAAAAAAATATATAAAATGAACAAAAAAAATGTGTAAAAAGATTTAAAAAATATTTTAAAAGACAATGGAAAAAAACATATAAAAAAATTAAAAAATATATATTTAAAAAAAATGCAAAATATAAAAAAAAAAAAGAAAATGAAAACAAAAATTCAAAATTAACCAAAAAAAAGGATACATTTTATGTTATTGTTATTATGTTATATGTTATTATGTTATATGTTATTATATGTTATTATTATAAATGTGTTCAAATAAGATAAATGTTAACAATTAATATGTAATTGACAATTAGGCACTTTTTTCTGTGACACCATTGCTAAGTGCAAGTGCACTGTCACAGGCACAATGGCCTAGGAGCGTGGAGGCCACAGCGGAGGGACCTGTCCAAGTTGCGGTTGTGCAGGAACCACAATCACCCAGTGGGGCTTAAAGGATATGTATTGTCCCTGACCGTAGTTACAGCTCCAGACGTAGGCACTGCCGTGCACTTTGGTACACATTGACAGGCTAAAGGACTGGCCCACCTTCTGTTCAACAAAATTGTACAGGGCTGCTACTGCCTTCTTCGCAAAGAAATTACAGCATGTGACTCTCCACCTCGGCTCGGCACAAGCCATCAGTTCTCTGAAAGGTCCACCACCTCAAAAGGGAGGGACTGCAGCACCAGCAACTTATACAGGAGCACATTTAGCTTCTGCACGTTGGATGAGTGGGCACATACTGCTGTCTCTTGGACATGGCTTGGCCAATGGATTGCTGGAGGAATGACTGACTTGGATTAAGAGGAGGAGGAGCATCTGGAGCGACAGAGAATGAGTATGACACACAGGAGGTGGTGGAGCCTTGATTGGCTGGAACAGGGAGCGGCGTGCCACTGGGTAATGCAGCAGGCTGGACCACCAATTTGGAGCCCACTCTCCCAGGCCACTTTATGGTGACGCTACAAATGTTGATGCAGGGCTGTGGGTCCAACATTGGGACCCTGGCCACACTTTGCCTTCTGCCTACACATCTTTCATATAGCCATGTTAACCTCCTGCGGATGCTTGATGAATAACTGCCACATCGCCGAGTAGCTGATTTTCCTATCAATAGTCCGCACTAATTCACTGCTGCTGCCGCCACCGCCGACGACTCCAGGGACCCTCTTCCACTACCTCCTGGAAAGGTAGCCTGCCGCGCAGCAAGTGGTCTACCCCAAGCACATTTGCCTCCATACTTTTCCCTTCTGCCACCATGCTGACCGCTAAATCCGTCACTCTCCATCACTCCAAACCTTTAAAAGTGCCCTCAAAACTCACTGATGTCCTCCTCAGGTTCTTCAACAGTGTCTGCTTAAGGAGCCAAAATGCTTGCAACACCACCTCCCACGCCACTCTCCTCATCACTACTTGCCCGCCTAGTGGAAGAAGCGGCGAGTGTCTCCTCCACTTCTTGGCTGGGCAGTAGCTGCTGATTTTTCTGATTATCAGATCATCCGCACTGAATAGTGGAGCTGAACCCAAAGCATAAGATATAACCGACAGTTGAATGGGGGTGTCAGATGTCACTTGTGATGAAGTGGATGATCGTGTTAACCAATGGATGACGGCAGATGGGTTGCTGGTCAAGACACGACCGCTAGCTGATACCGGGAGATCAGGCCTCTCACTGAGACTCCTGCTGCCACTCACCCCTAGTCTGCTGCAACCTCTGCTTGATGAATTTAGGCCTCTGCAACTTCTCTGTGCCCATCCTGGCACTTCTCTGCCTGACATACTTAGTGCGCATATGAGGGGAGGACAAAACGCTACACTACACTTAAAACAGGATTTGTCGATAACAGCAGCAGGTGTGTAACTATCTATGGCCTTTCACTAACTAGTAACTGGGCCCTGAAGACTTTAACAGGAACAAAGTGATGAAACCCTTAGATGTGCGTACCTGATGCTCTGATGAGAGCAATTCAATGTGCTCCAGTACGCTTGAAAAATGTTTTTTTGAGAGACTGGCCTGCGTGGAAATGAATCGGGCATGGATCAGCCAAGATTTCCACCCACCAATGCCTGATGCATTAGAGTAGATTGATCATGGGGCCAGACCAACACTAAAGAAATATGGATAGTGCAAAACAGATTTAAGGTGCTGCTCTCCAGTTATAGACATTCCTCCGCATCAGACCACAAGTAATTATTGAGAAAATGATTTACGTTAATCTCAATTTTTATTAATATTCTTCGGATAAGATATATGTGCCGAAAATCTGTATATGTTCTCTTCATGCTGCTGCAAACTCCAGGGTGTGTCTTTCAGGCAACATATGGGCTCCCTATGCTGCTACCAACTCCAGGGTGTGTTTTTCAGGCAATATATGGGCTCCTAATGCTGCTGCCAACTCCAATGTGTGTCTTTCAGGCAATATATGAGGTCCCTATGCTGCTGCTGCTGCCAAATCCTGTGTGTGTCTTTCATGCAATATATGGGCTCCTAATGCTACTGCCAACTCCAGTGTGTTTTTCAGGCAATATATGAGCTCCCTATGCTGCTGCCAACTCCTGTGTGTGTTTTTCATGCAATATATGGGCTCCCTATGCTGCTGCCAACTCCACTGTGTGTCTCAAGGCTCTGTAATTGTGCCGCTCTGCGTCAGTGAATCTAATAGCAACACCTCTGATCTGCATGTCATACTTCTTTACAATAGTATTTCACTAACCCAGCATGCATCCTATGCATGTTACAGCCAAGCAAAACGTTCTGCAACCCTATGAAGGCTCTCGGACGCCAAGAAATAGCCATTTTAATAGCAATTCGTCGCAAATAAATTCGGTCCGAAATGATTTTTCCCGGAAAATTCGGCGAATCAGCCGAATCTAATTTTTCAAAAGTTCGCTCATCTCTAATCATAGGTTATCCTTTTCATGGTTTATTGTTTGCCTTTATTTAATAAACTTTTTAGTGCATTACCCCTGTGTTGTGTCATTGGTCTGGCCAAATAATCTGCTCCTCTGGCACATAGTTCAATTAGGAGAACTCTCTGGCCTGACATCTACATTGCACTTCACTTTAAAACTCCCTTTATAGCCTATGGCTTTCCTTCCAGGTGGTAGTACTGTAAATGTCCAAGGTTTGGTGTCATGCGTAGATTGTATCTCTTCTTTCGCAACCTTTATCCATTTACAGGATATGTATTCCGAAGCTGCAGTTTCAATGGTATTGGCAGTGCTTGCTTTGTTTGAGAGACATACAGGTGGTTTACCTTTGTTTTCCCTTATTAAGCGTCTTGGTTCTGTGTCTGAGCTTGCTTGTGTCTGTTCTTCAGTACTGGCAGGTTCTGTGCTCACTGTTTGTTCAGAAGTTACAGATGATTTAGCTTCTGTTTTTACTTCCTCTGCTGTCATCACATTGTCTCTCAGATCTTCAACAAAGGTTATGCTGTTGCTAATGGTAACTTTGTCTCTTTTGGAATTTAAGATTTTGTAACCCTTAACATTTTCACTGTATCCGACAGGAGGACCGTCAAATGATCTGTTTTGGAGTATAGTACGTTTTTCCTTTGGAATATAGATGAATTCTTTGCATTCAAAAACCCTTAGGTATTTTACATTGGCTTCTCATTATGTCATAGCACATATGAAGTTGTTTCAACTGTTCTAGAAAGTCTTAGTCTGTTATGCAAGTAAGTTGCTGTCATTGATGCCTCACACCAGTATTTTTGTGGTAATCCAGAGTCTATCAGCATCTGATCATTTCAATCACAGTTCTGTTCCTTCTTTCAGATTATTTTCCCATTTAGCTCTGCTGTGTATGCTTCAGCTTCAGCTTTAAGTACTCTTGTTCTCTGTGAATTCACCTCCATTGTCAATTTGAAGTATGAGAGGTTTTCTCTGAAACTTGTTACTTGTCTTTACTACATATTCCTGTAATTTGTCAAGACCTCCACTCTTCTGCATTAGGTACAGGGCAGTATTTACCCTAAGGCAATTTTAGGCCCGTGCCTATGGCGGAATCTGTCTGACTGGGGCGCATTGATGTGGCATTATGGTTTTGTTTTTTTGTTTTTTGTCATTAATTTACCTGCAGCCGCTAAGTAAAATCATTACAGGGCGCAGCCTCGGGAGCTACATGATCCCGCTCCCTCGCACCTCCCTGTACTTCCGTACTCAGTGTTGTCAGGTGGTATTAGCAACCCTGGCTGGCTCCGCCCACTGCTGATGTCACTCCAGCATGAAGAAGCCGGGAGCTTTCTCTTTCTACCGCAGAGGGCGCTCGTAGATTCTGCAAGCCTGGCTGTCACAGGTAACAACATCTAAAGGTGCGGAACCAAGCCACTGTGGGGGGGAAATGTTGATTCCCTCAATGCATTTACATATATTTCACAAATGAAGTCCCAAAGTTGGGGGTTGCCTCCACCCCCCGTGAGAAGCCCCGGGGACTAACAATTGCACTCACTACATAAATAATATCAATATATAATTTTTATTTTCAATGCAGCAAAAATCCTTAATTAAAAACACAGAAAATACTATTCTGTTACTTACAAAATGCGCCACAAGGGGGAGCCATTCTATACATTTATATTATCATTAGAAGAATGGCGACCCCGCGGCTGCTGAGACCCACGCGTTCCGAGACCTCCCACGGGTCTCTTTCTCAAGGCATAAGTAAGTTCATTACCTTACTTATGCCTTGAGAAAGAGACCCATGGGAGGTCTCGGAACGCGTGGGTCTCAGCAGCCGCGGGGTCGCCATTCTTCTAATAGTAAGGAAAGATTTTGTGTTGTTTTGTGATTGTACTTTTGCTGCACTTTACGCGGATACTTCGGACTTTTTTGTATATTTTGCACATTGTGTTGGATACTGATGCACTATTCACTAGGCACATGCACTTTAAAAAATTGAGGAATTAATTAAGGAGGGTTAATAGGATTGATTATAATATATATGAAAATATAATGTATAGAATGGCTCCCCCTTGTGGCGCATTTTGTAAGTAATAGAATAGTATTTTATGTGTTTTTAATTAAGGATTTTTGCTGCATTGAAAATAAAAATTATATATTGATATTATTTATGTAGTGAGTGCAATTGTTAGTCCCCGGGGCTTCTCACGGGAGGTGGAGGTAACCCCCAACTTTGGGACTTCAGCGTGGTTTGGGACAGCTGTGTAGGGGCAGTGCACCACATTATTAAGGCTGTTGGTTGGTGCCACCTACATCTTTTCATATATTTCACAAATGCCGGCTCAATGGGAATTTTTTTTTTCATGGCACAGGCACGTACAGCAGTGGTTTTAGAGGTACCACTCACAGTAACTGCTGCTGTATACTGTATGTTCAAGTGGCGCCCTGCACCCAGCTTCACAGTCCATTCGCCTTCCCCTGCTGCCGCTGACAGCATTTGTTAACTCATGCCCTGCCACGGACACAACTAAGAAGCAGTAGCAACGCTTAGTGATCCGGAACTGAAGAGCTGGTTAGTGTTCCCCGGCGGTAAAAACAAGTAACGGTGACAGCGAGACATGGAGCCGACATGGGGGCAGGGGCAGCATGCAATGGCTCCTTTCATGTGAGAGATGCCAGCAGAGCCAGCTTTACTGCTAAGCCGATCCGCAAAGGTAAAGTCTGCCTGTGCTCCCTCCTTCTCTGGTTCTGATTCCCTCACTACATTCCTGAATCTCTCAGCTCTGTCTCCCGAGACTTAGAAAGAGAAAAAAATCAAAATTGAAGCGCGGGGGATGGAGTCAGTCAGTGCTGCTTTGTATTGATGGAGCCTGCTGCTGCCTAAGCTCACCATGGATTAAACAGTCAGTGTCCAAATACCTACAATCTTCCTACCATGCTGCTCCCTGTCACTGCCTGCTGTTTTTTTTTCTCACCCTCTTACTGCTGCCCATCTTGTACTCTTCCTAACCAATTTTTCTCCTCACTTCCTAACATCTGACAATGCTTTATTCCCACTGCCCAATATCCTCTGCTCCTGCTGCCAGAAACCCTCTCTTCTGAAGCCCATTGCCCCACCATCCTTTCCTTCTGCTGCCCAATATCTTATTTTCCTCTTCCCCACTGTCCTCTCCTCACCATTTCTCTTCCTGCTGCTCACTGTCAACTCCTCCTGCTGTCCATGACTCTTATCTGCTGCTCTTTTTCTCAGCGTCCTCCCCTCCTGCTGCCCATCATCTCTTCCCGGCTGCCCACTATCCCACTGTATATTCTTTCCGCTGCTAACTGTGCCACCAACTTTTCCTCCTGCTTCCCATCGTGCTATCTCCCTGTAGCTCACTCTCCTATTTTCCTTCTGCTTACCATCCCTTCATGCTGCCCTCCATAGTCTCTTTCTATGGCTAACAGTCCCCTCTCTTCTTGCTAGCCGCCCTGCTTTCTTCCTGCTTCTTCTTCCTGCACACTTTTTTTCCATTCTGCCCCATCGATCTCCTAAGTGTACCCTCCTTTTTGCTGTCCCCTTGCCCTCCCAGACAGCCCAAGACCCAGCAGCTGCAACACCACCTCTACATTCCCTCCTACAGCCGTCAATCATATGACAGCCAGCAGCCAATCAGCTTCCAAGACCAATATAGCAATACGCTGCCAGACCTCAGGCTTTGGGAAGGTGTGCAGCAGGGCATCCCAACTTGTGATGCTTCTGGACTTAGAATGTGTGTACGATGAAGGGGAGGGGCGCGTGGTCAAAAAATGCCTATGGCAGCATGAATCCTAAATACAGCCCTGATTAGGTACCGTATTTTTCACCCTGTAAGATGCACAATATTTTGATCCATGTGATCCTGCCCATAGTTTAATATTTTAAATAGTTTTATGCACCCTAGCATTCTCTTAATTGATACTATACATGTTAAGAGTGTGCTTACCAGTTTTTTACAACACCCATTTTTTAACAAATGGCTGTTGGATCAATTTAAGGTTCACATGCAGCAGGAGAAAGTCGCCTCTGCAAGCACACCATATGCAATTTTATATTGTTTGCTTCTCTTACACTGATGCCATGTTCTTTACTAACAAGGAACCTACCTACCAATGCACCCTCAATGCCACGTTTGGTCATTTTAGTCTACCACACCTGAAGTGTTCTAACTAAATGTGACAGGCACTGATGCGAACATTAAATGGGGCCCTTTCAAGGCTCATACAGTAAAGTTTTTTCTGGCTTTTAACTCTAAACAAACGCAACTAAACAACGAAACAATTAATCAGCAATGATAAATAGTGTTTCCTTTCTCTAAATGATGCCATTTGAGCACAGGTCTGATAAATAAGGTGGAGAAACAACAATGATGGCATTCAGGGCCCTGGTGCGGTCGCACCAACTTTAGTTTCACCAATGCACACTTGTATGTTTCCCTTTCTTACAGAGAGTGGATCTCATGATATGGCCTATGGAGCCTATAAGATTTACACAGCAAATAAGATTTGTTCAGTTCAGTGCTATCCAAGATACAGGAATTGATAACTGATAAATTTCAGGGTGGCTGTGATGGAAACCCCCTCGTGATGAGAGATTCCATAAAAGCCAACCAATTAAAAGTAAAAGGCCATTACACCTCCTGGGTTCCTAAGTGCTAAAATCCTGGTCAATAAGTATATAGAGTGAGGTCCCTGAAGCAGACCAGTATGATGCCCATTTGTTGGACACAGTAGGCCATGATTCACAAGACTCTTTGATTTTGCCTCTGCCTTCTTGTGACAGACAGTGAAACATTTTTCCTAAGAGCATAAGTTAATTAAGACAAGGCCACAGCTAAGATCCTGGCACCAACACTGGTAATCTAAAATTGACTTAAAGCCTATGCTGTGGGCTATGATCTAGATAAGGCTAAGGGTGAAGATCCCTTCTACTAATACACATTTGCAGGACATTTAGGGTATAAATGTACAGCCTAGCTCCCCTGCCACTCCAGCCTTGGGGCTGGGGCCTAATGTTAATGTCCAAACCTGAATTAGTGGGGGATTCTGTAGGGCTTCCCTTTCTTATTTCAGGGAGGGAGACCTGTCTACCCTGTAAAATATTTCTTTGATGTCACTCACTCTGTGACAGTCAGGATTCACAGCACATTTTGTGGAGTGAAGGACATTCTAGCACGCACATTTATTTGGGGGAGATCTCTGATGTATCAACTATCTGTTGTGGCCGATTCTCCATCATGATCTCCTTTAAAGAGGACCCAGACACAAAGGGCATACTGTGCAAGGACAGCGTCTAGGCCTTTTCTATGGTTTCTAGCTTGGTTAGCTTGTGGATTTAGAGCAAACGGTTCACTATTCCTTGATGTCTGAAGAAGACCATTTTACAGGGTGACAATTAAAGGGCCTCTAAACCAAACAGCAATAATTAGCCAGAAAGCAGACTGTCTCAAGTGCCTCTCCTCCATTTCCTGCAGTGCAGGGTAGAAGCCGCAATAGGACTCATTCCTCGAGGACAACGCAAAAAAGTGGTCTGACAGCTACCCTGTCCTTTAGAGCCCTGAGCCTGAGCAAGCATAGCAAGCCACAGTTGTCCCACAGCTTTCTCTGACCACAGCAGAGCATGCTCACAAACATGATCCATGACATGCCCTTCAGAGCTCAGCCGCCACCCAGAAATGTATTTAAAAAATCAGTTTAACCTAGAATATATAGGGTATTTACACTTAATCAGAGACTTTCATGTGCTTTTTTTCTACTGGCCCCAAGAGGAATTAGGGGGGGGGATTAGTGTTTAAAAGGAAAGGGACTTTCAGCCCACTTCTGCCTTACCTTCTCCCCCTTCTGATCAGATCAAAATGGAGGCAAGTTCAATGTTTGTGTTACTAAAGGGGATACCTGGCTTCCCATCAAAGAACCTTTACAGAAAAAGCATTCTTTGGGCCAACACTCTAGCCTTGCTGCCATAAGTGTCTGCTGTGTGAGTTAAAAAGCACGAGTTAAAAGCAGAAGTTGCTCCAACTGTAAGTACAAACTTTTTGTAACTGATATAATGACTAGCAACATTGGAGGTTTACTTCAGTGCACAAGTTGTCCTATATATACAAAACTTGAGCATCAGTGTTCACACAGCTGTGATAAATGTGAGCATGTAGCACACTTGGAGGCTTGAGTCAGAGATCCAGTGGAACACTGAGGGCGACAATTTTGCAAGGAACTTGCTGCTCACTGAGCAAGCAGTAAGTTATTAGAAACAGAGTGTGGAGAAATGGTTGAGAGGAGCAGATAAGCAGCTAGTTAAATTTGCAGGACTGCAGGGAGGACTAATCAGTTAGTGGTCATAGGAGATTCTAAAGATTCTGGCTGGTGGATAGAATAACAACAAGATCCCCTTGGCCAAATGGTACTGTATGCTGTCTCCCTGGTGCAATGATTCGGCATTAGGTGGAAAGGGTCGATAAATTACTGGGACGGGCTCAGGAGGACCCAGCTGTCATGGTCCATGTGGAAACCAATGACAGAATTTATGGGGGTGGAGGATCCTTAAGAATACATTTAGGGAACTGGACACCTAGTTGAAGGGAAGGACCTCTGAGGATTTTTTCTCTGGAATACAGCTTAAAGCGGACCAAACCCAAAAACTTGTGAAATACATATGGCCAAAGCCCCTGCCGATATTCCCTTCGTAGGGTAAAGAACTAGAAATGTTTATTTTCGCTTTTCGAATCGTCCTGAAACACATTGTTTTTGCAGTCTCTCTCTGTGAGAAGGTAGGGGATCAGTCATTGCATAGGTGTGGCAATGACATTGTTGCCACACACAACAGTGGCAATGAATGAAGGAGGAGGAGCTTTACAGATAAAACAATGGGGGGAACAATTTAGGGGATTCTAGTTAAAAATGTGGCTTTTTGGTCAACTTTAAGTGCTGGTGCAGATCAGAAGGATTAGGTTCCTAGAGCACTGAGCTGATTGTATTGTTCTGATCATTTGCACCTTAAACCTTTAAACACCAAGCACATAAAATCTACAGGCTTACTTCTCCGACTGTTCATCAACAAGCTCATAGATTCTACATGCTCTGCGTTTTCCCCTATTTACAGTAAAAAAAAAAGCCAGAGGCAGTGGCAGTGAGAGGTGGAAGCTGAGACTGATCAGCGGAAACATAAGTTTACACACTAAGAAATAATATTAGGACCATACATTAGGAATAGTGCCCAGGATCATGTTAAAATATAGGTTTAGATATGTGATATATAATAAAAGTTTTATTAATAGTAAATTAAGATATTCTTAGTGGCTAATATTAAATGTATAATGGGGTTTTATTTATTAGTAGGCTTTATATATTGACAATACAATGTAGTTCAACTAGATGTTATTTCATTCCTCCTAGGACAATATTAAACATATATAATAATTATGCATTATTTTTTTTAGATGCCCCTAGGACACAGAGGGACGACTTGCGGTTGCGCCACCTGCCATTCCCTGCCGCCGTCAATCTGTGCCTAATGCTAGGCAAAATAAAAATATAATTTCTGCCAGTAATTGTACCTCTCAAAACTGTGTTTCCAAGATGTTTCTTTTATTTATTTTAAATGTCTCAATATTACATACCCATGGAAAAATTCTTCACACATCCATAGGTCTAAAATTCTGAAAAAAGGGTCTCTAGGGTTTAAAATCCCGCTGATACACGATTCATCTGCCTGTGCGTGACATCATCAGAATGTGTTGGGAGAGGTATTTTCATGTATTAGCTTCAAGCCAGCCTTATGCAAATGTGTGCAGTTTCCATAAGCCGAAGCCTGATGAAAAAACACAGCCCCTGTATAATTAATGACACTGTTTATGCTATATGGTAATACTTTGCTATACTCTTACATATTTAAACCATACATATTTAACCCTTCTATTGCCAGCCACGTAAAATTTACTTGGCTGCCTCTCCAATAGTTAAACGCCAGCCACGTAAATTTTACGTGGCTGGCATATCCTTACCTGAGGGCCATCGTGGGGTCATCTGCCGGTCAGGATCGGCAGATTCATCTAGAAGGGGGTCCGGGGGATGAGGCCAGGTGTCTTCTGGGTGACTTCAGGCACCCGATCGCTCCTGCGGCCAATCAGGAGCCGGCACAGCATCACCGTCATTGGCCGGCGCCCGCCGGCCTCTTTCTGCGTGGACATCAGGTAAGGAGGGGTCGATCCTATGTTTTTTATTTTAGTGTAATGGCAGTTTGGATCTCATAGTAATGAGATCCATTCAAAAAAACGGCGATCTAGCAGAGATCGCCGTTTTTTTTGAATGGATCTCATTACTATGAGATCCAAACTGCCATTACACAGATCTACTACTACTTGGAAGGGGGGATGGAAATGCCACACTAACTATATGGGATGGGGAGGGGGGATGTAAATGCCACACTACCTATATGGGATGGGGAGGGGAGATGAATGCCACACTACCTATATTGGATGGGGGGGTGAATGCCACACTACCTATATGGGATGGGGAGGGGGGATGAATGCCACACTACCTATATGGGATGGGGAGGTGGGGATGAATGCCACATAACCTATATGGGATGGGGAGGGGGGATGAATGCCACACTACCTATATTGGATGGGGGGGGGGTGCATGCCACACTACCTATATGGGATGGGGAGGGGGGATGAATGCCACACTACCTTTATGGGATGGGGAGGGGGGATGAATGCCACACTACCTTTATGGGATGGGGAGGGAGGATGAATGCCACACTACCTATATGGGATGGGGAGGGGGGGATGAATGCCACATAACCTATATGGGATGGGAAGGGGGGATGAATGCTACACTAACTATGTGGGATGGGGAGGGGGTATGAATGCCACACTACCTTTATGGGATGGGGAGGGGGGATGAATGCCACACTACCTATATGGGAGGGGGGATGAAAGCCACACTACCTATGTGGGATGGGGAGGGGGGATGAATGCCACATTACCTATATGGGATGGGGAGGGGGGATGAATGCCACACTACCTATATGGGAGGGGGGATGAATGCCACACTACCTATGTGGGATGGGAGGGGGGATGAATGCCACATTACCTATATGGGATGGGGAAGGGGGATGAATGCTACACTACCTATATGGGATGGGGAGGGGGGATGAATGCCACACCACCTATATGGAATGGGGAGGGGGGGATGAATGCCACACCACCTATATGGGATGGGGAGGGGGAATGAATGCCACACTACCTATATGGGATATATATGGGACTGGCGCACACACATCACCCACCAGCTAAATGAATGAATCTGATTTCATCTTACACCTTAACTACTACTGTTATATATATATATATATATTTTTTTTAACTGTAAATATTATATATAACAGTAGTAGTAAAGGTGTAAGATGAAATTCATTCATTTAGCTGGTGGGTGATGGGTGCGCGCCAGTCCCAGTTTATTCCTGGGTGCAGATGGCGACTGGGGAAGGTGTCAGCGATGGGTGGGGTGGGTTGGATGTTGGTGGTGCACTGGCTGATTTCTGGTCGCCATGTGGCGATTTGCCGCCTCCACCCTGCCCCCCCCCATCACTGCTTCCACCCCTCCTTCATCACCAACTGCACCCGGGTGTTTACTTGGTGAGCTAGGCCCAGCACGCACCTGCCACCCATTCCCCACCCCCCCACTATGCGATCTAAGCTATCGTTTTGTATTTTGTGGTTGATTCTGGTTTTGTGCACTTTTTAAAAAATGTTTTGCACGGATGTGTATGCTTATCTGGTTAGAGGGATGAGGGGTGGCTGGTAGGTGCGCGCCGGGCCCGGCTCACTATTGGGTGCAGCCGGCAACGGGGGGGGGGGTGAGGTGGCAGGGATGGGGGAGCGGAGTGACAGGCAGAGCGCTGGCTGATTTCTGGTCGCCATGTGGTTGGTGATCATGTGCCATTTGCCGCCTCCACTCTGCCCCCCCATCGCTGCTTCCACCCCTCCTTCATCGCCGACTGCACCCGGGTGTTTACTTGGTGAGCTAGGCCTGGCGCGCACCTGCCACCTGTTTGATGTGGTTTAAGCCTGATGTGTGAGGGATGGCTGACAGGTGCCTGTCAGGCCTGGCTCACCCCCAGGGTGCAGGCAGTGAAGAAAGGGAGGATCTGAGGTGGCAGGGATGGGGGGTGTCAGATGGTGCACTGGCTGATTTCAGCGCTGGCTGGTTGCCATGTGATGGGTGTTCAAGAGCTACTCTGGTGCCGACATTTACTGGGTGAACCAGGCCTTGTGTGCACCTGCTACTCATGTCCCACCCCCACTATGTGATCAAAGCTGTTTTTGGTTTTGTGGATTTCTAAATGTATTTTTAGCCTGATGCAGTGTGAAATCCCTTGATGTGAATACCCCTGATTTCCAGTAAAATTTACCTTACCGTCAATGCAATGGTGCATATTGGCTAAAGCTATAGCTTAGTGCCGCTGTGGCCAGCACATGCGTTGTTGCATTGGGGATAAGGTATTTGTTACCAGGGATTTCACCCACCCTTCTATATTTCTGTTAACAAAACTTACTTTAGGCTTGTCGGTTGTTTTTTTCCCGAAGTCTCATACAGTTGGACCTTTGCTGGACCTTCGCTGGACCATCATCCCTCCCTTTTGGGACCTTTGTTACTGCCCTTCGGACCTGCTGAGTTCATCACTTCTCGTCGGATTGTAGATATAATTTTTTTTTATATATTTAACTTTGACTGTTTATTGTGTGGTTTTATTTTTGTTAATTTGCACAGGGTCTAGGGTTTAGGGTCTAGGGTCTAGGGTCTAGGGTCTAGGGTTTAGGGTCTAGGGTCTAGGGTCTAGGCTTTTAGTTCAGTCATCCCTATAGTGTTTTGATTGTGTGACTCTTGGTTATTAGATATAGAAATGGCTGGGCGAAAGTACACTGCACAGGAAGCAGCGACTTATATGATGGAGTCGGACTCTGAAGAGTTTAGCGAGTCAGGGTCAGAATATATGCCAGGTAGTGAGACCGACAGTGACTCCTCTATTGAGGAGACACAGCCGCACAGTGGTACTAGTGGTAGTGCTAGGCATCCTAGAAGGGATGGTACCGCACAAGAAGAGGCCATGCTGGAGGAAAGTGTAGGCCAGGGGAGTGCTGCAGTTGGAGGAGCGCCTGCGTGGAGGCCTCCTAATAATTATTCCCCCAAAATTCCCCCATTTGATTCGGTCCCCGGGGTCAATGTCGACACCACAAACTTCGGTGTCATTGACTTCCTAAATTTATTCCTTTCAGAGGCCATCCTACTGGATATGGTCTTTTACACAAATCTCTATGCTGAGCAGGTCCTCACCCAAAACCCCCTACAGAGGCACGCCCGCGCTCAAGCATGGCACCCAACAGATATAAGTGAGATGAAAAAATTTTGGGGGCTCACTTTAGCAATGGGTATCTGCAAAAAATGTAGTATCGCCTCCTACTGGGATACCCAATCCTTATTGGCAAACCCATTGTTTCCGGCCGTAATGTCCAGAAATCGTTACGAAATCTTACTGCGGTTTCTGCACTTTAACGATAATTCCACTGCTCTACCCCACGGTGAGCCCGGTCACGACAGGCTGCATAAATTAAGACCCCTGATTAATAGCCTGTCGGAGCGCTTTGCGGAAAAAATGTAAGTATTGACGAGTCACTTCTGCTGTTTAAAGGGCGCATTATATTTCGTCAGTATATCCCTAGCAAGCATGCCCACTTTGGGATTACATTTTATAAATTATGTGAGAGTTCGACCGGCTATACCAAATTTTTCCGAATTTATGAAGGAAGGGACACACATCTGGACCCCCCTGGTTGTCCCGTTGATTTAAGCATCAGTGGAAAAATCGTATGGGAGCTCATGACTCCTCTACTGGGGAGAGGTTACCACTTATATGTGGACAACTTCTACAGCAGCATCCCCTTATTTAGAGCCCTTTATTCATTGGACACACCGGCCTGTGGCACCATCAACCGTAATCGAAAAGGGTTGCCCAGGTCAATGCTTCAAAAGAAACTAAATCGTGGAGAGTCGTATGCTTTAAGAAGCGGTGAGCTCCTGGCCGTGAAATATATGGATAAAAAAAATTTAGTCATGCTGACAACAATGTGTACTTTCTGTGGATATATGGTTTGTGGGGGCTATTTCATTTGCAAAGGGCTGTTTTGGTTGAAAAAGCACAAGGTGCGCGCTTTGTCTGCAGAGTAGGAATTTTCAAGTGAAATGCCCAGTATGCATATGCTTTCCTTTAGGGTGAATGGTAACCCTACCCTTGGAGTTAGCAATGCATTTTGGGTATTGTTCTGTTCAGGGCACCTTGCCGTTTCAAGTTAGGTATGTTTTTTCTTGTTAGGATATTTTTTTAAGGAAACATTTGGCTTTCATTCTGTTTTATTATTTTTTTCAAAAAATCTTGTAAAAAAGCCGGATTCTTTGATTGACCCCACCTGGAGATATGTAGCCACAACATCAAGCCTGATACGCCTAGATAGCTTGAGGTGTGTACTTTAAGTGTATATATGGTTTTGGGGGGGTATTTCAAATGTAAAGTCTTGTTTATGTTAAGAAACTGCAATGAAAAGAAACTGCAATGAGCGCAAAATAATTGTATTTTCTTTGAAAACCTCCTCAAGTGCTCTATTAAGTTTGTGGTGTCTCCTGGTCAGGAAAGGGTGTCTAGCACTACATATGTGGTACCGTTGGAATTGGGAGGAATGGGGCTTTTACACACATTATTACATTACACACATTATGACTTTTTTGGTACATTTGTAATTTTTATTAAGAAAAAAACACTACAAAATTTAATTTTTTTTATTTTTAATTTTTTTTTAACCTTATTTTCCACAAAAATATAAAAAAAAACACTGATAAACCTAAAAACAGGCTATTCCCTGTTGAAGCCCAGACTCTGTTGAAAAAAACAATATATAATTTTATAGGGAAATCCCTGGAAATCCCATCAAAAATCTCCGTCGAACATGTGTAGCGGAAAATACCGGAAAATAGGCTGGCAACAGAGGGTGACAACTTCTCCAGGAAGGCTGGCAGTTATTGTATATAAATGTATTTAACCCTTTATTTAATATATATATTTATCACTGTATTATACTGTTAGAATTCCCTTTAAAAATTGCTCCATTTGCAAACAGATGGCACTAGAGGCCATTGTGCATGACCTCTAGTGCCATCTTCTTGTGGGTAGGTAGGTCAGATAGTCAGGGTCAGCAGCTGGAGGGATTAACAGTCTGGCACGAGTTTAGGAAGGAAAAAAATATGCCACCCTTGACAGCCAGCATGGGGCAAGCAGAAAGCAGGCTATTTTAACTCTTTGCCTGAAACATCCCTTTAACCCTTCTAGTGCCAGCTACATGAGTCTCACGTAGCTGACTTTAAACCCCCACAGAAAAAAAGTCTAAAAGTTAAAAACTTTCCTGACCCCTCGCTGGATTGGGCCGGGTCTTCTCTTCACCTGGGGGGCATCCGATCCCCCTCTGGCTCTTCTCTCTTCAAGAGAGCGCCCAAAATAGCGCCCCCCGCTTTGGCCGCTGCCACAGTTAACTGTAAAAAAAAATGTACTTTCCTGCCTCCGCGATTCCTCCTGGGGGTCTCCTCTTCACCGGGGGGCCTCCGATCACCCCCCCCCGGGCTCTTCCGTGTAGAGGAGGGCGAGAAATCGCCCTCTCCCTCACATCCTGTGTCGACTGCTGCTAGCCCTGCCCTGCCCTTTGTGGGCGGGGCGGGTGACGTCATCGATGACCCAGCACCTGAGAAGCTCAGTAGCTCCGGGTGCTCGGAGGAGAAAGGTTGGGGGGGGGGTGATATGCCTCTGATCTCTGCCAGAGATCAGAGGCATAGAGAAAAAAAAACGAATAAATTTTTCCTATGTCTGTGTGTATTTATTTTTACTGTTAACCCCTTGTGAACTGGTAAGGGATCCATGAGATCCCTGTACCAGTTCACAAGACTGGGGACTGGCAAGTCACCTGCGACTTGCCATTAACCCCCGGCACCCCAATTGCCTGCCTCCCCTAAGCCCGGGGGGGCAGAAAAGCCCGGCCCACAGAGCTTGTAGCCGGCAGGGTGGGGGCCACCAAAGCTGGTCCCTGCACCCTGTTCCTACAAGCCCCCATAGTGTGTCCCGGGCTAGTTATAATGGGTAAGGGGGACCCCATGTCATTTTTTAGGGGGGGTTTTAGGGGTTTTCAACCCTTAAAATTGAAAAAAGAAGGGGAGGGGGACCCTATGTTATTTTTTCTTAAATTAACTTCTTATGCTCTGTCACCCAGCAGCTATAAAAGGCTTCCAGCAGCAGCAGGAGAGCAGAAGCCAGAGTGATCAGCGTGAGACACAGTGCCCAGGGATGGATGGGAGGTAAGTATTAAAAAAAATAATAAATATTTTTTTTTTCCCCTTGTCTCTGTGTGTTTTTTTACACTTAACCCTTTGTGAACTGGTAAGGGATCCATGAGACCCCTATACCAGTTCATAAGGCTGGGGGCTAGCAAGTCACCTGCGGCTAGCGGGTGACTTGCCATTTAACCCCAGAACCCCCAATTACCTGCCTCCCCAAAGCCCGGGGGGGGCAGAAGAGCCGGGCCCACGGAGCTTGTAGGCTGCAGGGCGGGGGGCCACCAAAGCTGGCCCCTGCGCTCTGTTCCTACAAGCCCCTATAGCTGGTCCCGGGCTGGTTATGATGGGCAAGGGGGACCCCATGTCCTTTTTGGGGGGTTTTAAGGGTTTTTAACCCTTAAAAATTCCCAAAAGAAATAAATTAATCCCTTAATCCCTTATGTTTATAGTGTGGATAGTAGTTGTATTTTATTTGAAAATGTTACAAAGTGCTCTTTTAAGTTTGGGGGGTCTCCTGGGCAAGAATGGGGGCCACAGATACATATGTGGTACTGTTGTAATCGGGAGAAATGGGGCTTTCACATGCAATATGGTTTTCATTAATAAAACAAATGTTTTCTTTAAAATAAAGAAGACAATTGTCTAAAAAATATATATATATATATTTTTTTTTTTTTTTTTAAGCAAAAAATTTTTATAAAAAAAACAGTAGAAAAATTACAAACAAGATATTTCATGTTAAAGCCTAAACTCTGCTGCAAAAAAATATATATACAGTTTTCCTGGAAATTCCGGCAAAAATCACGATTAAACATGGTGCAAAAAGGTGAAAAATGACCTGTCAACAAAGGGTGACAAAACTTCAAGTAGGCGGGCAATTAAAAGGGTTAATAGTACCTATGCATGTTGGGTATTGTTCTGCTCGGGGGACCTTGCACTTTCAGCTTTTTAGCTTGTTTTTTCTTGTTTGCATATTGATATTTTAGGAAAATGTTTTTTATTCAGCTTTTTTATACATTTTTTTAGGGAAACCCTGTGCAACCTAAGAATTCTTCGAGGGATTACTTCCAGAAAGATGAGCCCACTACAACAAGCTGGGTAAGCTTAACATGTGTACTGTCAGGGAATATATGCTTTATGAGGGATATTCCAAATGTAAAGGGTTGTTTTGGTTGAAAAATTGCAAGGTGTTCACTTTGTCTGCAGAGCTGAAATTTTCAAGTAAAATTACCGTTATGCACATGCTTTACTTTGTGGTGTTTGGCTACTCTTCCCTTGACAGCAGCTTTGCATGCTGGGTACTATTATGTTCGGGGCATGTTGCTTTTTCAGAATGTACTTGTTTTTTCTTGTTTGCATATAGCTATTTTTAGGAAAATGTGGCTTTGATTCTTCCTTTTTATTCTTTTTTAGGGAAAACTCTGTGCAAACAAAGAATTGATTGAGGGATTACTTCCAGAAAACTACGCCCACATAAACAAGCCTGGTACGACTAGAAAGCTTGAGGCGTGTACTTCCAGAGAATATATAGTTTGAGGGGTATTTCAAATGTAAAGGCTTGTTCTTCTAGAAAAACGGCAAGGTGCGCATAGAGCATATCACAGTTGTATTTTATCTGAAAATCTCCTAAATCTCTGTTTTAGTTTGGGGAGACTCCTGGGCAGGAAAGCGTGTCTACCTATACATATGTGGTACCGCTGTAACCGTGAGAAATTGGGTTTTCACACGACTTTATTGACAAACTTACATTTTTATTACAAAAAAAATACAAATTCCAAAAAATAGATTTTTAAAAAAAAATTGCACATATTTCAACCAAAAGTATTGAGAATACACACAAAAAAGGTCATACAAGACATTTCATGTTGAAGCCCAGACTCTGGGAAATCCCTGGAAATCCCTTCAGAATCAAGGTTGAACATGTGTAGCACAAAATAGTGAAACATGGTCTGTCACTTAAAGGGTTAAGGAGGGGTGCTGTCAAGTCACAATGTGCCCTACCTCCACCTCGTTTCCCACATTGGACTAGTTGGATTTATGTGAGCTGATTTCCTGCTCGTTAATTTGAATTACAGACACTGCCATTCTTTTATGACACAGTTTGTAAAAGCAATTTATTGTCAAATACATCAAATACATTATAAAGATGACTTTAAAGCATGTATAAAGATTTTTATACATACATACAAATGTACAGCCCCCCCAGGGGCGTAACTATAGGGGGTGCTCAGGGGGCCTCATCATTGTTGTTTCTCCGCCTTATTTATCAAATTTGTGCACACTTGAAATCATGTAAAAAGAAGCACCATTTGTTTCTGTTTCATTTCTTTATCCAATTGAAATTTAATATCAGATAAAGCATGGTGTATGAACCATGATAGGGCCCCATTTAATGCGGACAAGCACCCTCCGTGGCACTGCTATATGACAGTCTGGGGGGCATCCAGAATGTTGGAGCCCCCCTCCTCCCCCCACATATAACCCGCCAGGACGCCAATTGCAGTGCTGGATTCCAGGCAGTGCATCAAGGTTAAGGTAAGGTTTACAAGCGCCCTTGTGGTTATGTGCGAGTGGGGGCGCCAGCATTCTGGATGGACCCCCCCCCCCCCCCCAGAGTGTCATATCATGTCAGCGGCGCCTGTGGCTACCAACACCCTCGCTGTAGAGGGTGATGGTCCCTTTTAATGTTCACACCAGGTCCCTTTCGTGTTCATTTTTTCATCACTGCTCACCCGTGTTTAGTTTAGTTGAGTGGTATTAACAGGCACTGACGCTTGATAATTCACTAAGAGTTGGAAAAAAATGAGAAGCATGAGAATTTCACTTTTAGTGAATCACAACATAGGAAGACAATGAAAGTCAATGGCATTTAATAATACAGAGTAAAACAGAATAAAAATGTTCAATACTCTTCTCAGAAGTAAAAAAGAGCCATTGACTTTCATTGTCTTCCAATCTGGTGATTCAGTGACAGTCATTTCTCATGACCAAAAATTTTTACTACGATGATAATGTTTTCAACGGTTAGCGAATCAAGGCCTAAATGTGTTTTTGAACTATTATGCAACATAAAGATAGGTTATCCTTTTTTTCTGCATTTATAATGAAACAATTAGAATATAGATTATGGCAGGGGTACTACTAGACCTAGTTCTTCATGCATTTCTGCTCTGTCAGTCTGTAACAGAACATCATTCTTTTATATTTTAACTTTAGGGGAAAAATATTATGGAAAGGTTCCATCATTTCAATTTCACCAGTAAATGAAAATTATTTAAAAGCCAAATTTAAACCATTTGTATTAAATACCCACATTACATTTTTTAATTCACATAACTAGTAAAAGCAATAAAAGCTGCTATACTGTTTATTCTATTTATAGAAAATGTACTTAATCTCCCTGCTGCTCCTTTCAGCACTCTAACAGTGCAGATTTCACAAGGTTTTGAATGATTGTGCTCATTTATTCTGTATTAAACATTGCAATATACCATTTACACCTAAAGACGCATACAATCACCCAGAATGGCGAATAGCAGAGGTCACTAACACAGCACAGTTATATTCATTTTCAACCACTAGATGGAGTGCTTTGCTGAAAATGTATTTACACAAAGGCCTTGTGATTCAATAAATGTATCTCCCTGAAAGAGGATAGTCACATGTTTTAATTTAAAATTAGACATTCATTAAATGGAGAATGTTAGAACATGCTTTGCACCTAGAGCTAGCATGAGAGCAATGCACAATTAATTTGCTTTTTAAAGTGTATCTTAAAGCGGACCTTCACTGAATAGGAGCCTATCTTATATGTTTCCCACACCTTGTACATACAGATTGTCCACATTAAAAATCATCCTACCTGCATCTACTACATGTCAGGAGCCTTTAAACATCCATGATATCCATGATATGATCTTATCAGGCAGCCAAAGCACAGCTGTAACCCGCCCCCCTGTACCTTATCCCACTCTCCTCTCCTCAGTAAGTGTGATGCTTCTGAGTCAAGGTGGCGGCGCCCGTATCCTAAATTCCTGAACAGAGTTGCAGCCCAGTGGGGGAAAGAATAATAAGTTAGTGACTAAAAACGTAAAATATATTAATTTTAGATGCTGGGGAACCGTTTTTTAAGAGTTTGGGCTTTTCATTAAATCATGGTGAAGGTCCGGTTTAAGTGGAGTTTTATATTTGGTGGATTTTTGCTTACATCTCCATGAAAGTTTTAGGTATTAATATGCAACATATGTGCAAATTTATAAACTCATGTAATGTTCTCTTCTTTGAATGGGCTTTAATTTAACCCATGCCTTATTCTAAAATAAGTTGCCCTTATTTGCAGTAGATATTTTAGGGAAAGCTTTGTGGATCAAAGCCAATATTGCGTTCAGCTTACAGTAGGTCACTAAAAATAATTTAGGGTCTGCTTTACTAACTGTGCCAACAAAGACAGATTTACCTGCACCAAGATAAATCTTGTTTCAGGCATAGTGATGGTTAGATCAGCACAAAGCACAAATAAGACAGCTTATGGTAAATTTTACATATAATATCACTGGGTCTGACTGAGTACCTGGGGCCACCAGAGGAACTCAGTCTTGGGACTCACCCTTTAATGCTACTTTCCTTCCTGTGAAAGTCATAAGGTTTTTGCCCTATCGAAGGGAGCAATTTGAGAAAAATGTAAGCATAGGAACAATGCTGGACTCACAGGCAGGGGGACTGCAAGGTTAAACTTACTTCCCTAAGGTCCACTCGAATGTGGACCTAAACCTGTGTTGTGAAGCTGAAAACTCTCCCCATGCTGCGATACATTGATACGCCTCATTAATAATTACCTAATCCTCATTCTCCCAGTGAAACATGGACGCTGACGGCCATATGAAGTCCTCTACAGGGATTTCAGTTGCAAAAGAAACAATGACCTTGTAACCCCCAATGGCCATTCACAGGGCCCGGTTTCGACAGGAGAAGGAGGATCAGGTAAGTATGCTGGAGCTTGCGTGGGGTGTATGTACTGGAGGGGGTTTCAGCAATCGGGATGCCCCCTGGACCCGGATAAAAATCCAATTTTTCCTGATCTCGGATGCCCTGGTCTAATGTTCACGAAAACCCAGGTAAGTGAAAAATATGGGTTTTGGTCTTAATAATGGCCAAGACCAGCCTTTGAAAAATATCCACCTCCTACATGACCTTAAAAAAGGGCTCCAGTCAGAACTTAGTGGAGTTGGAGGCTTCTGTTTCCTGCAGCCTGCCCGCCGCCAATTCCCGCAGCCAAAATCACAACCTGCCCGACACAGATCCCTGCAGCCGAGATCACGACCCAGCTGTCGCCGATCCCCGCTGCCGCAATCTTGGCCTGATCACTGCCTATCCCTGCAGCCACAATCACAGCCCGATCTACCCGCCAATTACAGGCCCCTCAGCTACAACCCTGTCCCTGCTACAGACAATCTTGGCCATGTACGGGCCCCGCCGGCACAATTGCAGTCTGACCACTGGCTGGAACCCAATGGAGGATCCTCTGATTCTGATGAGGCTCAAATAAATTCCAATGTTATAAATTTGAAATTGTTTAAAGTGGAAGTCCATTACCCTGTAACCCAAATCCCCCACCCTAACACCCTCCCTTGGCACTGAGGTAGGGCAGGGGGTTACAATGAAAAAACTCCTTAACTCTGCTCCAGAATCCAGCAAAGTCACTGGCGCTCCTGTGGTGGCCGTACAGACCATGCACAAAGAAGATTCTCCTGCTCTCTGTGCGTGCATACAAGTAAATAGGTGGGGCCATGCATAAAGCAGGGGTAGCCACTCCGAGCAGACAGTCTAAGATGGCAACGCCCTGTATTGCCATATCGTGTTGGTATTTGTATATATAACAATAACTCCAAAAATGAATCCCATCAATTCCCTACAATACACATCCAATGGCCTTCCCACCACCTACTCACAAAGGAAGTTAAGTGGAAACAAGGTTCTAAAAATCTACAAGACTCCAGTGCTGGCCACTGGCCTTCCCTTGGCTCATCCCAATACGGGATGCCCCACTGTGTGAAACACAGCCTGGATCGCCGCAATACCCACCTTTTCCCTGGCTCCCATGGCGATGTAAATAGCTGCAGCCACATCCTCAGCATCTCCGGGATGAGGCACGCTTCCACAGATAACCATTCAGATAGGCTGGGTGCCCAGGGATGCTGCCGCTCCAGGTTCTGGTTGCGAAACTCTGGGTGCAAACTGCGCCGATTAAATGAGAGCCTGTTCATTCCCCATGGGACAGGGAAAGGTATATTTTGACAGCTGAACTGGGGGGGTCACATACTTGGGATGCCCCCGGGCAAGAAAAAGACTGGGCATAGTGAAAATCCTAGGTTTTATTCTGTTCGAAACACACAAAGCTGTAAAGAAGAGAAAATGGGAAACAGAAAGATAGCTGCAGACAGCAGCAGAGGTAAAAAGAAAAACTGGTAAAATAATATATCTGTAGAGCAACACAAACAAGATAAAAATAGAAAAATCCAATTGTGGGAAAAAGTCAAGGAAAAAAAAAAGTTCTATAATGCCATCACTATCTCTCTCCTCTCATCTTGCAGTCTTTTTTCTTTCGTCCCAGCCGGCCAATAAAGACACACACCAGCCATCTCCTGGCTGGCCACCATGCAAACACACAGCTACAACTTTTTTGGACACACATGTTGCCTTCTTATTACTATATTTACTCACATTGAAAGTACATTTTAAATCTATGTTCCAAGCTAAATTTCGTGATAGTGCTCCTTTAAGACAAATTAAGTCTATTCATTTAAATGAAGTATTTTATTAAATATATATAACACTATAATTTGTATAGTACTTAACAATAAACTATAAGGCTCGGTTCACACCTCTCCGTTGTGTTAAGAGCAAGCGTTTTATAAATATGCCATACGGACATTGTATCAAAACAAGCTGGCTCTTTTGATACGTTAGAAATGCACAGTGATGCTTAAAATAATTTTTTTTTTGCATAATAAAGGTCAAGGAAAAATTAAGTGTGAAGTAGAAAATGCCTGAAACCCGTGATACATCTTAGTGCAAGGTTCCCTTTACGACGGCATTACAATTGTTTCAGGCAGGCTGATTCATTACTAATGCCAGGTAAGTGCAGATGAGCATCTGTACAGCGGCGCTAAGATCGTCCGGGCAGTCACTATTACAGAGCGCCTCAGTCGCTATAGTAACATGGCTGCCATTGATGAATGTGATGGTTGTCAGTCGCTATAAAGGCACTGTACAGTGGCTCACCCAAATCTAATGGTGTCTTGGCGTTTCTATGCTGCTCTAATGCTAACATTTTATTTAATGTTATATTGTCAATGATCAAATTGGCAATATTAGGTTAATTTTGTGTGTGTGTTGAGTGAGTCCCAATTTATGTAAATTAAAACCAGACACAAATGTATATTCAAAACTACAAACTTTTAAATTTTTTTTTTAAAAAAGGCCCAACATGAGCTAATATTAACTTGGCCGCACAGCGGCAACCGTAATTCCCCCCACCCTTTTTTTTCTTCTTCCCCAGCAACATTTGTCTCGTCCTTCGGACACACTGCCACAGTCTGCAATGTTCCTGTGTGCAAGCTATAGGAAAGAAAATACAAAATTAAGTTCTGTAGCTCAAAATATACAGTGTATACCTATGAAAGTGAAAAAATTGTTAGTGTAAATAATATTAATGCACACTATTTTAACCCTTAAACAACAGGCAAGTTTGGATAAATAATAGATGGCAAAATAATCAAACTTGGCCCACCATTCTATATTATCCACCCTAGTCTTACATCAGAAACTACCTAAACTAACAAAATAAGGCCTACGTGACCAGCGGAAGACTGAACTTCATGTCTTGGTCAATTACGCCTGTGCCTTATCTATTAATTAGTGAATGGGGAGTTACAATAGTAGCAGGATTAGAAACATTATAAAGGCTGCCTTTATCATGTAGTGCCGAGTAACATTAGCAGGGCCACCAAATTAGCATGCCTACATGCAATTATGAATGATGATTGCAAAAAGAGCATCTCCATGTCTGATAGTAAACAGTAGACTGTCACTAAGGAGGAGGCAGAAGGCAGGAGCCCAAACATAGCTTGAAAGAGACACTGGAGTTGGCAGCAGGAGCCCAAAAATTGGCTGAAAGACACCCTGGAGTTGCAAGCAGCAGCAGCCCAAACATGGCTTGAAAGAGACACTGGAGTTGGCAGCAGGAACCCAAAAAATGGCTGAATGACACCCTGGAGTTGCAAGCAGCAGCAGTAGGAGCCCAAACATAGCTTGAAAGAGACACTGGAGTTGGCAGCAGGAGCCCAAAGATTGGCTGAATGACACCCTGGAGTTGCAAGCAGCAGCAGCTAAAACATAGCTTGAAAGAGACACTGGAGTTGGCAGCAGGAGCCCAAAAATTGTCTGAATGACACCCTGGAGTTACAAGCAGCAGCAGCAGCAGGAGCCCAAACATAGCTTGAAAGAGACACTGGAGTTGGCAGCAGGAGCCCAAAAATTGGCTGAATGACACCCTGGAGCTGCAAGCAGCAGCAGCCCAAACATAGCTTGCAAGACACACTAGAGTTGGCAGCAGGAGCCCAAAAATTGTCTGAATGACACCCTGGAATTACAAGCAGCAGCAGGAGCCCAAACATAGCTTGAAAGAGACACTGGAGTTGGCAGCAGGAGCCCAAAAATTGGCTGAATGACACCCTGGAGCTGCAAGCAGCAGCAGCCCAAACATAGCTTACAAGACACACTAGAGTTGGCAGCAGGAGCCCAAAAATTGGTTGAATGACACCCTGGAGTTGCAAGCAGCAGCAGCAGCAGCAGCAGCAAGAGCCCAAACATAGCTTGAAAGAGACACTGAAGTTGGCAGCAGGAGCCCAAAAATTGGCTGAATGACACCCTGGAGTTGCAAGCAGCAGCAGCCCAAACCTAGCTTGAAAGACACACTGGAGTTGGCAGCAGGAGCCCAAAAATTGGCTGAATGACACCCTGGAGTTGCAAGCAGCAGCAGCCCAAACCTAGCTTGAAAGACACACTGCAGTTGGCAGCAGGAGACCAAAAATTGGCTGAATGACACCCTGGAGTAGCAAGCAGCAGCAGCCCAAACATAGCTTGCAAGACACTGGAGTTGGCAGCAGGATCCCAAAAATTGGCTGAATGACACCCTGGAGTTGCAAGCAGCAGCAGCAGCCCAAACCTAGCTTGAAAGACACACTGGAGTTGGCAGCAGGAGCCCAAATATTGGCTGAATGACACCCTGGAGTTGCAAGCAGCAGAAGCAGGAGCCCAAACATAGCTTGAAAGAGACACTGGAGTTGGTAGCAGAAACCCAAAAATTGGCCTAAAGACACACTGCAGTTGGCAGCAGCAGCAGCAGGAGGCCAAACATAGCTTGAAAGAGACACTGGAGTTGGCAGCAGGAGCCCAAAAATTGGCTGAATGACACCCTGGAGTTGCAAGCAGCAGAAGCCCAAACATAGCTTGAAAGAGACACTGGAGTTGGCAGCAGGAGCCCAAAAATTGGCTGAATGACACCCTGGAGTTGCAAGAAGCAGCAGCAGCAACCCAAACCTAGCTTGAAAGAGACACTGGAATTGGCAGCAGGAGCCCAAAATTGGCTGAATGACACCCTGGAATTGCAAGCAGCAGCAGCAGCAGCAACCCAAACCTAGATTGAAAGACACACTGGAGTTGGCAGCAGGAGCCCAAAAATTGGCTGAATGACACCCTGGAGCTGCAAGCAGCAGCAGCCCAAACCTAGCTTGAAAGACACACTGTAGTTGGCAGCAGGAGCCCAAATATTGGCTGAATGACACCCTGGAGTTGCAAGCAGCAGCCCAAACCTAGCTTGAAAGACACACTGGAGTTGGCAGCAGGAGCCCAAAAATTGGCTGAATGACACCCTGGAGTTGGCAGCAGCAGCAGCAGGAGCCCAAATATAGCTTGAAAGACACACTGGAGTTGCCAGCAGCAGCAGCCCAAACATTGGCTGAAAGAGACACTGGAGTTGGCAGCAGGAGCCCAAAAGTTGGCCTAAAGACACACTGGAGTTGGCAGCAGCAGGAGCCCAAACATTGGCTGAAAGAGACACTGGTGTTGGCAGCAGGAGCCCAAACATTGGCCTAAAGACACACTGGAGTTGCCAGCAGCAGGGGCCCAAACATTGGCTGAAAGAGACACTGGAGTTGGCAGCAGGAGCCCAAAAATTGGCCTAAAGACACACTGGAGTTGGCAGCAGCAGCCCAAACATTGGCTGAAAGAGACACTGGAGTTGGCAGCAGGAGCCCAAAATTGGCTGAATGACACCCTGGAGTTGCAAGCAGCAGCAGCAGCAACCCAAGCCTAGATTGAAAGACACACTGTAGTTGGCAGCAGGAGCCCAAAAATTGGCTGAATGACACCCTGGAGCTGCAAGCAGCAGCAGCCCAAACCTAGCTTGAAAGACACACTGTAGTTGGCAGCAGGAGCCCAAAAATTGGCTGAATGACACCCTGGAGTTGCAAGCAGCAGCAGCAGCCCAAACCTAGCTTGAAAGACACACTGGAGTTGGCAGCAGGAGCCCAAAAATTGTCTGAATGACACCCTGGAGTTGTCAGCAGCAGGAGCCCAAATATAGCTTGAAAGACACACTGGAGTTGCCAGCAGCAGCAGCAGCAGGAGCCCAAACATTGGCCTAAAGACACACTGGAGTTGCCAGCAGCAGGAGCCCAAACATTGGCTGAAAGAGACACTGGAGTTGGCAGCAGGAGCCCAAAAATTGGCCTAAAGACACACTGGAGTTGGCAGCAGGAGCCCAAAAATTGGACTAAAGACACACCCTGGAGTTGGCAGCAGCAGGACCCCCAACATTGCTTGAAAGAGACACTGGAGTTGGCAGCAGAAGCCCAAAAATTGGCCTAAAGACACACTGGAGTTGGCAGCAGCAGGAGCCCCAAAATTGGCCTAAAGACACACTGGAGTTGGCAGCAGCAGCAGCATGAGCCCACACATTGGCTGAAAGAGACACTGGAGTTGGCAGCAGGAGCCCAAAAATTGGCCTAAAGACAAACTAGAGTTGGCAGCAGCAGCTCAAATATTGCCTGAGAGACACACTCTGGACTTGGCAGCAGCATAGGGAGCTCATATATTGCCTGAAAGACACACCCAGGAGTTGGCAGCAGCAGAAGGAGCCCATATATTGCCTGAAAACCACATTGGATTTGGCAGCAGCATTAGGAGCCCATATATTGCCTGAAAGACACACCCTGGAGTTTGCAGCAGCATGAAGAGAACATATACAGATTTTCAGCACATATATCTTATCCGAAGAATATTAATAAAAAGTAAGACTAACGTAAAGCATTTTCTCAATATTTTCTTGTGGTCTGATGCGGAGGAATGTCTGTTCCTGGAGAACAGCGCCTTAAATCTGTTTTGCACTATCCATATTTCTTTAGTGTTGGTCTGGCCCCATGATCAATCTACTCTAATGCATCAGGCATTGGTGGGTGGAAATCTTGGCTGATCCATGCTCAATTTATTTCCACACAGGCCAGTCTCTCAAAAAAACATTTTTTAAGCGTACTGGAGCACATTGAATTGCTCTCATCAGAGCATCACATACGCACATCTAAGAGTTTCATCACTTTGTTCCTGTTAAAGTCTTCAGGGCCTAGTTACTACTTAGTAAAAGGCCATAGATAGTTACACACCTGCTGCTGTTATCGACAAATCCTGTTTTAAGTGTAGTGTAGCGTTTTGTCCTCCCCTCATATACGCACTAAGTATGTCAGGCAGAGAAGTGCCAGGATGGCCACAGAAAAGTTGCAGAGGCCTAAATTCATCAAGCAAAGGTTGCAGCAGACTAGGGGTGAGTGGCAGCAGGAATCTCAGTTAGAGGGCTGATCTCCCGGTATTAGCTAGCGGTCGTGTCTTGACCAGCAACCCATCTGCCATCATCCATTGGTTAACACGATCATCCACTGCATCACAAGTGACATCTGACACCCCCAGTCAACTGTCGGTTATATCTTATGGTTTGGGTCCAGCTCCATTATTCAGTGAGGACGATCTGATGATCAGCAGCTACTGCCCAGCCAAGAAGTGGAGGAGACACCCGTCGCTTCTTCCACTAGGCGGGCAAGTAGTGGTGAGGAGAGTGGCGTGGGAGGCGTTTTGGCTTCTTAAGCAGACACTGTTGAGGAACCTGAGGAGGACATCAGTGAGTTTTGAGGGCACTTTAAAAGGCTTGGAGTGATGGAGAGTGACAGATTAGTAACATATTAGTAACATAGTAACACATTAGTAACATAGTAACACATTAGTAACATAGTAACATATTATTAACACATGTGTAATTAGTAACATAGTAACATATTAGTAACATAGTAACATATTAGGCCTCAATTCATCAAGCAGAGGTCTCAGCAGACTAGGGGTGAGTGGCAGCAGGAGTCTCAGTGAGAGGCCTGATCTCCCGGTATCAGTTAGCGGTTGTGTCTTGACCAGCAACCATCTGCCGTCATCCATTGGTTATATGTGTCCAATGTTGGACCCACAGCCCTGCATCGACATTTGCAGCGTCACCATAAAGCGGCCTGGGAGAGTTGGCTCCAAAGTGGTGGTCCAGCCTGCTGCATTACCCAGTGGCACGCCGCTCTCTGTTCCAGCCAGCCAAGGCTCCACCACCTCCTGTGTGTCATACCCATCCTCTGTCGCTCCAGATGCTCCTCCTCCTCTTAATCCAAGTCAGTCATTCCGCCAGCAATCCATTGGCCAAGCCATGTCCAAGAGACAACAGTATGTGCCCCCTCATTCAACATGCAGAAGCTAAATGTGCTCCTGTATAAGTTGCTGGTGCTGCAGTCCCTCCCTTTTGAGGTGGTGGACCTTCCAGAGAACTGATGGCTTATGCCGAGTCGAGGTGGAGAGTCCCATGCTGTCATTTCTTTGCGAAGAAGGCAGTAGCAGCCCTGTACAATTTTGTTGAACAGAAGGTGGGCCAGTCCTTTAGCCTGTCAGTGTTTACCAAATTGAATGGCAGTGCCTATGTCTGGAGCTGTAACTACGGTCAGGGACAATACATATCCTTTATGCCCCACTGGGTGATTGTGGTTCCTGCACAACCACAACAGCAACTTGGACAGGTCCCTCCGCTGTGGCTTCCACGCTCCTAGGCCGTTGTGCCTGTGACAGTGCACTTGCACTTAGCAATGGTGTCACAGAAAAAAGTGCCTAATTGACAATTACATATTAATTATTAACATTTATCTAATTTGAACACATTTATAATAATAACATATAACATAATAACAATAACATATAACATAATAACAATAACATATAACATAATAACAATAACATATAACATAATAACATTAACATATAAAATGTATCCAATTTTTATTTTTTTGGTTAATTTTGTATTTTTTTTTTCAGTTTTTGTTTTTTTAATATATATATATTTTTTTAAATATATATTTTTTTATTTTTTTTTCATATTTTTTTTAAATATATTTTTTCCATTCTTTTTTTAATTTTTTTACAACTTTTTTTGTTCATTTTTAATTATTTTTTGTTTGTATTTTGTTTTTTCTTAATATTTTTTTTCTGTATTTTTTTTTATTTTTTTATTTTTTTCAGTGCCCTTCCAGCCTACCATGTGTGCAGGACACGGCGGTTTCACGCTGTTCTTCACATGGTTTGCCTTGAGCCATGGAGTCACACATGGGAGGAACTGCTAAAAATCATAAATCTCCACCAAAACTGCAAATGGGAACCATGGTGACTGACAATGGGAAGAACATCTTGCCTGAGCCATGCGCCCTGTATGCCACACATGTTCATCCTAGTTGTCAAGCATTTTCTGAAGTCTTCCCCCAGCTGCAAGACATGCTAACAACGGGAAGGAAACTTTGCATGCACTTCAGCCACTCCTACACCACCAAGCACACCCTTCTTGAGCTACAGCGTCAGAACGGTATCCCCCCACATAGTCTGATTTGCGATGTTTCCACCCTCCATAGGTTGGATTGACTATACGAACTGAGAAAAGCCATCACTGATTTCTTGATGGTCCAATCAGATAGGGGGACTCCCCTGTGTAACTTCAATGTTAACCAGTGGCAGCTCATACGTGACTCCTGTCGTTTGCTCAGGCCCTTTGAGGAAGACAATTATTAGTCAGTCTATGGGATAAACAATGTGATTCCACTGCTTCATGTAGTACAACACATGTTGGAAACCATGGCTGGTCAGGGCACTGGAGACATGGCGCCTACATTTCACGGCCATATGAAGCCTGTGGGGGCTGAAGTGGAGGAGGAGGAGGAGGAGGAGGGGCGCAGCGAAGCACAGTTTAGGTTTGACAAAATGGCCATTTTATCTAGTCATCTGACAGGAGAGGAGGAGCAGGAGCAGCCAGAGGAGCTAGAGGGTTGTGAGGAAGGCGAGACAGAGGACCCAGACACACCGTGGCAGTATGCTTCCTCCGAGTCACTTGCAGAAATGGCACGATGCATGCTCACGTGCTTGCGTTGTGACCGCAGAATTGTCTCCATTTGTCAGCGGGATGACTTCTGGCTCCCCACCTTATTGGACCCTCGCTACCAGCACAAAATGGGGGCATTTTTTACACCCACTGAGAGGGAGGACAAACTGACCTACTACAGAGACATTCTACGTAGTCAGTTGGCCGATGCCTAACTGCATGGCCGATGCCTTGGTCCATACTGTGATGCCCAGCGGGACACCAGCCTTCTGTAAGCAGGCAACCCCCAATCTCCACCGCCGCTTCTGCCTATAGTCAAGGCCCTGTTTGCCGGGATGCTAGGTACGCCTCACCGGACATGGTTGCCCCCAGGTCTTAATAGGCACAAAGGATGGCTGCTTACGGTGAAGGCCGATGAACCACAAGGGTATCCCGAAGCTGAGGTCGTTCACAGGTAGTCAATCTGGAGGGTGCGTCAGAGTACAGGGATGAGAGAGGTGCATAGCCAGGAGTAGCCAAAGGGTCAAGCCGGGAGGTCAGAGATCGCGGGGTATCCAGAGGGGCAGGCAGGTTCATGGTCAGACAAAGCAGAGGTCGGTACAGGCAGCAGACAGGAATGGTCGATCAAGCCGGGTCGGAATCAGATAACAACTAACAGAATCACACCCTAATCACAAGCGACCAGCATAGTGAGGCTAATCATGAGCAGCAGAAAGACCTGGAGCAGGCCCTGAACCAGCAGGTAGTGTCATGCCTTGACATGAACATGCCAATGCACCTTGAGGACCCGCTGGATTTCTGGGCAGCCAAACTTGACTTGTGGCCGCAACTGGCAGAGTTTGCCCTGGGAAAGCTGTCCTGCCCAGCGAGTAGTGTGCCATCTGAGCGGGTGTTTAGTGCGGCAGGGGCCATAGTCATGCCAAGGAGAACTCGTCTGTCCACGAAAAATGTGGAGAGACTCACCTTTGTGAAGATGAATCAGGCATGGTTCAGCCAGGATTTCCAGCCACCAATGGCTGATCCATGGTAGTAGCTGAAGCATGGTAGCTCCTTATGCTTCTGCCAACTCCAGGGTGTGTCTTTCAGGCAATATATGGGCTCCCTATGCTGCTGCCAACTCCTGGGTGTGTCTTTCAGGCAATATATGGGCTCCCTATGCTGCTGCTGCCAGCTCATATGTGTGTCTTCCAGGCAATATATGGGCTCCTAATGCTGTTGCGAGCACTCTTAAAAGACACATGCTAGCATATTTGGGATGCCCCCTGGTTAAAGGCAATGGCTGCTGGCAATTTGACAACGTGACTTTCTTTACAAAATGCAACCAGTTAATAGACAGGTACTCTTGAAATATTAATGCTAGTGTTTGGGATGAACTCCTCACATAGAGAGGTTGGCTCCTTTGGTAGTGGAAAAGTGACATTGATTACAAAATCCAACCAGCTAATATACAGGTAGTCCTGAAATATTTATGCTAGTGTTTGGGATGCCCCCTGCTCACATACAGAGGTGGCCTCCCTTGATTGTGGAAAAATTATAGAATGCAAGCAGTTATTAGACAGGTAGTCTTGAAATATTTATGCTAGTGTTTGGGATGCCCAGTGGCCAGGGGTTTTTACAGCAGACACAAAAACAATTAAAACTGTGCTCTAGTTAGATGAAATCCCCTTTAAGAGCTGCTTGTGTGTAACAGATAGGGTTAAATGTGCTAACATGGGATGCCCAGTGGGCAGGGGTTTTTACAGCAGACACAAAAACAATTAAAACTGTGCTCTAGTTAGAAGAAATCTGCTTTAACAGCTGCTTGTGTGTAACAGATAGGGTTAAATGTGCAAACATAGCATGCACAATGCCCAGGGGTTTTTACAGCAGACACAAAAACTTAAAACTGTGCTCTATTAGATGAAATCCCCTTTAAGAGCTGCTTGTGTGTAACAGATAGGGTTAAATGTGCAAACATGGCATGCCCAGTGGGCAGGGGTTTTTACAGCAGACACAAAAACAATTAAAACTGTAATCTAGTTAGAAGAAATCCCCTTTAACAGTTGCTTGTGAGTAACAGATAAGGTCAAATGTGCTAATATGGGATGCCCATTGGCCTGGGGTTTTTACAGCAGACACAAAAACAATTCAAACTGTACTCTAGTTAGAAGAAATCCCCTTTAACAGCTGCTTGTGTGTAAGAGATAGGGTCAAATGTGCTATTATGGGATGCCCTGTGGGCAGGGGTTTTTACAGCAGACACAAAAACAAAACTGTAATCTAGTTAGAAGAAATCCCCTTTAACAGCTGCTTGCGTGTAACAGATAGGGTCACATGTGCTAATATGGGATGCCCATTGGCCTGAGGTTTTTACAGGACGCAAAAAAAAATTCAAAATGCAATATATTAATAAAACAGAGCCTGTAGAAGCTGCTTTAGTATAATAGATAGGGTGAAATGTGCCGTTTGGGACACCCTGCGGCCTGGTGTTTTTACAGGACGCACAAAACCAATTCAAAATGCAATATATTAATAAAACAGAGCCTTTAGAAGTTGATTTAGTATAACAGAGAGGGTGAAATGTGCTGGTTTGGGATGCCCATGCGGCCTGGTGTTTTTACAGAACGCAAAAAACCAATTCAAAATGCAATATATTAATAAAACAGAGCCTGTAGAAGCTGCTTTAGTATAACAGATAGGGTGAAATGTGCTGGTTTGGGATACCCTGCGGCCTGGTGTTTTTACAGGACGCACAAAACCAATTTAAAATGCAATATTTTAATAAAACAGAGCCTGTAGAAGCTGCTTTAGTATAACCGATAAGGTGAAATGTGCCTCTTTGGGATACCCTGTGGCCTGGTGTTTTTAAAGGACGCACAAAACAAATTCAAAATGCAATATATTAATAAAACAGAGCCTTTAGAAGCTGATTTAGTATAACAGATAGGGTGAAATGTGCTGGTTTGGGATGCCCTGCGGCCTGGTGTTTTTACAGGACGCACAAAACCAATTCAAAATGCAATATATATTAATAAAACAGAGCCTGTAGAAGCTGCTTTAGTATAAAAGCTAGGGTGAAATGTGCCGGTTTGGGATACCCTGCGGCCTGGTGTTTTTACAGGACGCACAAAACCAATTCAAAATGCAATATAAAAATAAAACAGAGCCTTTAGAAGCTGATTTAGCATAACAGATAGGGTGAAATGTGCCGGTTTGGGATGCCCTGCTGCGGCCTGGTGTTTTTACAGGACGCAAAAAAACAATTCAAAATGCAATATATTAATAAAACAGAGCCTGTAGAAGCTGATTTAGTATAACAGATAGGGTGAAATGTGCCGGTTTGGGATACCCTGCGGCATGGTGTTTTTACAGGACGCACAAAACCAATTCAAAATGCAATATATTAATAAAACAGAGCCTGTAGAAGCTGATTTAGTATAACAGATAGGGTAAAATGTGCCGGTTTGGGATACCCTGTGGCCTGGTGTTTTTACAGGACGCACAAAACCAATTCAAAATGCAATATATTAATAAAACAGAGCCTTTAGAAGCTGATTTAGTATAACAGATAGGGTGAAATGTGCTGAAATAGTATGCCCATGTGGGCTGGGGTTTTTACAGCATACAAAAAAAAATTAAAACTAATCGAGTTATAAGAAATGTTTGTGTGTAACAGTTAACGGTTAAATATGCCACTGCCAAGATGGGATGCACAGTGGCCAGGAATATTTACAGCACAAAAAAAAGCAATTTAAAACTGATCTGGCAAATGAAATGAAGTGAAAATTTAAAAAAAGTTTCCCTGTCACTTTCTCTGCTGTCCCTGCCTGGATCGTTCCTGATTTTTCCCTATCTTTCCCTGGCTCTCCCTGGCACTGTGTGGGTCTCTGTGGGTCTCCCTGACTCTCCTTGCCTGTCTGTAAGTTTCTCCCTGTCTGCAGCAACCTCCGTTCTGTCTGCAATGCAAGGCTGAAATGCGCACAAGCAAGATGGCCGCCGTTTATATAGCACAGTGACGTCACCGGGCTTCCTGGCTGCTGACAGGCTGCATGTGACCTTCCCATGATAACTTGTCCGGACATGTCCATCCACCATTTTACAATGGCTGTAATTGAAATAAATGGAGTTTAAAGGAAAACTTTGATCGATCAAATCGTGGGGAAATTCGGATTCGTTCAGAATCGAATTTTTCCTGAAATTCTGAACGAATTCGGGTTCGTCTGAATCGATTCGCTCATCTCTAGTTAGAATGATAACATATAAAAATACTTGTGGGTATAAACTTGGCCATGTGTTAGTTAAAATAATACTACTTTGGCTAACACATGGTCTAGCCACATTAGATTTTGAAGTAGGTGTACACCAGTAGAGCGGCTACTGTGAAATTGGCCACATGGCCACTCCACAATGATATCAGGTTTTTGGCCTAAAAAGTGCTGTACACATAATACAATATTTGCATGTACATTAATTAACAAACTAATGCAACTCTTACCACGACTATGCCCGAGTGCCTCATCTGCAGCATAGGTGGAGTAGGTACCCGCTGTATGATGCCCTGAAAAACATGTATACAAAGAAAAGAAAATTATAACAACAACAAGGTACCAATGGAAATAATAAGCCACACTAAAGTCCACTTACCAGGGGATGAGCTCCTGCTGGTATCCCAGGGAGGGCTATGAGGTGGAGGCGTGGAGCCTCCGCTCCTCACAATGGGCCCAGCAGATCCCAAACCCAATGGGCCATCCTCCTCCCTCTCACTCCCTGATCCTTGAGGGAGTGTGGCGGAGTCCCTTGCCTCCTCCCCACTGGGACTCCCCACTTGAGAGTGGCCACAAGGGGTTTGAGACTCAGCATAGTCCGATTGTGAGGAGCTGAGGCTCCATACTGTCTTCACCCCAGCAGCACTCTCCACTGGGGTGTCATGCTCTTCCTCCCCTGGGTCCTCAATATGGGAGATGCGAGAGGGACCCTCCCCCGCAAACTCATCAGACCCCACCACATGTCTGCAGGGGAGGATACCCCTCCTGTGTTTACCCAGGGGAGCACGCTTATCTGTGGCGAGGAAACAAAAACATAAAAAATTGGTTAGACATAAGCAGATTAATGTGCACACATAAAAATTGTGTGTACATGTATGTGTGTTGGACTTACTAGATGCGAAGGCATCATAGAGCCGATAGACACCCTCATTGTCCCGGCGCCACCCTCATTGTCAGACCACTTCTGAATAATAGAGCTTGCTGTTAGGTTGGCCCGCACCTCCGCCACTATGCTGCTCTTGGCACTCAGGGCATAGTCGTACTCCTGAATGCAAAAATCCTAACTATTGGAATGTCTGTGGATATTGCTTAAAATAAAAGCAAAGGAAAATGTCCTAAACAATGTAAAAAAGTTTAAAAAAAATATTATTTAAAATATTATTTAAAAAATTCATTTAAAAATTGTTTTAAAAAAAACAACATCCTTAATTATCTTTATGACTGTACATACAATAAAGCATTATATATTTAAATATACATGAAAAACAAACTAAAATCAATAATGACACTACACAGTACATCATACATTAACACGCATTTCACAGGTACACTTACTTTGACCACTTGGCCATTCACACGAGGATCCATACGCTTTCTCTTCTTTTTGGGGGGGCAGGGGGGGACATCTGAGTCAGAGGAAGAGCTGGGGGGCGTCTTCCAGGCCTTCTGGGTCGCATGGTGGATCCTCGTAGGTGTAAAACCGAAAGTACATAAAACGTTTGACCCCCCCTCGCAAGCTAACAACGCAATGAAACACCAAATATTAAGCTATAAAATGCTACAGCTATAGCGACACACGCCTATACCACATTTAACAATGGTAGAGTGCTGCATGATGCGAACGACGGTGACTGCTCAGTGCGAACGAATCTGAGCGACCATATTCAATGAAATTTTACACTGACAGAATGCCGGCGTTCTAAATTGTGTGACTGGAGGCCATAGCGCCAGACGCTGTGTGATCAAAGTTTTTTAAACACAATAACAGCAGTAAGCAAGCTTCCAGAGCAGCAGGTCTTACCTGTCGCTCTCCCATACATTTCAATGGATGTCATTTTCCTCTGTTTAAACAGTTTCTTTTTTCTCTCAAATAATTGGGTCACCTCTCCTGGCCTAGAAAAAGTCATTTTTGAAAACTTCTTTGATTTTTTATATTTTTATACAGAATTGTCATTACAGGTCTGGCATTAAAGTATTAATGTCACAGTGTTACAACAACGTAATTCCATGTGTTTCTGCTTTGTTACTGGTGGATTTGTGTTCAAAAACAGACTTTAATCACACAGCATCTGCCGCACTATGCTATAGCGACCAGACCAGATCGCCTACGCTCTTGTGAGTCTGTTTTTTTGTTGAATATGGTGTGAGTCGCTGAAAGTCGGTCACACTGAGCTGGCGCTACCTTTTGCTCGCTGCAACGCTGTACTGGTGTTAGAACGCCCAACATACATCTCATTCATCAATGCCTGCCAGGTTACTACAGCGATTGAGGCGCTCTGTTACAGGGCCCCATAGCCGATCACAGCGTATACTGGCGGTCGCTCTAAGCGCTGCTATACAGACGCTCATCGACCGATAGCTGGCGCTAGTAATGAATCAGCCTCCCCACGAGTCGAGCTGAACCATCTTTTAAATGTTAGGGCAGAGAGACAGCTACGGTAAACAAAAATGTTAATCAAGAAGTAACAAACCAGAGACAATGCTAGCTAGACAACTAAAGCACAAGGTCCAAAGAATCTCCCCATCAATTTAAGGTTGCACAGTGGTACCAATGCTAATCCACAAAAGATTGTGTTAGCATTTAGATTCTTTTTGTCTGATTTATACTCTGTCCCAAATAACACTAGTCAAAATTACTTTTAAGCATTCTTTTGTCATATACATCTGCCCACTCCTAGCCAAGCTTATTTAGACAAACTAGAAAAGCCCATAACTCTAAAAGAGCTTCTGGATGCTATCAGAAATATTAAATTAGATAGAACCTAGGACCTAGAACTCTTCGCTTATCCGGGCCTTTACTATAAGAAATTTGCCCCCCTCATCTGATTAACCTCTATAATACCCTAAGAATGGGCTCTACACTTCATCCTACCTCATTCCTGGCAGATTTATGTATGGTGCTGAAGCCTGAGAAATACAATCTTCAACCAACTAATTATAGACCTATTTCACTGCTAAGTCAGGATATTAAAAATATTAGCTAAAATATTCATCCATCTGAACTCGTGTCTTGGAACATAGAGACCAAATGGGATTTGTTCCGTCAACAGTCAAGACAAGCCAGCGCCCGACGCATTACTCACCTACTTCATAGTATTCAGTCCAGGAAAATCTCAGCCTTTCTGCTATGATTAAACATTTATAAAGTTTTTGCACAGCCTGTCATAGGACTTCCCCTACAAAGTCTTGGGAAAATGGGGGTTTTGGGAAACATTTTTACAATGGATTGTTGCCTTATACTCATCCCCGACTGACAGAATTAGATTCATGGGCTTTACTTCTACTGCATTTACCATCATCAGGGTTACTCGACAGGATTGCACCCCATCG